>JAUMJJ010000040.1:1422088-2124382 GCA_033556795.1 Tapera naevia
TGTTGTTGTTGATTTCAAGTGGTTCCAGAGACCTGGGGATGCACTGTAAGGTAATTGGAAAGGATACTTGGCTAGGAGGTACCAGGGCACACTAAAGTTAAACAAAGGGCTAATTAGCTAGCAAAATTGATATGTATGTCAGGCAGGGACACATAATAAATTTCAGTTTCATTTAAAACAGAACTTTACAATCTGATGTTACTGTGCCTCATTTATGTACATATAAATGCTGAATTGTACCTTAATCAAAGTAATGGTTATGAATTTTTTTTTCCTGACATAGTTTGACTGTCTGGGTTGGTATGACTTGCTTTCTTTGCCAAACCTCTGGGTTCTAGTATACATCCCTGTGGTGACTGCTTTACACATAATTTTTATGGAACCCTAAAAAGAATGAATAAATATGTAATTGTGTAGCTGCTGGTTATAACATCATTATAAATACAAAGCATTATTCATCAAATTTATAAATACCATTTCTTGATTTGCTATTTGTGTTCAACGTAGAAAATGTTCTGTTGGTGTAGTACAAGTACGTGTGTCAGTGGTGGGAAACGGGACTCTCCTCTTCCCAGCATACTGTTTTGTGCCCATGCTGTCTGCCATTGGTGATGTTACTGTTTTGCTGACACATCTGTAGGACCAACACAGGTCATAAAGCTGTTGATAGGTCCATTCACAGACATTCCTGTTAATGTTTTAGCAATGATTTCAATATACAGTTTTGTGATCTTTCAGGCCGGGCTGGTGGGTGATATGCTAGAAGCAGTATGCCACTGCTGAAGCACTCCTCTGCTGAGGTTAGATCTAACAGTTGTTACATACAGAGGATGTTGAGGAGGCAAGTGAGAAGGAAGCTATGGATGGATTTAAACAGGCAGGATATCAGATGGCTGTAAGACACACCCTTGAGGAAGTACAGATATGCATCCTTCAGTATGTGGAGATCAGACCAGTATCTCTGTTTAAACTAATACATGGCTTCTAGATGGAGTACTGCTTTTACTGTATGCAGTAGCTGTGAAGTAAACCCATTGGTGTTTGCACATGTGCTCTAAATCTTGCTAAGTTGTGAGAATCTGTACCTCACATGTGTTTTAAATTACTTAGATTGATGCCATATAAGTAACATGGATGTGCTTTAAGTAGTGCTACCTCTAGTAATCTTGCTAAATTTTTATTTTGGAGAATTTAAAATTGACTTTGAGATGGTAGGTTTTCCCACAACTTATAGAAAATCCAGTACTACAGGTAAACTATAGCATGCAGCTGATCCAAAAGGGGATACTGCTTCAGTGAAGGAAAAGGATGGGTAGAGAGGGTGCTGCAGATATGTATGGCTAAGGAGAAAGGGAAAGGAAAGTGCTGGTTTGATGCAGAAGCTAGCAGAATAGAGAAATGGGTCACTTATCTGGGTCCAAGAAAAAAGATATCAAGTTTAAAAAATTTTAGTTGATCTATCAGTTTTAACAGCGGAGCATCAGTTCCTAAACTGTGTAGAGACCATTGAAGCTTGATCTCTGAGCGAATGTTTAGCCATTGGAGTTGCGGAGGTGCCAGCTTTCCTAGTACAACTGTTAACACCATGGAGCTGTATTTATTTTGGTTTGACCCCTGGATTTTTCTTTAATTTATTTTGGATAGGCAGACTTTTATTAAAACATAAGCTGCTCTGTATCACAGGGTGGTTGTTTTTAGTTTTTTTTTTAACAAACAAAATTCTCTCTGTGCAGATTTCACTGCTGAATGAAATGAGGGCAACTGCCCTCTTGGCAGATGTTCTTCCTCCCTTTACCAAGGCTGTTGCTCTTTGGTGTTATTGTGACAAGTCACTGTTACTTAGATTGAGGGAGTGTCAGGTTGTTCAAGGGTTGGATAATCTTTTCTGAGAAGCCCAGGACTGCAGACTGGAAAGCTGAGCTGTGTTCAGCTGTAGGCTTCCTGTGTACTGTCAGTGAAGTCATTAAAACTCCGCCTTAAGTGGATTTCTTGGAGAGTGAGAATAAAAATACCTCCTGCTTCACAAGGGTGTGGAGGCCAATTTAGAGGTGCGACTGAAAGACAGTGTGTAATTGACAAACATGGCTGCCCGAGTAGGTGTTTGGGACTGAGAGTAGCACATTCCTCCAAGTTGTGTCACGTGGCTGCGGTTTCCTGAGTTTGTGCAAACAGGAGCCACGTTCCCACCCACTTTGACCAAGCGATGCTGGGCTGGTGACAGCTGCAATGGCATTATTTGTGCTAGGTTTAATTCAACAAGTCTGTTGGCCTTCTGTTTACAGGGGAAGTTGGCTGTTTAATAAACGAAGTGTGCTTTGCAATACTTGTCTGGGGAAATTAACCTTTCCGATTGCAGCCAATGTTGCGGGTGTACGTAAATGGCAAAACCACTGTTTTCTCAGAGATGTCACAGGTCCGGTTTTAGTGTGGCAGAATAAGTGATGTCCTCAAGGCTGGTTTTGTGTTCTAGGTCATGTTGAGCCACACTCATCACATTTTTCATTATGATTTGGGTCTAAATGCTACCTCAGCAACTTATGGGCACAGCTGCCTGTCCAGAAGGTGTGTTGTGGAGAGGTGGTTATGTGGTGTGGCAAAGGAGCTGGACACACAGTGCCTTTCTAAGGTTTGTTGGGAAAACTCATGGTAAAGTGGTTTTGCCATGTAAAACTAATGGTGTGCCTCAACGAGGCTCACATCTGGGGATACTGCTTCATCACTCATCCTCTGAGGACCGTTACCCAAGTGCCTGCTCTTAACTCCCGTCGTAACGGGAATTGGCTCTTGCTGTTTATGGTTTTACTCTTCTTTTACCCTTTGTCTGTTTAAGATAAAGGTTTTGATGCCATTGCTGGGCTGACATTCACTATGTAAAACTGTGTTTCTGGCAGAAGGTATCTAGCTCTGCTCTTGGACTTCCAGCGTGGCCCCGTTAGGGTCAGAGCCTGTCCTGCGGCGAGTTTGCCCCGCGGCATTGCCGTCCCTAGCAACTCTGCTTTGTCTTGCTTGCTTTTTGGCTGCCAGAAGCGGCGGAGGGTTTTACTGAGGGTGGCCTGGGCTTGGACAGTGCTGCTCTGAGGCTCCTGGAGCCTCCTCTCCAGCACTGCGGCTCTTCCCGTAGTTCTCCAAAAGGCGCTGTCAAGCCCGGGCTGCGGGAGGGAGAAAGCGAGGGCTGCACGCCCCGGCCCGGGGGCGGCCCCTGGCGGAGGAGCCGCCGCTGCCCATTGGCGGCGGCGGGCGGGGCCAAGGCCGGGCCGCGCTGATCCCGGGCCGCGCTGTGCCCGCCGGAGCGCGGTGCGTCCCCGCTGCGCTGTGCTCGGCGGCGCCGCGCTGCCCCCGCCGTACCATGGTCGGGGAACACTGCAGCCTCCCTGGTGAACGGCCCGTCCTCGCCCAGAGTCCCAGACCCGGACTGAGCTGCAAGATGGTTCTGCAGGCGGTGGGCAAAGTGCTTCGGTAAGGGCTGCTGGCTGCCCCGGGACTCCCGCGGCCAGCAGTGAACAGGGGGTGCCCGCAGGAACGTCTGTGTGACCTGGAGAGGAGCGACAGGGGAGCTGGAGCTGGGAGGGAGGCTGCTTTTGGCTCCCTCTGGATCTTGTGTGTAGGTCGGGGAGGGTGGAAGTTGATTGGAGAGAAACGTTCGTCCGCCTATAATATTGCAGTCAAGTTTTGTTTGTGCTTCCGAGAACTAAATTTCAGGACATAAGCAGACAGTGACGGTCCTGATTTTCCTGAATGAGGAGTCTGACCAAGACGCTGCATACATTTTGGCGTGTTTTCTGCAGAAATGTCGTAAGATGAGGGGAAGAAATTGCTCATGTGGCTCGGAAAGACTTGGGTGAACACTGAGACATGTATGACTACTGAGACCAAAACCAGACTCTGGCAAAAGATGCGCAGTAATTTGATTCAGAGGAGTTTTGACCCCTTCTGGTTTGCAAGGGAAAACGTCACCACAAATGTTAGAATTAACAGCCTTGCTCTTCAACAACTGTGGCTTTTTATTTTGGTATTCGGTGTGTTCAGATATTTTTCTGGGTTCTATGAAGAGAGGCAGCACTGCTCCAAAAGGGAGCCTTGTTCCTCCAGTGTAACATTATTTGGCAAGCTTTCATTTGTCCTTGTTTCCTACTATTGGTTGCCAGTTGTTAAATGTTTGTCAACAGAAACATTATCCCTCTCTTCCTCTGTTGACTCATGTCTCCTCTCTCCCCAGGAGAGCCATTTATTAAAGCAGTGTTCTGATGTTAAAGTGTCTGAATTTTGTGATTTAAACTAGAGAAGTGCACTGGACTTCAAGTACGCTTGGTGAGAACTGCGTAGAGTTGCTCTTAAAGAAGTGCTCTATTGCAGTACTTTTTGGTTCCCGCCCATTAAAAATACTTTCCTGTGGGAAACATTAGTTTAAGGAATTCAGACTACTTTTTCAACTTTTTAAGAAGTTTGACATCCCTTCTTTGCCTTTTTTGGGGGGAGGGGAGGGGAGTGGGGGTGGTGTCTATTATTCAATATGGTGTTACACAGCTGGTCATATAATAAAATCCTTTGGCCAGTGGCTTGCTATTCATGCTGTGAACCCTTTGAAATTTTTGGTAGCTGTTCTGTTGGCAGTACTCCCAGACGTAAATAGTTGGGTGCCTCTGTAGGGAAGAGTTGCCAAACCTTTTGTTCAGCATCTATGGCAGCTTGTTTTAAAGTATAGGTAACTTTCTGTGACTTAGCAATGAAACATGTATTTTTACGATTTGTTCAGTGCACGCTTTTGAGAAAGTATAACGTAATCTCATCTTTTCTTCTCCAACTGGAGTATGTGCAGAAACCGAGTATAATTTTATTTGTCTTTTTCCACTGAGGTTTATTTTCTGCATATACTATAAAGCCATTGTGAAAGCAGGAAAAAGTTGCTGTCATACATGAAATATTTTATGCTTGGAAATTAATAGCATAACTTTGTTTTGCTAAGCTCTTACTAGATGGGAGTGATTACTGTTTCGTAGCGCAGGGTTTTTTAATGTATCTTTTCACTCTGGGTTGTCTACTTTTGCACCCAATTCGAGAAGTGTAGAGACACAAAAACTTTCTTTAGATTCCATACTGGTTTTCTAATTTCTTTTTTTGAATATGCTTCAGATATCTCATCTGACGTTATGTGTGTTGCTTCATCTTGCTTTCAGTTACTTTAGTTTTGTAAAGCACAAACTCATCCTATCCTGCAAAGAGCTCAGACAGCATAAAAGCACAGGTACTAGCTAGGAGCTTAGGTGAATATGAAGTCTAATCAAAGTTTCCTTATTGCAAAAATGGGGTGTTAGTACCTTAGAAGATGGTAAAAGTGATAGTGAAAGACGGAATCGCATGGGACCTCATTTAGGCTAAAAAAAGTGTTTTGTAGTGACAGCTGTGGTTGGATTTCTTTGAACAAAGATATCCACAGTGGAACTTTGTCGGCTTTCTTGTTGGTAGAGAAGAACAGGGAGCTTAATGACATGGTTGAATGCAGAGGTGCAATACAAGCCTGACAGAGTGACCAGCTCACTTATTAGCACTTAGGTCATATGAAGTTAAATGAGAAGAATCCCACATACTGTAATGATGTACCGTCTGTTTCAGAGTAAGTGTAGAACAAAGGGTATCAAATACCACTTTTAAGCCTGCCTCCCTGAAACACTACTGATGGAGTTTTCTGTAATCTAAACAGAAGATGAATCAATACTGAACCATGGATGAAGTAATTTTTCTTCTGTTGATCAGGCCTACAAATGTTTGAGGATGAGATCAAAGGATATCTTGCTTGCGCATAGCCTGGCTTTAGGAACAGCCAGCTGCATTGTAGGCTTTTTTCTCAGGTGTGACTGGGAACCATCATCATCGTCATCACTGTTCCTCTGAGTCCTCTGCAGACTGCCAAGGGCGTGTAGAAAATCCCAGTTGACAAGGGACAAGGTGCCCGTCTTCTCTCTAAATTGCCCTCAACTTATTTCTCTCTCCTGGTTGTGAATTACAAAGCTAAGTTGTTTCAGTATAATATTTAATCAGTATGATTTTCTTCCATAGCAGATTTGTTGTACATTATTTACATGAGTTGTACTTATAGAATAACTCAGTCTCATGAAGCTTTTGACATGCGAGTTGTTTTCATTAGTCCAAGTCCTCCTAGCTGCTGGGTGCCAAACAGTGTCTGTGTCACATACTTACAATAACAGCTGCCAAAGGAAAAATTACTATGGGAAGGAAACAAGGAGGGAAGTGTGAGGAAGCAGAAAGGCTTCACAAGAAGAAGCAGCAGCCTTGAGAACCTGAAGAAAGTGAAGGAGCGTGGGGAAAGACAACTGAACCAGAAAGAGGGAAGAATGTAACAAAAGCAACAGATGTGCTCTCAGCCTTTCTAATTAATTTTTTATGAAAGCTACTGTTAGGTTTATTACTCTTTTAAATTATTAGTGATTCAGCTATGAAGAACTCTGGAGATGCTTGTATCTTTCATCATAAGGGTTAGTAAACTGTGTTTAATCCTTCAGGGGTGGGAACAAGATTACTCATGTATAATGATTTTGAATTATAATACCATTAGAAAAGTGTCATCTCCCCTTTAATCATAGCATAGCTGAGATGAAGTTCTTAGCACAGTGTTTAACTAGGGCTTTTGTTTCACTTCAGATGTTTTTGAAATATGTTAATCTCATTTTTTCCTCTCTCCTGTAATTGTGCAATTATTTAGTCCATAGTTAGGGAGGGGAAAAAAACAAAATGGATGCGGTTTTCCTGATTTTTTTTTTCTTGTAGTTGGTAGTTCGGGGGGGCAAATACAATGTAAAAAATTTGGAATATAGTTCTAATTTTTAACATTAATTGTTCAAATTTTTTTGTGAAGCATCCTATTTACTGCTTGCTTCCTTGCAGGCACATGCTTTTTACTGCCCTCAGCATGAGTGGAAGGTAGGTTCAGGTATGTGAGAGATCTCCCCTCTTTGGTCTCAGAGGATAACTGAGCTGGCTGTAAGCATTCTTCAGAGCCACATGCTGATGGCTTCAGGACACAGTGCTCACTGCCTGTGCCAGTGCTTGAATCCTGATTCAGATGCTTGAATGTGGCTCAGAACTGCACTGCGTTTGCTATGCTGTGGCACTTTGGGTCCTGCACAGGCAATTTTCAGAGACTACTGCTCGTTCAGCTTCATAGTCAGTGTATTTCTCTTGAAGTCTGCAGTGAAATCAAGTCCCTCTGGAATAGCTGACCAGAAATAGGTGATATGGTATGGGGAAAGACGGGGGCTACAGAGTTGTGATGTCATTGTGTAATGACTTTAGATAAAGTACAGTACAATTTATATGTCTACATAGTCCAGGATGAGTGTGAGAATAGGTAACTTAAAACTTCTCTTTATTGTAAGAGCCTCCCAGTGTGCAGGTGTTGATTTGGATACCAACTAAGAAATAAAACAACCAAACCTACTCTTCTTGAATGGGTGCACCATTGGCATTACTAACAAAATGGAATTTTTACAGGTATTTTTCAAGAGTGCAGTAATTTGTCTTCAGTGACAAATTTAATTTTGACATTAGATTGTCTTACAAGTGATCGTTCAAAGTCATCTTAACCATATTCATCACACAGCGTGTAGGTGAGTAGAGGCAGAGCGAACGTGTTTGATGTGGCTGTCTTGATTGCCTTGAAGGTAGCTGTTGCCTGTGAAGCGTGTATGTATTGAAAGGACTAAAGCAAATATTTAAAAATCAATGCTATTTTATCCTAATTTAGACAGGATTTTTCAATAATTTAGTGTGGTCTGCAGGTATTAGAAAGTAATTAGAAGGAGACTTGTTTAACTTTCACTAATCTGATTAATACAGAAGTCTGGAGACAGGCAGGAGAGCAGGGAGGGAGGCAGGGAGGGCAGTGTACAGGGAAGGGGCTTGTAGGCAAAATGCTTTTCAGATCTATGTCAGCTATTTTTATCCTGTTCAAAAATAGTTCAAAATGTTTATGGTTCAGGGCAACTGACATCACTAATTGTCACACTCTGTCTTGCTGTAACAGGAGGCGATTCCTTGTTCAATGGCAGCCTTTCAGGACTCTCATACAGCTACTTGGAAAGGTCCAGTGATGCTATGGGGCAGTAATATCTGGTGCTCTGTCAAGGTGTGACAAGGCAGGAGGGGTGCAGCTCTTCTGTGCGTATGAAAGCACAGATGTGCTTATGGAGATTGTTCTTTGACATGAGTGTCTGTCCTCAGGACAGAGCAGGTTGCAGTGGAGGTAGACCTGAATGGTCTTGCCAGCCTGGTGGACTCGTCCAGCTGTGCCTTCCAGAGGGGTGGCTCTTCCTGCTTGTGCAGGTGGGTGTTCCCCAGCATATGCAGGTAGCAAAGTGTCTTCTGGTGGTGGCTGCAAAACTTGCAGTGCTCTGCTTGACGTTCAGCCTCGCTATGAGCTGTTGGCACTTCTGACAAAGCCACATAACAATGTGGTCTCCTTCTGGATCTCAGGACTTGAAGCTGTGCTCTGGAAAGATGCTGTGTTTCACTAGTGGTCCAATGAGCAAATACTCCTCCATTTCTTTGGAATAGTCATCTGTTTGTTCACTTTTATTTGCTGCAAGAGTGTCATGATCCTGGTGATTTTATGTAAATTGCTGAAGCATGTTCAAAATATTAACTTAATGAAGAAGTCTGTGTGTGTCTTCAGAGGTGTTTGTAACATTGAGCTGTATTTTTTAATGTGTTCTACATTCTGTGAAGCCATAGCCAGAGGGGGAGGACTGCTAAAATTCTTGCGTGTGTTGAAATAACTCTGTAAGGTGTATTCAGAGCTAGTATAGGAAGGGCACCTGCCTCAAGGTTTAACAGCATTTTCCTCTCTTTTAGTTGCAAAAGTATGCTTCTTTTTTTCTGAAGATCTCTCGTGAACACTCTAAGAACGGATTTGATTGTGATTTCAAAATTCTGAAATTATTCACCCTTATTTTAACTTGCCGTCTTTGCATTTATCTGTTTCATGGTAGGACTTGCTCCAGATTTTAGCTGCTTGTTTGTGCCTGGAAGATGATTACGGTTTATATATGTGCACAGTATCAGAGTGCAATATACATCCTTCTTGGAGTTGGCTACAAATCCTGCTTTGCCTTTTGCTTCCTGTGTTGTAATAGCCCGTTTTTCTGGTGCTGCCCTTTGTGAAGAAAGTATCTATTTCACACTGAATTTGTCTGCTGTTCTGTGTTATCTCAAACCATCTGTGCACCCCAGAGTCTTCACCACGTAGATTTGCAGGGAAAAAAAATCCTGCAGAAGAGCTTTTCTCTTTCCATTCTTGGTGATCTTTGCTGAAGAGATATGGGGTTAGGAATGCAGTCTCCCAGGAGTTGTTGCCCTGTCTCTAATGTAGCTAAAACAAAGTGTATCCATTCCCCTATCATGCGCATTTTCTCTGTGACTACACCAAAATTGATAGTGTTCTTTTGTTGTATTTTTTCTGATCCCTTCTCTTAATCTGTGAGGCTCAACAGAATTTTAACTAAGACTTCAGAAAACTGCTGTTGGAGAGGATGAAATTTTGCTTTTCTTTTAAGAGCTGCCAGCACATAGTCTCTGGAAAGAGAAGGGTATTGGATGTATGGCTTAACCCTTTTTTCCAGTTTTCTGAAGAAAAAAAACACTTCTTGGAGTTAAAGGAGCCTGTTGAGCACTGGAGCTAGGTAGTTTGAGCTTGTCAGGAAATGCTGCTTTGTTAATTTTCCAGGTTCATTTTGGTCTGGTACTGAAATAAGTTTAGAAGTGTTCTTGCTCAGACAGCAGGGACTGGTAATAGCAGATGCTCCCCAGGTGAAGGGAACATTGTGGATGTCTGTGTAATTCCTTTTATTTTTAAAAAAGGAAGAATCAGCAGTGAGCACAGTCGTCCTCAGAATGGCGGGTAGTGACAGAATATTAAAACTCTTAGGACAGCTTAATACCTGAAAAAAATAACCTTGGCACACCAAAGTATGTGGAGTTAATGAAGAACAAAATATTGGGTATCTTCATGATGATCTGTGAAAATTCATAACACGAGAGGTGACATTAGATGCCTTTGGTAGCACCACTGATGCTCCAGACACCCAGATCTGCTCTTCAGCCCAATGTGACTACAGAGTCCAGATTCAGTACACTAAAGCCTTAGAGGGATAAGTGCTGACAATCAGCAGGATGCATTTGGCAAGATGGGAGAAAGAAAACTGTGATAAATGAAGTTTTGCTGATTCTTCATTATACAAAGTCCTCAGTTTTCATGTCACTGCCTTATTTTTTCAGAACAAACCTGTGCAGGGGGAAAGATAAAGCTGGGATCCTGAGAACGCCATCTTTGTGGGACTGAGGGGAAACTATATCCTGTCTACACTGAAGTATTTATTTTTCTGGGTTTTTCAGTATTCAGAGCTTTTTTTCATGTAGACATCATTCAGATATATCAAAAGTTTTGTTATGTGGTTCATTGGGGGTTTTTGACCCACACATCTTAGTAGTCAAGCTAACTAATCTGTTAAGTGATTTCAATTGCAAGCTTTTTGAGAAGAATTCCTATTGATTTTTGAAGTAGAGACTTAAATATTGAGAAGCAACTGGATCACCTAACAGTGACAGTAAGCTGCTTTGCTGGTTAGGGACCATCTCGCATTTCTTCACAGTGAAACTATCAGTACAACTGTGCGCAGGTGCTGTGGTTACATCTCTGCAATCCCAAGTGTGAACTGTCTGTTGCTGCCAGGAATTGAAACAGGGCTTCTCAGACGAGTGATGCAAGCTGTGTTTGAAGAGAGTTAGCTGGACGTAACCATGCCTTGTTTTGAAGTGTGCTGTTGAGTTGCAAAAGCTAGTGTAAAAGCATGACTTCACACTGTGTTTTGAGGTTTAGTTGCAAATCCACGTGAGTAGTTAAAGATGCTGCTTGTAATTTGCGCGTGCAGCCAAGGGAATGAAAATAAATTCAGCACATAGCTGTGCATCTAATTTTTATATTTATTTTTGAAAATTGCTAGTCCTCTTTAGCCAGTTTCTTAGCTGTGTTTTCAGCATTTAATTAAAAGAATGAACGTATATTTCAGCAAGGCCTTGGTGATAACTCTACTAGTTTGAATATTTGTGGGGTTTTTTTTTTTGATTCCTAATAGGTCAGTATGTGTCTGTAAAGATGCTTCTACTTAAGCTTTTCTGTATCCCTTGGTGTATCCTGAAAAGTAAACTTGTAATAAATGACTGCTGTCTCATGAGCTATTAACAGTGGCTAATCTAACTGTACCAGTAATTAAAGTATTAACCACCCTACTGTTTTTTCAATCAGTCATTTACAAATTCTTTACTTTGACCCATGGTTCCACAGAGTCTGTATTTTTAAGTAGATTTTTCTTCCTATATTATACAAAAAGCTGTTTTCTAGGAAATACTGAAATAGCTGTGGGCTATTGATGACAAAACTGAACAAATAGCATTGTTCTGTCACAAAGTTTAAGAAATAACTACAGGGTTAGATCAGTGAATGTTTTGTACATATAATTCATTAATGAAAGTCACCTAATTAAGATAATGCTTTGATTCCTTTAACCTTCAACTCTCATCCTTTGAGGAGACAGTGTTGGTGCCTTCTTGCTATGGATTTCAGTTCTTTTGTTTAACGAGGTAGTTCATACTAAGACTTAAAGGCATCATTTCTCATCGCAGGATCTGATCAAGATCAGGATGCCAGGAGATGTGGGACTTCACTGACGTAACTTTGGTTTAAATTAAAGCCAAAATATTAAGGAAAGAAGATCCATTTCTAATCTTCAGAGCTGTCATTGAGAGAGAACTGACCTTGACCCATGATCATTTCTAGTAAATAAATGTCCTTCCTAATGAAAATGCTTGGTTAATTTGAAGTGTGAGATGTGTGTGGAGCTTGATAACAGTGGATGACAGTTTCAGGTGGGATTGCTTCTTCACATTGGTATTTCTTTGCCCAGCTTGTTCAATAACTAATGACTGGGTAGATAATGGAATTCTTCGCAGCTGTGTCTCTGCATCAAGATGTATCTGTATGTACTAGTATAAATGCTTTAAAAGTGACTTTATAGGTGCAGGCATGCAGAATTCTTCTGAATAGTGATAACAACTTATAGTTTTTTCTCATGCTGTATATGTAATTGGTTTATATTTTCTAATGAAGCTCCTAGAAAAAGCAGAGAAGTTTGATACCTATGTTTCTATGTATACTCTCAGTTCTGGTGTGCCCGAGCAATTTTCTGCCCTATTAAACTACGCTTTTTAGATGTAAACCAAACTGTTTATGTGAAGGATTCAACTGTTGAAGTCCTGACTACTGTTTTGATTACATATAGGTGGTGTTTTCAAAGGTGGAACTGTAGTAGTGGCAAGGCAGGGGATTTGTTTCACTTTCTTCGCAACAAAAATAAATAACTTATCCTTCCAATGCAAGACACCTTTTGTGCATAAATGGCTGTAGTTTTCCCAGTCTTGACAGAAATAAAAAAGACAGTCCTTTACTGTTTCTTGCCTCTGGGGGACTGAGGAAAGACACAACTGTGACTGAGCTCAGCTGCAAGCTGACATGAAAAATGCTTATCTATTGAGAGTACAGACTGTTGGATTGAGTATTCTCATTAACTGTTTGGGGACTGTCACACAGTCCATATCACTTTCTTTCATGCTGCATGGTATAATTATAAAATATATTTTAAACGTTTTTGTAAACTTCTAAGAGTTGAGAGCTGTAAAATTCAGATTGCAAGTACATTAAACATTATATGTGCCGGCCATCCAAAACACAAGATTGCAGGCAAAGTGAGGAGCTTGACCTGCATATCTAATGCATTTCCTTTGTTGAAGGTGTTCTTTAGGCTACAATAGTACTTAAAACTAGCTAGTATTTCTTTGTACAATGAAAAACATTTATCTAACAGTAAGAGTTTGCAAGGCAGCGAGGAAACAAAAACTCTTCTTACAAAGACAAACCTGTCTTCATCCTGGTAGTCTCTACGCAGAGTAGACTGTCTGCGTGTGTACATCTTGGTCTGTACAGCAAGAAGACTGACTGTTGAAACCAAGTTGCTATGGTGAAATAATTCCAAGCAATTAAAGCACAGTTCTGTCCTGAAAAGCAACTCTATGCAAGCTGTGTTGTGAAATCCCACAGTTACGAGGTCGTGAAGTTTCCAAATTGATTTTGCTTGGTTTAGACATAAAAAGATAGCTTTACAATCTGACAGTTCTACAAAGTTCCTAAGAGTTGGGAGATAAGAGTCTGCAGTGGTTTGCGTGCTCTGATAGTGAACTCCCTCTCCACAAAGGTGGACCAAAGTGTACTGCTTTTGCTCTTCTAGAAAGATAACAGGACTGCATCAGAATAAACAGGAGGAGCAGTTGCTGCCAGAACTTGAATTTAATAATGATGCAGAAGTCAAAATAACTGTGTTCCAAATGTGTTCCAGTAGAAGATAATGGGATAATAAGTAAATAAACAATCCCCTGCTTAAATTAATAACTTGTCTGAAAAACTGTGGGGAATAGGTGTGTTAATTAAGTTCATGTGGTTTTAATACAATACCTTTTAGTACATTTTTTTTTCAATTTGCAGAGTTCAAAAATCTTGCAAGAGAGATACAGACTTTTTTTGCCAATTATGTTTTTAGTTGTTCCTTGCAAGCATTTTTGTGGTCTCCAGTATTTCAGATCATGTCTTGAAAAAGCACTATTCTGACTTTTGTAATAATAAATCTGACAGGTCTTGATTTACCATCCCTGATATGAAAAAGGTGTTAAAAGCTACCCCAAAACTTACTTTCAAATCTTTGTACACATGACTTTTCTCATGGCTCTGTAGTGTGGGAGATCTCCCCGCTGCAGCATGCAGTGTCTGTCACGAGCATGGGGACTGACCGGTATCTCTGCCATTGTCTGCTCTCAGTTAAGAGCCACTTTTGTCCTTTGCCCGTGAGTACCAATTAAAGAATTTAAAGTATATTATCCATCTCTGCCTTGGACTGAAATGTTTTCCAGCGTAGAGAAAAAACTGTTTACCTCTGCTGACTTCAGAAGGTCCTTAGAGAGCCAGTTCAGATATAAACATTTATATATGCGGATATCTGTGGCTGGGTGAAATGAATGCTGATCGTACTGTCCAGCTGTAGTGTGAGAGTATATTTAGCAATAGAGGATGATGAGGAAGCATTTGTGTTACTAGAATACAAATTACATTTTTCCCCGAATGGTGAGGATACTGGGAGGCTGGACTATATGACCTTTAAAGGTCCTGTCCAACCCAAACTGTTCTGAGATTCTATACAGGTGTATCTGTATTGTGTATGGGCCTGAGGGGTTTGGAGTGAGTGCACCTGGGGACTAAGATGAGCTTCATGTTAGCAAGACAAACCCCAGAACTCCATCTGATGAACTGATGAATGGCTGGGCAGAGGTGCCCTGGGGAGTTAGCATGGCATGGTCTCTCTTGTCCCTTTGTGCCCTGCACCATGCTCTGCTCTGAGAGTGCCATTCTAGGGAGGGAGGAATTGCAAGCAGGAGTGAATATACTACGTGACACCGTCTCAAGCAGGTTTTTGCCCTCTTTTGGCTCAGTTTTTACCTTCCTTTGTCAGACAGCCAGAGTTTGCCTACAGTTGGAGACTTAACAACTACAAAAATGAACCCAAGAACCACCACCCCATGTCTGTTATAGGCTCAGGAGTTCTGCTCTATGGTTTGTTCTTAATGTTGTATAAATTAATTGTTGCAACACTATTAATCTATGACCTACTTAATCTCTCTTACCACAGACCTTGTTTGGCTCTGCGTAGAGCTCTTGAAAATAAACATTAGGAAAGATTTGTGTTCTTTTTCTTTCCTAATTCCCAAATTATCAAAAGTCTGGACTGTAGTAAATCACTTAGTGAAAGAATCTTGCTGAGGCTTCATGTTGGCACCTGGTTTGAGGGATTTTTGGCAGAAAGGTAGAAGAGAAAAGGGTATTTGCTTGGGTAAGATAATGTTCTGTGTTTCTTTAAAATTGCATCACTGGCTCCTACAAAGAAATAATCTGTTAGTCTCCCATCTGACATCACTTCCCTCGTGTTCCTAGGGCTCTGTCCCACTCAGCCCCTACCAAGTGTGTTGACTGGAGGGGAGCCTGGACCAGTGCAATGATTATATGAACAGAAGAACCTCCCCAAAGGCAACCAGAGAGACTGGATACCTCCTCTCAGTTTGAGGGGGGAGTTCTGGCAGGTATGCCCAGAGAAGAAAGGAAACTCTAGTCCAGCACGTTTTACCACAAGAATGCACTCTGCACATTTTTGTAGCATTAACTGAGCTGTTTGCATGCCTGGCCTTGCCTCTGTATCCGTTCTTCCCAGAGCTGCATAGAAGAAGAATATGGGGGAACCTGAGCAGAACAGAAGAAACAGCAATGATCTGGCCACTAGCAAGTACCTGGGAGTTGGCGGACTACTTTGAAAGGCAGTTAATATGCATCTGACACATCACTATGGGCAAACAGTGTGGCAAACACTGAACTAGCACGGGGAGGTGACATGCAAGAGAAGAGAGAAGGATGGAGACAAGTAGAATCATAGAATAGTTTAGGTTGGAAAAGACCTTTAAAATCATAAAGCCAACTGTTAACCTAACACTGCTAATTCCACCATGTCCGTAAGTGCCACATGTACGTCTTTTAAACACCTGCAATGATGGCAGCCCTTTCCATGAAGACATTTTTCCTAATATCCAATCTAAACTTTCCCTGGTGCAGCTTGAGGACATTTTCTCTCATTCTATCACTTCTTAATTGGGAGAAGAGACCAGCACCCAGCTCTGTACAGCCTCTTTTCAGGCAGTTATGAGGAGCAATAAGGTCTCCCTTCAGCCTATTTATCTCCAGACTAACCTCCAGTTCCCTCAGCTGCTCCTCACAAGTCTTGTACTCCACACCGTTCACCAGTAGGTGGATGGGGAGTCCTACAAAAAGGAATGGAAAGGCCTGATGTATCAGAGACAGAGACGTTGTCTCCGGGTGCCCCAAGCTCTCTTTGCTTTGCCAGCAGCACCAGCTGGAAGTCAGTTTGGAATGCTTTGGGCTTTCTTTTGAGAAGCTATATTATGAAATAATGTTATGACACTTGTCATCCTTAACATGCCTGCCATGCCTTGGCACTACTGTTTACAGCAAAGCATCTAGAGGCCGAGCAAAGATTCCCTTTTAAGGCAAAAAAACACTATGAGACTCCAGAAGAAAAAGTTTCCCTGGCATGTAGGATAAATTCTTGTTTCTTCCTCCTCTTAAATAAACTATTAGTAACTTTTAAAAACAGAACAAAAATGAAGAAACATGACCAGAAATGCTGTGAAAGACATTTAATTCTGCACAGCCCTCTTAGACCTGCACAGCAGCTGAGCCCTGGAGCTAAACCAGAGCAGGAGAGGGTAAGAATGAAACAGAGGTCAGAGGGTCTGTCAGAGACCTGGGGCAAGAGGAAATTGAAATTGAGACTGTCTTAAAAAGCTTAGTCTCCTTCCCTTCCATCTACCCTGGAGAAACAGTCTAGCTGCAGCAATTTGTGAACAATTGTACTATATACTGTACTGGGATTTGAGCTTGCTTCCTAAAACCTTATATAGCTTCCCTTCCCATGCTGATGTGCGTTTCTCTTTTTTACTGATCTTGAACATGTATACGTTCATCTAAGATTTCTATTCTGGGTGTGCTGTCACGTGGCATTTTCAGCTGAAGATTTAGCAGTGATCTGGGTTAAAACAGGACATGGGATTGCAGGAAAATCTCCACAGAGATAATCTTCTATGGTTTTAAAGAAAGAGGAAAAAAGCAGATGATTCTTTCTTGCTTTTTCTCAGAGGAAAGGCAACTCTGCTGACAATGAAATTTGTTGTTCCCCTTTTCTTGTCTGCTATACAAATAAATAATGACACTGAATTACCCAGACGTGATTTTTATTTTTTTTTTTAAGCTGATAGTGCCTCTAAGCTTCCAGTCCTTGTATTTAACTGAGGGGAAAAGACTGTGGGCTGCTGGGGTAGAAAACTGGACAGTCTTCAAGAGTTTGTTCCTGTCCTGTAAAAACTGGCATAACCTGCTTCATTGTTCTTGTTGGGACTTCATCACTAGGAATCATAAATTCTAGGTCATAAAACTGTTTCCTTCCTGCTATGAATGGATTCAGGACTCCTGTACTTATGCACAACATTTCTAACTAGAAATTAACTGATAATGTTCCAGTAAAAGTGCCACAGGCTAAAATAGAAAAGTAACAAAGACACCCAACCTGATTTTTCTTTACAAAGCTGTGCCTTCCATGGATGGCTGAAATGTTTGTATTTTTCTCTTCTGTAAAGGGAATACATCAGAGGGAGAGAGTTTGCATATTTAAATTTTTTACCTTAATGTGTTTAATTCTCTCTCCTAATCCACTCACACCCCGTTTGACTCCTTACCCAAAGAAGAGGAGAGAAGCTAAAATAAAAATATGCAGTATATATTTAATTTTGAATTATAAACCTTTGTTCACTGGAAAATATAAAAGCATGAAAGTGTTCATAAAGATTGGCTTAGAGACACTGCTAAAATGTTGGCTTACAGGCTCTCTAATTCTGTATTGGTTTATGTTTTAAGAAACTAACCCCCATGCTCAGATTACCAAGAAAGAAGATTTTGGCAGGAGTACTTCACTCTATAATACTTCACCAATGAAGGATTTTTAAAACATGACACTTGAAAAAGAAAGGAAAAAATTAAAGGATGCAAATCAAAGGCCAAGATAGTTTGATATATCTGGTAGTTCAGTAGTGTAGAGGTACACCTGAGAGAGGTGGAATATGGTGTTGCTGTTGGAGACTCTTAAGTTTTCCATATAAATGTTTTAGTTGTGAATATACCGTTTCAACCCCAAAATTTTCCAGATTGTGAACTACACAAATTATAAAGCACAAGCTATGTTACTTGAAAGTAACCTCCAAAACCTCAAGTAGCATCTTATTTTTTGATATTCCTTAAAATAGATTTTTCTTTTTGTGCCACTTTTCCATGCATTGCTAGGAAACGTGGGGCTTTTGCTCTCCTCTTGCCAACACTGACTGAATGCATGACAACTGGGTTGTCACAGTGAAGACATGCTCTGTTTTAAGTTTGCTGGGATTGCTGAAATTGTAGCATTTAACCTCAGGTAAGAACTAGGGTCAGTTACTAAAAAATTAAATATTATTGATCACAAAATAAGCATTTTTGTCCTGTAAGGTTCGTAATCTGTGGCAATTTTCAATCTCGCAGATTTAAGGTGGCTTGTGAGTTTTGAGGTCTGCAAACAGGGAGAAAAATTTGCTATGTAAAGCCTGTTGGACCCGTTCTGTCGATTTTTGAGTGGAAGACAGTGTGTTTGAGGCTTGACTGGAGCCTGAAACTGATGTGTGATCCAGAGAACTCAGCTGAAAAAACCTCTAAATAGAATATATTCAGCATATGGCCCTAACTATTGTCTGTCAGAGGTCCGGCAAGTATGAAAGGTGCTGTATGGAGCTTGCCAGGCTTGATTTCAGCCTGTGCTAGGAATTAAGCAAATCGGTGGCCTGGAGTGTGTTTTTTATAGCTCAGGGCCAAGTGCATAGTTTCAACTGGATTTATGCTATAGACTGTCAGGGTAAGGTAGTTTCAAGTCTTAACGCAGTATTTCTGCAAAAGGTAGGGGTCAAGCATGTTATTTTATCTGCTATAAAGTCAGGTTACAGACTGTTGGACAAAACTATTTTTTATGCTATTACATTTTCCTTGAATATCCTCACAAGTTCTGTGAAAATCTGAAGTCTTAGGCCCAAGCATAAATTAAGTGTATCTTGCATAGCTCCTTTAAATCCCTTTAAGGCTCTTCTATAGTTCTTGATTTCATGGACTTCCTTATTTTTAAGAAAGATCTTATTTTTACATGGTGACATTCAAATAAGATCTATCAACTGTAAGGGTTTGAAGACAGGAGTACTTGGCTGACAACCAGGAGCTGTTGGTCTAACTGAGTTACCCCTCTATATTAAGAGCCTTGTGCTGTGTAGTGTCTGACTTAGCATGTCCTAAAACATCTGTTTGTGGAGCAGGTATGAGAATTAGTCCAGATTACTTAATTAAATAAATGTAAGGGACAAATCTTGAAAGTTTCATTTGAATTGGAATGCATTGCTGTTGAAAAAGGAGATGCCGGGAAATGTGCCAGAGTAGCTATGTGCTAAGTTCATGTTCATCTTCATGGATATTGGTTTTAATTTATTCTCATACTGCATTTGTATTCTTTAAAGATTAGTTCTATGTCATAGGTGTCTTCTCTCTAATAATGAAATCCCCTTTCTCATTAACATGTGGAAATAAGGCCTGACCATCTTTCCCCTACCAGAGGTGACCTGCAGTCAGTGCTGTCGGCACACCTGTGATTTGTAAATATATTGTGGTGGTGTAAGTGTATATTGTGCTGGTCACTATATTTTTCCTTCATTTTTCCTTGATGATGGCCTTCCTGAAGGCTTAAAACCCCTCTGGTCTTAATTTACTGGTTAGGGAGAAGTTGCAAGACTAAATGCAAGTTCAAGACAGTGAATAGTGGCAATGCTAGTGGCTGACTTGTAAGTTATGGTGTTCCTTTCTTGTGGAGGGTTAATTCTTGGTCTCGTGCTGCAGTGCTGACAGTGTGGACGGTGAATCATTCTGAAGATGGATTTAATGAACCTGAGTAAAGACCCCGTAAAGAGAGAACTCTGAATAGTCATACTTTCTTCCCAAAGAAAGGAAAGCACTGACACTTAAAACAGCATTTGAGGCAAGATGTGCATCTTTTCCTCACAGCAAAAATCAAGTCTGCATATGTCTCAGACAGGAGCAAAGTTACGAAATTATTTAAAGTTAAGAGCTAGAATGTGAGGTCAGTTTCTTTTGGATGGGATCTAGATGAGTTTCAACAGCAAATTTAATGCAGTTACCTGCACAGACCAGCTTGTCTTCGTTTTACAGATCCTTAAAAACCTCTCTAACCAAGAAAACCTGACGATAAAAAATCCTGGCATCTCTTCCTTGTGTTCATGTGATAGTGCATGTGAAGTATTGCCTTCTGCACTTGTCCTTTACCATTAAATACATCTTCTGTCTCTGGTTAGGTCGATTTTTTTGACTGTAGGAATACACGGATATGCAGCTTTTTGACCACATAGCCTAAAAGACAGAAGTGCTGACTTGCCATCCTTCATCAGAAGTCCTTATTGAACCCCCAGCCCAGGAGTATGGGTTGGGTTGAGAGTCTGGTTTGAGGATGTTGAAAACAGAGTAGGAGGAAAATTCTACTGATTATAACAAACGCTGTAGAAATGGGAGATCACAGTATGCTGTGGACATAAATTCATTTTATGGAATGTGGTTTGTCTGCTTTTATAAATCCAAGTGGAAGGTTATTTCATAATGCATCAGATTTTAAAGGATTTTCAGAAAAAAAAAAAGAAGAGCTGTGCTCTTTCTTAAGTATCCTGGGAGTTGAGAAAGCAGGTGTTCTTGTAGGTAGTTATCAGTACCTCTAACTGGAATCATGGATGCTCACTTTCAGAAGGCTTTTAGTGTCTCCTAGGACGTAGGACTGGAGAAACGAGGAATGCTATACCTCTGAATAAGCAGTACCAGCACATTGTGTGGAAGGAGCATTTTTCCAATTGAGAGCTATCTTCTTGCAGCAGCCCACTTCTGGTGTTCCCCTAACACCCGTTTTACAGGTGACAGTTAACTGTATGATGCAGTAGATTGTTCATATATTTGCATTAGAGTAGCTGCTTCGGGCACAGTGCCATTCTGCTGTCACAACTATTCACAGGTGTAAAGAGCGACTCACTCTCCCAATAATTTGCAGTCTAAACTGAGAAAAGGGTCATGGACATGGAGCAGCTCAGTCTCTAATTTCTTAATGCCATTCACAACTTCCAATGCGACTTGAAAAAAAGTGACTGAGTTCAAATACATGTTTTAAGAAACTATCTTTTGCTTCAATAATAAAAAATAAGCTAAGGGATTAGAAGGCAGGGTAGCAAAGTGTAAACGCAGATACAGGAGTTTGGATAAAACAGCTTCTTTCAGGTGTCTGTAGCGGTGCATCAGCAGTAAAGGTAATCTTTCTCCTCTTTTTAATCTTTTGCAGGAAGTCCAAGGGAAAGCCAAATGGTAAAAAGCCAGCACCGGAAGAGAAGAAACTTTACTTAGAGCCAGAATACACAAAATCCAGAATTACTGACTTTGAATTCAAGGAGCTAGTGATGTTACCACGAGAAATAGATCTTAATGAGTGGCTAGCCAGCAACAGTGAGTATTGCAGTCATACAGCTCTGAGCTTCCCACACCCAGGAAGGCATTCCTTCACTCTGTTTCTACTGTTTTCAGCGCTTAGAAAAACATTCAATGAGTGTTTATGCTTACTGCATAATGCATGTCATTATACCTTGAACAGTAATTAAGCTGTCACGTACAAGCCAACTGTGCTCAGCAGCACAGAAGCCTTGATGCGTTTCCTTCTTCCAGCTCCCTCACTGTGACACTGAGGGCATTAAAGTTTTTGATGCTCTTTTGAGGATCATTAGATTCCCTTTGACCATTTGCTAAACTGGCTGGTTCAGCACATTCCTGACTGAAGCTGATCTTCCAGAAGCATTGTGAAAATGGTAGTTTATTAAGACTTGTATGTAAAGCAAGTTATACTTAAAGCCAGAATTACTGAAGTATTTTGGTTGGATTTCTTCTCCCCACTCCTTCCAGGCTCTGGCGGAGTTACTGTGAATTTAAACTGTAGTCAAGCTGAAACTCAGAGATGTGACTGACTAATGCGACTGAATGCTGTATCTGTGCATCTCAGTTCTGATTTTCTGTGCTGCTTCATCTACCAGTCCTAACCTGCAGCTATGACCCAGTCTTGTTTAAATTTTCAACAGAATGTGGTAGTAGCAAGAAACTACTTCAAATTGCATGCTGGGAAATTTTATAGAAACTCATTAAGAAAAAGTGAGGTGCCTCCTGAGGAGTGTTAAGATGTTAAATTATCCCAGGAGATTTTTAAAAAGTAGAAGTGTATTAGTTTCTTTTTTTTTAAAGGAGATAATGTCATGAGAACTGTTAATGCTGTTTTCTAGCCACTGTACATTTTAAATCTGACTTCAGAAGAATGTAACAAAATGCTTGCCTTCAGCTTGTAGTAGAGTTCTCTACTGTCAGGGTGAGGCCAATGATGGAGATGTTTTCCAGTCTTGCTGCTTAATGAGTAATAAAAGCTGATGTATCATGGTGCTTTCATCTTAAATCAAAACAAGAGCTTTCATTCTATATACCTGTTTGCTTTGCAGTTCTTCATTACACTCATTAACTAAATCATGTTTAAATTTGTACACAAGCTTAAGACTCTGAGATATCTTCACTTGCTCTATTTAAATAATTGTCTGGAAGTTAACCAGTGTTTGAAAAGATTTTACTTTTGAATTTCTTTCCTTTCTGTTTATTTTTCAGCAACAACTTTCTTTCATCACATCAACTTACAGTATAGTACAATCTCAGAATTCTGTACAGGAGAGTCATGTCAGACTATGGCAGTGTGCAATACGTAAGTCGAAATACACAATTACAGGGTTTCTATGAAGTGTTCAGAGTTGCCTGGGGGGGAGGATGTTGGATTTAGATGGCATTGGGCAAGTGTTCTACAGCCGATCTCTACTTAGTGAGGATGTGGCAGCTATCATCCTCTTCTCTCCCCTCAGCAGTGAAGGGTGGTGGAAGACTGTTTTTGTGGAGGACTAGAAGGACAAGAATCTTTGATAGTTTTTAGCTGTTTTTATAAGGTCAGATCAAAGAGGCAAGTTACCAGATGTGTAGCTTGCAGGGATAGGGGAGGAAGAGCAAGGCAAAACCGTCTGTGTTGGTAACAGTGCTGGGATTCCATAGAAGGCCAAGAAAGATAGACGGATTGCGAAAACCTCAGAGGGTGCTTTTGGTTGCTGGAATGCTGACTGAGCACCGGCCTGGTGACAGATAACCTCTAGCCTGACGTGAGCCGCTGGCTTTCTGCCTGCACCCCTGGGCACAGAGGACATGAATGGCAGCTTTGCAAAGAGTAAGGAAAACGTTTGCTTTTCACACTTCCCCCCCCTGCAGGACTTAGTAGACTTCTTTAACACTGACGAGCTGTCAATTATGAAAGAAAGTTATGTAGTTTTACTGTATATGGTGAATAGAAGAAAGTTATGATAAACTTCTCTTGATTAGTACAGTCCAACGTGATGGAATATGAGATCCAGTCGAGTATGAATAAGCCTGTTGTGTTGTGGGTTTTTTTTTCCTCCAGCACATTATTGATAGTTCTTTTCTTCCCTCCTCTTGCATTTCCTGGGTTTAATTTAGTTGAGAAGGATTTTAAAATGGAAGACTTAGTTGATGTGACTAGTACATCAAACAAACATCCCAGAGAATGTATGCAACAGAACGAGAGCAATATATTCTATGTCTGACAATAATTACATAATGCTTGGAAAGGAATCCTTGCTTAATGCACTGGACTGTCTTGTACACTTGAAATGAGTATCAGGAGCTGTCTTTGAGAGCACTCTGAAAAGGGAGACAGCATGTCTCTAAATGAGAAATGGTGATCAGTAAGATGAGTATTTTGCTGACTCTTGCTCCCAAACTTTCTTGTGTTTTAATTCCTGATGTTTAACTGTTTATCCACTTGGCTGATGGGAAATCGTGGCTAAAAGGAATGGATAGTAGGGAACCTATGCAAGTGTTGCTCCGTTCTCCTCTAGTGAGTCTCAAACAAGAGTGCTCTGTAAGCAATGTATGCTGCAGAATAAAGAAAGGAAGTGCCTGTAGGCAACTCCACCTGTAGTCTATGTTTTTACTGGTGAGGATTGATAGCAGAATGTTCCTGTCCTTTGTTTGGGAAAACTGAAAAATTGTGCTATTTGGGAATAACGGATTCATGTGCATGTCTGCACTTGAAACAATTTGTATTTAGCTAAATCATAACAAGTGAAGTCTTGAGGGCAGATGACTGATTCACGTTTGCAAACTGTAAGCGATGTATTGTGTTCTTCTATCAAGTGTGCAGGTCTATGAAAAAAACACAGAGGTGAGATCACCTGACTAAACACCTCAATATAGTTCAGCTTTGAAGGCCGTGTTCATAATTGTGTTCTCCAGATATCTCTAATGACAATTTCTGATAATCCTTATGTTTCGCCTTTCCTCACTCTTCTGCTTTGGAAGAGAGATGCCTAAATGGAACATGGAGAACTGCCTCAAAGATGCTAATTTGTCATATTCAGTTATGACTATGACAAAGCTGTATGTCACATCCCAACTCCTCTCCTTTATTTTTTTTGAAATCTTACTCTGATGAAGTAAGGTAAGGACATGGTTATATGTTGGAGAAACACCAGTTGGTATGATTTATTGTGCCTCTGACCTGTCTCTGTATGTCAAGAGTATCACCTAAACATTAGAGTCAGTTGCTGATTAACTTGGCGGACACTCCGGATTTGACCATCTGTGGCTGTGACCTGTTTATTCAGGTATTTTGGAAAGAAATAGCATCTATTACATTGCCACAGAATTACAGTACCTTGGAATAAGGATGTAGTTTGCGATTTTTTTCAGTGCTAATTTCTTAAGTAGTTCAGTATGAACAGTTTGCTATCCCGTCTTCCCTCATAACCCACCTTTTGGTATTTCTAGCAGGACTGTCTCTCCTTCCTTTCCAGACCTCACAATTTCCACAGTGCTTGCCTTTCCCTCCTTCCAGAAGATTTTCTTATGTACTGATGTAACTTCTGTTCTGCCTCGGCTTCTGTCATCAACACAAACCCAGGATGTTTCAAGGAAAGGAAATAAAATATATGCATATATTAAAATGTAGCACCATGACTTCATGTGTGTTATACATTATTATTTGTGTGATAGGCTTTTCTCTTTTAAACCCGTAGTCATTTTTCCCTGGGGTGTAGAACGGAGCTATCAATTCCTCCTGCTCTCTGTGCTCAGGAAGTTTAAATCTGCCAGAATTTTACATGGGAACTAAAATAATTAAAATCTGCCTTGTGAGCACTTTTTAGAAAGTTCCTTTAAGTGTTGTCATCTTGTCCTTTCTGCTTTCCGTTGCCTAATATGGGACAATGCCAGAGGTGGAATGCAGTTAGGTTTCTGTGCCAAACCGACCCCTTTGATGGCCCCAGCCTGTTTCCTATCTTGTTGACGGAGATAACTCACTGCAATATGAGTGGGAGCTGTGGGCTCCCCTCTTCATCCAAGACTTGTGAAGACATTGTTCATAGCACTTGAAACATAAGGAAGACACAGTTCTTATCAACAGAACAATACTTGTAGTTACTCTTCATGATTCTTCTTTTAAAATCCTGGTTTGCGTCATTAGCCTAATTTTCATGGAAAGGCCAAAAGGGTATGCAGTGGGATGTTACAGCAGATTTATTTTCATTCAAGTGCAGTTTCCAAAATCTTTCTTTTAAGTAAAATCCAATTATTCAGATTCATTTTTGTGCCTAAGGCAACTCTAAACTATGCTTTCTATCTTGCAGTTGAGGATTTCTATGGCATGAGAAAAGTGCTAAAATACAGGCAGTCCGGCCTGCTTCTGCTCTTGGCAACAGGCATTGTCTTAAGACCTGAAATCAGTCTGGGGTACCTAGAACTGTCTTGCTCCAGCTTGCTGCAGGGCTAGACAAATGAGGTGGCTTGTGTTTGTGCACTACATTGTAGAATTCCTTATATTTGTATTGTATAGAGGAAGTAGGCATTCATGAAAACCAGCCTACACCTAAGGCCCCAAGTGCCACTTTTGTAGCCTGACATAGCTCTGCAAAGAGCTTTTGATTCCTTCTATTTTCATCCCCTTGCTCACATTTTTATGCCCTTTTGCAGTCAGTCCTGCTCTATTACATAACAGTAGCCAAGCCTCGCATGCTGTAAATAAGCTGACATTAAACTTTAAGCATCCTCAGAACTAGTTTTCAGTTGCTCTTTCCCTCTCAAAGTTTGAACTACTCATTTCTGCAGCTTTGTCTTGTTTTTATATGGCTTGGCCTTGAGCAGTGACATGTCTTCACCTCACTGCCCTTGGGTCCCTGAAGAATCTTTTAGGGAAATGAAAACATATTGTGAATTCCAGCGTTTCATTTGCTACTATTTTTCTTTAACTGCTTCGGGACTGTTCTGTTGGTCAGTATACGTAAAACTTCACTTTCCAAGTGGCATACATAGATCCTACCAGTTTGATGCAGTCTAGTCCTGTTAGTCACAGAAAAAAACATTTAATCTTTTATTTTCCATGCCAAAAAAAAATGACCAGAGGTGGCTGAGCAGTCTTTTGTTTGGGACTACAATGAGGCTTGTTTAATGATTTGTATGAGCAATGTCAACTAATAGATCATTAGCCAACAGCAGCAGGATTGGAGCTGAACTGACAGGCAAAAAATGATACCCTGGTTTTATGATACCCTGGTGCTTGTGTGTTGAGTGAGGTGTCCTTCTAGCCAAGTTCTGATGTTCAAACCACTCCAACCTTGCTTCCAAAGGTAGTCAGCAAACCTCACCTATACTGTGTTCTAGGAAGACCAATACAATAGATTTCTCATAAGTACCATAATAGCATAGGACTGCACTTGCAGTTCAGACTGTTTGAAGGAAAAGTTCAGGAACTGTAACTCAAGACACCTCTAATGTGACATAGCCAAAAAAAAAGTAAAAGTGTTTTGCCAAGTTTCTTATTTCTAAAACATTTCTCACTTTGTGTGCCTAATGTGATGGATAGCTGCTCCAGATAACAGTTAAAGATGCATTAATTAACCATTAATAATAAAAAAAGGAACAAACCTCCAGTGCTTTTGTAGCTTTCCGATTCTCTGACAGGTAAGGGATGGTTGCAGTTAATCAAGATGATTATGGCTAACTACCTGAGTTATGGTTACAATATGCTAATGTCTGTTGTTCCTTAAGATCCAATAGGATTGATCACTGGTGGCCATCAAATGTAAATTCAGATGTTCTGGGGAGTCTGTAGCCGAAGAAGCAGAGTTCTAAGGCACATTGGTAGGGATGTGCAGAAGAGTCTTGAAAACTTTCCCCAGATTGGATTTGGAACGGGGTTTGTAGTGCTTAAAAGCACTGCCAGTACTCGTACTCCAGAGCACCAGTCTGAAAAAGCTGGTGTTTTGGAGCCACCTTCTGTCTGTTTAATAATATTACACTACGAAACTGGTTGATGTTAAGCATCAGATCACCAGTTTATAACTGTGCAATCTTGTTACCCTTTAAAAACAGTTACATAATGCTTTCCTGTGCAGTCCTGTAGACTAAACCCTCGGTCTATTGTCAATAGGGAGTTATTGCTGCCTCAGCAGAGCTCTTTTCCATGGAGACTTGTCAGCAGGCTTTATGTGCTCAGTAGCGCTACCAAATTGATAGGGAGAAACGAAACTGGCTAACAGAAATTCAATGAAGAAACATACCCTGAAATGAATTTCTTCTGTAGAAGCTATGATGTATTTTGTGTAATGTTTGCAACTGTTTCATGTTATTTAAATGCTCACCTCTTGAAGGAGTTGATAATGTGGTGACACTGTCAATTCTTTACACAGACAGTACTACTGGTATGACGAGCGGGGGAAGAAGATCAAGTGCACTGCTCCTCAGTATGTTGACTTCGTCATGAGTTCAGTGCAGAAACTAGTGACAGATGAGGACGTCTTTCCGACAAAATACGGTATGTCTGCTTTTGGACAGGTACATCCTGTGGCTCTTTCCAGATGCCATAAATAATGAGAAAGCTGGCATGTGGTAGATGGGCTTAAGCACAACTAAAAGCAGCTGTATTCTTGCGCACCTGCAACAGATTATTGGGGAACTAAGACATCACAATGCAGGAAACATTAAGCTAGTAGCCTTTGCTTACAAGCTTCTTAATTTGAAAAGAGGCAGTGTCTAGCAAGCCAAGTGCAGTTGACTTTTTAGTTGTTTTTTAATATGCTCATTCAAGGGCAATGAGGGCCTTTCATGCAAGTGGTTTGGCCATATGGCCGAGGTTCACTTTAGGCCAGAAACATACTTTGTATGCACAGGATGGAAAGTGTTGCTTTTTTGCTTGCTTCAGTTTCACTTTCAGTGTTACCAATGTAGTTGTCCAATAATTGTCTTTTTCTAGGCAGGCACAGTACTGCTACAGCAAGCACAATTTCACCTGCATGTGACAGAAAGCACCTAGTATTTCCTCTCATTTCTTTTACCATTTGATAGAATTTCAACAATGAAAGGAGGGAAGTTGTTACACATTGGTCAAACTACTGCAGACTACCAAGGCCCATGTATTAGCTTGGGGCAAAAGTAATTGCTGGTTTTTGCCATTGTATCTTGGCTGAGAATAAAATTTGTTAATTGAAATAAGAACCACTAGAATCTACACATTTTTGCCAACAAAAAGCAAGTCTATTTATTCCAGTAGCATAGAATTCTGGAGTCCTGGAACTGATGAATTCTTTGAAGGGGTTTTGAGCTGCTGCTTGGTTGAGGAAAATATATTCTCTTGCAAGAAGTTGTCGAGATGCTTAAAAATGTGATAATCAGTGGGAGAGAGGTCTGGTGAATAAGCTGGTTGAGTTAGTTTCATAGTTCAGTTCATACAACTTTGGCAGAGTAATTTGTGAGACTTGCAGCTGGGTGTTTTCATGGAGAAGTATTGGTCCTTTTCGATTGACCAAAGTTAGACATAAACATTGCAGTTCTGGGTGCATTTTGTTGGTTTTTGGCAGCACTTCTCTGATAGTTTTGCCAGGATTCAAGAAGTTGTAGTGGATAATTTCACTTGCTGGCCACCAAACAGTGACCATGACCTTCCTTTGATGCAGCTTTAGTTTGGGAAAGTGTTTTGGTGCTTCACCTTGGAATGGCCACTGCACAGAATCTCATCGGTTGTTGTATAGAATCCGCTTTTCATCGTACGCCACAATGCAATCAAGAAATTAATCGATTTTGTTGCACAAAAGAAGCACAGAGTGGTCTCCATAATAGTGACTTTTCTTGATTTTCGTACTGCTCCTGCAGCACCCATTCATGAAGCTTTTTTGATTTTTCAGTTTGGTGCAAACGTTGACTGGTCAACATTAAGTTCTTCTGCAACCTCTTGAGCTGTTTTGCATGGGTCTGCTTCAGTTACAGCCCTTAATTGGTTGTTGTCTGTCGTGGGATAGCACTGTGACCCTCCTTATATTCAAGGCTCTTATTTCTGTTATGAAGTTTTTGGAACCAATGTGGAGCTGTACATTTGTTGATGGTCCCCTGGCCAAATGCTTGGTTGGATTGCAGTTTCTGCTGCTGTGTGTCCCCTTTTGTACTCATAAACCAAAATTGCTCCAATTTGCTTTTATTCAATCTTCAACTTGACAGCATAATATAGAAAAGAATAAACAGTGAAAATGGAACATAAGCATAAATAAGTAGAGCGAATTTCATGCTTTAAAATGGTGTACTACGTGAACACAATTAAATAAATATTTAGTCCAAAATAAGCATCACAGTTTACAATGGCAATGGAAACAGTTGTTTTTGCATCAATGCTATACCTTAGCTTCCATTTCAGGATCTGTGAATGTCTCCCAAGCATTATGCACTTCCAGGGGAAAATCGGCTACTTCTGGAGAAACTAGATAGGCATCCAGAAGAACCTCCAATCATTTTTACAGCCACAAACAAAAAAATGTAGTGGTTTTAAAGAATGATTACACTTGCTTCCTGATTTTTGAAACCTAAGGGTTTAAAAATTAACTTCAAATGAACATGCTTAAAACCTCCTTAGATTCTTCCCCTGAGTTTCTGTAAAAAGAACAAGTTGTCTGCTATATGAGGTAGGCTAGTTGTTCTTACCCACAGCTCAGTCTGAACAATTGCTGCTGTGGGGCTGAAGAGGATCAGCTGGAGCTATCATGGTGTTTCTTTGTGTCTTTCTTTCAGGCAAGGAATTCCCAAACTCATTCGAGTCCCTAGTGAAGAAGATCTGCAAGTACCTGTTCCATGTGCTGGCCCATATCTACTCCTCACACTTTAAGGAGACTTTAGCACTGGAGCTGCACGGACATTTAAACACACTTTACACACACTTTATCCTATTTGTCAGGGAGTTCAACCTCGTGGACCCTAAAGAGACCACCATCATGGACGACCTCACAGAGGTCCTCTGCAGCAGCAGTGGGAGCAGCAATAATGGGAGTGGCAATGGGAGCAGCAACAATGCAGGAGCACAGAACCATGTGAAGGAGAGATGAGCCCTCCTGCAGGATCAAAACTAACACTAAAAACAATATTGTATATTCTCTGTGTATGTATATGTTCAGATATACATACAGACATACACAGCAATGAAAGAAATTATGCTGCCACCACAGGACGTGTAGTCATACGGGACTGTATGGAGCTTTGGTTTAATGCACCACCTGGCGAGAAGTTGTACCAATTTTATTTTATTTTCTGTCCACTCCTCCTTTCACCTATTCGAATGGATGATGAGTGCTTTTTTAGAGAAGAAACAAGCTTGAGTGGGGCAACTCTTGTTTTTTTTGGTTGTTTGGTTGTTTGGTTTATTGTTTTTCTTTCTTTGGTCTTGAGTTGCAAGCCCTTTGTCTTTCTAGGATGGTGGGCCTGCCATTTAAAAATTATATATTATAATAAGTGACTTTTACTTTGAAGTGGCTTAAATGCAGGTTTGTTTGGGGGTGGGGGTGTTTTTTTGGTTTGATTTTACATAGACTGCCCCATACCTTGCCAAAAACTCCCCAGTTGAGTGCATCTTCCTCTTTTTTAGCCTGGAATGGGAAGAAACTCCTGGCTTGACTTAGAGTAGCAAATAGGGGCTTGCTACATGTTGAAAGCGAGCATGATTCTCAAGTTGTCCCATCCACCTGGTCACAATGTGTGAACACGCAAGAGGATGTACAAGCCTTTCTACTTATTGCTCCTACAAAATATATACTTTTTTCTCTGCTCCTCTGCCCTCTCTTTTCCCAGGCACACCTCTATGAGTACAGAGAGTAAGGTTACTGGAGTCCAAAACCTATATGTGAGAGCCACCATTGTTTGTTTCCCGTTGAACAGAGGCCCGGGGAACGGGGGGAAGGTACATTGAGTCAGTCACTACCTGTGCTAAAAAAGATGGCTGTTGGCATAAAGTTATATTGTTGGCTTATTTTAGTTCATCTGTTCTATAATAATAAAAAATCTATCAGCCATAAGCTTTGCTTTTGTGTTTGTAGCATCAGAACTCAGTAGAATCCACCCATACAGCTTCCCTTTTATCACTGAATGCTGTTGCCCCTGTTGTCAACCAGCTTTATAAATAATTGTTTGTGTTCCACCCTGTAATCTTATGTTCATAATCAATTCCTTGCATTTTCTGATAGTGCTAGAAACCTCCTTCCCCAGGTAACCTGAAGATAAGCACTCCAAAGACAAGGAACATATGGAAAGGAAGAAGTTTCTTGTTACTACATACTTAAATTCTGCAAATGCAGTGGGGTCCTGGATGATTCGCAGGGAATATTGTATCACAGTATCTGTAGATACAGTACTAATATTATGTCTGGACAGCAATATTACTCTTTTCTTCACACTTCCACTGAATTCTTGTAGTGAGCACTTCCAGTTGAGGAAATGCCAAATTTTGCTTGTAGTTGTGCTTCTGTCAAATCTGTGGCAGCTTTTGAGAATTGAGTGCTACTGGTTTTACTCATTATCCTGATGTAACTGACATGGCGTCAATCCTAGAAAGTTTTCCTGAATGAGGTCTGTAATTGTAGTAAAAGTCACTAGAGAGAAGGAAAGCAAGTGCAAAGAAAAAAGGAAAAGGAAAAGCACAAGCAAGTGGGAAAGGGGTGGAAGCATGAGCCGGAAAGGAGGGAAAAAGAGAAAAAGCATAAGCAAGAAAAAGGCTTGTGAAGAGGTGCACAAGAGAAACAACAGATGAAGGAAGAAAAATGTGCAAGTGAGAAAAGAGCAAAAAGACACAAGCACAGGAGAAAGGAAGTGGAGAAGTGAGTAAGAGAAAATGAGCTCAGTCTTTGTGAGCCCAGACTTGCCCTGTGTTGTTTGTTTCCAGATTGTGGGTACCTTGTGAACCTGCAGGCAAATGTGCTGGAGTCTTACTGAGCTGCTCATTTGGGTGCTGTTAACACAGGCTCTTCAAGGGCACTCCTTCCCCACCATGTTCTCCTGCTGTGGCCTCCACAGCCAGGTAAATATTCCGTTTGTGTGCTGATGCGAGCCTTTGCATTACAGTTCCCTACACTAATGTCTGAAGGGAAAACCAGAGGTGGGCAGCAACTATTAGAGCAATGCCATTTGTGAGGCCTCTGTCCAACTTGCAATGAAAGTATACAGTAGAGTTCAAGGTAAGAAAGTAATAGCAAGGACAACCACAGAAATGCAAGTATTTCTGGTGATTTATTATCTACTTGTAAAGATGCATTTTCAGCCTTAATCATAAAATACCATTTAGAAATGATACATATTTGGGAAAGGTTTGACTTGAACAGGAGGCAGTTCAACTCTCTAGAAGGATTGACTAGGCTACAACTCTTAAGTTTCAAGCCACAACACAGTGATACCTGTATCAAATCCAAGGGTGACTATAGTTCAGTTTCCCATAGGAGAAATGAGAAATCCTTGTATGAAATCTGGGGACCCATGCTTTATCCAGCAACCAGGAGAATAGTGCAGTACGACATTACCTCAGAAGAGCTTGCTGGTGTTCATGGCACCTGTCCCAAGTTTATTCTGCAGACATCTGATATTCCTGAGAGCACAGACTCTTCATCTAGCATGATAATAATTTTTTAATATTTTTACAACAGAAATAATGAACCCTATTTCAGGGTAGCCTCCCTCATTGGCTTTAGCAGTGGCGACGAGGAGAAAACCACTGAAATACTGCCAACACTGATGTTCTTTCAGGTGTAAATGCTACTGTAAAGCTCAACCCCAAGGCATCCAGGCATATTTCAGAGGTTACCGAACTATGGTGTAGTAACATTAGATACAGAAGTGCCACTAAGTCTTCAGACTCTGTGTGGCTGGTGCAGTTGAAGCCTGTGACTGCCTGTCTGCACTGTAAACACTGAGCCTGAATCTCCCTGTGTCTAAAAGACAGGCTTAAGTCTTCTAACACAGAAGAAATTATCATATTGCTGATATAAATGTGTTTTGTAAATTGTTTATAAAGTGCTGTCAGAACAACAGAGGCACCTTAATTATGCTACTTTCAAACACTACCACCACCATTCCCTACCTTAAAGGTCATGAGGTACCACACCATTTTTTGTGGTGCCAAATAAATAGAATAAAAAACCACAAAACACTCCAGAAAAAAAAAAAAAGACCAAACAGTGCTAGGAGACGCATTCTGAACTGTGTACACACTCCCTCCATCACATATGCCATTTGGAGGCCTTGCCTTGCCAGACTCTCAGCTTTACGTGTGCCCCTGCAGAAGCTTTAACCAAAGTTGAGGCCTAAAATCACAAGCTGTCTTGCAGGGCTACAGTCTTGCCCTTAAGCCCAACAGTAGCCATATGTATGTTTTGTGGGATTGTGTTTGTGAGATTGGTGCTCTGGAGACATGAATTATATGCTGAATAGCTGCGGGCTGAGGTTGCATAAATTTATAGCAATGGGGTGAAATGTTATAGCAAGCTGAAACTTCCCTCCACCTCCCCATTTTGTCGTTATCAGTAATGCTTTGAAACCGCAGTGTCCTTAGGAAATCCCAGCATAACTGCCCATAAGTAAAAACAGGCGAAAACCTAATTTCTTCATACATGGAATCTGGAATAAATACCAGCAGCAGGTAAGCAGGCACCAAGGTCGGCAACTTCTGTTCACTGCATGGACTACCTCTGGTCATTAACGGGAATGGGACAGATGACCAGTGCCACCAAGTCTTTCACAGCTAAATTTAGCTTTGACCTCAAGGCAATGGAGCTGCATAGAGATCACAGGACCCACTTCACCCTAACCCTAAGAAAGGTCCTGAAGTGACAAGCTGTAAATCAAGCCAGCTGTTTTCTACTTCAGCCTAGCAAAATCAGAGCTGTCCCCTTCTTTCCTGTCTGAGAATTGCAGTAACTTATCAAGCCTGAGATCCCAGAGAGCCCATTCATTTTATATAATAAAATCAACCCTTTTTAACCAAGAATTTTAAGAAAATTGACTTTGTTTCTTATGGAACACTTCTGATGAGAAGGTCTGAGGAGGGAGAAAGATGTGTTCTGGCTTTGAGGTACAGCAGTTCTGGCCAAACATGCACATACCAAGGTGCTCTTCGAAGGGATTAGAGGATAAATGAGGGTGCTGTCAGGTAAAAATTAGCTCCTACACATTAGCAGAAAACTAAGAGACTGTCACAGAAAAAAGTAATCATGTAAAAGAACAAGCCACCTTAATGACTGCTTACTAAGTATGCTGATCTCATACAAAGCTGTGGCTCATCAAACAAGCCCTTACATCCATCGTGTAACTTGTCCCAGCCAATCCTTAGCTCACCATTCCAGCTGTTACCAAAGACTCTTCTAGAAATACTCTTCCATCATCCAAACTGAGGACAGAAGGTTGTAGTGATATTCTGTTTGAACCTGCTAAATAAATTAAATAAATGTCATGTCTGTAGCATAAATGGCAACATCAGTTTAAATCTGTTGCTTGGGTCCTTGCAGTATTTATACAGCCCAGAGTTCAGTACAACTAAGTTATCTATGCTGCTGTGGCAATAATAGTGCCTGAATACAAGCTCAGTACCTGAAGGATTTAAAGACATATCTGTTATATTTACGTGATATAGCTGTGTGCAGTATAGACAAATCCCAATGGAACTGATGACAAAGTGAGAAAAATGCTAAACAGCTGGCATACCCCCCTCAGCATGCTAAAGGGGTCTCCATTCTTTTCATGGACAGAAGTAGTTCTGGTTGTGACAGCTGAAGTGAACAATAAGACTTTTCAAAGCTATGTTAGCATGTGACTCAGAGAAAACAAATCATTGTGACCAAGCACTCAGATGAGAGAACCTGCAGAGAGCTTTGTCTAGCCTAAATAAATTTAAAAAAAAGGAGTAGCCTCACTTCCCTAGGTGTCATCATCTTGCAGCTCTTTTCATTATATCTAAACGAGGTGTTAAAATACTCAATGCTTTCCCTTACACCAGCACAGATTCTCTCACAAAATGTTGCAAGTCCCTTACATAAAACTTCTCCTTTTTATGGTTTCTGAGATAATTCAAAAGAAAGAGTACAAAGAGCCTGGGCTAGACAGCCTTTCTGCTCAGTGGAGAGCAACCCTCTGCATCATCAGCTCAGATAGATACAGAAAGGTCAAATGCCATCTCACAAAGGATGCCTGCTCCTGTGAAACCACTGCTTCACCTGACATCAGTAAGGCTCAGAAGACAGTTGCCCTGAAGCAAGTACTGCCCTCAAGGACTGCAGAAGGAAAACAAACTGGTCCTTGGCACCAGTCACTAATTTAACCATAACACTGAACCAATGAAATGGCCTAGTATTCCCTGAGAAGGACTTTAATGCAGGTGTACAAGGAGTTGAAGGTGAATCCTCAGTCTAATAAAGAAAAGCTGTGCAGCTCTGCAGCACTGCATACTCATTAGACTCCAACAAGGCCACACAGTGGCTACAGAGTACCATTCTGCTGCTTTCTGTGTGGACTGAATTCCTTTAGGAAAGAATTACATGTGAAAGCTCTGCTTCCAAGCAGATGAAATTTCCTAAATGACATGCTTCTTCTCCCCCTTAATTGCATTTGGTCAAGTATCAAACACAAAAGCCTGACTTCCATAGTATTCATTTTCAGAATAATCTCAAGTCTTCCTGTTCCTAAGCATCAAAGCAGGCTAGAGGTCTGCATATAAAGTCTGGTGGACATTGGAATGGCTATTAATACAGAAATTCATCCCAATTTTCTGTCTCGACCCGCCTGGGTTTTTTGTGTTCAGTTTCATTGAAAACTAATGCTAGTTAATGCTAATGTCTCTGTCATGACAGAGTGCAGAGAGGCAGATAGTATGTCTGGTTTTGGATGAGTAAATGTAAGGGATAATTTTACTTTGCAAGATGGAAATATGTTGATTTTTAAAGTCTTCTGTAACAAATTTGAGGACACTGGCACTGCAGACAGCCAGAAAAATTACACCTGCCTATTTAAAGAATTTACTTTTATGAATGCGGAGAACCCTGTGCTTGGCTCCACTTAAGAAGGAAAATCCAGAACAGAACTGGAAACTGACACTGTATAATTCAAGATTTTTATAGTCACATGAAGTCTATATAAAACCTGTAACAGAAAAAACTATTCTTTTCAACCAGGTTTACTGACACTTAACAATTTAGAGAGTTGATAGCAGGAAGGTAGTAAGGCACTGCAAACCAGCATTTGTTGGCCTCCTGCTGCCAGACAGAAGTCACAGTTTGAAGCTCAGAGACTTGGGAAGAACCTGATGACATCTATAGAGGAAAAAAAACAGAAAAAGACCCTTGAGATCATTGAGTTCAACTGCACCCATCCTCTGCTAACCCATGTCCTTCAAAAACTTACCTACCCATTTTTTAAACACCTCCAGGGATGCTGACTCAACCACCTCCCTGGGCAGCCTCTTCTAGTGCCTGACCACCCTTTCAGTAAAGAAATTCTTCCTAATATCTAGCCTGAACCTCCCCTGCGCAACTTATGGCCATTTCCCCTTGTCCTATCACTTGTCACTTGAGAGAAGAGATCCACACTCACTCTCTCACAGCCCCCTTTCAGGCAGCCATAGACAGTGATGAGGTCTCCCCTCAGCCTCCTCTCCTCCAAGCTAAACAACCCCAATTCCCTCAGCCTCTCCTCATAGGTCTCGTTCTCCAGCCCCTTCACCAGCCTCGTTGCCCTTCTCTGGACGTGCTCCAACACCTCAATGTCCTTCTTGTAGTGAGGGGCCCAGAACTGAACACAGTACCCAAGGTGTGGCCTCACCAGTGCTGAGTACAGGGGCAAAATCACTTCCCTGGTCCTGCTGGCCACACTGGTTTTGATACAGGCCAAGATGCCATTGGCCTTCTTAGCCACCTGGGCACACTGCTGGCTCACATTCATCTGGTTGTCATCCAACACCCCCAGGTCCTTCTCTCCCAGGCAGCTCTCCAGACGTTCTTCCCAAAGTCCGTAACTCTTCATGGGGTTGCTGTGTCCCAAGTGCTGGACTTGGCATTTGGTCTTGTTGAACCTCATCCTGTTGATTTCCAGCCTGTCGAGATCCCTCTGCAGAGCCTCCCTTCCTTCAAGCAGATCAACACTGCCACCCAGCTTGGTGTCATCTGCAAACTTACTAAGGGTGCACTCGATTCCTTTGCCCAGATCATTGATAAAGATATTGAACGGGTCTGGACCCAGCACTGAATGCTGGGGAACACCACTCGTGACCAGCCTCCAGCTGGATTTAACTCCATTTCCCACCATGCTCTGGGCCTGGCCATCCGTCCACTTTTTACCCAGCAGAGGGTGTGCCTGTCCAGGCCAATGGCAGCCAGTTTCTCAATCAGAACACTGTGAGAAATGGTGCCAAAAGCTTTACAAAAGTCCAGGTACACCACATCCACAACCTTCCCCTCGTCTATTAACCAGGTAACCTTGTCATAGGAGGAGATCAGATTGGTTTCATAAACCCTTGTTGACTGGGTCAACCGAGGTCAAACTGACAGGCCTGTAGTTCTCTGGATCCTCCCTCTGACCCTTCTTGTAAACGGGAGTTACATTTGCCAGTTTCCAGTCAAGCAGCACTTCCCCAGTCAGCCAGGACTGTTGGTAGATGAGGAAAAGGCGTTTGGAGAGGACCTCTGCCAGCTCCCTCAATACCCTTGGGTGGATCCCATCTGGCCTCATAGACTTGTGGACGTCTAATTGGCCAAGCAGGTCTCTAACCAAGTCGTCTTGGTATATGGAGGGTTCACCTTCACAGTCTTCTGTCTCAGGAGGCTTGGAGCCGAAAGAACGTCTACCTTCCTATTAAAGTCCGAGGCAAAGAAGACGTTAAGTACCTCTGCCTTGTCCTCGTTCTTTGTTACCACCATTCCCCTTGCATCCAGCAAAGGAGGGAGGTTCTCCTTGGTCCTCCTGTTGCTGTTTATGTATTTGAAGAAGCTTTTTATATTATCTTTTACTGCACTGGCTAATTGGAGTTCCAGTTGGGCTTTAGCCCTTCTAATTATTTGCCTACATGATCTCACCTGCTTCTTGCCTGTCAACTCATTTTACGGCACATGGGGATGGCCTGCTCTTGCGCCACCAGAACTTCCTTCTTGAGCAGCATCCAGCCCTCATGGGATCCTTTGTCATTTAGAACCATCTCCACTGGACTGTATCAAGCAACTTCCTAAACAGTTCAAAGTCTGCCCTCAAGAAGTCCAAGGTAGCAGTTCTGCTGACCCCTCTCCTTACTCTTCCAAGAACTGAGAATTCTATCATCTCGTGATCACTGACATCATGTTATATGATTTCGTGTGCTAACAAAATAAGCCTCGATAATATTCCACAGTATTTACTTGTCCAAGCTCCTGTGGTACCAGGCTTTACTTCTAGTAGGTTATGCACAGTCCTTCCCTCACACAAACAGACTCTGATGTCTAGCTGCGTTGCTGCCGCAGAGACTGAGCACTGTCATGGCTCCGCAAAGCTACATAGAAGCTACATAGGCTGGGAAGAGGCGTATCCAAACCTCTCTCATCCTTTCCTGCCTCTGCACATCACAACTGACAGCAGGCACATGGTACAGCTTGTAAAAGTTTTCAGCGAGCAAAGAGAAAAGGCAGCATCTCCGCTACCCAGTCTCTGTGAAGGCCCTGCGTTCTAGACATGTTCTTCTTCTTCTTAGTAGCTAATCATCTGGGCATCGTACAAGGCCCAGCACAAAGCACCATAGCACAACTGATCCCCAGCTTCTTCATATAACATTCTGCCTTCCTTCAGGATTTCTGTATGCTGCAAAGGTCATCTCGTTTCTCCACCCCTCTCTTGTGGAGAGTAGAACAGCAGCAGCTCTGGAAGCAACAGGCGGACTGGGAAGTTTATCTTCATGCAAAACACATTAGTAATGTGCAAAACACACTGTACTTGCAAGTGACATTGTGACTCTTGGTTCTACCCATTACCACTGAAGCCTCAGGGACTGCAATAACCTTTCACACTGGACACAGCCAGTGCTGATCTACAGGTTCTGTTTGACTCCATCCTGCTGCAGCTCATCTCTCCAAGAGACAGAATAGGCAAGTGCAAGCAGAAACTGCACATGAATGAAGTCTGGGGCAAACTAAACAGAGACCAAGCAAAAAGTACACATATATGTCAACAAATAGTTACCTCTGTCTATTACAGGGCAGTATAAATTCAGGAGACATAAGCTGTCTTGTCCCCCTTTCCTGAATTAGATTGTTTGGCAGCCATCCTCTTCATTCTATCTTACAGATGCTGCCAGGTTCTCCTCCTTTTTTTCCCCTTTTTGCTGACTGCTAAGGCAAAACCCAAACATTTTCCCTGGAACTATTTCAGAATCCAGTACTCTGAACTGAGCTGAGTATACAACACAGCAAAAGAGAAGACAGCAAGGTGGAAGCAGAATCTGGAGCCAGAGTTATTGGTAACTCAGGGTTAATTTACAACTAGTTTAACCCAATGAGGCCAATAGCCTTGTACAGATTTCTATCACCTGAAGCAACAACTATCAGTCTGTTGAAATATTTCTTACTAAGTTCCTTTACTGTGTCTTACTACCATTGCCACATCAATTTGATCAACTACATCTACTCATTTTTTTCTAATGCATAAATCACAGTCCTCTTTTACATATCAAGCAGTACAACTATGAATTATTCCTTCTCTTCTATCTCAGTTTCTTGAATTGACACATACAAAACCCAACCGTGGCAGCGGTTATGGGAAAGTCTGTACTGTGACTTCCAATTACCACCTCTTTTTAGGACATGGCCAGAAAGGCACACAGTCTCCATGTGCCCCTTAGAAGGATGGCCCAGTCCTGGCCTAAGACTGTGTTTTTATCTGCCTCCTTTAAACTTTCATCCCAGCTGATGCACTTCACGGTGCAAGAGAGGTGCAACATGCTGTATGGGAACGCACACTGCAGAACATGCACGCTGAGTCAGGGGAAACTTGTCTGCACACTGATAAGAAGAGGCTGCAGAGACAAGTACTGCATTCCTGCTGCATTGCAGAATTGAGGCCAAGCTAGAGCATGGCTTGGCTGGGTATTGCACAGGCATGGCAAGATATATACTCAAGTCAAAGTCAGTCCTTGTAATCATCTTCTTCTCCCTCACTGACTTACTGATCAGGCGCACCTGAGTTCAGGGCTTAGTTCAGCTCCTACAAGGACTACAGTAACGTGATTTTCACAGGGTTTGAGGGTTGCTTAACTATGCTCCCAAGAACAGCAAGAAAAAAATTATCAGCATTTAAATGAAAAATCTCAACCACAGTAACTGAGCTGACCACTAGAATCACGTCCTTTATGCAAAGCAAGGTGCTGCAAGTTCAAAGTTGTTAAAAATCTGAATAGTTCTCTCATATCACCTGATACATACACAAGAACTGGTGTACCATCACCACCCTCAATGACTCAAGTGGAGAAACAGCATGGTAAGTGCACAGAATGATGTGCAACAGTACACCTCGTAGCCACGCCACCTTGAATCCTAATGTTATCATCAGACAGAAAACTTGCTAGTTGTCTCTTTACCCATGTGCCTCCCTATTTGTGATCAGGACGGAAGCCTTACATGTGCTAGGATTTTATAGGGAAAAAGGAGCAGAAGAACACTGGCTGCTCAGACTTGTACATACCCCTACTGACCCGCACTCCCATTTGGTATCGGTTTATTATTTTAAATTTTCTTACGGTAAAGTGAAAGACTGATTAAACTTTACACTACCAAGGAGAAAGACACCTTCAAGCCAGGGAGTATGTCTATGCTGCCTCTAATAATACACAGAAGTTTCACCTCATGGGAACTCTGAAGCAGCACTGAGCGAATTGGTTCTGTCTGTATCACACAGTGATACCTGAAGTACTTGCAGATAATCTGTTTTGGGTGCTGGATCTGGTTGATCTGCATTACCCTGGAGCTGTGCCAGCTAACATAGCTCAACTATTTCCTGCACCCAAACCAGCTAGCAAGCTCAGGCATCTCTAAGCAGAGGGGTGTTTCCAGCCTCTCAGTAGACACATCTGCATGCTCTTCTTTTGGCACCTATGAGAAAAACAGCAAGCTGTTTCTTCCTACTACAAGAAAAGGAGTTACTAGACTCATCATAAGGTTTACTATCAGAAGCTCAGGCTTACTTCTCCATTGCTTTGGGCAGTGTTAAGAAATAAGAGATATTTTGCAATATTTATTATTTGGATAACAGCAGCATTTAAAGCTGCATCAAGCTATGATTCCCAGACTTAAGTTGGAATCCTTCTGCTGAAGGCCTTACAGATCAGATGACAAGACAGTTGAATGAGACAACATATAGAGTAAGATGATAAAAAGAATTAAGTAGCCTGGTCAAAGTCAGCAAGCTTATTGGTTTTAGGCAAAAACAGATCTCAGTTTACCCACAGACTTCTTCCTTCAGCTGTGATATTTGACAATGTGCAAGTGCAGAATACAGGCACTGCAAACACTGTCCTTAAAATAAGAACTACAAAGTTATTAGCACACTTTTATCAGAAACATAATAAGAACAATCCCCCTCTCTATGAAAGGAGGAAACTCATGATTCTGGCCCTCCATCTCCAACCCCACAGCAGGATCTTCTGTCCATGAGGACCCACACTCCTGCAGGGGCGTTTCTAGGGCTGGCACAAGGGCTGCTATGCCCAGAGCTCCTAGCACCCAATCACACTGCTACATAACAGGATGAAGCCTCAAAGGCTGGTCCTACTTCCTTCTCTTGCTGTCAAATCAGAAGTCATCTCATTAAAGTATGCCTGCTCAAGATGCAGAGGACACCACTGACTCAGACACTGCTGAGTCATTATTTGTAAATGACTGATAGTCAGGAAAAGCAGAGAATCAGGGAAAGCAGGCAAAATGCAGTATAACAACTGTGGAAAAATTTGAGGGGGTGAATAACATAATCTTGGGCTACAAAGTCATCTATATGATATACCATGTTAATATCAATGTACAGAGCAGGGTAACCCTGGTAAGAAAAACACAGGCTAAGCAGGGCACTGACATAACCAGAACTGAAGACCCTGGCTTTCCAAAGCACGCCATGTGTGAGTACAGCAAGCCTGCCCCATGTGTGCTCCCTCATCCTTGCTCCTACTTTGGCTGACAGCCCAGCACCAGGATGGCAGCCTCCACAGGTCACCCTGGGAGAGCACAGGGGACAGGAAAGGATGTGCCACTTCACGGGTGAAAAACAGAAGAAAAGAATGCATAGGGAACTTAATGGAATAGCAAACAGATCCCGTCTTGGCCAGATCTTACCACCATCACAGTGTGGCACCATCACAGTGTGGTTGTGGCAATACTTCAGTCTCAAATTGAGCACTGATTCTTCTATTGCTGACTGAGCATGAAGCACCAAGACCTAGCAAGCTATACTGAATCTAAATACAGAAACAAGGAAATAACTGCATGGACATTTACCTCCCCTTTTGAATGCAATTCTTAATTCTGTCAATAAAAGCCTCTGCCAGATGTGGCTGCTGGGGCCCTCCTGTGGCTCTGTTGCATCCAAGAGCAGTGCTGCTAGCATCAGGAAAACCACCAGCTATGATGTCAGGCAGAATGCACAGAGTCCATTTTATAGCTGTAAGTTATAAACTATTTACCTCCCTTGCCACACTTACCAGGTTATACATTCAACATAAGGTAAGGGACAGAGAAGGGAAGAGAGTTCTCAGATACCCACTCTCACAACCTCAGGAGTGCAAGAGGCATCCTTCTTTACTGCTCTTATCTAGCCCAATTAAAATTTCAGTCGTCCCCTCTGTAAAGTGCTGACAAAGTCATCATCGCTGTGCCATCCAAGTATCTGTCAAATAAGAACCTTCACACTGAATGGTTAAAGTTAATCGTTATTTGAATTCACATTTGGATTCCCTATAGGAGAATAAATTTCAGAAGTTTAAGACCAGAGCCTACTAAGCCACACCATGTCCCACAGACCCCTGTGCTGGGTCCAAGTCTCCTCACCATAGGGTCGCTCCAGAGATATTTCTGAGCTATCTTGGTGCAAGTAAAAGAAAATGCTAACTCTCACATGAAGTATAAGAGCATCTGAATATACCACACTGAGATATCTCTGTTAGGATCCTGCAACTTCAGGAACCTACAGCAAACTTGTTGTGTGGTTCAGACGAAAGTCAGCTTCCTATTTAATGCCCACTTTCTGCTCCTCAAATTCAGTGAATCAGGAATAGTCTAACAAAATCACCTTCTACTTATACCACATTTAAACAGCGATCCTCAAGCAAAGGAGGTGCTGCTGCCTTCCTCAGCTTCTTTATCTCTGTAGCGGTAATAAAGAGGAGTTGCCTACTGCCACGCAGCAGGTAAAAGCCAAAGCCCAGGAGACACTGTAGTCCCGACCGACCCAACATTTTTTCACCATCCTAGGCAGAGGTTCTGCTGCAGAAAGGTATCACAGCCCATAAAAACACTGGCCTAAACCTCAGTAAACAGGGATCAGATTTAGGAACCGGACTTCAGTTCAAGGCCTTTTTTTTTGTTAAGTGTTTCTGTAAAAGAAGCTCTCCCAACAAACACCCATTTCTGCTCTCATTGAGCAACTGAGTGCTAAAACTGAAGGCTCTTGGGCAGAGGGAAACAACTTCCCACATTGCATTCATGCACAAGAGTATAGATCAGGAACTGTATAGGAACTGGAGCTCATGATTGCTCCGTTAAAGCAATGCGAGGTCTCAGTCAGGACTCAGGCTATAACATAATAAAAATGACTTTCCACATATATTCAAAGCATCCCTAACATATGTAGCTCAGACACATTCCCTGATGCATTCTTGCCACCTAATTGTGAGCAGCAGCATTCAATAAACTGTATCAGAACCATAGAAGTAGCTTGTTTCAGACAAGACAGAAATCACTATTCCAGATTACTATTTGTATGAATAACAAGACTTGACTGAGCCAACTGTCACAAACAGCATAGTACTGGAACCTAATTCCAGGTAACTCCAGAGCGTGCACCCTGCTATTGAGTCAGTTGTATCCATTCTGAAATCTGATTTTACCTACAGAGCAAGGATGCCCCACAGAGGAACTATGCAGAACAGATGCTGCAATTGGAAGCTACTGTCTCAATCTGAATACTTTTCAAGAGCATATGAGACTTTACTGTAAACAAAGCTCCTTTTTCTGACAGTTCTTCTAGCTGGAAGTGCTTCCTATACCAAGGTTTGCTACTTTCCTAGTCCAACCTGTTTCCTTCAATTCTGGACAGCATGGAGAGAAATGTGCCACACTACCAGGAATGGACCTGTACTCTCAGGTATGTTCATACAAGAGATAATGCTCAGCAGAAGCAAAAAAACACAACAAAGAGCAAGTCAGCGAGAAGGTGCAGAGTAGAGAAATAAATTTCTCTCCTCTCCCCAGCTGCTGCTTCTGGAACAGGATGTCCAGAGAGGTTGTGTAGTGTCCACTTCCCAGACACTGCGAACACAACTGGACAGAGCAGTGAGAAGCCTGTTTTGAGCAGGTCTCCAGAGTTCCTTTCCAACCTCAATTGTTGTATGGTTCTGTGAATCATATGTAGATCCGTCTGCCAGACACTGGTCCCTGACCGCATCAGTTACTACACACATTCTCCCTGACTGCAAGCAAACTCCTTCTGCTAATGCTGTTGATGAAAGCTTGTGTCTTCCCTGACCTTGAAGCTGCATTATCTGCTTTGGCTGTGAGAAGACGATAATAGCTCCTGACAATGGCAAGAGTCAGCTCTGAGCCGGGGGAACAGGAAATCCCATTTCTCAAGCCCTTCAAAGCCTGCCAGCCTGCTTGGCACTGTTTCTCTCAGCAGCACTCAGTGAGATTACAGCACTAAAAATAACTTGCACAATAAGCTGTGCATTTAGAAGGAGAAAGGACTTGCCCTCAATGTGGGTTTCCCTTCCACTTGTGGCCTCAAGTATCCCGAGACAGTTGAACTGCTAGGGTTTTGTTCTCCAAGTTAAACAGGAGCTGCAGCTGTTGAAATGGTTTTAAATAAAATAAGAAGATTAAAGGGTACAACAAAGAGCTAAGACACTCTTCAGTTTTTAAACAAGTCTCTCTTTCTCTCTCTCTCTCTCCCCTCCCTGTTGTTTTCTATAATAAGAAGCTCAGAGCTAAATCGGACCCCTTACCAAAACGCTCTGCCCTTCCGTCACGAATTCATACACAATTGGTTGTATACAGCTGAAATGAAGCAAAGGTAGAGGGACCAGTCCTGCAGACTTCCATAAGGAAGACAATTCCTGTGGGCATTCTATTGCAGCATTTAAGAAAATGTCCACTTGTTGGGTTAAATGCACTGTCAGAATCAGCAGGAAAAAACATATCCCTCATAGCAGTAGGCACAAGGATTAACACTACTTAGAGGCTTTGTAGAAGTTTCCCTTTCTTTACAAACATGGGTTTGTAGGCAAGGCCTACGCCTAGCACGAAGCATTAAAGCTCAGTCATTTGTATCACACCACTTCCATTAAAGCAAATATAACTACTAGGGAAATTTTTTATGCATCACTTGCACGGCTTGGGCAATTTGCATTAGTGCTCTCAAACCCAACTGACTTCATTCTCAGCCTCCGAACGAACTATACACTGACGTACTGACGTGTGGCAATGAGAACTCCCTTCATGACTACGGGGTCAGCCTCTCATTTGATGCATATACACAGTTTATTGCTTATATAGCACACGTCAGACACTGACTCAATTAATAACAGTTCACCTTGAGCACAAATACATTTTTCATGTATGCATGTATCTAAACAAAGTTCATATCCACATGTGGACAGACAAACTATAGCATCTTAAACACTTGCCTTGTCTTCATGTTACACTCAGAAGGTCACATGCTGTGTTGTTTTGCTCAGGGAAAAATCCAACAGATCAATGTTAAACTACTAGTTTTTTTAGGTACCAAGTCCAAGCAGCTATGCTCTGCAAGACCACCAAAGAGCCGCAGAGCTCAGAACTGCAGCAAATGAAGGACATACCAGCAGCCATCACCTGGTAGGGGGTTTAGATGAGGACAATAGCCAGTACCTGACCGCAGAGGTAATCCAGCTACCTCAACCACAGAGACATGCCAAAATCCTCAGCTTGCCTTCAGATTTAAGCTACAAAATAGGAAGAGAGTTTTCCAGAAGACAGTTTAAATATAAATTCAATTCACTCAGAAGAACAGTGCCTCCTGTGCACTACGGATGATAGCACAACACCATGTAGCTAGAGACTGCGTTACAGGGCCAAACGAAGGCTGAATAAACGCGGGTAGGCCCTAAGCACTAAGTCCTTCACTTTGCAAACTCATTATTTTCTTCTTACAGCTTTTGGAGACCATACTTAGTGATACTGGGAACCCTAATTGTGAATACTACTGGAAATATAAAAAGATAGTATAAGTTTATGAACATTTCTGAAAATATAGCAAGAGATGGAGAAACAGATCTAGAAGCGGCATACACCGGCTGCCACATTGCTGTTAAATCCCATCCCCTGTATCAACACTCCAGCCCAGCACATACTTTCATTTTCAGAGCTGCAAATAATACATAGATAGTCCCCAGATCTGGGTTTCCAGTGTTACAAAGGCCAGCTCCTGCAACATTTGTGATTCTCCTCATCTTTTGGTCTTTGTTAGGATCGCCACCCTCCTCATGCTTCTGCTCTTCCCTCTCCTCTGGTTTTAGCAGACCAGTACATCCCCCAAAGACCTTAAAAATAGTCTGGCCTTTTCCTAGATAAGCATGTATGAATAACATGCATGATTCTGAGGCTACTGCAGTCCTGTCCCCACTTTGCCCCTCCAACACAAACACTTTTGGGACCTCCAGCGCTTCTGCATTCCTCCTGCTACCCCAGCAAATGCCACCTGTAGGGCAAGCCTTCACATCCTACCACTGCAGCAGGTGCGAACAAGACAACAACCCCTAGAAACACTGCCTGCCAGAACCACAGCCTCCAGGACAGATGCTGCTACAGAGTCTCATACTCTGCTGAGACCTTACCGCAGCGGGAATGTCATTGTGAGGCACTGCCTCTGTCACCCTTACCTAAAAGCTTCAGAGCTTTATCAACATCTGCGCTAGTCCTACACAGAGCTTGAGGCTGGAAGGTGACACAGGCTGCAAGCATCCCCATGACACACAATCCTGCAAGATGATAGCTACTGCGATACTACTAACACCTCTGATGCACCCATTTCCCCTCAGCATACACACATTCCCATATCCCCTCAAGATATACATCCTCCCTGCACACTATTGACTGACCAGTGGGAGTGGTTGCCTCCTGTAGGCCTGGGAAGCAAACCCTTGGGAAGGAACTCCAGCTGCACCCCACAGAGATAGGCTACTGCCTTCAACCACGGCCACACCAACAATGAGGTGGTGAGGCAGCAACTATTCCCCTTGTTTTCTGTAACAGAGTCTGCAAAAAGACACCACACCTTGCCTTCATGGGATGGGTAGCAGCTGCTGGGGGCCTGTCATGCTGGGAAGGCCTCACAGATGTGCCAGCTGCTCCCTAGGCACAGCCCTGATGCCCTCCCCTCGTGGGAGCACCCCTGCAGCTGGGATGACACCATGGAACCTTCCAGACAGTGCTGTGCCATGGCACCCTCTCCACTCACCCAGGGACAGTGCTACCCCAGCCTGGCCCCGCCAGCCGCCCCTCTCTCTCTCCCATGGGTCTGCTCTGCTCCGCAGCCCTGCAGCTCACTGGGAAGGGCCCCAAGGCGCAGTCACTGCACTCCCTCCTGCCCTTCACCGCCAGTAACTCCCCAACGGCTGCGCTCAACGCCTACTGTGCATGGAGTCCCCCCTCCCTGGGCAGCGGCCCCTTGGGTGCTCCTGCTTTGGGCAGCTCTGCAGGGTCCTTCCATGGTGTAGGCTGGGAAGGGATCCTGCTGCAAGTGGCTGGGATGCAGGGAGGGCAGGGCTGGGGCCCAAATACCCGCAGGGCTGGTGCTGCAGACTTGCCGTGGGCTTGGTCTCACCACACTGACCCCAGCTGTGCAGGGAAGCACCCACACAGGTCTCGGGGCAATGCACCTGTCAAACCTCCAAGTCCGAGAGGCGAATTAACAGCCTTTCACAGTAACTTAGAAGAAGTTGCAAATCCACTGTATAGGTGAACGCCCAAAAGCTGAGACATTTGTGACAGGCCAGCAGCCACGCAAACTGATCGACCAAGTGGGAAAAAAATCCCAAAACCCAGAAAGCCAGGGACATACCTGATAAACTTTTTCAAATGTATGTTACTGACTGAGTGTTTCAGGCAGAGAGGGTAGAGAAATCCTTCCCATGTTAAATCTGGAAGCAACGTGAGAAGCTCAGGTTAGAGAATGACCAAAAGCCGTGATAGTTTTGGGTTACAGTAGTTTCCATCCAGATCAGATCCAGGCGGTGTATGATTGCACTGTGATTTGGATTAATCTTTTCTAACACGTTACTGCGGAAAACCAGGCGTATAAGGTTGAACCATCTTTGCTCCTTGCCTGTACGTGGTAAGTCTGTGCTGTGAGGGTGGAGCACGCTGGCTGCAGCACTGTGGACCCCAGTGCTGTGAGGAGACAGTGTTAATTCCATGACCAGGAGGATGCTGCCTTACGTGCCAGCCTTCAGCTCCTCTGGTGTAGAAAGCCATGATGCAGTACTTACTTACAGGGTCTGGCAGTGTTGAGAAGTAGTTCGTTTTCATGGACATTAAACAGGACACTCAAGAGGTAGTATCTTTACTGAATGAATTTATTGGTTTTTGAACTAAAGTTGCTCACAGTTATTTAACAAGGGATACATTGGATTTTTTTTGTCCATTTTAAACCATTAAATAATGTCAGTTTGTGTCTGTATATGTGTGTGTGCGCGCGTGTGTGTCTTCGAAGTACAAAATAGGAAGGATAACAAGAGGTATTGCTTTCATTTATTCTTATATCTTGTGTAAGTATTCCCCTTCCTGCTTGTACCACATGGGTTTTACTGATATAGGTATTTTTAAATTATTATTATTATTTTGTATTGAAATCCCAGCCTTTTGTAGAGGTACAATGTAACAGAAGCATCAAAATCTATACACAAGGGAAGAGAAAAGAGGGAAAAGAAGGACGGGGGTGATGGGAGGGGAGTTCGGCAGAGAAGTAGAGAGAGGGTGGAGGCAGGAAAGACAACGAAAGCAAAAGAGACTAATTTACAGCAATGTCATGCAATTAAAACTGCCCCCCTCTCCTGCACCCTTGCCTCCCCCCATCCCCAGCCACCACCCCTGGTGTCTGACATGCACACAGCAATACGAGAGAGAAAAGTTTTAAGAATAGGGAAAATAAATAAATAAATAGAACAAACCAAAAAAATAAATCCCTCCCATTTGAGAGAATGGGGAAATGGGGCAAAAGTCAAAGGACTTTGCCCCAATTGTGTCTTTAAAAATTCTTTTAATCTTTAAACCTATGTACAAGTAAAACTGGTCCAAGAAAGGGAAAAACGATTAAAAAAACCAACAACGACAACAACAACAAAAAAGAACTCATCCAACATTATCATTTAAAAAAAAATTGCAATACAACATACACCCATAAGAACCCAACGAGCAGCAATCGAAGGTCATTAAAAGAGCTGAACACTAATGCTAAGCCTACATTCTTAAAATCTCAGTCAAGAAGTACTTCTCACTGTGATTTGTCTTGTCTAAAACCATGTGTTTGTTTAACCTTTGAGCTTGGGCCAGAATAAGTTACACTTGGTCACATAACTCGAGGAGGGGGAAAAAAGGCTGCAATTCTTCTTTCTCAAAGTCACAAGATGAACACTTACAGGGTTTGTCTTTTTTCCCCCTCCTACTCAAAATAAATAAGAATCAATGTTGCCTCTACACAGTTATTAAACAGAAGATATATCTAACAGCTTATTTTTTTAAATATATATATAAATAACCAAGACCTAATAACAGAAACACAAAAAAAAGGTTCCCATCCACTCAATCCCACCCTCCTCCCCCTCAAACCAAACCAAACCAAAAACTTTATAAAAATATCGCACTAATTTTTAAAGTTTACAGTAGCTTTGTGATTAACTCTCCCATTGCCCTGACTACACCTTGTCTTGCTCTGATGAACTAAGTGCCAGTGATTTGCACACACACACACACAGAGGAAATAAAACCCAAGGTAAGTCTCTTTTCTTCCTCCTTCTCATCTTCTTTTCTTTTTGTTTTCTTTTTTTTTTTTTTAGAAAAAAATCACCCAAGTCAACAAATGAAACTGGTAACTTAAAGAAATAATAATACTGATACCAATGCAGCACTAGCAACACAACAATTGCCTCTAAATGCAGGGTGTGGTGCAGGATCCAGCTGGTTGAAGAACGTCCCAGCGCGGTGGCACAGTGGCAGGGAGTTGACAGGTGGGGAGGAAGGTGTCAAAGGAGGAGCAGCAGTAGCAGCAGGGGCAACTGTGCCTGGCGGTGGGAGAGAGACAGTTCTTGGCAGAGTCTTGTCCCTCTGCTTTGCTACCAGAAGTTGCCTTTTACCTAAGTTTTAATGTTTTGTTTGTATGTGTTTATTCATTGAACCCCCTCTCCCTCCTAAATTTACTCCTCTCCCCTTCCAGCAGGTTAAAAAGCAAAACGATACAGTATAAAGAAACCAATTATTTTGTCTATATATATGTATGTATGTAAGTATATTTATATATAAATATACACACATATATACATGTATATACAAAAAAAGGGGGCAAAAGAAAAGGAAAAAGTGGTGGCGAAAAAAGGTTAAGAAAAATCCTGTGATGAAGCTCCCCAATATTTTCTTGGTTCAACGCTTAGTTTTGAGTTGCTCCTGGCTGGTTTCTGATGAGAATACGCTCTGGATTCATGAAACACTGTATTCCCGCTACGCCCAGCTCCTTCCCGACACCCTCCCCCTCTGGGCTAAGTTCATCTATGCGGACAGAAGTTGCAAAGGGTAAAGGTTTCACTCCAACAATTTGCAACCTCCTTTCAGCCCAGACTCTGCAATCCCATAATGGAGCAGATCTTGTGGAGCACACAAGAAAAAAAAGAGAGGGAAAAAAAAATATGGCGTGCACTGGGGAGGTGTCTGGGGAGAAGTGGGGGAGAAACCCACTTCCTGAAGGGAGAGGGGAGGCTGGGAACCTCAAACAGGACTGGTCCTTGGACAGTCTACATCGGTTGCCTTCCATCAACAAGTGTTCGCGGAGCACAGAAGGTGAAGCCGTGGCTGACATGTTAACTTTTCGGGATAATTCCTGGTAGCAGAGCGGAAACAAGTGGTGTCGTCAGAAACACAGAGAGAGCATGAGCAGAACAAGAAACAAAACAAAAGAAAACAAAAAAAGAATAATAAAAATAAAAATAAAAAAAAAAAAATCAGGAAGGAGAAAAAACCCAAAACATTCAAAAAAAGGGAGGAAAAAAACAACCCAAGATCTGGTGAACTGGGTTTGTCATCTGTGCTACCTTTTCTTTTCTTTCTTTTCTTTTCATTCTTTCATTCATTTGTTTTTGTGTTTGTTTCTGAGATATATATCATATATCATATATAAATATATATATGTATATATATATACAGTCATTCCTTCATAAAAATTTGTCTATAGACAGTTTTGTACTGTTGTGGCAAGGTATATACATCCTTCTAGTTTAGAGGCTAGCTTGCTAAGGAATATTCTTTCATTCTTTCTTGTTTTGCTTTGTTTTTTTTCTAAGCTATTTAATTTTTTATGTGTTTATTTAAGGTTGGTCTTGTAGGCCGACTGATGAGACCATCTTTGCCTTGTCTTTGCCAGCAGGGTACTTATTGTCTCCTCTAGACCCATAGTCATTAGAACCGGAATCGCTCCGCTTGTTGTTTGCGCTATGCTTGGTTGGCGTGCCGGGGGGATGGCTCACCTGCCCGTTCTTCTCGTCTGAAAAAAGTTGTTTAATTACGTCAAAGAAGTTACTCAATGGGCTGCCTGGGTACACAAAACAGAGGAGACAAAAAAGAAAAGAAAGAAGAAAAGAAAAGAAAAGAAAAGAAAAGAAAAGAAAAGAAAAGAAAAGAAAAGAAAAGAAAAGAAAAGAAAAGAAAAGAAAAGAAAAGAAAAGAAAAGAAAAGAAAAGAAAAGAAAAGAAAAGAAAAGAAAAGAAAAGAAAAGAAAAGAAAAGAAAAGAAAAGAAAAGAAAAGAAAAGAAAAGAAAAGAAAAGAAAAGAAAAGAAAAGAAAAGAAAAGAAAAGAAGAAAGAAGAAGAAAAGAAAAGAAAGAAAGAAAGAAAGAAAGAAAGAAAGAAAGAAAGAAAGAAAGAAAGAAAGAAAGAAAGAAAGAAAGAAAGAAAGAAAGAAAGAAAGAAAGAAAGAAAGAAAGAAAGAAAGAAAGAAAGAAAGAAAGAAAGAAAGAAAGAAAGAAAGAAAGAGAGAGAAAGGGAAAGAGGGAAAGAGAGGGAAAGAGAGAAAAAGAGGAGAGAAAGAGAGAGAACAAACAAACAAATGAACAATGGGGTCTTTAACGAGAAGAACATGATGAGGAGATCCAGAGCCACGTGCGTGGGGGTGTGTGGGGGATGAAGACAATGAGCAGGAATAGGAAGAGTGTTTAGGGTGGAACACCTACAGAAATAAAGAGGCTGGGAGCATGAAGCACCTAGGTGGGGAAGGACCTAGTTTTCTCCTGAGCCGGGGAGCACTGCTGTCTCATCTAGCAGGAGGATTGTATGGCTGAAGTAGTTCAGTCTATTACTTGGAACCACTTGGCTACTTTGCAAATGTCAGTGAATATAAAGCTGGGTACAGGCAAATCCCATCTTACTGCTGTTGTATAAACATGGGGTATTTACACGTGGTTGCCAACTGATGCTTTGCTTTGCAGCCTTGTGAAGCTCTGGCTATACCAGGCATTAGGTTTTCTTTGCCCTCATTTTCGTTATGACTATCTCCTTGCTCACCTTTCAGTCACTAAGCCTGAAACACCTGAGTGCTCCAAGAGAAGCATGAGCTAGGGTTGACATGAGTATTGCCATCACTATTGTGTGGTTTGTGGCTTGCACTTGCAAGTTTCTAAGCACCTTCAGATCTTTCTTCAAGAGGGACTTGGAAATGAAGATGCTGAATGCATTTTGGAAGTACACTGTTACACATCTAATTATTTCTGGAACCTACTAGGGTCAAGAATTACTTCCTCATTGTCCTAAAGTTATGTTTTCTCTACAATGCAGCCTCTACCACATTGACATTCAGTGGAGTTAAAAGCCAGAGAGGGGTTTAACATTGCATGCCAGTAGAATAGGTATCTCATTAAGCCAGTCACTAGAGCAGGCTGCAGTATTCACATGGGTTGGGCATTGTACATACATGAATTTTTCATGCCATTTGGACCTCCAGACAGGGTTGTACACTGTTAATCTAGTTCTGCGTCAGAGGACACGTGGAAGACCATACTTGAGGAAAGGCTCTGGAGTGTTACTGAGGGAAAGGGACCAGCTACTACTGCAAAGGTAGCCTTTTTGGAGCATTTATAGTCCCTTTTAGTTCTCTGGGATTGTGGGATTAATCCTGATCAGACATAGGAGGGGTCACACTAAATCCTCTGAACATAGATATTGAAGGTGTTTTTAATCTAACATACACCATGGAGGTGATGCCTGTTCATGATTGATAAAACCTCATGATACTTTTCTTAATCTTGAGGCTGTTGGCTCCATTGTTCTAACTAATTCAAATAATTTATATCCAATCTAGGTAATTTCATTCTCCAGCTTCCAGAAGGAAACAGGCTCCTTGTATCTGCCTTCCAATGCTGTGGTATGCTGTGAAGAATAGAATGTTTCTTCCCTGAGATGGGAACATTCAGTTGGGAGCAAAGAGGTTTCTACAAATGACAGATTGTTATTTATCCACAGTTGGTGGACACTGGTGTCTTTGTAATATTATATTGCCCTTCACTTTCATTACAAACATAAGTGAACCAGTTACTACATCAGACAAGTATTTTCTGCACACGGTAACTTGTCTGAAGAGCTTGCTGAGTGCTTTTTTTATTCTCTAACTGAAAGTGCTAGACAGACATCAACTGCTCTTATACAAAGAAAGAGGAAATATGTAGTATTTGCAGTATGTTTCCCCTGAACATGTTACACTTTTTTTCCTGCTCCTGCTGATCAGGTAGTTGCTGCTTTCCTCTGCATGTTGACAGGCACTGAGAAAAATCAAATGGCATATATATTGAAGGATCTCAATATTATTAATCTAATTAAGAAATTGTCTTCTACTCACTGCTTTGTAGTTAGCTTACTTGGCCCTGGCTCTGTCTGCGTATTCAGTTACACAAATGCCACAAGCATTTGTGTAAGGTTTGTAGTCTCTGGAAGGGCATCATTCACCAAACTGACTGAAGTCTTAGAGATGTGCCCAAATATCTGTTTCCTTCCACATGCAGCCAAATGCTTTGGAAGGGGGATATCTGTTCCACAGCTATGACTTCTCTTTCAGAGATTTCCCTAAGCCTCTGTAAAACTTTTTTAGGTTCACGGGTGCATGCTCTGCTCAGACTCACTTCTGTCTGCTCGGACCCATTCCTACTTCTTTTAGGAGTATACTCCTTTTCATTGAAAAGAAAGGAAAAAAAGAAAGCAAACACTCAGCCTTGAATGCAAGAATGTGGGCAGATCTGGTTCTTATGTGGCTTTGGACCCCTCATCTTCATAAGCAAATGGAGTCAGCAGAGAGAATGAAAAAGAGCACTGAAAAAAATGCTGGAGAGGGAAAGACTGCTAGGTTGGGAGAAAAGGGGAAGGGAATATCTCTAGTTATTCAGCTGAGCAGTTATTCAACAAGCATAGAGAGAAAGAAGAGGGCAGAGTAAGCAGGGCTCTGCAGGAATCTGGGAAGATTTTTGTTTTCACGTAGACAGGAATCATAGATAGAAGTACAACTTGCAAGAATGGAGGTATAAAACATTTTAAAAATTATATTTACATATCTTATATTTGCTGGGTCTTGATTTTTAATGATCCTATAAAAATATGCAGCCCCTGTTTCATCCACCCTTTCTTCTCCCTGTCCTCTACCAGTTTTCTAGTGCCAGATTTATTACAGCAAAAGTATTTAACAGTCTATTCTTCTTTGCCTGTATCACTATTGGATTCCTTACAATCAGCATTTTCAGGTAAAATTTTAATGGGAGGTAAGAAATCCTTAGGGATGTTTAAAGAGAGCTACTGAAAAATAAAGTAGGCCATTTCACTAACCCTTTCTTTCCTTTGCCTTTTGTAGTATCTAGACTTGTAACTAAATACTAGGTAGTAATGCTCTCCTATCCTGCAGTCAAGAAAGACCTGATCCCATACCAAACAATACAGACAATCACTGCATTAATGTTGTCTACACAACAGTTTGGGCTGGTCTAGATACTGGTATTTGGATAGACAGAGTCCTCACATTTTTCTCTGGAGATACGTAAACATGGATCAGCAATGCTGGAAGCATGGAAATGGTGCGTGGTGTTGCTCCTCTTAGTTCTCAGTTCTCTTTGGGATTATACGTCCCGTAAAACAAGACTTGAAAATGCAAGAGATGATGGATTAGAATAGATGTTTCAACAATCTTCCACTCCCAGCTTTCAGTGCAAAATGCATGATAAGCTCTTACACCTTTAAGTCCAACTAGAGGCCTCAAAAAGTCTGTCTCTCATTTCAGAAAATGAGGTGACATCCCATTTCCTCAGTACGGGGATGAAGGTTTGGCTCACTGATTCTTCAAAACTTCTCTGGTGTATCATGCGCCTGTAACTAAGGTTTTCTTTCCCCATGAGAACAAATGTTCATGAACACAGAGCAAAGACAGCAGGAAGCATAGAAAGGGTGACAAAATGTGAGAAGGATCAGAGGCAGGAGGGGAGGTTCAGAGCATTAGGTTTACATCTATTAGGACGAGATGGATATGTGCATTTTTGAGTTAGACCAAGAAGCTCTATGCTGCAAGATGACGCAGGGGAATGGGTTTGAAAACAAGTACCGAAGCTTATGAAAGGGTCATGTATTAAAGGGCTGCTAGAGAAATATATTTATGGAGAAGACACTGTATTGGCACTGCCAAGGCCAACGATCATGAAAGAAGTAAAAACTCTGAATGCATTTGAATACAACAGGCACTAAAAGGAAGAAACCGGGCTGGAGATAGAAACAAAAATGTAAAAGGAAGCTGGTCAGCTGGCTTGTATCAGCCCTCACATTTCTCAGTACTTCATCTGCTGTTATTAGGAAGCCTGACGTGGACCTAGCCCCAGTGGTGTCACAGGTTTGAGAAGCAAAGTGGAAGTGGAACACACAGGTAAAAGAGGAAAGAGAAAATGAGTTGATTCATCCAGGCACCAGAAGCAACACCAGGAAAGAATGCATCTTGCAAAGACCCTGCTCTGACCTTGCAAAGATTCTACCCTGACCTTGCAAAGACCCTCAGAGTCCTTCACAGAAAGTAATAGGAGGTGGTGAACAAGCAATTTTAGGACAAGCCTGGAGGCTTCGGTCACTGGTTTCAGCCTGCTGTTTTGTAACATTTTAAGACAGTGAGATAAGCACTTGGTCCACTTCTCATTGAAGCAAATAGCAACATTCCCATTCATCAATGGAAGCAAACCCTGAGGCACTCCCTTCCGCAAAACCGTCTCTCTCAAGTCTATATATTTTTAATGCACTAATACTCGTGGTGCTGAACACAAAGTTGCACAAAACAAATACGCCATCTATGGGATCATCCTCTATCTTTCCTTTCTGTATACCCCGAGAAATGGGGGGTTTCTGCATTTTTAGCTTAGGCTTTGGGAGAAAGTGAATGGAAAAAGATAGGTCTACATTGGAAACAGTGACACCCTTTGTCAACCTGACTTACCATATTACTTCCCTTGTTATTTTGTCATCCTTTCTGTCTTTTGCCTGCCTCTGATACTGAGGTTTTCTTCCTGTACTCATTCCTTTCTCTTTATCCTTTGACTTTTTTATCCCTAGCTTTCTCTGTATTTCGATAGCAGCTGTGATTTTAGTGAATCATGTATCAAAAATCCAGCTCCTCTTGCATTGAAACCCTCTCTTGATAGGTGATAATCCGTTCTCTTTCAAGCTCATCTTGCTTCTTACAGTTCTAGCCCACTTTGTTAAGACTAGGCATTTTTTTTGCCTGTTTGCTTGGCTTCTGTTGGCAGAATCACTTCTGCCTTCGAAATAGAAGACTTAAAATACAGAACCTGCTATATAGAACCTGTATATATATAACACTATGTATATAAGCACTGAAGAAGGCCATAGTTTTTTTCTCCTTTAATGGTTGGATATATGAGGCTTCCCTCTAGAATGGAGAAGGATGACAGAAAGGCCATTACAATGTCTTGCTGGAGGCCATCACTCAGAATTTCCTCGTAGTCTATGAACCTGTCCTAGGCCACCTGAAGTGAGCTGAAGAAACTGCAGAAATCCCAAGATGGATACTTCCTGAAAATACAGGAAGTCAGGAAAGCATTTCAAGAGACTCAGATATGTTTTTTATTGCATTCTAAATTGTCACAACAGATTGACCAGAACAAGTTTTCCCCATTTATTTTTTTTTCCCCCAGTTAAGTTACCTGATGAGACAGTTGTTTTGATTTCATTTCAGTTTAGGACTAGAAAACTGAGAGAGACCACAGAACAACTGCAGTTTCTTAGCATCCAGGAAAGGTTACTTGCAAAGGCAACAACAGAACTTATTTTCCAATGAGTCCTTAGACTCTACCAGTAAAAATGTCAACTAAAACCAGTGTTTGCAGAAAGAGAATGCTGGTAGGAACTACAGATTATCACACACTGTTAGCACACGTGTCTGTGCTACCAGCAGAAAGTGGGAACTTTCAGTTGCTACACACCTGGGAATACCTGAACAACCAGCCTGACATTTAAATGCTCTTTGACCCACCTTTGTTCTTACTCCCCTAAAACATTCCATCTCCTTGGCAGGACAGTGACCCAATATTTGTCACTAACCAGATGCATCCAGATGGCCATTCTCCGCTGTCTTGCAGTTTTCTCTCTATCTCTCATTACATAAACAGAAAAGCTGAGATCCAGTTCAGCCTCTCCTGTCACAGCCAACATGACTGAGACATGTAGCTCTTGGGTAATGAGATAGAGAATAGTGAACACAAGCAGCAAAATCCCAGATAGATGCGGCATTAGAAAACAAATGTGTCTATTGCTGATGAATAGCTCTGGTTAATCCAGCACCACCACACAACATTCAAAAAAGGAGATGATGATGGAGAGGGAGGAATCATACATTCATTTGGGCAGCTGGTGACACTGAAAGAACAAGCAAGGATAGTGGTGGGATGAAGAGATGCTGAAGAGATGCCAGATTCTGTTGTGGAATCCTGCTGTCCTGGTAAAGGACTCAGTCTAAGAATTCTTTGCATGTGCCTATCCTTTTACAAAAATCTGCCTGCATAAGCGTGCACTGAGAGGGGAAGCTGACAACCTACGCTCGTAAAGCCACAGCAGATGATGGCATTGCTGCTACTCATTCTCTTCACAGACTTCTGCAGCTGCTTCATTCCAGTTTTTTTTTGTCTATAAAAATATTAGGAATGTATTGGCACTTAATAATATAATTTTATCCTTTCTTGCCAGATGGATGGTCAAGTATGATCTTATGTGTTTTAAGTTCTCTGACCTGTTAATAAGGAGAGAAATGACCTGTGTATGCTGGTGAAATGTTGCCTCCCAATTTCCTCTGAACCAATCCCTTCAAAATCTGATTTAATATTCTGGGGAGGTCACCTCAAATTTAGCTTAGTATAGCAAGCAGAGATTCACATGGAGTATCCTGAACCACTGCCTGCCATAAATAAAGTACTGTGATCTTAATTAAGAGAGAGGTTATCTGTGTTTTTCTGCATTAGATATTCATAGAATCATAGAATGATTTGGGTTGGAAGGTGCCTTAAAGATCAATATTGAAACAGAGAAAGAGGAAAAGATTTTGTATTGGACAGTAAAAATCTAGGCATAGGTATCAAAACAGGATCTGTTTTGACATGTACCAAATAGTTCAAGGCATCTGGATTCACCTTTAGTGCGAAGTCGCAACTTTTGTTGCTGCCTTCCTCTACAGTGCAAAAACATGAGTTAAGCATTGGAAAAGAAATGTCTTCCCAACACAACACTAGAATGAAGAGATGTGACTACAGAATCAGGGGAGTCAGCCACCTATTTGGACAGCAAAGGATACCAGTGAAATGGGTAAGAATAACTGTGAAACTTGGCTTGAACTCTTTGGGAAATCTGACTTATCTTACTTATTGTGATCCGCTCACTATGAATTAATATCTGATTTTTCAGGTGTGTCATCTTCCTTTTATCTAATTTGGGTCACATTTAGACCCAAATTCTGAGCCATGTTCAGAAAGACCAGTAGCCAGCACATTTTTTCAGAAATGCTAATAAAAAATTACTGTTCTGACTATCTCACACTGTAATGGTGGTGAAAAAAGCCTTTCAGCTGGGAAGGTATTTTTTTTCTGCAGGTTCCAGCATCAGTCCTGCCATCAGTTATGACTTTATGAATGCAAATCACCAACATCCTCTTCTATCAGTTAGCTACTTTGTGAGAAGCAGGATTACTTTAATTAATGCCAATATGCATCAGGATGACCTTCAAGAGCCCCAACTCCAGATACTTGCTGCTACTAGTAACACCAGCAGTCTCCAAATTGGTACTCAGAAAGCTACATGCTGCAGCTGCAAACAAAATGTGATGTAATGTAGCCAATTTTAAATTACAAAAAATCTCCTAATGTCTCAAGTAGCCTGGAATGCTTGACATTGGATTGCATCTGTATGAATGAAACTGATTCCAAGAAGCTGTAAAGGGAAGTCTTTACTGCAGTGCAATTGCTCTGTGTGAACAGACGATGACTGGCTGTGTGGCTTATTCAGATGGTTCTGAATAAGAAGCTATGTCAAGTTCTGAACACCGGAAGCAAGAGATTGAGTGAGATACATTGGCAAGACATGAAAGACAAGTGGATTTGCTGTGCTTCTGCTTTGATTAGATCATTTTGGTGATAGCTGCTGCTACACGCAAGGATCCATAAAGCTTGTTGTTTAACTCTGGTGCCAGGAATCAAGGTTTTGAATTGCAAGCAGCAACACAGGATGTTTAAGTATAAACATGAGGCGTTCTTGTCAGCCTGTTGTCACAGGGTTAAGGTCTAAGACTCTGCAGGAACGTATATTTGTGCAGTGCTTAACATAGCATGATTTGACCATACTAGTTATATGTACTAAAATCTTTCTCCTCTTATCCTCACCCAGTTCTATAGAAGTGTCACTGATGTAACTGAAAACTCTCCTGAGAGTCATGAGGGATGGAAATCAACGAGTAAATATTGTCTTACTTGGAAATAAAATTCAGCCTTAGACAGCCACAGCATGGAGACTGGAAAGTTTACAAGCTCCCTGGTAAGTGCTGCTCAGAAGGTAAAGTCAAGAATAACGCAGGTTCTTCAGAGCCTCCTGCGAGCATCCAGCAGCCTGGTCAAACATACTAAAGACTCAAAAAAAATGGGGATGGCTGGGAAGGGGAGCTAACAAAGACTACACAGCGGCTTTACTACTGAGCCAACCACCCACAGAAATTCTGAGTTCACTGTTTAGAGAAGTTGAAGTCATTAAAGTTTGTAAAGACAGACTCTTTTCTGAACAAGGACCACTGAAATAGCAATGTAAACTTCTGTGTGGTGTGTATCAATGGCTCCAGATCCAATGTGATCAATCTGCAGTGATACTTCCTTTCTAATTCCCAGCTTTGTGCTTGAAGCTGAAGGGCTTTCCAGTCTGTGTATTATTTTGACTTTTTTTTTAATGTAAAGGCTCTGCAGAACCTATGAGTACCTCACTGTCAATTACCCAACCTATTCTTTAGTGAGATAGACAGAAATACCAGATTAGATGGTGGTAAACAGTTCTCTCAATCCTGCCTCAAAAGAAACAGAATCCAGCTCATTCTTTTACAGCTGTGTTGATTTTATAAGGCTTAATGGTAGCATATAAAGTGGTAAAGCTTATTTGTCACTGAACTGATTTGTCTCTGAAGAGATTAGCTGTTGGAAACTATCACTCCTATAGGCAGTTTTCACATTACAGCTGCATTTTAAACGCAAAGATTTTGATTTTTATAAGGTAAATTTAATCTTATAAACAGATATGAAGGACTTTGTGGAAACCAGTTGAGTCTTTCTGAAAATCTCCTGCTGAAATCGGTGGAAACATAAAATAGAACAGTCCATCCCAATGTGCTTGTCAACTTTATTATAAGTCAAATTATCTTCTGCTGCGAAATATTAAGTGTTGGCGGCAGTTTTCTGTTGTGCACAGGTAGGGTTGATACAGCAGCTCTTAGGTCATTTGGGTATTGACAGCTCCCATAACACACCTCTGCTGTTCAACATTAACTCATCTTTCAATGCCAATGGCTATATGCTACATGACCACTGCAAGCAGAAGATAACATTTAAAGGATTAAATGAATTTTCCTTGCTGTTAATTACAACATTTGATGATTTATAGCAGATGAAAACATACTGCTCTCCCACCAGAGCTTTCACATGGCTGAGGTAGGCATAAAGCATCTGACTGGCTCTTCCTGCTCCAGTGTCAACTCTTTGGCAAAAATGATCCCCTGTGCTCACTGTCAGGATATGGAACAATGATGAGGTCAAAAAGACACATAGTATAGCTGTTCTTAGTCTATTTGTTGCTACTAGATGAACATTGTGGTAACTTCACAGGGGGTCCCTGTACTCAAAGTCATAGAAGACAGTCTGTTCATAATAGGCTAAATGCTGGCATAGTTCCCTTTCACTCCCTTGTCTAAATTGTGGGTGAGCATTCTGGCACATGAAATAGCTCTGCACCCATATAGAAAGATGGAATTCAGCATGGGGCAGTCACCACTGCTTATGTTGTGTGTGAACACATCAACAGGTATATGATTTAAAGGCAGCAGCTCCATTAACCCCTATAACGCATCTGTTCCCTTCTCTGGATGTAGCTGCCACAACACAGTCTCCCTGCTGGCCTTCACTTTGTCCTTTTTGTCCCAGGTTGGATTGATGCTAATTCTGTGACAGCTGGAGGACCTGCCTGGGCTGAGAGTGAGCAGTAATGCTATCATCTAGAGAATGCAGAGTACTGGCTGATTATGTGTATAGATTGATTAACTTGCAAGCAATTAGCAGAATCAGCATTTCAAAATTTTCATACGATGTGAATGCCAGATTCAGGCAAGATACAAAGGCCTGAGGAAGAAGAGGGATTTGCTGTTTGGTGCCTTCAAGAAGAAGCTGGAGGTCTGCCTAAAACTTAAATGAAGAGTCATTTCAGAAGAAGAAAGGAGTATAACCCAGAAAACTCAAATAAGAAATCAATCAATCTCCTCTCAGAGAAAAGGAAAAACTACCACCAGCAAAGCTGCAACATAAGGGAAAGAGATTATCTGAAATACAGGAAATGGGCCAAATTCTGCCTCAGTCACACACGCATAAACCTTATATTACCTCCACTCTGACAATTTTCCTTTGTTGTTACAGGGTTCACAACAACTCCAGAACAGCTTTCCTCTGTTTATGAGGAGATGATGCAGGAGTCACAGGTCCAGCTGGACAGTGGTACTAGCTCAGTGATCAATTCCTCAACAGCTTGTGTTCCCTTTCACAGAGATATTTGAATTCAACCTAGACACTGGAATGGAAATCTAAAGAGAAGAGTTCTCTTGTACAGTTCTCTTGTACAGAAAATTTCTGTACAAGATGTAAGTAGTAGAACAAAAACCTCTCATGGTATTTGGGTTTTTCCACTATTGTATCTGGAGGAGTCACTAGGGGCACAGGTAATGAAAGAAAGAATACAGTCCATGTGTGCATAGAGGGGAGGAAAGACAAGTTAACCAAAATTCACGAAACCTCAAGCAAGTTGAGCTGCATGTTTTGCAGAAAACTTTTTTTTCCTCATTCCTAGCAAAATTCTAAATCTCCAGTAGGTTCCCTCTTCCTCAAGCTACAGACATCATAGCATCCTTCCCCAGAACCAGGCTGGAACTGTGACAATTTACACTAGCTAAGTGTCTGATATAATATGCAGTGTGTCTTATGGAAGACTGAAGAGGGTCTTACCCCAAGAATATCTGGGGAAGAAGGGAGTGAATGCAAAGGGGCACTAAATAACAGCAATCCTGTCTCAATAAATAGCAGGAAACCAAGGGAGACAGCAGCTAACAGGGCAGCACTCAGCTTCACTCCAGAAAAGGGACTGAAGAATTGTGAAGCAAAGGCAGCAAGTTAATAAAAGAGAGAGAGAAAAAAACTGGAATCAAAAAGAAAACCAGTGGCCTGGGTTACAGTGAGGGAGGGAATCTCAAGTGCAACACCACGCACTTGTGCTATGAATGGGAAAACCATGGTGGAGCCTATGCATCTGTGCATGGATAGGGAGGAACAGAATACGGGATATACGCTTGTGTCCATCTGTTAAGTGAAAGACATAGTGGGCTGTTATGGGGTAGGTAGTCTTGAAAAGAGCATGGGAGAGCAGGGATAGGGAAGGGGAACAGGTGGAAGGGACAGGACGGCCCATTATTATGTTGCTCAGCAGGGGCTGGGGAAGGAGAAAAGGCAGAAGGGAAGAAGTTCTTACCACATTTGGAAAGTCTGCCAGTCATCAACTCCATACAGTTAGTGGTGTCTGGATCATAGAACGGAAAGAGGAGGGAGGGAGGGAAAAACATAAAAAAGGGTTTCCATACCTTTGTGCATTAAGTAGTTACTTAGCACATTATTACCTGAAGCAGGAAACATACACACATCTTGGTCTTAGCACAAACCAGGCCAAATTCTGCCACCCACTCAATGCCAGTGCATACTTGGACCTGCAACTGAGTGGATGATGCTTCTGTCTTGCTGCTTCCACTCACCTCTTTACCATAGAATTTATGAGATGTGAGTATTTATGAGATGTGGGAAAAATTCTGCTACCACTTTAGTAAACTAAAAGCCTTGAATACATTGTCTCATCTGGCCAGCTTTACAAGTCAGCCTGCAAAAGCCAGGAAAAGAACAGCCAGCTGATCTACATGCATCAAAAAAGTGGTGAGAGGGAAGAAATGCAGCTTTTTCTACTGGACATGGAATGAGAAGGCTACTTAGAAAGCTCAAAACCAGCCCAAAGGATAATATCCAAGTCCTCAACATAACTCCGCCTCTCTCATTCACGTGTAGACTCTTACTCCTCTTGCCTTCAATGTCACTATTTGCAGACAAAAGAATTACTTCTGGAAAGGATGGCAGGATCTGGCCTGGAGACATTACTGTCCAGTTTGTATATAGCTCCCATTGCCACAGCCCTGAGTGCTTCTTACTCAGGTGCAATAAGCAGAAGGAGCTCTTCATGTCAGCTTTAGAGAAAAAAGGACCAGCTGTGCTGGATACTTCCATGTGGAATCTACTGGCAAGCCAAATATGCTGCTGTCAGCCAGGATTCCTTGCATTTAGGATCTAAATCATTGTGTCCATGAGTGCTGGGCAACGTGGAGCAAATGGCTAAAAGTTAAAGCACTCAGTTCAGTGTCAGATCTTCTCTTGCCTGGCCTCTTGATGAACGCTCCAGTATTTAAGAAATAGGCTTCTCCGAAACAGGCACACTTATGCTGAAAATTCCTAACTGCTAAGAAGCTGTATCTACTACCTATCCGCTGAAAAGTTTGCAAGAGAGAGGGAAGGACAATTTTTTGGCATTCCTCCCCTTAAATACCAAGAGAAGTAATTAAAAAAAAAGCGGGGGAAGGGGTGCTGGATATGCTTGAGTAAGCTGAATCTATGCTAGAAGATCATGGATACGTATGTTTTATGATGCAGACAAGCCTACACTGTATAGAACATCTAGGAAAACATGGCGTAGAGAGGGGAGGTGCAGGACAGAGGGCAGGTGCTTGATCCAGTGACATGGGTCAAAGCAGCCAAGCAGTAGTTATATGCTCTCCATCTCCGAGGTTAGAAGTTGGATGGCAGAGGTCAATGGGAGATGATATCCATGGAAGGTCTCTCAGAAAGGCACAAGACTGAGAGAAAGGGGGAAAAAGAAAGAGGTGAAGGAGAAGAGAAGATTCAAGAACTGGAAAAAGGTATCAGAGGTGTCAGAAAGGCCAGGAGTTTACTTATCTTTGAAATTCTTTGGCTTGTCTGACTGAGTGAAGGCAGATTAAGTTCCCAAAATACATGTCTCCTTAAAGATGCCTAACAGGTTTCAGAAGTGCCTACAGCCAACGACCAGAAGTCTCATTCACAAGTTTGTCTCACTTCTTTTCTTTGATATCTTCATAGCATAGAATCATAGAATAGTTTGAGTTGGAAGGAACCTTAAAGATCATCTAGTTCCAACCCCCTGTGCCATGGGCAGGGATACCTTCCACTGGATCAGGTTGCTCATAGCTTCATCCAACCTGGTCTTGAAAATCTCCAGAGATGGGGCATCCACAACTTCTCTGGGCAACCTGTTCCAGTGCCTCACCACCCTCACAAGAAAAAAATTTCTTCCTAACACCGAATCTAAATCAACCCACTTTCAGCTTAAAACTGCTACCCCTTGTCCTGTCACTGCACTCTCAGATAATGAGACCCTCCACAGCTTTCCTGCAGGCACCCTTTAAGTACCGGAAGGCTGCAATAAGGTCTCCCCAGAGCCTTCTCTCCTCCAGGCTGAACAAGATAAACTCTCTCAGCCTGTCCTTGTATGGGAGGTGATCCGGTCCTCTGATCATCTTCCCAGCCATCCTCTGGACTCACTCTAACACATCCTTGTCTTTCCTGTGATGAATTCTCCAGAACTGAACACAATATTTGGAGAAGTTTGCTGCCTCATGCCTTTTATTTGTTCCTGTCCAGCCCCCTCTGAGTCAAATATACCTTGTTTTAACGCAGTGTAATAAAGATCTACAGTGGCAAAGCTCAGACCATGCACCCAATCATTTGCAGAATTCATGCTTTGAAAGAAACGTGTAAGAACAAGGAAAGTCTCAAATATGACTTAAAGATTGTTTCTGATTCCCAACTCCAACACTTGGAATTTTCCCCTCAAGTATATCCAGACTGACTGGCCACACAGCTAACTAGCAGTCTGGAAACAAAAAAGGTAGTACTTGGTTAATATCAGAGTAGGTAAATATTGTGACATGTTTACTGAGATTCTCCTGAAACTGGTATTTCTGTTTCCTGGTTAACTTTAACAAAATAAAAATAATCATGTCACCCGGAAGTTAATACTTCAGAATACTGTCTTTTTTCTAAGTCACTTGCAGTCAGCATTGTTCTCTTTAGTATTTAATTTAAAGCTAATTGTTTAAAATGTCTACATATATTAATCATGTGATTAGAATACCAACTGACAGATCTACAACAGGAAAAAAGGATTGTAACATAGGCTTCTTGACGGCATAACATCTTGGGCTCTGTACCCCATTTTTGTTCCAAAAGGAACACTAATAAAACCTCTAAATTTTCTTTCTTAAAACGTTTACGCACAACTATAATTTGCATTCTCTATATTGCTATGGCCAGTCCCAGGAAGTGCATGGGAATTTATTTTTATTTTTAATGTCTTTCCAAGACACCATTAGATTGTTTTTCCCCCATTCCTAATACATAGCAAATGTGAGCACACCAGAAGCAGCTCATATTGCATCTCTTGAAAGACTAACAGAGTTAAAACACCTTCAGCTTCTCTATTATAATAACTACATTTATACTTCTTTAATTTCCTTCATATTGTAACATCTGCTTTAGTAAACACTGTATGTAATAAAATATTCCATCATTTTAAAGTAGAATTTTTATTCTAATTAGAAAGCCATAGATTCATGGCAGTCAGCTTCTGCTGACAGATAATAATTCATAACCCAGTGACTGTGGGATTCAGGTGTTATGTGAGGTGAATAAGAGCAGGTTCCAGACTTTAGCTGCCTGAGAAGTATTGATGCACCATATATACTGCATTTTAAATACATGCTTCTTAATCTTTTAATTTAAGCGCAGTGGCAGTTCTTGATCCTTCTGATGATAAAGCAATTCCTTATTTTATAGAGGTTACTGGCAGTCAGTCACACTTTGGATTTGACCAAGACTCTTTCATAAGTGCCAACCAGTTCAGTTCGTTAACAGATGGCAAATGCTTTGGTTAAAATAAGACCTTCCTTCAAAAGGCCAAACAAGCTCTGAATCCCTTAAAAAATGCTAATGTTCTGCTGAATTTTATTTCCCGATTTTCTTTTTTTTTAAATTTATGTGTTTCTATCCTACATAAATTTCACAATCAAGCTGTATGGTTTGTGATGCTTCTGATATCTCTGAGACTAAGAGATGTCCCACTCCAGGAAATCTCACCCAAACAGCTGCTCCTCTGAGATCTTTAAATCCAATGCTAGATCCCTGAAAGCACTCAGCATCTCCTGCCAGATGCTCATAGTCCCCAGTAAACATTTCCATTAAGGAAGATGATGTCAAGGGAGACACCAGCTCCTCGGGTCCAAGGCAGTTATCATTTAGATTGGAATTCCCCAGTGTTTGTGTGGTTATTTGAAACGCATTGATCTCCTATCAAAATTCTGGAGAACTTGGACTTCGTTCTACATGCTTTATGTCATGACTACTCAGTGAATATTAATGAGGTCTGTTTAGTAATAATACTAAAACTGTTTAGCAAAAAAACCAGTTCTCTGCCATTCCAACTTGCCACTACACGGCACTTTTTGTAGGCAGGAACTAAGGTAGCAAGATGAACTGGTTGCCTCAGATGCTACAAGAGCATAAGACATAAAGGATCACACAAGAACGCAGGAAAAAAGATAAACCTTGGACCTCAGTCAGCCCTGGATAAAACCAACCTGTGGACCAACTCCAAAGTGGTATTTGTATCAGACTGTTATGTGTTTGCAGCTGCAAGTTTACCTTGCAACACATTGCATTTGCTACTTGCTCCATTTTCTGTCTGGATGAGAAAATCCTTTGCACTCTAGGTTTCATATTAACTTTTCCTAGAAAATGAGCCAACCTATAGCTCTTGTGAGCCATAAAGATGAACACCCAGAATTCACAGATCAATGATCTAGCAAAGTTTTCTAAGTGACATGAACACGTTTTGCTTTTTGAGATGCACACCAGCACAATAACAGAGCTTGGATGCACATACAGAAGATACACAAAATGAACAAGAATTTGCACTGGATACTGTCTCTAATCACCTGTTTATGCTGATGAAAGGCACTTCCAGCAGTAATGCTGAGATGCTCTGAACTTTGAGATGGCAATGGTTAAAATCTGACATGAAGACAATAAATACAATAAAGCAACAGAAAACCTATTACAGAGAAGTTATAAAGGCCATTTCAGTACTGCTGATTGCCTAGAACATGGGAAAATGGGAAATAACAAGAATATGCAGCACCCCATGCTTAAAACCAATGCCCAAAGAGACAAGAAAATATTAGGAAAATAAAAACTGATACCCTGTGAATTATTACAGATGTTTTTTGTATGTCCCTATTCACTAGCTGTTTCTACTACTCTTCTGTGCAAAGGCATTGGAGGAAAACAGATTATGATTTAATGGAAAGAGTATTGGGTTGAAATAAAGGCACAATTCTGTGATGTTTTCTTCCATGGAGAGAGATCCTTTTATCCCACCAAATGACAGTACTGCCCAGAGATTACCTAAGTAGAGATTCTGAGTATAAGGCTCCAGAATGGAGCGATACATGGATGAGAGAGAAGGCCAGCTGCACTCACAGACACTGATACTCACTTTTGATCCAAAAAGTACTGTCCTTTCATGCCCCTGCTGGGTTTAATGGATTTTGTGAAACCAGTAACAAGAACACATGAACAGCTATTCTGGTTCAGGTCAAAGGCCAAAACTATCTGGTGCTCTGTCTCCATCATCAGCCATAAGTAGGTAAGTATAACAGCAGGCCAAGCACACGGAACATTTCATCCTAACACTACCTCACTCTCTCACCATTTTCAGAGCACAGATTTCCTGACCCTGCTGTGGTTTCTCTGTTTAGCAATCCTCACGAAGATTTCTCTTCCAGGAAGTTGTCCAGCCTCCATGTGAGCAAGAAATACTCAGAGGAAGATGACCATCTGCAAGCTCCTTGCATTCAGAGTCTGCTTCAGCAAGGAGTTCCACAAGTCTTAGATTACATGAAGACACAGTTTCCAGTATTTTTCTGGTATATGGCTTCCACAAGTTTCATATGATGCCCTCTAGTTCTTTCACTGGGAATGAAAAATGAACAATCAATTCCTAGCTACCTGTTCTATACCAGTCACGAGTCTGTAGACCTGGTATTGTCTCAGCAGTTATACCACAGAGGATTTAACGTCCTGAAACATTAAGAGAGAAGGCTGATATGTAGCACTAAATCTGGGCAGCTGGACAGTGGATTTTAGAAGTATTACTGTAATTTTTGGGGTAGATGTCATTTACATACTTATTCATGTAAGGCAGGGATGCAACTTTCCTGCTTCAGAGTAAGCCAGAAGAAATAAGCACAATCAGTCTTAGAAAGGAAAAATGGAAGTGAATGAAGGGATATCTGGCAGGGGGAGGGAGATTTTAAGGTGCTCAAGTGTGACATAGAAACAAATTTGCCTAGATCAGGTACATATCAGACTCATATACACACACACAGATGCATGGGCAACATGACATCTACAAACATTCTTGCGAGCTGGAAGAAATGATGAGGAAAGTGTGTTCTGAAACCCAGGCAAGCCGGATTAGTGGGCTGGCATGCTGCATAATTTATTAAAGATGGGCAGGAGAGAGAAAGACTATCAATGCCATATGCTTATTAGGTTTTGCTGTTCTGCTTTATACTGTGTTCATTGAATCCTCCCCGTCTGCAGGTCTCACTTTACACACATGCATCTTTCACAGATTGTTTTCATCATCCCACCTGTAATGGCATCTGAACTAAAAGGCAGAGGAGACAAGCGCACAGAAGACAGGGTTGTGCACAATGAGCTAAGAAAATTTCTGGTGCTTGGCCAGTATTGCTGTTCAGAGCCAGCAGTATCCTCAAAGCCATGGAGGAGGAGAGTCAAAGAGAACTGTGAGCTCATTCGTTTGCAGTAGTGGACTGTCTACAGAGGGGAAACCATGAAACAAGATACAAGTCCAACCACCACAATTTCTGTGAGGTGTTCAGAGCTGGCAATATGGGAGAAGAAGTAAAACAGAGAAGAATCTGCCTTATTTCTAGTAAGAAGCGCCAAGTAATTCCATGGCAATTCCAGGAAGGTCTTGCATGCATCTTCACAGCCACCAGCGAAGCAAGGTGCTGAACATGAACCCTTGCTGTCCCTTTATCCCTTTATTTCCCCTTACTATCTCACTGGTTGGGAAGTGAACCACATGGGCCTCTGTGATGCACGTTGTCTCTTCTTGGTAGCAGTCATTTTTTCTCCTTCCTTTTCTCTTTTCCCTGCACTCTGTTCCAACCTCCATTTTTCAGGTTGGATTACTTCCCTCTTTTTCAAGACTTGCATATTCCTGATCAGGTCAGGTGATATAATAAAGTGTAGTTTGGCACCTTGTCTCTTGTGAGCTGTCTTGTCTGGATAATCCCTGTCTGAGGGAATTCTCATTTTTAAGTTTAAGATCATTGATTTTGGTTTCACTCTATGTGGAGTTACCAATTCAACTTTGGTGTTAAAGACCAGGCTGGGTTTTCCCTGCTAGAACAACATGCTCTCACATAGCTTTAGGTAGTAGAAAGAGATTCTGTGTCTACAATATTATTTCTCCATTTCTGAACCAGATCAAAACTGTAAGTCAGATGACACATTTCTCACAGCACAGTTTGCTCTAAACATCTCCCTGAGCCTTAGTCTGATTAATGGTTTTTATTTCTGCTATAATATGATTTCCTTAGGAAGCTACACTGCTTGACACAAAAGTGTGCAACAGGTTCCAAATCTTTCCAGAGAGCCTCAGTAGCTAGCACATACTAGGGTGAAGAAGTTAAGAGATATCACCATGTTATTTATTTTTTTAACACTTTTTTCCTCACCAGGAAGTAAGGGTATACTTCTTCCCCTAAGAAACAAGAAATGCTTGAACATAGTTCACACAGCAGCGGTAATATGAACTATGCTTGTCTATCTAATACCCCTCACTCCCACTTGGCCCTAGCATTTCCCAAGAGGAAGAGCTGGCAGAAAATTCTGGCTGCTTCCTTGAGTTTGATTTCATTTCAGAAGTCCAAACAGCAAAATCCTGAGTGAACCCAAGTTTCTCACCTCACCTTTCCTATTTCCTAACAGAATGTAACATGTGCTGAGCACTCTTGCAACCCAGCGTGCAAGAAGGTCAGGCAGTGCTGGAGGGCAAAAGTAAAGTGAAAAATAGTATTTGCTGAACTGAGCAAAGTTCTCTGTCATGTAGTGAGCATACACTCTTCTAGATCAGGTGATTTTATCTTCAGCTGTTAAAGCCACACTGTTAGACCAGAAGGATGTAACACATATGTGCAACGAACCAAGAACATCTGGGATTTAACTGTAAGAGGCAATGCCTCTACTTTTGCTTTGGCTAGTTCACACAAAGGTCAAGTACAGATTTTGGCTTTTATGTATTATACTTAGTTACTTCCTTTTCATGATCGTACAATGGGGAAATTCTTCCCACTCTGCCTGCCTTTTTGTCTTCCTCCTGCAGCCTCTGCTTTCTGCCTTTCTTATGTTCTTTCCCTGTATCTGTACATTTCTTCTGCTTTTCCCATTTTATCTTCCTTGAACCACTTCCAATTGCTAAGCTTCCTTAATTTTTCAGTTTTCATCGTCTTCCTTTGTTCTGTCCTTTTAAAGGATAGAAGAGTTAAGACTGGTATTTTTTTTGTGTGTATGTGACCACTAGTGTTCACATCCTGTAGTTGGGAGAAAATTTGGAAGATCTATTGATGATGCAGCTTTTAATGGAGAAGTGGGCAAATGGCTCTTTGGGTGGGAGAAGGGCAGAAACAGTTCAACTGGGGAACACGCTGGGAGCACTGGAGTGGGAATGAGAGAGGAAGGATTACGGTGGGTGCAAGGAGTTACTGTTCTGTCTGAATTGAGCTTGGTTTTTGCTGTAATCAAAGGGATGGTCTCCCTCAGCTTCCTGGTACTGAGAGGCACTTCACCTTCCTGTCCCTGCTGAAGCAAGGTGCTCAACAGTAGAAACTACTCACCTGATAACTGCTGCACTGAAGGCTGGTCATGTGTGCTTAGCAACTGTGCCTGAATGGTTTCTACTACTCTCTTAAAACGACGGCTTGGACCTGTGAGGAGAGAAGAGGTATGAATGGCTGTGAGAGGAGTGGGAGCCAAATCCTCATACAACCCCAGCTGGAGGGGAAGGATCGCAAGCACCTTCCCTTCAGTCTTGTCCCCAAGAGTGTACTAAGAGTGTATCTATCCTTCAGCCAAAGGCATGATGCAGAGGAACTAGTACGCAGTCCTCTGCAAACAGGGACTGCCGTGTGCTGGCTGGACGGGAGGAAGGATGGCTTCTGGGCTCCTTTTGTAAATACAGGAAAGGTGGTTTGTTTTTTTTTTCATTTGTTTGTTTTAACCCCTGAGGGGGGCATATGACCAACTAGAAGAAAAGAATGATTGCATGTTTCTCTTGGAAGGGAGAAACCAGTGGCTTCACAGTGCACAGCTAAGACAGTGAGACCTTTGAGTGAAAACAAGGAGATAGTTCAAGAAGCTACTTCAAATTTGATGCATGGAGCAGCCATTTTAGCACTAATCACGGTGGAGGCAACTTCACCTCTTTGGGAATCTCTTTCCCTCTCAGGATTTCCATTGCACCATTTTTGTTCCCAATGTCCTCCTTGGCCCTGTCTGAATTTTCCCCTGAGGTCAAGACAGTCATATTCTCTCATCTGGCAGAGCTCTCTTTGCAGGCCAGCTTGCACCCATTTTACAGGTTTGCCATGGTTACCTGATAAAAGTGTGAAAGTGACAGAATAGATCCCATTCTCCTTCTGTGCCTCTCCCCCTTCTGTGTATGTTATGTCCACCTGGAACTTCACTGGCTTCTGGAAGACAGCAGGACCTCCTGTGGACTTATATTCTGCACGGAAACTTGTTTGTGAGATGACACTGTGACTGAGGCTTGGAATCTGAAACAGGTCAGTAGAAGGAAATAGTAGAACCAGAGCAAAAAGAAACAAAACTGCAAAATTTGATTTAGAATAATACACATTTCCCAAGTTGGTAAGATTTGCTGGATTTGCTTCTGGATTTGGATTTGTAATGTACAAACTGTTCTTGTGAAATCAGTAAGAGTGTAGGTTGCTTTGCACTGCTCTTCACAGGACTGACTTAAATTTACAGGCTGCATATTGGTGGAATACCCAGCATGCTTATAAATTTACACATGATGTACAACTTCACACGTTCATTCTTGATTTTCTCACTCATCCATCAGTTTTGAGAAACACCTTTCGCTGAGTGAAAACTCATATTAAAGGAGAGTGCAGAAAATTCAGTGGGATATAAGACTGGATATAAAAAAACACCTGAATAACCTGATCTGATCTCATAGCTGATCTTGTTTTCAGCAGGAGAGTTCCTGAAGTCCTTTCCAACCTCAATTGTCTGGTAATTCTAGGGTATCAAACAGATTCCAGGACAGGGAGCAGACACTTAAATAACTGACTGGGATACCCACAGGGAAAGCATGACTGCAAAGGACTTAACCAAATCACAACTCCTAACAATATGCAAAAGAATTTTGAGCAGCTGTCTGGTATCACCTAATGTCTGTATCCTCAGACCTGACTAATTTTGAAGTGGTTACCATTCACAGTTCCTGCCAAAATTTAACATACTGACATTCTATTTAAGGCTTCACCAGATTAAAAAATAAAAAAAAATCACTTGGAAATCTGGCCTCTAATTTGGGAGGAAAAATGAAGATGAGTTCTTTGAGAAGCTGACCTTAAGAACTTACTTAGCAGGCTGTGACAATGCATTTAAGTTTGAAGTTCATGGTGAGAAACAATTCATAGCATTTTCACACAAATCACTACACCACACCTCAACCCACACACGTGGGGTACACACAGGATCACTGTGATAGAAGCAGTGCACACTATGCCACAATATAAACCCAAAAGCACAGCTAAATGCATGAAACTGATACAGCAACATGGCTCCTTCAAACTCGTCTGAGATGGACACCAGTGTTTGATTCATGCTACTATACTGCACTCACTCCTTGTATGTCTGTACAGTTAAAAGGATTATGGAGTTTTTTTTGGAAGAAATATGTTGCAGCATCATAGAGACTAAAAGAAGAAGTGCAGTATTTTGTGGCAAACAATATCAGCTCAACAAATGACATAAGAAGTGCTCTTCTCTTAATTCTATTGTAAATAAGTCTAATTATATTGGCAACTACCTTGAACTGAAAAATCTCTCAAATTAACTTGACTGTGCCAACTTTTTCTTCATTGCTACTTTTAGATAGTGAGAACAAGGACTTTTTAATAGGAAAATAAAGACAATTGCCCTCTGCTTTCCTAGATTGCAAATAAATCACATCTGCAACAACCGAAGCTTCAGTCACCAGAGGAAATTACCCTTCTTTCAGCCATACAGCACTGAAGAGGAGATTTGAAGTAACAATGCAGATGTGAGACAGGATTTTTGTCCGACTAAAGTGGCGGAGGGCACACCCAGCAGAGGGAGACCCAATCTAATCTGATGTCCAGATGGTGACTGTAAAGTTAGTTTAACAAAGCAGCAAATCACTGTTTTGACACTGCAAGAGCAGTGTGCTCTAACTGCAATGAGTTTCCTTGCAACCTGCCGAGAAGGCTGAAATCGTTTCTCACCTTAGAGAGCATTATCTACACTTAGAAATTCAGTCACAGCCCAGTGGAGGCCTGAATCAACAGGGCACATAAATTAAATGCACAGTGGATACATTTGAAGGAGTAGAGATCCTGCCTAATAACATAGAGCACAAGGAGTCCTGGAACTGATCAGTGAGCAACACCTCCAGAGGCAGCTGGAGAGACTTACCGAGAGGAAAGCATGAACAATATCAGCCTTAATGGAGCTTAGTGGTTTGTCCTTAATGACCACAAAAATCTGTTCTTCTTTCTCCAGGTTGATGAAGTTACCGAACCAGGATTTTTTGGCAAGCCTGATGCGATGAAAAGAAGGAGATGGTTTAAAACATTGAGCACCATTTCTTACCAGAAAAAAATATTAAAAAAACAAATAAGAAATTTTTGGTAACACTCCAGGTGTGATATTACTACTAATAGTAAGTGGGAAACAGTGTCAGAGAACATCCAGAAGAACTTTTCACTTATTGCAATCTGTTAAAATGATGGACCACACAGAGTTACCTTAGCAGCATGTGTAACCAACAATGACAAATCAGGGCCAATGCTAACTCTTCCGACTCAGTCAATACACCAACTAATACTGCATATATAAAAGTGCACATAAGCCAGGAGACACATTTCTGGGTTGCCTCCAGAGATCTCTCCATTTCTTATGACAGTTTGCAGATGCTGGTAACACAGGAATTTAAGTTCCTTCCCACTCAATCTCAACCCCTTTGGTGTTACAGGACTTGGAAAGTTCCTTTTCTGAAGTTGTTTTGTTGGGCTGGCAGTACAATCACAGGACCTTGCTTTTTAAAGAAACTTGTAGGTTTCAGGTTTCACTGGACCTCCAATCTAGCAGTGACTGAATACCACTCCTACACAGAGGGCCAGGACAAAGACTGTGCTATTCATTACTCCTATCCAGGGTGTGTATACAATGAGTGAACTCTGGCCACGAAGAGAGAAGATACCAACACCATGCAAAACACAGTTCTTGCTTTCCACTGACAGCAGTCCAACTTTCACAGTTCCTTTCAGCATTAAGTGGTGGTTTAATCATAAAATGAAATTGCTCTTTTTTTTCCCCCACTGATTGTATCAGCAAATATTTGATCTTGTTTATTGTTTCGCCATCTTAGTACCCTTATTGACATTCCCTCTCAAGATAAACAGGTTAAGGGAAAAATGCAGGACATGAATTTTATTGGAGGGCGCTACTGAGAACTTGAAGGTAGCATCTGTGACAGGTGTGGTTTTGAGAGGAGAAAAGATGCTGTCAGCCATGAGACATAGCCAAATCCAGGGAATACTCCACTGAAATCAGCCAGAAGCTAGTAGGGAAGAATTTAGCACGAAAATGTTAAAAGATGAAAAGACCTGTCACCAAGGGACTGCCGTTTTTTTTCTTCCCCAGGATACTTTATAATGCTATGACAAGTCCAGTTTGCAGTATAGCAAACAATAGTCTTTCACTTATTCGGGCAGACTCAGTGGAAGAAGACAACCTCTCCAGACAAGGAAAGCTATCTGCAAAAAGGATTACTATACATCAGCTTTCCAGCAAAGCAATAAATATCTAGAGACAGTTATTAGTAGATACACTTTCCACAGAAAAGACTCAAACTAAGGCAGAATGAGGAAAGGCAGAGACTAGGAGAGAGAGGAGCAAACTAGGAAACAAATTTCAAGTCTAGATTTTCAGAATAAAGAACAATGCTGGACTTTAGCAGCATTCAGCAATTTGCACTCATTCACCATTTTGGAGTGCTCCATCGTTCACCCAACTGTCATCTCACTGCCAATTTAATGCACACTGTAGAAAGGCTACAACAGCAAGACAGCTCAGCTGTGCAAATAATCATTTGCTTCTATACCTACTGCAGGCAACCAAAAGTAAGAGCACAGAAAGATTCACTTGCAATCTGGTAAACCAGTGCCCCCTGCTCAATTAAAGTGGGCTGGAAAACTGTCACTTCCTAAAATATTCATAGGCAGCTATAACTAAGCCAGTGAGCCAGAGATTAGCATAGGAAGCAGTAAAGAGAAAGGGTCTCTCATTTATATGGGTCGTTAAGAAGCCGGGGTTAGAGTGTGAAAGGACATTACATACTAATTAGCTCATGTGTCTCACACATACCATAACAACTCCGCAAGCCCCTGGAAAGCTGGGGCAACAGCTCCCTGCATGTAAAGGGTCTATGCTCATTAGTAAATTAGCACCTAGCATCCATCTAAAACGGCTGGTTGTCTTAGGCTTGGAAGTATCATAATCTGAACTGAGGCTGTCTATAAGGTCTCCAGGGGCCCAGAGTATATCATGTGTGGAAGCTGGGCCTGGAAAAAGTGTGCACATTCACTTGCAGGTCTGCCATGTTAAGAGCTGGCTTTTAATTTTTGTATTTTCCTTAATAGCTGTTTTGGCCCTTCACTTATAAGTCTCAACAATTACCATTTTAAAAGAGCCCCAGAACATAGGGAGGCTTTCTCCTGTTCAGCTTAGAAACTTGGTCTGGAGTGTCCAGAGTCCAGCTAGGCTCTTCTCTTCGGCAAGGTTACTACCAGTAACACTGGCTCCAGAAGATTAACTGATTGGCTGGGCTACACTCCAGCTTGTAAAATCACTGGAAGTCACTAAATAATTTTGCTGTTATTGCTTAAGATGGAATAGATGCCAGTGGCCTCTTCTGTTTCTGGAATGACCAGAATGAAGACATAGCACACATGCATGGCTTTTCTTCCCAAATTTGGCAGAACTAGCTGTGCTCATAACCCCAGGGAATAGGCCCACTGAAGAAGAGGAGGCAGCTTTGGAGTAAAACGACACAATAAAGGTTTCCTTCCTCTTAGCAGGTATTAAGGGCTACTAACTTGGTTTAAAATAGGTATGAATCATGGATCCTCAGCACCCTGAATGAGATCCTCTAGCATCTCATGAGATCAGGCTGTAAGCAGTAAACAATGTACTAAAATTAACAACGTTCTCTTTTCATGGCAAACCTCTGAAAGGGAGGGAGATAGGAGATATGTGTGGGAGGCTGGGTATGTAGATTACTCTAGGGAATTGAATCAGATGTCCAGCTGATGAAAAAGCAAACACATTAGTGTGAAAATGGAGGCTGGTGCTTTATTACTTTACACTGAATTTCTCACTGCTATCATGTTGCTCCTTTTCATACTTTTGGAGGGTCTGACTACATTGACTTCTGGACAGCCTCACTGTCTTCCCTATCTGTCCCTGAGTGCATGGATCTGTAACCTCCACAGGTTTATGTTCTTGGCATAAATTACAGCATTTCTACTCAGGCAAATGCAGATTTTCAGGTTTAAAGCAGCTGCTCCTATATCTCTATAAATGTCATCCTTAACACATTTTCTAGGTCTTTTTCGTATGAGAAAGAACAGCATTACCCAGACACGTCAAAGTGTATTACCTCATCATCAGGTTTGTTAAATGAACGGTAGTCATTAAAGAATGCTGTACTAGAGCAAGGACATGTGTTTTTATCACTCAAACCATGAGGTCAGTACAGCTCTTGATAAAGATATTTTATTTCTTACAGAAAGGAAAAAATACTAGAAAAAGTAAGACATGTGGAAGTGGGCACTGAGCAACAAGACATCTATCGTTAAAACATAATCCAGTTCATTATTTTTTATGACTTTTATTATGTTTACTGCAGGGTGCAGTCCAATTGAACTCATTAATTTGGCAATTACACAGAAAAAGAAAAAAGGGCCTTAGGGTTTGACTTGCATTCAAACTGCCTCAAATGACAGGCACTACTTCTCTATACCAGCTTTCAAAGAGTGAGTGGGAAGCAGAGAAGGCAATAAATTAGCAGAAAAACTTCCATCAACAGACGTGCAGGAAGGGAAGGGAAGGGAAGAGATTTAATTCTGAAGGTTTTCTGCTTTGACAGACTTAAAAACATTTGAGATGAGAGTAACATATTTCTTTGATAAAGATATTTTCTTATTATGACATTCTTTCATGTCTTCCTATTTGTAAGTACTCCAAAAGTGCTAAAACCACAATATATTCCATTTTTCTTCCCGGATTGCTCTTACTATTCTTAACTACTCCCTACTTCTCCCTCACCTGAAGTCTTTACTCCTCTGCAACACTAGGTATAAAGTACCCACCTTAAACGAGATAAATGGCAGGTCTGGGAAAAGTTGTTACAGCAATACCTTTGTCACCAATTACAAAACTTTGGGCCCCAAATTTCCGTCTATGATTCATGAATATTTTACACAAGTATCTTCACAAAAGGCCAAATTGCCTTGGTTGGCAGGGTAAGTCTATGGGCATTGGGTGCACAAACACAAGCTGTGAAAATCAAAAGGAATAATTTGGCATCTGTTGCATGTATCAGGAAGTGTTTGGACCAGCACTCTCTGGCAGGGGTTTCCAAACCTGCCATGCCGTGACGCACATTTGTATAGTGAACTGGCTGAAATGTACACTGACTTTTGGGAATGAGTCTGGTGAATATAAAATAGTTTCTGAACATCCCAGTGCTGCTGCCCAGAATTAACACTATGTTTACTATGGCAGCCAGATTCCTCTGAATGATCTTAGCAGAGGCTTCAGCATCTTATCCTGAGGATGCAAACTCTCCTGTACTAAGAGGAAGACTTTTGGTGCATAGTTAGTGCCAGTATAAGCCATTGATTATCATCTTCACTCCCCAAGAGTGATCTGCTTGATAATCAAACGGAAGAAGAGAAAAAGAACATGTTACAAACCTAGTAAATTCAGTAAGCCATGAGGAAATGAGGTGGCTACTGGCAGACTGTTTCAACGCCTGCTGACCCCACTGCCATTACTGAGGTGTAGATTTTATCCAGGGTCCTTAGCAGAAGAACCATTTCACATCTCTATCCCACTCACAGGATAAGAGGTTATAGTCACATACTGATCCAGAACAGGAATACGACATCCTGTGACATTCAGGCAAGGAAAAGACATTGGTATGCAATGGAAAAAAAGTAGTGTATTGCCAAATTACTTACTCTGGGGATGATTCCGGGGTTAAATTAGACATCTCCTCTGGTGTAGGTACTGCCCATGCATGCAGAGCCAAAGCGAGGGAGGGAGAAAAGAAATTGATGATTCAGTACACCTTCCATTTTCTGCTTGCATTCCAATTAAAGACTTCTCGCATTGCACCCTCTTGCACTTGCCCTCTGCCTCTGCAGACTAGTTTAGGCATTTGAACATGAGTCATATGTCTCTAGATCACTGTATCTAACCAAGCACTGCATTCCTTTCCTTAAATCACTGTGTAATCTTGCATTGGATTTGGGGGTTTCTGGTTCAGACCCAGACACCATGCCAATCTGACAGCTTTACAATTGCTTCAAAGCCCAGCTGTATGCAGCTCAGTCACTGCTGTCATTCTCCGACCATCTCGGAGACAATGTCTCTGACTATCACAGTTCAAAATCTAACTCCACCATGGCTGTAATCCCCCTTTCCCACAGGTTCACATCCTATAATTCTGTAAAACCACAGGATGCTGGGATAGCTGCTGATGACCTCTGAGGACAATGCATGTGACTTTGGATGCCCTATGCCCGAATGCAAAAATACCAGCTGGAGCTTGAAGAAGAAAATTTTGCACACCTCAACACTCCAGGGACTCTGAAAATCGAAATAGGCCAACAGCTATGAAACCACTGGCTGTATTAAGGAGAATTTTACACCAGTTACCAAACGAGGTAATAAAAGCATTAACCAAGATCAAACAAGCCATGCTGTGGAAAGACAATTTCAGCCTATTGCCACAGGCTATTTTTTTTTTCAGCAGAAGGCTCAGCCGGTGGCTACAGAGAGGCAGCGGAGTACAGCCACAGGGAAAATGGCAGAACTCTAGGTTCGCTGACAAAACGAGCGGAGAAGCTGAAGACAAAGTTTCTCGTGCTCTCAGAGCCACAACAGGGACAGTAAAAGCTGTATGGCCAGAGTGTAAAGAGGGCTCATGCGGGAGACAGGCTTGCAGAAAACATCAGACGACTCAACATGAGTTAGCTGAAGCAGACGTTTATTGTCTTCTTTACAAATATATATATGCTTCCCCCCCCACCCCCTCCACCCCTTAAGCGGTACCATTTGTCACCTCATTATTAGTCAATGAGGGCTGTTAGTGCGCTGTTACCTGATACCCTGCAGCCTCCTTTCTCCTGCAGGTGAAACCTCTTGTTTCACGTTCTCTTTCTTATCTATCAGCTAACATTCCATTTTCTCACAACATGCCAAGGTCACTGCATGTAGGCAGGGTTGTGCATACAGGCCTCAAGGATCACAAAAGGCCCTGATTCTTCTAAAATATTTCCTACAGGCTCAGGAGATGCTGTTGGAGTAGGTGCAGTAGCATGACAGAGCCTAACCCAGAGCCTGTGCTTTGGGTTAGGGCTGGCTGACACTATCATTCTCATTTTATATACCAATATTCAGTCCTCAGTACATTAAAGTTGCAGAGCCACAGACAAATATAAATTTACTGCTGAATTTATGCCCAGATCGGATCCACCCTGTACGTACAGGTGAGTACTCACCTTGCAATTTCCGGCGATGGAAACGTGGAGACCCCAGGAAACTATTCTTGATTGAGTTGAGCCGCGTCCTCCATGGCATTCCTCCAATGCTTGGGCTGGATGGTGGTGTTGGGTTGGGTGTACCTGCTGGGCTCTCCTTTGGCGTATGGACAGGTGTCCCCTTGGGGGTAGGGAGGGGACTTCCCCTTGGAGAGGGGTGAGGGGTGACCTGTATGATGGGGATAGATTTGGTGCTTGGGTCAGTACTAGAAGGGAGCAATCTAACAGGAGATATAGGGTTGGCCTGCAGTTTAGGAACAGCCAGCTGTGGGTTAAAGCCGGCAGCAGGCGAGCGACCCTGAGCATTCTGCACAGGGTTGTTCTGTGAAGAGGGGGCGCTGGTATTGCTGGTAGGGAGTGGGTTGGATTTAGTAGACTGGAGTGGTTTTTCAGCCAATTTGCTCTTGGATGGCAAAGTCTGAGTCTTTGGGTTGGGCTGAAGTGCTGGCTTTGGTTGGAGTACATGTCCAGGCCTGGAGGCGTTCCTACAAGCATCAGGGTCCAAGGAGACTTGGGGTCGGGGAGAGAAAGGGAGGTCGGAGGTCTGAGGGGGAATGAAGAACTTTCTGATAGGCTACGAGACAGACACAGAGTGTCCATGCACATCAAAACAGTGAAATACGTATAGAGCAGGCGAGCAGAGAAAGGAAAGTCAGAAAAAAATCCATCCGAGTCACAATGATGTACCATGTCACAAGGAGACACAAGAGATGGAGGTGAAGGGGCAGTGGAGGAGAGGGATTTTGCAAAGAAACAAAAACGAACAAACAAACAAACAAAAAAAACAAAAAAGACATGCAGTTAGCTGGGAACACAGCATAATCAACAACAGCAGCAGCGGCAGCAGCAAGAACAACAGTGTCATAACAGGCCTCATTATATTAATCAACCATGTGTCAGCAAAGAAAAACAACAGAAAGAAAAAAGAAAAAGGAAAAGTAAAAAAACAACCAAAATGAATGAAAGTAACCAAGAAAAAAGGAGAGAGAAATGCCCTCTCTCTGGGATTGTTCTGATTGCCCTGCAGTGAGAGAAGCACAATGCTTTAGGGAGGTGAGGAAGGGGAAGAAGAACCACTCAAGCCACAGACAAATTGAGATGTGCCAAGAATGAGACCACCTCTTTCAGCTCCAAGTGCCCATATGCAAACCCAGCAGAGAGATGAAACTCAAAACAGGTGTGTGATACATACGGAGTGGTAGGTGATACACACAGGTTCCTGCACACACCAGTCAGAACCTCTTTCCTTCCTCTTTACCCCTGACTCTGGCTAACGCACACCTCTGTTGCAGCCACCCTTTGCAGAAAGAGGGGTAAAAGGAGAGCGATGCCATGTGGATACCCACTCTCCTCCTGTGGCTTGGAAGGTTAAACTGCTCAGCATTCACTTAGAGGCTTCTAAGCACACACCACCAAGAGAAAAACAGGAACTTGGGTTGGTGTTTGATTTATAAAGAACTACAGCAAAAACTTCAGAGAGGCCTGGCAAATTTGTTTATCTGGGAAGAGGTGATACTTCCCACCAGACTTTATGCTTCTGCAACATCCCGCATCACACTGAAGGACAGCTTGATAATTGGAATATCTGTCATAAAGTCACAGCAATATTTGCCATTATGTCCCAGTTCTATGGAGGGGGTGGGGCAAGCCATCATTTTCTAATACAGATTTTTAAAAGAAAAAGACAATCAAAGTTCATAATCCACCACTGCATTATCAAAATGGGATTATGATTTTTCTTTTCCAAAACAAGAACATTTACACATTAGAGGCATTTTGGGAAACCATTCATATGTTGACAGAAAACAGCAATACACAGACCTGGGATGACAAAAATCTGTTAAAAGGATATTTAGCAAGCTCAAAATCACTTTTAAAACAAAATGAATACTCTGACAAAACACTGCTGATAGCACCTGGCAGAACTGTGAAAATAAAAATCACTGCTCAAGATCTTTAGTTTTGGTCTGCACACAGATTCAGATTTCTATAAATTATTATCTATTATAAATTATTTATTACATTATTATACATTCTTAATGCATAAAAGCTGTAATCAAGCACTGACCAGACACACAATGTACACACAGCCACGCCTCAAATCTCAGCCCCAGCTAAGCACACTTGCTAGTGAGTTTATTTTCTGGGTTTTATGGATTAGCACAATGTTGCCATAGTTCAAAATGCAGAAATGTATTTAAAACTTAATTCCTAAAATTGTTTGCGTAAAAGTTTTGTAATTACTTTAAAGAACTTACAATTAGGCCACCAAAATTAAAAGAAAATCACCACATCAAAACACTTGTTTTATTATTAAGATGGTAAAGTTGAGCTAAAGCCTACCATGTTGCTAAATTCTGATCACAAATGAGAGAGGAAGGTAAAAAGATGAGGAAAGTGATTAACTTAAGGCAGTCATTATCAGCATCTGACTATTAAACATTTACAAATGACACCAATGGATAAAAGTAAAAGATTGCTGATTGCTAAGGTTTCCTTGCAGTTTTTGTATCTTTTGTGTGCATGACGGTTTGAGAAATAAATTTGAAAGAAACAAAATCAAATTTATCTTCTACTTAAGCCATTAAGAATCTGAAGGGTAAATAAGAATCTTAATTACTGCATTTTTAATAATGAAATAAAGAACAAGATTATGTCTTTGTTTCAGCTGGTGCAATGAAGAATATCAAGATGATGGGCATTTACTGCAGCCAGCAGTACTAGGGAAGAAAGTGTTGCCCTGTAGTTGCCACTTCTGAGGCTGCATCTCAAATACTGTGTTCAGTTTTGGGCCCCTCACTACAAGATATACATGAGGTGCTGGAAAATGTCCAGAGAAGGGCAACAAAGCTGGTCAAGGGTCTGAAACACAAGTGTTATGAGGAGCAGGAGAAGGGAAATGGGTTTGTTTAGTCTGGAGAAAAGGAGGCTGAGGGGAGACTTCATTGCTCTCTACAACTACCTGAAAGGAGGTTGTAGCAAGGTGGGTGTTGGTCTCTTCTCCCAAGTAACAAGTAATAGGATTAGAGGAAATTGCCTCAACTTGGGCCACGGACAGTTTAGATTGAATATTAGGAAAAAATTCTTCACTGAAAGGGTTGTCAAGCACTGGAACAGGCTGCCCAGGGAAGTGGTGAAGTCACCATCCCTGGAGGTGTTTGAAAGATGTATATATGTGGTGCTTAAGGACATGGTTTAGTGTTGGAGTTGGCAGTGCTAGGCTAATGGACTTTTCCAATCTATATGATTCTATAAGACCTTGTGAGATTTAAGTTGCTGTCAAATTCAGCTCCTCATAGAACTGAACTTAAGCAGCACTTAGTGAAATATGCATTTGTTCTTTAAAGTGTGTTGTCTTTCAATAATCTAAGGTGCTATTTGAAGGGCACGTAAGGACAATTAAAAAATATTATTATTCCAACATTGGCTTTTAAGCCTCAAATTTGACCTGCCTTAATATTGTTAAGATCTGCTGAAAATGCCATCTGGTTGCTGTATCCTTTTAAAACTATTAATCTACTGCCTATTAAGTAACAATGGTAAGATACAGTAACTATGGAACAGATCTTGTCATCTTTATTCTTTGATGTAGTCCTACTGAAATGTCAGAAATTGATCCCAGGAGATCAATTAATGAGATCAAGATTCAGGTTTGCTGCACTGGATTCTTATTTTGTGCACAAAACTCTTTCCATGCTCTTTTCCAGTACATTTTGCAGCGGCATAAGAGTTCTCAGACCTCTGCTTCATTCCACTGATATCCTGGAGTCCCAGTGCAAAACAAGGAAACAGATCTTCTCTGGTTTCTGGCACGTTAAAGACACAGAGGAGACCACAAACACATTTATGCCAGTTGCCAAACAGGGTAACAACTGACAGGAACCCAGAGTATTATTCGGAAAATATTTCAGTCAAGCAAGGAGTTAAAAACTTTACTAGGCTATAAACTTATACTCAACAGTGTGTCTTTACGCATCAGAATTACACACAACGTTACTGGGGAATTACAATTTTAAATATATGGAATCCATAGGTGTATCCGTACCCTAACACATGGAATGTATCTATTTCCAATGGGGGATGGCATCTTCCCATGAAGTCATGAAAAGTATGTAGAAATCCTTCCAAGACCCTGGGCCAGACAATCACAGAATCATAGAAAGGTTTGTATTGGAAGGGACCATGAAGGTCGTCTAGTTCAACCCCCCTGCAGTGAACAGGGACATCTTCAGCTGGATCAGGTTGCTCAGAGACCCATCCAACCTGACCTTGAATGTTTCCAGGGTTGGGGCATCTACCACCTCTCTGGGAAACCTGTTCCACTGTTTCACCATCCTCACTTCGAAAAACTTCCTCCTAATATCCTGTCTAAACTTCTCTCTTTTAGTTTAAAACCATTACCCCTTGTCCTATTGCTACAGGCTCTGCTAAACAATTTTTCCCCATCTTTCTTACAAGCCCCCTTTAAGTACTAACAGGCCACAATAAGGTCTCTTTGGAGTCTTCTCTTCTCCAAGTTGAACAACCCCAACTTTCTCAGCCTCTCTTCATAGGATCATTTTAGTAGCCATCTTCTGGACTCAATCCAACACGTCCAGGTGTGGTCTCATCAGAGTAGGGTACAGGGGCAGAATCACTTCCCTCAACCTGCCAGCCACGCTTCTTTTGATGCAGCCTAGGATATGGTCGGCCCTCTGGGCTGCAAGCACACATTGCCGGCTCACGTCCAACTTCTGATCCACCAGGACCCCCAGGTTCTTCTCCTTAGGGCTGCTCTCAATCTGTTCATCCTCCAGTCTGTACTGATACTGAGGGTTGCCCCAACCCAGGTGCACTTTGCCTTGTTGAACCTCATGATGTTTTCACAGGCCCACTTCTCCAGCTTGTCAAGGTTCCTCTGGATGACATCCTGTCCCTCAGGGGTGTCAACATCACCACTCAGCTTGGTGTCATAACCTGGGCTGCTATAGCCCTACAGGCTTCTTGATGTCTAGACTTTTATAAGGAGTGCTGTCTTGAAGTGACTAAACTGACACTTAGGAATACTTACTCTTATCCTTAAAGAGGTTACCAAGGGGAGGGACACCTCTGTCATTGCACTTAGAAACTGCAATAACTTTGCAACAGATGTACTATTAAGCATGTTTTCTCCTAGCTTATCAATATTAATTAAACAATGGTTTCATTGACTGCATATTGAGTAAGAGCACATGAATGTACTTTACTTAAAGGAGTTCGAATATTCTTTTCTCATCTTAATTAGTCAACTTCTTACTTTCCTTTTCAATATGCTAGTCCTCAGATTTGTACAATTTGCTTTCTCTGACTTTCTAATAAAAGCTATTCTGAAGCAAACAGAATCAGGCTGGTTGTAACCTGCATGGTTTGGTGCTCAACTGCGACCTGATTGAAGGTAGCTGTGAAATGGTTCCTGATATTTGGTCTGAAACCATACCACATAGACACCTCAGCTGGATATGGCAGTGCTTAGTCATAGCAGCATTATTCTATGTGCTTTATGAGACTGAAAAAGGACAGCGGCACAGTGAGATCCCTGCTAACAGTGCAGCGAATGTATATGAGAAATTATCTGCTTGTGTTTTTAAATAACATTTCCCTCACAACACATGAAAATTTAGAAGCTGTCGAGGAAGAACAAAACGTCCCAGCTAAGAGCTACAGCTCTGCAGCAACAGATGTTGAAAAGCATCAAGCATGTGTGTGAGTGGATTGGACCAACAGATCTTGAAGCAGCATCACTTACCCTTGGACTGCTGAGAGGACTGGTGGAGAGCCCAGATGATGCTCCACTGATTGACCGAGACCTGAATGGACACAATAAGGAAAACAGCCCTCAGAAAACTTGGACAAGTTAATAACCCTGAACACCAGCCACTGCAGGCACAGGCATGAAGTGAGGAGGAGGAGGAGGAGGAGGAGGAGGAGGAGGAGGAGGAGGAGGAGGAGGAGGAGGAGGGAGGCTGTCACTGGAAAAGCGTCTGATTCTCCTTCACTACTGTCATATTTTTCAGTTGTCCCACCTTTAAAACAAAGAAATGCTCTTGCTCAGGGAGGCTATCCCTTTTCATTAAGGGAGTTGCTAACTTCTTTTTGGTCATTAAGCACATGGAAGCTACGCCTGACCTGTGCAAGCTGAACTGCTTGAATTCAAAAGGGACTGTCAAGACATTCATGTTGGTGCTGAGAATTCTCTTCTGCACAGAGCTAGCAGACAGAAAACAGGCTGTTCTCTGTCATGAGCAACATGGAAAAACACCATATGTACAAGGCAAAGGTAGGGGATTCTTCCAGACATTAAGGAAAAAAACAAGTCTCCATGACCCAGGCATACAGCAATCTCCTATGTGATGATTTCCCAATGAAATCAAAGCTCACATTTGGCTTAACCCTCACCAGCTTCTCATTGATAGATTTTACATCTTTGCTCTCCAGTATGATTTCGTGCTATTGCATTAACAAGTGAGGTCTTCTCTATGGATAACGAGTTCTGCTCTTGTTGAGGACTTTACTAATATCAAGATAACCGCCCATGTGTCCTCAGAAAGAGGACAGCCAAGAGAGAACAAACTGTCCTTTCATATGCTGACAAGGTCACTGACACTGTAATGCTCTTATGCTCTCCAGCAAAGGCCACCTATGAAAAACGTCAGTTGTAGACAATAAAGCATACAAATGTGCTATGCTAAACACGCTGAAGGGGCAGACAGGCCAAATGCACAAACATTTCAGCAGCAGAAGTTTCCAGGGAGAGGGCGGCCCAGCAAGAAAAGACCCTTCTGTGTGACTGTGAATGACTAAGCCCAGAGACAGCTGCTTTCTACCCTTTTTAAATAGAAAGTTGTCTTGCAGACTGAAACATCTTACAGGAGAGGACTGGGCTAAGAACCTAGTTATTCAACATCCACCATGCAAAATGCCTGTATAGCAAAACTACCAATGTTACACCTATATTAAGAGGAATGAAAGCAATTACTTGCCTTCAGGTAACAAACATGAAAAGGTAAAATCCTGTAGATGCTTGGAAAACAGAGTGCATGTGTTTATGTGTATCCATATGTGTCTGTGAGTGTCTGTACACACATACATTCAAAATTTATATAGGTCAGATAATTAATGTCAGCTTATACATTAGTATATAAAACAATCTTAGACCATGAACTGTCACAGTTTACTCTTTTCTACTGCTATGGAAGAATAAAATAAAAAAAATCAGTTTCTAAAATATTCTCCCAGATATATACTAATTACTTAATAAATTTGAGTAGTAGAATTAGTAAAAAATATGTGAACTGCAAAAGAAGAAATATTTCCAAGGAAAGAGTAAGCTACAACTGAACACAAAGACAGTTTCTGTTCTATTTGTATCCTCTGTAGACTACTCACTGATGGCTTTCTTTGTATCTCACTGCAGTTTGTCCATCACAGTAAGTAGGTAAAACCCAGCAGACCAGTCTCAGCATGCTTTTTTTGCCAGACTAAATCCAAATTTGCATCATGAAAATGGGGGGCACTCATTCTATGCAGAAACTCCCCACTTGCACTTTTCCTTGTACCTTCCTGCAGTCTGTCCATCACAGTACAGCAGTCAAAACCTAGAAGCTCAGTCTTGTCATTCTTTTGTCCGAGATTAAATCTCATTTGTCCTATCACAATCTGGGGCACTCATAAAGGTTTATGCAAAGTAATTTTAAGGGGAGAGCCACCTGCTCCACTTTTGGAAGGCTATTTTATGTGCCTCTCCTATAACTGAAGTAGCTGAGTGCAACATAGACGTGTTGTGCATATGGGAAGTCCATTAATGTAAAATCTTCCTTCCATGAGTCATCAAGAAAAGATTCTTCCAAACCATAAATTACAAGAGGAGCTTTTAGACTATCCTGGCAAATGTGGAAGGTGTTTCGGGGCTCAGAGTTAGGCGTTAAACTCCCACTTCCCACTGTTCTGTCCATAAATGTGGTGGGAAAGTCCCCTCTGACACTCACCTGAATTCCAGGATACTTGATTTAAAAGTCCAAATCTGCTATTTCCTCTTTGCAATCAGGTGTTTCCACAGTCCTGAAATCTCCCCTCCCGACCCCATTGCCTCCTACTTTTTTTACAAAAATGATTACACACATGGAGCCCAAAACATGGCAGCCCCTGCCTCCCACCGCCCAGTTCCTTATTGCAAGCAATATCTCAAAAAATAGTTGTGTACTGTGTTTTTATCCAGCCTTGGAGCCTGAGGTAGGGGACAGAAGAGAGAGTTAGTGTGAAATCCTCCTGGAAAGGCATTCAGTATCCACATGAGTCTATCAAACAAGCTTTATTTCTGCTGCTGATTTACATGCAAAATATGTAAGAAGTAGGCTCTATAGCAAGTTTTAGTTTGTCCACACTGGAAATTGCATATAGGAGCAGTGGAAAGAGTTAAAGAGTCCTGGGTTAATTTTAAGTGTTGGGGTTAAAAAGAGCTGTACATTTTAAGACTATTTCCCTTTACAAGAGAGTGCTGGTATGGGATACAATACTGAGCCTGAGAAGAACTTCCTTTCATCTTCTTCAATTTAATAAATCTCCCATAATTTACCTTTACAAATGGGACACAATTCCCAAACTAGCTATAAAACTCAGTACCACAGCAGGTTTGATACTCCAGTATAAAAATGCTATCAAGCAAGAATGACAGATCTGTCCCTCCCATCAAGAGCATCTTAGCTGGGAAATGCTAGAATACAGCTTTTTCTAAAAGGACACATTCACTGCTCCTTTATCTCAGAGTCAGGTGGACAGACTGGAACAGTGCCAAAAGAAAGTAATGAAAATGTTGCATTATGCTGAAATGCTGTAATGAAAGAACAGAGTGAATTTAAATGTTTATCCCTCTCACCAGAAAATGAAAGTATGAGGCCCTATAGGTAGCATATTAGTAGAGCAGGCCCTGGATGATCTGATGTGTGGAAAGAGGAGAAAAAAAATCACATCATCTTATCTCTGTGGCTATGAGCTAAGTTTATTTAGTGGGAAACATCTATTAGCGAATAACCTCATAAGAGTCTCCACAGGCATTAAATGTCATTGGAATTATTAAAGCTATAATTATTCCAATAACTTAATATTAAATGCAACCATCTAGGGAACTACGAACATTGTGTGTGACTCAATATGTTCTGTGTTTCACATTTCTGTGCATTTGGACACTAACTCAATGGAAGTCATCAGAAAGTTGTTGAAAATACATGGAGAAAAGTTAATGCAGTTACTCAGACAAAGAACATTCCCTCAAACAAAACCAACAGATTTAGAGACCCAAGAGGAGACTCTTCAGACCTTTCCAAAGTGACAAGAGTTGTTTTGCCAAGCCTAGTGGGAAAAATTAAAAAAAAAAGCATAAGGGAGCTAGACCTAAGGTATAGGAAGGGGAAGATGTAGAAGGCATTCTAAACATAAGGTCGGCACTGAGACCACTATAGGCTATTCCTCACATCTCATGGATTGAAAATAATCTGGAGACCTCTGAGCTATGAAAGAGACAAGGACTGAAAAGAAATGTGCTTATTTGGTCTGCAATTTGTAGATGTGATAATTTTATAACTTATTACATCTATTTGATACTTCAAAGTGTCAAAGATAAACACCCCTTTGTTTTAAAGTAATTTTTACTCTTTTTAGCCAGCTGCTGTCCAAGGGAAAGCCATGTGAGGCCAAATTTCTGTTAGACCAGAGATCTCTTACTGGTGAAATTGAGGAGCTGAAATCCAGCTCCAGCTGGTTTCAGAGAATCACAGAATCATAGAATCTTCTGGATGGAAAAGACCTTTGAAATCACTGAGTCCAACTGCACCCCTCATCCGCTAAACTATGTCCCTCAATACAGAATTTCTTGAGAGCTGTAAGAGGTGAAGGGCTGAAGCCTCACCCTGCTGAGGTATAGGCAGAGAGAAATACAAAAAGGAGAAGTGCAGCTGACTTCTAACCATACTCCACATATAGCACATGTACAGAGCACTTCTATATAGCCCTTCACTCAGATTCATTTTCAAGTGCTTTAAACAGTACATCTGCTAGCATACACCAGTAGAGTCTAAAGGCTTCACAGCCAGCATTAAACATTTGGCATTTGTTTCTTCTTTGAATAACTACCTCATACACACCTTTCTTACAATGAAAGGGAGTCTGGTACCTTGTTACAGTCCCAGTAGAACTTGCTTTCATAGCACTGTTTTACCAGGATGCTGAATGCAGCCTCTTAGCTGATCAAGCTGGAGCCATGCTTCCAGGAAGGGGAGCCTGCAGCATGCATGCAGCATGCATTACTGCATCAGACTTGTGTCCCTGGGTGAAATGCCTTAGAAATTTTCAATTGCTTTGATTCCATATGTAATTTTGCAACTCATTCCCAAAACATCCAGACAACCTCTTATTTGCTTCAAGGTGGAATTTGATAGTCCTCTTTGCTTGCTCACTCAAATAAAACAAAAAAATTCTAAGCTGCATTTCAGGACATGAGACACCTGAAAATGAACTGAATTAATAAGCAATAGTTCAGCAGTCAGGCAAATGTTGTGTGTTACTCTTGGCTGTCCAAAAGATACAAACTGCTTTCTTGCTCCCTGATCTAGGGAATATAAATAGAGTATATTTGATGCTCCACTGTCTTACAGTCCCAACTGTGCAAATGGTTCTAACTATAACACCTCTTACTGGGAATAATTATGCTTAAGTAAGAAGGTCTAATTATAGTACTAACTGCTTGTAAGATGAAGCCTTACAAAGAGTACAGAGAAAGGACTGCAGGCATTGGTAACACATCTCTTCTTTTTTCCTGTGCACACAGAGGGTGATGTTAAACAGCACCACCTGCCTTAAGTGGTTAATGACACTAAAGTTCCATTTATAAATAGTTTAGAAAGAATTAATAGTAAAGCACACTACAAACATGAGAAATAGATATTACTGGTGCTAATTAGCTTTTTCAATATTTACCTTCTCAATAAGCTTTTGCTGTAATCTGTAGTGATCTATTACAATGTTTTAATTAAATCATTTATTAATAAAATATTCTTCTGTTAAGTATTTATAAATGGAACTTTAACTTGAAGCGTGACTGCATTCCTAGTTCACCTATATCCTCTTTATTGAAAGCAAAGAGCTTTAAAGACACATCTGTCTCTAGGGCCACCTGTTCACCTCCTAAAAAAACATATAGTAAAGAGAGAGGGAATACCTAGCATCTTTTAATAACATAGATGGGATTCAGCTTCATCTTAAAAAAAAGAAGAAAAAAAAGACAAATTAGGATCAAAATTAACTTGAGGGCACAAAACAGACACAAAAAGTGCTAAAGAGAGAAGGGGGCTTCATTCTCATAAGTTTTTTTAGTATTTGCACAGTGTCTGAGGACAGTTCTCTGTGCTCACAGACATTGAAACAGACAGACAATCAAGAACAAAAAGATCCCCAGATTAAAGTATATGGAGTGTGACTCCAACAAAAAAGCATACAAACACACATAAAATCACCAAATATGCTTCTTCCCACATCTCTCTCTCACTCCCTGCTGTAAAGCCTCTTTCACTAAAGTATATCAGCCTGTATTGTCTTTGCAAAGTGCAAACGAAAAATTTCTCTACAAGATACAATAGGTCCCACAACAGGAAAAATCCAAAACTAGAGCTTACCCCAATGGATCAGCACTCGCCATCCTCGGAAAGAGAAAATGAAGAGAGAGGGAGAGAGAGAAAGAAAGAGAGAGGGATGTGGAGGAAGGTGGAGAGAAGAGTAGGAAAAGCAGAGTGAAAATATTGTTCGGAAAACTGAACGGTCATAATTATTGCCACCAGTGCCTATGTCTTCAGAGACCAGGAACACTAGGGGGACAGTTTAATTTACCAGAAAATAACTTTTGTCCTGCGCACAAAATTGCAGACACATCCAACTTTGGCACTGTGGAATATGGAGAGGAACATAATAAAGCTGTAAAAAAAATTCTCAGCCAAATCCCAATAATGGCAGTTAGCAGAGCAATGGGGTTGATACTTCCTGCTGCATTTCTTTTCTGCCACTTATGTAAGGGACAGTTAAATCAGACTGTTTTCAAGGAACTTGTTCTTTTTGTCCCCAGTTTGCTCAGTGTCACGTCCCTCTGTCCCCCATGCTGGCCTGGTAAGAAGTACTTTTTTTGCCACGAATGAACTGTGAAACGTATTGGTTATTAAAGCATGCATTTCTGAGCCAGCTTGGGAGCCCAGGGCACAAGATTGTAGCTCAAGCTGTGAATCTGCTTTGATACTGGCTTATTTGTCACGATGGTCTTACAGTCAGGAATTCAGATCAGCTAGAACATACTAGCTCAGCAACCCGGCACTTATCTCTGTGGATACCATCTTGTGCTCCAGGATCTCATTTTTCATTTTAAATAAATTCAATCTCTTGGTCTTAAAGGGTGCAAAGAAAATCTTTCAAATGTGAATGGAGAATAAATTAATGCTGTGCTAAAAAGAGTCTGAAACAGCAGCTCTAAAAGCAGAATGAATCTCTGGGCACATTGACTCTGAAGCCTAGTGACAATCAAAATTTCAGTATTCATAATTTTTCACTGCTAACCAAAGCATTAAAAATCAGTAAGAATGGTCAGGTTATTAAGTTTTCAGAGTTGCAGGTAAGCAAACTCAGGAAACGTCATCACCTTTGCACATTAACAAAGATTAGAAATGAAAAAATAATGTGATGTGTTATTAAGCCAAATTATTTTCAAGTTGGATGTAGAAGTTCTTTTCCTCTCTATCACTATCTCTAATCTCTATCTCATTCTCTCTATTTTCAATAACTGGCTCCCAAGCTGACAGAGCTACATCTGGCTGGGTGAGGAAAATCCTTTGTCCACAAGATGGTCACCAACAGAAATGCCCAATTTAATGAATGCCCAGTAGATTTCACAGTGTACTGCTCAGTGCAACTAGCCATGCTTCCAGTTACATCAACACCGCAAATGCTGGGCTGGGTAACACAAGGTAGTTTTGAGAAAAGTTAAACCATCGTTAGAACAAAAAGAAAAAGCTGTTGTGCTACGCATTGATAGAGAAGTGGAAAGAAGCATTACAGTAAGTTCTTTTTCATGTGTTTGAGTGACACTCCATTTGTATTTTGGCTTGGAGTGCAAATTTGGGTAAGAAGTAATTCACATATACACAAATACATATATGTGTTTATATTTAAGGACAAATGCTGTCCTGAATTGTACTCATACAAATCTATCTACAGTGATGTAACTGAGAAGAGCAAATTGACACCCATTGTTTACTGGATTGTGTTTGTGTATTTATGCAGAAAATACACCCATATTTGCACATGCAGAATATTAAAATGTAAATAGAATGGGTGCAAGAAGATTATTTTTTCTTTCAGGTCATTTTCCCAACAGGGAAGGCACTGAAGAGGTTAACAAAAAGAATGGAAAGCAAATTGACAACAGGGAAAAGGAAGAGGGAAATGAGGTTTAAAAAAAAATGAACAATCCCAGGACAAAATAGACCCAGAAGCGCAGACATGTGCATTCCCTACAATACTGAAGCAAGTGAACTACGGAGCTGCAGCAACCCAGATACAGAAGAAGTACTGAAAGAGGGGGTGAAAGAGAAAGTCAAAAAGAAAGAAAAAAGAAAAAGAAAGGGACAGTGGCCTCAGCTACTAGGACAACCATGTGCATCTAGAGGGAAGGGACCCTTAAAGATGCAGTATTCCTTTAAAAAAGACATCATAAAGTTGGATAATTAAACACTTGCAAAAAATTTAATGGCCACCATGATTAGCTGGCACCATTTTACGGGGGTTCTCTTTGCTGCCTGTTTGTTTCATGTGGCTGTGTGCAGATCCAGAATTCAAGTCCTCTCACTTTTCCACTGCAGGTGTCCTTCATCCTAACTCTTAGAGGTGGGAGAGAGGTAAGACCATAGCAAATGTGATTCTCGAAAGATCAGCCCGGTCCTCCAATAAGCAGGATCCTGGGTGATCCTTGTGTGGTGCTCTAACCTTCTCCTCCTATACTTTGAAAAACATCACCTTTGAGAGGGAACATGAAAAGCCCATGTGTATCTAAGAAATTCCCTCAGTGGTTACTGACAGGTCATTTCCTCTGTTCCTAACACAGCTGTAGCAGCTGCTAGAGAAGGACCAGGAATTGTTCTGGGAACATCTGCTGAAAGACCCTACTTCCTGTCACAGATAAAATTTTTGCACTTCTCTTACCAAACCTGACTTTTAATTACTGTGGAAAAGCTCATCTTTGGAGAAGTTTCAGACTAACTTTTAATGCAAGAAGTGCCACATGTTCAAGAACAGAACTTATGTATAGGGGGAATCAGGGAAAGGAACAGGAAATGCCATGTCAGTGGGTAACAGTAGACGAAAGCCTAGCCACTAAAGACAGTATAACCACTACTTCTTCAAGACTGTGAAACTTAAAAGGTTTTTAGCAGTTTGGATCTAATGCTTGTTTGTATCTTGGCACTGTAAACAGGGTGCTTTACACACCACATGAGGATCAAACTCTCCTCCAGATGCACGATGCTTTTCATTGTGGCAAGTTCAAGACTTGAAACACTGACCAAAAAGGACTGCCTTTGCCTACAAAAGGCCAAAACAGGGGCTGTCCCTCACACATTCTACAAGTCTCCTGAGGCTTACAGACTACATCTATCTTTAAATAGAAAAGTTTCTATTAAAAGGCAAAATTGAAAGAAGAATGGTTTGCCAAGTCCATAGGTTCCTTTAAAGAACCCACTGCTTCCCCCTTTTTGAATCATATGGAACACTCCTAACCTTTGGGTAAGCTAAGTGTTTGTCCAAAATGTGTAAGGATTACATTTTGAAGAAGAATTATCCACTGGGATGCCAGCTTTTAACTTTAGACAAAAAAAAAATTCTCTTCTACTGTGACTGAAATTTTAGGAACAACATGTTCACTAAAAACCTTCTCAAAAGTCTAAATTTTTTTTTGTCTTCATGGGCCCATGAGTCCAGTTACACTCTGAATCTGGTAGCCTGTATATCTTTAAAGCTGGGAGTTACCCTTTTTGTTATTCTTCATCACCTGCTACTTGAACAGCTAGATTGGAATCATCCTCCAAAAACTTTATCTTCAATCAACTTTTCCTTTGGTGTTTGGTGGTGCAATCAGGGTAGTCTTAAGGAGTCTGTCTCTTACCTACAGGCACTTAACATTTTGCTCTGTCATATAGGATTTCAAAAATTTCCTATCACTTTTGTCACTGACTGATTTGTGCTGCTGTTTCTAGTGCTAGGAGTGGAACACTCTGGGCTTTCCTAGAGTTTTATATTCCAATCCTTCCCAAAGCAGTCTCAGCAGACACATCTTCTACCCTGGGCATCATCACTCATGGCAGAACTGAACCAGAAGCAGCAGCAGAATCAAGTTTTAGTGGGGAAAGTGTTGGTACAGTCACAGGCTGCACTGGGGATGGCCTCATATGAATGGCACTGCACAAAAAATACATGTAGTTTCGGACTGTCAATATCCCACCCTCTTGGCTTCTCTCTAAAAAGAGAACAGCTGTGTCCCCACATGGAGAAGGTAAGTACTGCATCTTTAAGGTCTCAGCAGTGAGGTAGAGGAGAAGAACATATTGTCAGTGTTTATACCTTTCTTCTTTGTTGAATTTGGGATTGGCTTCAGAGATATCCAGGCTTTTACTGAACATTGTTTTACTATGGCAGGAACAAAGCGAGAAAACAGAGTTACTAGTGTGGACATTTATAAAAGAGAGTCACCTGAAGCAATGCTGGATACCCAGCCCCCCAACCCATCCTCCCCTTTTTAAGCAGTGCTCTGAAAAACCTTTCTTTTACTTTACAACTAGGGCTAAAGCCTACATAGTGCTGAAGTTCGTTATCTCCCTCTCACTTCTGAGTCTAAGACGACTTTTCCTATACATACTTGTAAACCCTGCTCTCCTTTATCCAGTTAAAAACCCAGGTACCACATACTTCATCACATTGTTCAGGGAAAACAGAACATGCCTGAAAGCACAAATTGCAAAGCACTCATTACTCAGACTTTTCTAGAAGACCTCATCACAAAGCACAATCTGGGAAAAGGTTAAAATCAGGCCACAGAGCCTCTTGGAGGAATAGTAATCCATTTTGTATTCTAATTTGTAGGGTCCATTACCACTTACTCCCAACTCTCTTCTCTGTACTCAGTGTATAGAGAAACATCCTCCTTTATGATCTTGGGTCTGAATCCCTGAAGCTCAGAAGCCAAATTCCGTATGCTTTGCTAAAGGGGCAGCTCTCTGTAACAAGTTTCTCTGGTAATATGCTTCACTGTTTCACAGAACACTGCTCCCTTATGTTAACTGATCTTTCATGCAAGCTATCCACTCCAACAACCAGAAGAAAATGAATAGTTAATGAAGCCAATTTTAGAACAGTTTTTGGAGCCTCACAGCAGAGCTGCTGAAAATTTCTGGCATATCCCCAAAGGAGTCTAGCTCCCATGGCATTTTTCCTAGTCTGTGTGATTTTGGCACAAGATACAGATCAGCTATTGTTAAGCTAAGCTCAGAACCTACCTCTTTTTTTTTTTTTTGACATTTAAAAGAAATAGCAGAATAATGGCAGAAGCAATGAAGACATTTGTTATGAACCTATTTAGTTGGCAACTAGCAGGGAAAACCAAGGATTAACAAAACTTAGTCACTAATTTTAGGGTGGCTGGTGCTTGTGCATACTAACTTTGCCATATAAAGACCCAATGGAAAACACTTGAAGAAGTCAGCACAAGCATTTCAAGCTCAAGAAGTAGCCTTTTTGTGGAGTTCCTCTCCTCTGTTATCCAAATCTAAGTCTCTGAAGGACTATGTGTCACTTAGTATTTTGTTTTGACACTTAATACTGTGTTTTTCACTTAATACTTTCTCAGCCTGCAGAGTTGAAGGCTGCAAAGTTTTAAATCTTGATAGCAAGATACTCCTTTAAAAAAGCCAAGACCAGACACTTGTAGGGTCCTCATATGGCTATCAAAAGCACAGTTCATCACATAGGCAAATAAACCACAGGTTATAAAATAAATCTCCTTTATGCAAGCAAACATCTGTTTACCACAGGGAAAGAGGACAATAGGACTATATCACAAGACACGTGGGTGTGTTCTGCCCATTGGTTAGAAGAGTATCTCTGCCAGCTTAAGTAAGAAGCAATGGCTGTGTGTTTCTGGATGTTTACAGAAGTCATCTGTGTCTAAACAGGAGGCCTATTTCTACCCTACATCTTCCTAGTATTGTAGGATAAAAGCACTGAACAGTCATCTGTTGAGACAAAAAATGTCATTCTTAAAAAAGCGTCCACCTCTGGGATCTGAGCCCTACTGCTGTAAAATCCACTGTCAGTGGGTCATTTAATGGACTATAATATATGACTAGCCATTAAAAATCCCTCACTCTTGGTGGAAGGCACTTGTCATTTTGTTACTGACTGTTCTGACAGCTGGTGCCCCATCAGCAATGCATTGTCCCCAGACAATCCCCATGCAGTGTTGTTCATTAATGAAGCCAGTTCATGTTATAAACGACTGTGCTGCCAGCAACACAAAATGTGCCGTTGTCATCTGTGGATGTGGATGGTATGAATTATGTAAGTTCTCACATAGAATAAAAACCATCTTCCCTTTAACCCCTTCCAAAACAAGCACTACCAAGCCCATCATCATCAATCATGGTGTTACTGCATCCCTTCCTCAACCCTTAATCACACCTTTAAGTACAGCCCTGTATTGTGGTATGCATTGCCTTCCATCTCTTTTGTGGCAGGTTTCACTTCTTGCTTAAGCCAAAGCTATTCTTTACTGACATGTAGCTTGGATATGTCTTTGCTCTGAACTCATCTCAGACCTTTTGACTTCAATTGTTTCCTCATGCAGAATTGAGTGAGACATGTAAAAGCAAAAGATATAATTTGGATAGCAAGACATGACTTTGCCTCTTCAGACTTCGGAATCCAAAGTCAAAACTGGAGTTGGAAGAGAAGGTTTCAGCTCCCAGAAAACTTCAGGATCAATTTAACACCTCCTATTTGTTCTGCCCAATTGGACACTTACTGTGAACAGTTGCTGAGTACTGTGACTCACAGGCAGCTTTGGGGTGGGGGAAAGCGATTCACCTCTGTCTAGTTCTGGGGGCTTCATGGCCCACGCATCTACCAGGTACCAGATTAAATAGTGTAAACTGAATAAGGAGTGAGCAACTGTTTGCCTCTGTTGCATCGACTCTTACCATCTTGACGCTTATGAGAAACACGGAGCACATCCTGTCCAGAACACTTCCTTCGCCCAGACCTCAAATCAGAGCAAACCATATTGAAGACAGATTTCCAACCTACACTACAATGAAAAGTCTTTATGGCAGTGTATCTTAAGGCCACACAGCCAGTCTTAAATAAATTCTAGCAGATTCTGGAAACGACCACTTTTCCTCACTGTAGACAGAACTATAACAAATGCCAGCAAAACTTCCCAGGAGTTTTAGAGGCCTGAAATTATTTTATATTCTTCACCCAGTTCTCAGTCAGCAAAAGGAGTTTCTGGGCCACAGTAGGCTCTTTTTGAGCCCATCTTAACAACTGAACAAAGAAACCATGTCATAAAGCTGAAACAGAAGCTATAGCATCATTAGCATACATATATGTGAAATGTTATTTTTATTGATTGATTTATGCAAGTGTGAATGCAAATGCATGTGCTTCCCTTAGGCTAGTCATAGGATCTGAGGAAGCAACTTCCATGGTTCACATAAGTGAACTTCCACAGTTCACTTACTTTGCCAGAACGTGCCTTGAAGAGACACCATTTTCCTCTGCCGTTTCTCCACAAGACTGACATTTTCTTTGACAGAAAAACGGCAATATTATACATATTCCATCACTTAACAAGCATGTGGTAATTTATGTGGGTCAGCTGCATGCTGGCTCTGACAGCACATTTTAGAGGCATCTACAAATACCTGGACAGAGCTTTCCAGATTCAAGCTGTTCTAATGGAATAGAGGGTGGGGTTAATCTCATTTAAATTCAGATGCCCAAAAGATAGACACCCAATCCAAAACAGTCATCTAGACTCCTGCTTTAGGCTACGGAGACAGAAAGGAACAACTAAAGGGTAATTTATCCCATCTAAGATAGCTGGAACAGAGGACATACGTATCTGAGACCTTCCAAAGCCCCCGTCTGTCCCATTGCCTAAAGTGACATCCTGTATCACAAGCTCAGACTGAATTCTTGACAATTAAAAGGAGGTGAGATGAACCCTTCCCAGAGGATATGGTGGTTTCCTGAGCAATAGCTGCAAGTGAACAGAACTTTAAGCCCCTGGCAGGACTTCTGCTTCTGCCTGTGTTAACTGCTGTTGGCTGCAAGATGATGTTGCAGATGTGCGGGGAAGTTGTAATAAGTGCTGGTAGAAATAGAAAGGCTCTACAGCTCCTTTGTATGTATAATATAAAAGAGGGTAGCAAACCCAGACAGGCAGGGCTCCTGGGAAAAGGAGAGACTCACCTCTGTCCATGCTGTGCCATTTCAATAGCTCTGCGAGCAGGGACTGGGGAGCCACCATCTGTCACACTGAGAACCTCCATTGACTTCCTTTCTGGCCGTCGCTTCCCATGCCTGTTCAGCATTGGGGAGTCCACACGCTTCCTGGGCGGATCTTTATGAAAAGAAAATGCTGTCAGCTGAATTCAGCTCTGACTTACCTCACACAGGTTGGTTAAACCCTCTTCGCAACAATCTCACTCTCACACGCCCCCTACAGAGATAGATATCTTTCTGATGGAGATGAACATGTGTAGTCTCTCCCTTCTTCCAAATTTGCAAACATTAACATAACTTGCAATCCATCTACAAGGAGAATTCATCTACTGCTTCTGCCCTGAATGTATGAGCAGTGTAAAATAAAGGTACAACTATAGCATACCTTGCAGAAATTACCTTACAAAGTTGATACCAGTAATAACGAGATGACAGCACCAGCTACAGCACAAGCTGATAGCCAGAGCATAAGCTGTTTAGCAATCCTGTACACATACTCAGGTTGCTGGAGCTTGCCTTCAATGTCTCTGGTAGTTAGAATTAATGTGACATAGCAGCATGAGTACACTCTGAACCAGAATTGCATTCTCCTCTGAAAACATACGCTTTTTTTCTTCATCTATAAGATAGATTTCAGGTTTTCCCCACTCCTTTTTATTTTTCCTCCTTCAGCATTACAAATTAAACATACATGCCTACCTGAGGTGAATCTCCAATGAGAGCTACTCAAATTTCTTTGTCATCATTCAGCTTTTACTGCTATAGTAACTGAAGTGCCTTACCCTTTTTATTGTCTAACACTTCTGTGATATATTGAAATGCTACTTTCACTTTGCAGAGTGAAAACTGAGGTATAAGAATGAGATATTTAAAGGCAATCCATTCCTAAAGGTGCTGACAAGCATTTACCGAGTTTCTATGGGGCAACTAAATTGCTCTCAAAAGACTCTTAAGATACCAAACAGCATTGCAGAAGGTGACTTGCCAAACCATACACACCTCCATGATGAAGAAGGGAACCAAATGCAAATATGCTGGGAGGTTTTATAACTAACATTTCTTATAGCATCAAAACAGTAAAAAGAGGGAAAGTAGGAAAAAAAAATCAGAAGGATTTTCTTTTCTTTGGCTGGACTGTTTCAGGTCCTGGCCTCTATTTATAGACACATTTTTACTTTTAGTAGAGTGGCCACTTATGAAAAAAAGGCATCCTTCACCCCTGCAGTCAGAAAGAAGATCAGAGTGTCCAGCCCCTAAATCTTCTTCCTCTGCCAGGATTCCTTTGCAAAACCACAAATATGGCATTGGACAATTCTACCTCTAGTGCCTAGTCTGATGCTATTATTTTTATTATCATGTCCTCCTCACACACCCTATCTACTTGCTTGTTTATTCCCTCTTACACCACGTTTCTTAGAACAAGATCTCTTTAAGGCAGGGCTTATTCTTAAAACAATGAGCATGAACAAAGATGCTACAAATGCAAATGGCTAGGATAACAACTGACTGCTTTACCGATTCTTTGTATTCATAGTAATAATGTTTCCATTAAAAAATAATTTAAAAAAGCAGTGTTATCTCAGTCCATTTCAAACTACATCCAGTAGTAAAAAGGTAGTAAAAAATACTAGTAGGACCAATGGCTTCCAGATTAGGAAAAATACATAGTGCGTAAAGTTGAGGGAAAAAACAAATGGAGATAAACCAACTATACTGGGTGATTTTGGCTGCACATGTGTAAGTGGTCAAAAGTAAGTGGGGACATGGTTTAGACACTTCAAACTCCTGCTTCTTCAAATAAGTTCCAAAAATGAAAAACGATTCATCCCACAGGACAACTGCTGGGATCAGAAGCGGACTAAAGCTGAGCAACATGCATAACGAGAGTTTAATTATGTTCTGTATCAACAACGGAGTTGATACACGTTTGCAGAGGGAGATCAGATATCAGAAAGGAAAGTGGAAAAGTGCAGTTTAAAAGAAAGAAAAAAGAAGGCAGAAGAAGGCAGCTAATGTGAAAAGAACGGAGATGAGCAAGCTCAGACTGCATCAATATCAGTTAATAATATGAGTCTAAACAAGAAAAAGGGAAAAAGGCAAGAAAAACATTTTATGAACAGCGATTTTAAAAGGCAATTTGATCCAAGCATGTTCAAAACAGAAGAATTCAGCAAAGAGAAATTCAGCTGAGCAACATTTACAAAGGTGACAGGCCACATATAAGGTGGACATTAAAAGACAGCAAAGAAGATATCTGAAGAGGAATTAACAGTTTTGTACAGCCATCACAAATGGAAATCTTGAGAGAAGGACAGTAGTCAGAGGGACCATGAGCGAATCAACAGAACAATTAAGGAGGAGAAGCATATTGCTAACAAGCGAAATGGTTCTTTTATATCAGTCCTTGCTGCTCAAGATGCTGGAAGAAATTGATTTCTAATCTATATTTTAATCTATCAAAGAGAGACTAAGTAAAAAAGAGCAGGTGGAGAAACATACCAATATATTCAACAAGAGCAATTCACAGAAGTTCAATAGAAAATACATCCAGAAACTTGAATGAATGTGATTGAGCTTCTAATAAGGGTATTTGATTCCTCTTCAAAATTGTCTACAATCCCACACTATACATGGTTGAGGGCAGCAAGTATTGTATATATTTTTAAAGGGTATGAGTAAGAAACGACAGTGCACCGAGTCTGTGAGCGCTGTCAAGTCTAAAAATACTAAAGAAATAGTTAAATACACAGCCATCCTGTCAAAAAAAACCCCTAAGTAATCTCAAATAAAGGCAGTAGAAGAGTTTGTAGAAGCACAGCCTATAAAAATAGGAAAACCTTCGGTGTTTGCCCTTCTCTTCTTGACTCTCTAAATATTTTTCATGAGGAAAACCAATCAAATACTAGTCTGGATCTGCGATAGTTTTGAGGATACATTTTTCTTGTATTTCACATCAGAAAGGTGAAGGTATTCCTAAGGATTTTTATAGAGGATGAGAGAAATCATATAGGTAATGATTCAATTATAAAGGCATTCACCTGCAAGGTTGGAAATAAAGGTTCCACTTCTGAGTTTGGATGAGGCACCTACATCCTTTATATCTATTTTGGCCCAATCTCTTTTTCTCTGACTTATTAAGAAATTCCGCCCCACAAAAGCCTATTCCTCAAGGAGAAATTAGTTGACATTCAATCATTTTACTGAGAAGCTTCTCATTTCTATGTTTTCAGGTAAAGAAAATGGAGCTGGACTCGAAAGTTGAAGAAGGTAGCCCTTCCCTGGCCCTTTGAGAAATTGTCATATAGCTGAAAGAGACAAAAGGGGCACCAGAAGAGAATGCTACTCTGAGATGGCCAATATTTCACTCGCATCCTTTCTTTCAGAGACCTAACAGGCAAAGAAAGAGAAAAAAGCAAAATACTTCGAGAGGCACTTTTCTTTGTTTTTGGCAAAAGCTCAAGCAATGCCCAACTCTCATGAATGCAGGTTCTTCAAGCTGCTATATCAAAGCTGTAACTTTTTCTCTGCTCTTCGCTGTTCGTGCAAGGCCACTGCCAATGGCTAATAATTAGATACTCATCAGAAACAGGACTGCTCTTAATTAAATCTTTCCTCATGTTAACAGAGATACTGCTGGGAACAGAGGAGGTGGAAACCTCCTTTGAAAGAGGAAATACAACCTACAAATACCCAAAGAATAATGCTGAAAAAGTCTAAAACGTGCTGATGAGACACAATGACACATTCAGAGTAGTGTTTCACTGTTGGAGAACATTTTCACTCCTTGTACAAAAAAAAATAATAAAAGAGTGGAGCATAATACTTCAAACCATGAAAAGAGTTTGGTTTGTGGAAGAGACATATATAGGATGTATTTAGGGTATAGATACATATTCACTCACATTCTAGAAACACCTTGACTCTTTTCATATGACAAAAGCATTTCTAAAACACGATGATGGTGCCCTTACACGGCAGGATAATCTGTTTGAGTCAAAAGCTGATTAGTAAAGTGCTAGATGACAAACTCCACCAAGAAAGGGCCTTTTGACAACAGGACCTGCAGTTGGCATATCTACACATCTTCACTAGGATCCCTGCTAACGTGCCCTCTGTAGTTTCATCCAGTAAGAGTTTAAAAATTGCTGTCTTGAGTAAGAATTTCCATCTATTCTCCCATAGAAGAGAATTACCTGCAAAATTATAGGCCCTGGAGCCTGGAAATTGGATAAGATATCAACAAACTTACAGTTCAGTATAACACTGCCCTGTAGGCTTGGGAGATCTCAGGTTTTCCAAAGAATAAAGAGCACTTTGCTTCCAGCCTTCAAAGCGCTAAAATACAATACCTAAAAATCATAACACTACTATATAAAAATGCTATTTCAGGTCATTGATAGAAGTGACTAACCCCTTATTAAAATTTTTGTCATTCTGCACAGCAAGAGTCACATACATAGTTAGCTCCTCGGGGAAGTATTTTTCATTTGTAATCTGAAGTGCCCTAAAATACTAATAAACAATTCTTCTGGAACAAAGTAGTATCACGAGAGCTTTATAAGATACATAATCTCACTTCACATTAAGCTTTTAAAATATTTTTAAGATAGTCTAAAAACATGGCAGTTTGATGTATGTACTATAAACAGGTAAGTGATCTTATTCATACTTTCAACAATATATGTATTTATCTACAGAAATGAGAATGTGTACATCTATAACTTCATAAGGATGCAGGGCTATACTGTCTTACTAGCAGAAGCAGCATTTCTGTAATACTGCACATAGATCAGTAACCAGAAACTTCTGCCACTAGATTACACTGCTTCTAAACTTCATCTGCTTGCATAAAGTCAGCTTCCACATGATATTTTTTAAGACTTGGTTCAAGACCAACTTGGATATTTCTGCATTGAGTCAGACATGTCCTGAAAAATGAAGCCAGGGTTTGGTTATATATTAAAAAAAAGTGAAGAGGAACTGGTTGAGATGAGTCCATGGCGACAGAGGTCAAATCTGTAGTACCTATTTCATTTCTAGGGGGGAGATCCTCATCTTCATGACTAGGATATCGTTCCTTTCGGTCAAGCAGAAGAAAGTAAATCATCTTCTCTTGATTTTCTCTGCAAAATAGAAACCAAAAATCTATAAATCTGAAGAGAAAAAAGTATTAACATGTAGGTAAACCCTTCTTATCAAGTAAACAGTTCCACTTCTTCCAAAAAAGCTGGAAATTGTCATGTACCTACCTGCTAGGTACATGACCCAAAATGCTTTCGAGAACTTTGCTGTCTCCAACAAGCAGCTAGTGAGAAAACAAAATACGACTCCCATGTAAGACACACAGAATAGAGGCGTAAGACAGACGGGGTAATGTGTCCACAGGAAATCCAAACCAAGAGTGCCAGCAAAATGGGTGTCCTGAGCCTCTAAGTACTCTTTCCACTATGTGCTCCTCTTAACACCCCAGGAAATACTCAGGCGTAAGCTTGAAATAAATACAAATTTGCTAATAAAGGTATATCCAACTCAAATAACAGCAATGATATCTCCCCATCCAGACTGCATGGCCCATCCTTTCATGAAGTGACCTTGCCTGGCAGCAAGAGAAGAGACAGCATCATGTCTCCATTGCTGGTCAGGATGTGAGCTTCTGACACATGGTGCAAGAAAAGTTTAATGCTTGTACCCAACACCTCACTAGCAAATGAGCAGCCAGAGGGTGAGAAGTTGCTGTTGGTCCTGCCCTAGCAAACAACATGTTAAAGCGATCTCGACCTCTTCCCAGGTTTATAAGCATCCCAGCCCATGAACACCCAACTGATATGAAGACTGAGCAAGTGCTTACTCTTCTGACAGCAAGTCCTGTAAGAGTTTGTTTCGGTCACGGAAGCAGCCTAATGAATGCATGCTATCTAACACGTCTGGATCAATATCCTCCAAGGAAGGGAGAGAACGAATCTGCACCTTTCGAGGGATTGGTTGCTCTGGTTCTGGTTCATTCTTACCTCCTCTGCAGAGGAAAGAAAATGAGAAAGAGAAAGGGGCAGGGAAAGAAAGAGAGAAAAGACATATGAGTCACAAATGAACCCGTACTTTGAAACACAGCCTGTAGCAACAGATGGAAAGAGCTTGTTAAATTCCCACTGAGAGACCAGAGTTCTCAACCAGACAGATATTCTTCTCGGAAGAAACTGCCGTGAGGGCTAAGAGTGACCAGTACCTTGTGGATTTCAGGCTTTATTGAGAAATGCCTGTGTTCAGTCAGAAAGGCAATAGGAACTTCACTTACCAGTGCCCTCATAATTTAAGCAGATGTTCATCTCCTAAAGCCAAACAGTTATAAAACACTATGCTGTTCTTCATCAGCAGTTCAGACCTCAGGCTATCAGGCTGAAAAGTGCAAGCTCTTTCAAAGGAGCTGCAAACAAACCACCACTGTTTTTCACTAAATCTGATTACAACTAGCATTGCAGTTGTTTCTTTCTTTAAAGCCAATGTGACTAAGAGACCTCAGTGACACTTTAAAAGGTTTTTGGGGAAACCAGGCTGTTTATTTATATGCCCGAATACAACAATCTCTGTTCCTCTTCAGATATGAAAATGTGAAAACTGTGCCCCAAGGTTGATTCCCAAGGTCAGAGGCAGATCTAGGAACACACCACTAGAAGGAGAACACATTAGTTTTTAAAAATAGTTAACACAATCTCGCTGCATAATCATCTCATCCCATTCACTAGACTTGGGACATGCTACACCATAGCCACAGGAGATTGCCAGGTGCTACTTGCAATTTATTTTTAAGCAAGTTGAAATGCAGTTGTGAGGCATCTGCTCTGCTAACCATGTTTGTGGGCCATCACTTGCAGAAATACTCTTTGGAAATTTATTTTATCTTCTCTTGAAACAGTGAAAATGTGCTCAGTCCTTCTTGGATATACATCATAGAGTTAGACTCTGGTGTGCATTACATGGGTCACAACAACATGGGTCTGATCCCGCAAATCTGCTCAGTTGTACTCACTTTAGGGGGTTGGAAGCAGAATATACAGAACAAACAGAGAATCTGCTCCTTGGGAGTCATTCTTGTGTGTCAAACCACTAAAACATAGCTTCTGGCAACCCCTTAGAGTCTTGCAGAAGAGTCTATGTCTTCTGCAATAACATTGTGGTCCTGAATCTAAGCGCTAGATTCAAAAAACCTTGTTCAACTAAAGAAACATCTTATTCTTTGAGTGCTCAATCTTTAAAATGTAGCTACTCCTACCTCTCAGGATGAGGATCTAGCTCTCAGCAGGTAATAAGCAATGATTAGACCATAATCTTTAATTATTAAAGCCATGTGACCTTGTCATTTAGATAAATTCTTGCAGGATGGACCTTTGAACAGTAACTGAGTAGTTTTGAGTTTTAATGATCTGCAGCTCACTTTTAAAAAGTATTGACTGAATTAATCAGTCATTATGTTACAAGCAGATGGCTTTAAGGTAATTTAAAGAGGTTAGGAAAGAACAATGCATACAATGGCTGTGATTCCAGACCAGGTGGACTTTTTTAGTCTCTCTATGAAATTCCCTCATGAATCTCACCAAGATGCACATTTGCATCAGTGCAAAGCAAAGCTGAACTGGTACAGTTATTCTTTTTCTGATTTTAGTAAATCTGGTACCTTCACAATTAGGGCAATAACTCAGTGTTACAGGAGCATGTGTTTACAATAATAGCTAATTTTAATCATCCTCATGCTTTATTTAAAAAATGTGAAAATAACTGCTGTTTATTTGCTGATTTATGATAACCTGCGCTTGAGGTAAAAAAAATGATTTCAATTAAAAAGTCTTAAAAAACCTCACTGAATTAATTTGCGTGGGAGAACAAGAAGAACTGGAGGTTGGTGATTATGGGTTTCTCTTTGGTTTCTTTTTCCATTTTTTTAGGCTTTTGAATAATGACTTCAACTTCCAAGACCTCTTTGTCTATCTGTCTAGTCTATAAATAAATCTTATGCTCAGTTTCACAGTAGGCTTAACACTTATCTGAAGAATTAACTGAAATCATTTATATGTTCTGAGTATAGCTTTCAGGTCAGTAATCTATATATGAGAAAGAATGAAGATTTTACATAGAATAATAGTGCTACGTGAAATAAAGAAAAAGTGAAAGATGTGAGCAAATGGCCACAGAGTTAAGTAATTTTAACCCCTCCTTCTTTTTCAGTGTCAATACTTTCAGGCAAAATGAACACAAAGAGGTTGTGAAACATCACCAGATGAAAGCAGTTGAGTTCTGGAGGTGGCATGATTATTCACAGACTAAATTTAGCCAAAGGAGGTTAACCTCCTTAGGTCAATCCAAGGCCAATATAGAGAAAATGACAGAGAGACTCATTAAAAAAAAAGCTATTTGAGCAAAAGCTTCATTTTAGGCAATCTGAACAGACGTCTGGAAGAGTCATTCTCTCTCTGCATTGACCACACTGGGAGAACACGGGAGACTTGCTTTTGCAAAACTCAGTTTCTACTTCTGAAAATAGCCTCAGAATTTACTTCCATTGGGGTAAAAAACTATTTACTGTGCCAATCATCAGAAAGTCTGGCCTTCATCGTGAAGTACAGGACAATGTTCAAATGCTTTTGTCTGCAAAGAAGAAAAATCTTCAAATTCTAAAACTAGAATAAAGTAATGAAAAAACATCTGCCCAATTGTGTGTGTAAGTAAGTTCGGGACAACAATATTCCGAGAGTTGACAACTTCCAGGCAAAAATCTTGAAGAGAGTTAGAATTATAATATAAGAGATCAATGACATTTCACTTTATTTTCACTTTATTCCACTTCTGACCAAAGCACGGGGAAAGTCAGTTGATTTCAGTCCATGAAGAAAGAGAGGGGATCAGCTGTCCAGTCTGAGGTAAACAGCATTTACTTCCAGAATTACTAGTAAGACATTACAGAAGGAGTATTCTGGAGACTACAATTTGAGATTCCCCCCTCCACTCTCCTACATTTATCCATGAGAGATTTTTTAAAAAATATACCTGCAGCAAAAAATACTCTAGTCCTTCTGTGGTTTAAAAAGGTGCCATGTGAACTGGTAGTTATAGAGAGCATGAAAAAGCCTTGGGCAGTGTGTTGCCATCATTTCAGGTGAACATGCTATTCAACAAACTGTTGAATGTCCTCAGATCCTATTCAGATCAGATAAACAGAGAAGTGAACAATGTCCATAAGACAGAATTAGAGAAAACAAATCAAATAAAAGTTGGGGTCTTTTTCCTGCTAATAGGTTTAAATACTGGTTCATATCATCCTCAAGTATTTCCCAAGAGCAATGATAGGATTATGAAGGCAGGACTTTCCTTATGACCCACCTGGGGAATCTGTAGGTACGCTGAGAAGCATGTATCAAAGTATCATTTCCTTGTTTGATATGTTAAATACTCTCCTTAGGTTATCATTTCTTGAAATACTACAAAGGCTACATAAAGCGCAAGGTCACTTTCAAAAGCTATCGATCTTCTTTACACCCAAACCACTAGACAGGTGCATACGTTTCTCACAGACCTCCTGTTTCACTGTCAAGACAGCTGCTTTTAATCAAGTCACAGAACTTTTCTTGCATCAACAGGTTACAAGGTCAGAAGAAACCTCTTTGCTTGCTGTGAAGAAGGAGTAGGGATTATGAGACGGAAAAGCTCTTGTTCACAGGTGCTTACTTATCAGTATCATCATTTTTGTTTCTACTTCAGAGAAAAGCCAAGATGCCAGGAAGGAACAAATGAAAGCTTTCTTGTCAAGAAGGTATTACAAGAGCTTGTCTGTAGCACTAGGGTAGCAACTAAATAAGGCTGTTAGTTGGGGTTTTATTGCTGCTCACTTGCAGGTATCTTCTTAACATAGCAAGTTGCTGGACTGAACATCTCATTTTAAACAATTGTTAGCCACTGTACAAAAAGTTCCTGGCTTGATGCAAATATATATGAAATTATGTGAGTAGCAAAGGATAAAAAAATCCCAAAACACTAGATGCCTTTCTGTCCTCTGCCCATTTCTCCACCTGTGTGAAAGCTGCTTTCAAACTCCAGTCTCTCTCTTCAGAGATCATTGGCATATCAGGTCCCATAACAGAACTAATAACAAATGTATGCAAAAGTGAAGTAAAAAAAGTGTTACTTACATATACCATATGTGTTTCTGAATATGTTCTAGCTGTAAAGGAAAAGAAAACAAGGAATTAGGGCTGTAATTAGGGTAACTGAATTAGGGTAACTCCATAACATATCCTTATTCAAGAACTATTCAAGTTAAGCCCAAAATTCCAGAGAAGGATCTGCACAAACAATAGGGACTTTATGCTGCATAATGAGCATGCTCATCCTCACCCACTCCACCAAGTCCAAGTCCAGGCATAAGGAATCAGTTAGGAGAAAATCCCAGGAAAATGTATAAGTACAAGGCTTTGCAGGCAAGTGTTTTGACTAAGTTTTTCCCTTCCTAAGCCCTTCCCCTCTATAACCTAACTCTTGTTAACAAACTTCATCTTTCTTTAGGTGCACAATAGTTTATTCTTTACATCTGAAGTTAATTTCTAGTTTTTTGGAAAAAAAAGAGAGAGAGATAGAGGAGGAAATAGAAATAGGTTTAAAAAGACAATTCGAATGAACAAAATAAATTCTGCATGTGTGATACGACCTTCTCTCAGGACCCATTCTTGATTTGCATCACATTTGTCATTAAAATCTAAAGACCAAGTAGAATACGGTTTTATATCAAAATAATATCATTTATTGGTCCAGTAACAACACTAGGCTGCAAATTTCTTTTACTTTCCTCTTTTCTGTTTCACACATGAACATTTTACTATCTAATGAAGGATTGATCAAAGCTGAACAGCGGCCTTGTCCACCTCTTGAAGGAAGATCCCTGCTAATGTTACATGATGACCATGTTTTCCACAAGTATTGGGGAAAAGAAAGTAACATCCTTTCCCCAAGAAAAGAAGAAACTCTCAACAGTAGAGAGAACAAACTGTTCATATGACATACTTACAGAACTTTCTTAATCTGTTTTTTTTTTAATCATCATCTCTGTAGAAAAGAACTTTGCATACATGCCCAGGGATTATTCATTATGTGGACAATATTCCTCATATTCAACATTATGAAGAACCTTTGTATATGCAGAACAATATGCACACCCCCTGCACACAGGCTTGCATTTGTGCAACATGCAGGTGAGAGGCAAGGGAGAGCTAGAAGGAAATTCAAGTACTAACAGCTATAAGACAAAATCACAGACCCTCTAAACTGCTCAGGAAGAACAGAGACAGCTGTCCTGCTCTTATTACTTTCCACTTCAATTACAGACCAACAAGAATCAGAGAGAAAAAAAAGATAAAAGGAGGAACAGACAAACAACAAAATCTCAGAGACAGAAAGTAGGTGTTTGCCACAACAGCAAGGAATCAGAGACCTCTGTGCTATTGAACAACAGCTCCATGCCTGGGAAACCAGGAAGATCTGAGGTCGGCCCTACATGAGACTATTTTTTTTCAGTGGGACAGGACTTTTCCTGAAAACAAAGAAACAAAGGAATGCAGCTTAGGAAAGTATGACAGGAGGCTGGAGGGATCAGTGTGAGAGAAAAAATAGCCTCCTTTAAAACTGAGACTGTACCAATACTGCAATCAGAGGTGCAGCTTGTACTTGCCTATCTAGCTGTCTTCTAACCAATCCAGGTGCTGGGAGCACCAATGTCCCCAGCACACACATCCATGGGGCCAGGGTGACTTGCACAGCTTCCAGCTCTGGCCGAAGCTCTGTCACCATAATTTCTCTTCATAACAATTCCCCCTGCATTTGGTAGTACTTTCATTTCTGAGCTATGAAGAGAAAGGTGGCATGTTCCTAACACACTGCCATCTCCCCTAACCAGCTTAACTCAAGGAAGTAAGATAAACATCATAGACCTTCCCCTAACAGCCTGAAGATGCAGCCCTCTTCCTTGTGATTATTTGCAAGCTGAAGTACAAACACAGAACATTGCAAGAGCCTATTTTGTACAGTTTTGATGGGACAGGTTTTAGCACGGTTACTTATCAGGTCCATAGTACTGTAAGGATCTGCTAAGGAGAGTACTGTATCTCCTTTGCCTGTTAAGACCACCTCATGAGATATATATCTACTCATTATTTCATATAACCACACGGGAGTGTTTCAGACATTAATGATTTCAGACAAGATGCAGATGATGCAGCTAAGTGATGTCCAAGCCTCTTTCATGCTTGCTTCTCCTGCTGCATTTTTTTGTCTCCATGGGTCACATTGTTCTTTTGTGACTGTGATATACAGAAATGCTGTGCTAAAGCAGACAACAGCACTTCATTTTCTGAGCCAGAGAAGGGGAAGAAAGGAGGGTCACTAGTTCATGTCTTAGTCACAGAATCCCTGGGCTCCTTCAGAAAAGATGTCAAAGAGAAATCCCTACTGTCCATCCCTGATCACCAGCCTCCCTCCTTCAAGCTAATGCACTCACAGCATTTTACTGAAAGAGCAGCCCATAGCACCCTGACAGACATTTAACAGTGTATGAGAGCTCTCATGGCTGCTGTTCACCTACACATCTTCCATTCAATCTACATCAAAACCATTGCTGTGAAGGACACTGGGATATCCCTGATATGAAAAGTATTCTATGAAGCTGATTTCTATTCTGATTCAAACACAATTGCGTTGAAACATTATTACAAGTGTGCTTGCTGCTACCAACATCTTCACTGCTTTTTTAAAGGTAATCAATGCTTTGTTGCTTTTCATCTGCATTAAAGTGACAGGAGGGTTATGGAAGGGCGATTGGTTTTGACAAAGAGAAGTCTTTATTCTTTTTACTATGCAATGCAGGAGAGGGAGATACACAGTAGGAGCTAATCTCATTCCTTCTGCCTTCATTTAAACACAATGTTTAAAGGCATTTAAGTGATGAAAGCATTTAACAACCTTTCCCGGGGGTTCTTCTTGCTGTTTGCACATGAGTTTGCCAAATTTAATGCCATTTTATGGAAATTGTAAAAACACTGCTTCTTAATATCTTCTAGCCACCACAGGCAATTGTCTCATGATGTCATCTCTGAAACATCAAAACATGCTCAGATCCATTGCACATACACAGAGGAGAGATTCCTGCAAGGTAAAATTCTATGTACACTTACTTCCAATATATATTAAACTGCTATACTGAAGTATACAGATGAAGGACCCATTGTGATACAGAGCTGCACAAGTACATCAGAAAAAGAGGTCTTCTCCCCCTAGGAGGTTACATCTGAATTCTAAGGCAGGGAACAACAGATGGAAACAGACAGGCAGATGGAAAACAAGAGAGCACTGTCTATATCCTCAGCACTGATCTCGGCAGAGTCGTTGCCAAGGTAAAAGGTTCTGACTTGAATAAAAACTTTCTCAAAGTCTGTAGATACAGATGAGGGCTTCTGGGTTTGAACCCATGGTGGATTTCAAACTTTCCGGTCCAGAAAGGGAACAGTATGAAACTTATCTGTGCACTAAATTAACTCACACTTCAGACGAAATCTTATTCATTCAGAAGATCCTCTAGTTTGAGCTTTAAGTCTATTGTATAATGTCAAGATAGAGACCTTGCCTGACCAAAGGATTCAAGCTGACAGTGCAAACAGCACTGGTAGAACCACGATGTGTGTAAGCAATAGCAATCGCACTATAGCAGCCTCCAGAGACCTTGACAAGGGCAAGACATCACTGTGGTACGTGCATGGCAGCCAAAAGCTTACAGCCTAAACACATGAACTGGATAATTACTTCCATTCTATAGCTGGTGAAGTGTGAGATAATTTAAATGATGTGATAGGCACCTTACCATAAGACCTTCTAGAAAAATGAAGAAGAAATCAGGTGAGTTTTCCCTTGTTCATTTTTTTTAATCATTCTTTAGATGCTGTGGTCCATCATTAGTATACATTAGACCCAAGCAAAAACAAAGTCAAACAGAGAACAGAGAAGAGATTCTGAAAATCTGTGTAACTGAAGTTGGATAATATTCAGGGCCAGGTATTTCAGAATATGTGGATACCCAACACAGAAGACAAGTCATTTGACTCTGGAATAAAATGTCAATACTGGACAATAACAGCTTTATCAGAATAGCTTATCCTGCAATATATGTTCTGATCCACCTTAACCCTATGAACAAAGTTTTGATAATGCTCATGCATATTCAGAAGGAAAGTGGGCCAAAAGCTCCTTAATTTTCCCCCTACAGGAGCTGTAATTCTCCACTGTAGAGATGCTGAATCATTTGAAAACTCCAAGGAAAAAAACATTCCCTTTCTGAAAAGCAGATAACCAAAACAAACCTCATTCTCTTCCATAAAACTTCTCAAACTTAAAATTAGTTCACTTTTCCTCCTGACATTAGCCCTACTAGAAAGCTGTCCCAGAACCCTGATAACATGCCTAAAATGCTTCTTCTAATTTCTAATCTACTTTCATGCAAGCCCTTTTGATATACATGTTTTTCTGCCAGTATCTTCCTTTAGTTTAAACAATCCTTCTCTTCCCAATAATTGCCTCTAATGAATAGCAGATGACCAGCACAACCTTTCTTAGATATCACTACGTAGACTATGTGAAGCTCTTTTAGGCTGTGCTATTAACACAGGCTCTCTCAAATGCTGATCACTTTAGCGCTCATTCTTTGTTTGATTTCATCTTTCATGAATATGGGTGGTCAGAAATATCAAGCCCAGCAGCTAGGATCAATCTTTGCAGTATACTGAAAGGAAAACACTGATTCTTTTGTTTTAAGAAATGTTTAGTCAAAGAGGCCTCATAAAGGAAAGTGGTCAAGGACATCACACTAACCGTATTTGAGGCTATATAATATATGGTGAGTGTGAATATCATTCCACTAAGACATAACAAAGACTTCTTTCCATAAATTAATCATATACAAACAAAGGTAATGCCTATTTCTTAAAGCAGGAAAGGGCCAGCAACAATAATCTCCTTTCCATTAATCCTTTCAAGCTCTAACACTGAAGCCAAATGATGACAGTTGTACGTGAATGCTAGTTCTGTTTTTTGATCATTTTAACAGATGGATTGGAGAAGGTGTGGGTGTGCTGTTAAATGGCAGTTACCTCATGAAGAGAAATATGGCTAGATGAAAAAGAAAAGAAAACTAGTTGGAAGTCAGACAAAAAGAACAAAGCAGAGAGGTGAAGGGAAAAATGAAAGAAAAAATTCTAGTGACCTTATATTTCACTATATTTTTCTGCTGAATTCACCAGTGAGAAAATGATCAGTAATGGTAACAGCTACATCCGTACTTATTGTACCCAAGCCACATTTTCACTCAGATCTTTGTATAAATATCAAATTAATTCAAGTGAGATATATTCTAGGAATAGACACTTCCAAATAAACCCACATTTATACCCTTTTTCACAGGATACAGCAGAAATAGAATTCAGATCTCTTCTCACAATGAACTATATATACCCAGCTCCTGTGCAGTAAACAAAGAGCCTGGCAATCTAAGCAACTAGCAGGCTAACAGCATGGAAGTGCGATAGTAGCAGGGACAGTAAACTGAGAGACCCTAAAATAATGAAAATAAGATTGCAGTTAATAACAAAGAGTTATCTTTCTTTCCTCCCGGCTCTCAGCTTTTCAGTATCTGTTTTATTTAAAATTCTTATTCAGAATTCACTGGCTAGTGTTTGCCAATAACTATCCAATCTTTTTTTTTTCCTCCCTAATTTTGATCAAGAAAAGAAGGTGTGGAGGGATGTCCCTCTGAGACTCTGGGACCTTGATTTACCTTAACTGTTTTTTCTTTTATTCATGTACATTCTTTGCTGTGTTGCACAATTCAAAACATTTAAGGACTATGCTTTTTGGAAAACTCAGAACAATTTAAAGATTTAACATCAAATGATCTGCTCTCCGGCATATGTAAATTATTTGCAGTAAGGTCTTTGAGAGAAGAAAAAACAACAGAAAAACTGTTACATTTACAATCTATATTAAGGAAAGGAAACTAAACTGGAGAGGGACATGGTGACTTTCTTGGTCATAAAAAACAGTTGTCTCATGTCTCAAGGTATGGCCCTGAACTCTGTAGTGTTCTTTCCCTGAAAATACTTTGAAAAATATTCTTTATTCCTTTAAAAATCTGTCTAAAAAAAGCCCTTTAGTTTTTTTTTGCCCCAATCAGTTGCTACTTATGTACTGCAAATACGATGGCTATTGGGCTTGCAAAAGTCGGGATACTAGTAATAGCACAAAAAACTTTTTACATATGTCACCAAATAAGAGCATGACCTGGTTTCGTAATGCATGAAAGAAAAACCCAGCTACAGCTGACAGGTAATACTGTAAAGAGAGTTGTGAAGGGAGTTTCAGTTCACTTCTTAGCAGACAGGTGTCTGCATCCCAAAAGCAGCATCACAGCTGGCACAGACTGATGCTGTTGTTAGCAATCTCAGTAGAGAGGCCAAGCAGTGATCTGAGAGTTTATTTATAAATATTTCAGCAGACTGAAGAACCAGGAGGAGTTTTAAATTTACATTTCTTTATACATACTCCCACTCAGAATCTGTGAGCTTAGTAAATCTATAAAATTGTCACCACAGCCTGACAATCGGATTTACAAGGGCAATCTACTCATAAAGGCAGAAGCCTCCATTTACAAGCAGGCTATCTTGTTTTCCAAAATGATTTTAATTGCTATTTTTTTTTAATTCCCCAAAACATTACCACAGTGTTAATGAGGGAGACAATCACTACACAGTGCTCACCCATACAGGGTCTCCGTTGTAGTGATGGGATGTATCCTAGATACAAAGACACAGCGTTGAATACCAGGAGCTCAACACTGTGGGCCTAATCATGCTCAATACCATAGGGCACAAGATGAAAGAGTATACTGGAAGATACTTGCTCTGAAGGCTGCTAGAAGATAATGCAGAGCAAATGCAGGACAAAATACAATGTACATTGCATGGCATGAAGTGAGAAGCCATCACTTTTGTCAGAAATGTAAGAAAAACATACTTCGTTTAATAGCAAAGCTTCAAATAATAGTCCTAATGGTTTTGACCAGTAATATCTCCTCCCTGACAAACTGCTGTACCAGCCAGAAGAGCCAGACAAGCCAGGTGGATTCCAAAACATGCTAATGGGCCAGTAGTACTGAGATGATATTATGAGGGTATTTCTTCTAAATGCCCACTGCTATATATCAAGGAGAATTATGACGCTATTGAAAACACACAAAGGTAATCTGCCCTTATAATTCTAAATATAAGGTAACTAACTTCTTCCCAAAGACTTCAGCAGCTCCACTCATTCTTTGCTCAGGAGGAATTGTGCAGAACTGACAGTAAATTAAAGGTACCTTAGTTATTCAACTGTAACTGCAACAAGGTGACAAATAAAGCCTTGCTCGCATGACTTGTAGCAAACTCCTTCTTACCGTGAGGCGTTTCGAGGCATCCACTTCAATCATCCCCCGCAAAAGATTCTGACAGTCTGGGGGGATAAAATGTGGCATGTGGAACACTCCACGTTTCACCTTCTCCAACAGCTGCCGCAAGTTGTCATCATCGAAAGGCAGGGCACCCTGCAGAGATGTGACAGTGGTGGATGGAAGAGAAAGGAAAAAGGAGAAAAGCCAGGATAAACATGGTGAAAGACTGAAAAAGACGAAGTCAGGCCATAATGAATTATTACAACAAGTGGAAAAACCCTCAAAAATAAATAATTTCTCAGTGCCACTGTGTTTTCTACAACATAGGAAACAAAATTGAGGACATAGTTTTTTTATTAGACCTTTAATTAGAAAACAACTATCAGTATAAAACATAATACAAAATATGAATTTGCTTTTCCAGCTCAAGCTTTTGATCTGCTGGAATTCTTCCTGGGCATACTTACACAGCAGCAATGTTTATAGTCTCCTTATTTTTAATCTTCCTCAGACACATTTATTGCAGCCTTTGAAAAGAAGGTGAACAGCATTTGGGAGACTTGCAGTCTTTCTGATGGACCAGTGAAATAACATAGCTGAAAGAAACCCTAACCAACGCTAGCCTTTGGAAGCAGCAGACATTCTGCCTATTTAATACACTCCATTTAGCTCCCATGCTGTGGTCAGATCACTAGTTCCTCTTGCTTTCCTGCGGTAGTTCACTTACATCAACAGCTTGAGGTTTTTTTTTTTTAACTGAAATTATATTTTGAATAGATTAACAGCTTCTCACAAAAAGCAGTAAAAGATCTATCCTCGCTGCAAGGACAGAAAGGGAAAAAAGAAGTTGAAATCTTCAGAGTAACTCCACCAACTGAAGCCGATACCCTTTTATAGCAAGCCTGCACCTTCCTAGATATTCTCACTTCCTTCTTTCACTGCCTAATTCCAGAGCTTCCTTGACTTCCAGGATGGTTTGTGGGAAGGTGCAAGCTGTCAACTGCTGTGATAATGAAGCCTTAAGCTGTCAATTCTGGCACTGCTCTTACTACAGTGAGTAGTGTATCTGACAAGCAATCCTGTGTCTGTGGCTTATGGAGACCAACAGCTCCTTTTAGAGAAGTGTCAGAAAGTCCAACTGATGGCAAATGCTACTGGGCACTACTTACTCTTGTTTGTTCATTCAAGTGGCCTTGAAGAAAGATAACCTCCCTGTCTTCTGTGACCAATCTCCCGAGTTACCTACTTTTTTCCCCAACTAACTGTTCCAGACTTAAAGGAAAATCAATTCCTATAGTTCAATACTTTGGCTAATGCAATTGAAGCCATGATGAATTCAGTAAGCTTTGTGGCTTTTCTTGAAGGTAACAACTACAACTCTTTCATTAGTACCACATGCTATTATAGTTTGAGACTTCTTCTGCAGTTCGTCCTGACAAAATTAACTGGAGAGCTCTGCACCCTCCGTCAATGATATTTTAATCATTTTGCAGACTCATGTATATACATAGGAACAAATGAAAATCAGCAACAGAGAGACACTGGTTCTTGACAGAGAATCCCCCTGAAAATGAAAAGCTCACTCCTACGGTTCCTAACCATCTTGACACATTCTCCTTTCCATTCTTACAAATTCAAGAAGTTACATTAAGATCTCATTATACAGTTCTATTTTATCAGCCATGAGAATAGCTGCTCAAGTGCAATAGCTGACCAGGTGATATCCAGTGAGACACTTAAAGTCCTCCTTTGCAACATCATGATAAAAAAATTCTAAAACTTCAAAAATGTCAGCAAATTGTAATGACTAAGAAAAAGAGAAAGATTGGTTAAGGTGACTTAAAGCATCCTACTGAGATCACTTCAAGGTATTTTGATTCAAGCCATTAAAAAAATCAGCATGTTTTTGAAACAAAAATCCTTTAAAATTTTCAAATATTTGAACTAAAAATAATATGCAGAGTCTAACTCTGATTGTACATTGAACAAATGCTTTTGTCAAAATAAAACATGTAAGTGAAGCAATTTGGTTTACTAATAAATGAACAAGGACATAAAAATGTGACTTTGGGCTTGTTATTTTTATAAGTGTAGATGACAATCCGAACTATTATAGAAATAAAAAACTATTACAGATATAATTATATAGATAAATAGATATAAAAATACATAGCATACATAAAATACAAAAATATATTTTGTATATATAAATATAAACCTTAACACAATATGTATATAAAATATTTTCTCACATACATTATTGAATCTGCACATGATCTATGCTAATGTGAACATAAACTATATTTTCCTACATTATGCCATGGAAACAAATGGCAAGCCTATGTGCCTTCAGCTGTACATCCAATTGTTGTATGTTTAGGAGTATCACATTACCACTGCAAATCAGAATAAATTCTACAGAGAATTAAAACTTTGATCAAAAGAAGGATAAGTTACAAGATACCACAGTTTGAATACTAGAGAAAGTATCACTGAGCTAGACAGAAACTAATTTAAACTTTGGACTACTGGCTCAGATTTATACGCCCAAGTGTACTAAATTAAAATGTAGCTCAATACTTGTGTGAAACAAAATTGTTGCACTCAAATCTTTTCTTGATAAAGAACTGCAGTTAACAAATGCACATACCTACTGAAACACTGCATACTGCAGAAAAGACAAACACTTCCCAAAACCAGACATATTCTGGTCTTGTAAAGGACAACTTATTTGACACTCTCTGTATCCTGCAGTTGTAATCCTTCACATCTTTTCCAGTCAAAAATTGCTGCAATATCACAACATAGGAAAGAGCATTTATGGAGACAGGTTTTTGACACTTGTCTATGCACTCCTGTGCAGGGCAGCAGCATTTCAAAGAAAAAGTGAAATACTCCTTATGCTGTTCCTTTGGGACTGATGTAGAAATAAGAAGAAAAGGAAGCAACTGAGAGATACAACAACAGGGGAGCTAAAAAAACCCCCACCTGTACATGGCGTCAATAGAACCACCATTAATACAGCAGCATTTTTCGATTTTTCTTTTGTTTTTAAACGATAACTCAGGGAAGATGACTCACCACTAGCAACGCAAATAAAATGACTCCACAGCTCCAGACGTCTGCTTTCCTCCCATCATATTTTTCTCCCTGTGCAGAAATGACACAGAGGTTCAAAAGACTGCTTACTATTAAATGAATTACTTATCCTTAAAGAACAAGACAGTGAAGAATGGGAAACACCACATTTCAATTCAGCCACTTGCTTCCCAAGGTGACCTTCACAACCAGGAGGCCATGACACAACCCACTAACTGAATTTTTATGAACATCAGTTTACACTCCTATCTGGGATCTGTGAGAACAAGTTCAGAAGTGGGGAGCAGGGCAGGAATGGTCAACTCAGAAATGATTAGATCTGGCACTTAAATAATGTCAGAGGTGCATTAAGGATGTCAAGAAGGTGTTTTTCTCTTCCCTGGTTCTTCAGGGAGCTTGTCATCAGTTGTATCATGTGCAACTCTTAGTATTGTCTGGACAGTGTCTTCTGTAATGCTTCTTGCTTGGCTTTACATTGAAGATATGCTTTAAAAGAAGGAAATCTTGGCCACTGAAATCTTGGAAACTTATTTTCAGCAAACAAAGGGAGAGCAGAGGGAAAGGATAGTTCATATTGTTTAATGGAAACCAACATCACTGATAGTCATCTCCAGACGTTTAACAGAAATGACAGCTACAACAGAGACAGGAAAGCGTAGGGTGTCTGCCCTCCCTGGGTGGAAAGATCAAGTTAAATGAGATTACTGTATTTCTGTCTGATCACAGGACACAAAGAGTAGTGTGAGAATAATACACCATTATCTCCCTCATATGGCTGATGTGACTTGATTCAGGACTGAGCCAAAGAAACAAAACCGTAGGTATGTTCCTTGTGGTTTTTCCAATGCTGTCTGCCTTGGACTGATCTCCTGTACAGAGGTTCTACTTTTGTACTTGCAATGAGTAACACTTCCAAAACATGTATTTATACACAGTAACATTAACCAACTTACCCGGATGACTTCAGGGCAAGCATAATGTGGTGATCTGAAACACAAAATACAGTCAAATAAGCGTGTTACAGTCTAGTATTCATGGATCATGTGCGTACCCATTTTGTTTAGCAGAATCATGATTTTCTCACTTATACACAATATAAGTGTGCAAATCCAGCAGTTTTTTCCTTACCTCAATGAGAACATATTTCTAAGAAATTCAGAAAATAGTCAAGAACTAGCATTATTCATAATTCCATGGCCCTACTACAAATTTATTAAAATCAAGGAATGAAGAGAGGACCAGGCATATTCTGTAACTATATACAATTTTAGCCCTTTAATTCCACCCTTTAACTGGGCCTTGTATCTGTTTAGAAGGAAGGGCCCACACTGGCTAGCCTTTTAGAAGAAAAAGAACAGAACAATATTTTCAGACCAAACACATGAATCCCTAAACCGTGTCTTAATCTCTTCTGCTAAGATTGCTCTAAATTACTCCAGTGGTCATAAAAGCTGCCGATATGTGATTTCAACATGCAATTTTTTTTCTTTTAAAAAAACTAAAAAGGATAGGCAGTAGTGTTATTACCTAGTGAGCTAATATATTCTTTTTGCATCCTTCTACCCATACATCTCTGGTTTGATTCCTGGCTGAGAATAGTTAATTGCTTCAACTTGCCAGGTAATCATTTTAATTCCTAAAGATTATAGCCATGGCTATTTATTTTATAGCATTCATTAAAGTAACTTGACAAGTAAAAGGTAGGCAAACTGTCTGAGACCTGTGTGCAAATCATGCTATTGTTTATAGTGACACCTCCCAGCAGTCCCTGAGTCTGTCTTCATTTGTGCATTTGTTTCTTGCGACAAAAGCAATCATGGCTGGGCAATACCTGTCTCACAAAGTAATGAGCAAAACAGAAGCACAGTGAGGTTAGCTTTGTGCTAGGATGCTGCATTAATGCCCAGGGAGACAGTCCATTAACCAGATTTCCATACATGCTACAATTCTCTTCTGGCAAAATACCAACTCATAGGCACGGAACACCCTGATTTGGTATCACAGCTTTTGGCAGATCACAATAAACTCGGGGTACACTTGGGATTGCAGTTACCTTGACAGTGAAGCTTAAGCGAGGAGAGAGAAATGTAGTTTATCCCTCAAAAAATTTTAGAAAAAGTGGAATTCAGAAGTTTAGTACAATATTTAATACACCCCCCAACTCAATTTCAGAGGTTATCAATCACAAGTCTTTTTTGGTAACTTTTTTTGAGTTACCAAAAAAGACTTGTGATTGATAACCTTTTTGGTAACAGGAGTTACCAAAAAACATCTGAAAGACAACACAGGCATTGGTCCCAGCCAGCATGGGTTTACAAGGGGAAGGTCCTGCCTTACAAACTTAATATCCTTCTATAGCAGGGTCACCCATCTAACTGACCAGAGAAAACCGGTCGATGTCATTTTTCTGGATTTCAGCAAGGCCTTTGATACTGTCTCTCACAGTATTCTCATAAGCAAAATGTCCAGAATACAGCTGGATAAACACATGGGTGTGCAATCGGCTGATGGGTCGGGCTCAAAGAGTCAGGGTGAATGGAGTTACATCAGGCTGGTGCCCAGTCACTAGTGCGGTCCCACAGAGATCTGTTCCGGGGCCAGGGCTCTTCAATACCTTCATAAATGACCCGGATGAAGGACTTGAAGATTTACTGATGAAGTTTGCCAATGACATAAAACTGAGGGGAGCTGTTGACACTCTTGGGGGCAAAGAGGCCCTGCAGAGGGATCTTGACAGATTGGAGAACTGGAAAATCACCAGCTGCATGAAATTTAAGAAGGGCAAGTGCTGAGTTCTGCACCTGGGACACGGCTGGAGAGCAGTCCTGTGGAGAGGGACCTGGGGTTCTGGTTGATGGCAAGTTGAACATGAGCCAGCAGTGTGTCCTGGCAGCCAAGAGGGCCAACTGTGTCCTGGGGTGCATCAAGCACGGCATTGCCAGCTTGTCTAGGGAGGTGATTGTCCCGCTCTACTCTGCATTGGTGAGGCCCCACCTTGAGCACTGTGTGCAGTTCTGGGCACCACAGTATAAAAAGGACATCAAACTACTGGACAGTGTGCAGAGGAGGCCACAAAGCTGGTGAAGATTTTAGACGGGAAGTTGTATGAGGAGAGGCAGAAGTCACTTGGTCTGTTCAGCCTGGAGAAGACGAGACTGAGAGAGGCTCTCATAGCTGTTTACTGCCTTCTCACAAGGGAAGGAGGTGAAACACGTGCTGATCTTTTTTCTCTAGCAACCTGTTACAGTATTAGATGTAATGGTAGGAAGACACACCAGGAGAGCTTCAGACTGGATATTAGGAACAGGTTCTTAACCCAGCAGGTGGTAGAGCATTGGAACAGCTCCCCAAGGAAGTAGTCATGGCACGAGCATACCATAAATTCACCAAGCACCAGCATTCATGAAGTTAAGGCTGCAGTGAAAGCAGAAGCTGTAGGTAAGGCTGTAATTAAGACAGAAGCTGTAGCTAAGCCTGAGTGCTATTTTGCCATTAAAGCTTCAACTCAGTCTCTTAGTTTTATATGAGAAAACTCAGTATCTAGCCCTCGGACATCGTACAACTGTTTACTGCTTGAGAGCAATGATATTTTTGGGGAATCTGCAAATCAGTTCATTTATTAATATATAAGTTCAAATTATTAAGACTTGGAACCTTTAAGACATCTTGTTTAAAAAAAAATGAAACAGACCCCTGTATTAAAAGGCATAAAGATTGTAAACTTAAGCATTCAAAAGTTAAGAATTGCCAAAATAAAACTTGAAGAGGTTACACTGTACTCTGTGGGTAAGTCAGGGTGAGGCGTAGGATGTGTTGCTGTCCCTAATAACTCTAATTTACTTGTGGCCTAAGTTGGAAAGTGTGTAGCAATGTGAGGGTAGTTGAGTTACAAAGGACAAACTTGTGGCAGAGGTAGCTGATTGACATACCGGAGATTCAATCTCTCTCTGCCCCTGCTACAGAATCTTCTGTGAAAGAACATGAATAAGTGCCTTAAACTCAGACACTTACAGGTAATTGTGAGTTGCAGGTTCCCCAGTTTTCAAAATCACAATGCAACACATCTGAAGTTTGATTTACAGAATTTGTAAGCACGTGGAGGTGCAGCTGCAACCCGTAGGGACTCTGCTCTCCAAGAAAAGAACTGTTATCAAACACTGAGTATTCTCAGATACTGGGCCCCAGAGTATCCAACTGCACACTCAAAACTGGTTGATAATTTTGAGTTTCATTTTGCAGAATCATGTGTCCTCATATGAATGGAGACAACCAGCTCAATGTGGCAAACATAACAGGAAAACCGTATAATTAGCATTGTAAACCTAAAACCCTATAGCGAAAATTCTATGCAGCATTCTTAACAAGGCTTGAATGTAAAGAGAAGAAACTATGAATGGATCCATAAAATGAATGATAATGAAAAATCAAACATTAAGCAGCTGTTTATTCAATAAAACACACCATCCAAACACCAAATGAGGGAAAGATTTGTTGGAAAAAAAATGTATAAACTTGTAATTAATGGCTGTATCCGAATGTTCATGGGCTAAGCTAATGTTGTACTGGCAACCTAAAGAATAGCACATCTTAATTTTTTACAGCTTGATTTTGCAGACTTAAAGCTCTTTTTTTTTACCTTGGGATGTATTGTAGGCAAGGCTGGTATTAATGGGTATTAATAAGGTTGTCTCGTAGTTCCTTTTATAATCCTTATTTTAAGTTGCTTAAGACTTATCATCAATGTAGCAACTTAAAAAAAAAATTTCCTTGCTTTTTGTCTGCCTCAGACTAGTTTCATGTTTGTGTGCACCCATATGTTGCGTATGGGCCAAAACATTTCCACTAAGTCTAATCTAAATTGAATGGATTTTCTTCCCATAAAAAAAGGAAAATTTCTAGCATCCTTAACTAAAAAGGGAAAACTTGAATATTTATTTGCATTCTCTAGATAAGTTTACTTTAACTTCCACTAGAAAACAGCAGTTTGCATTTATTTGTAGAAACTCTAGACCTAGAGCAGGTGTGTCAAAGTCGCAGCCCGTGGATCCAGCTTGGTGGCAGCACCGAGCTCCTTGCCCCTGCGCTCCTGCCCGCGCTGGCCATGTGTGCAGCGTGTGATGCGCCTTATGCTGCAGGAGCAGGAGAATGGCAGGAGCCATGAATTTGACACCCCTGATCTAGAGGATCAGGACCAAAATTCTGCCTGTACTGGTAACACTTCACAGTAGAATTTTTCTACCTGAAACTAATACTATGAGCTGCTGTCGTCGGATTTATCACAAGGTAGCAAAATCTAAACCAAAGTGAGTGCAAACCCAATGGGAAATAGTTCTGGGACTGAGAACCAAACATGGAGCAGAAATGACTGGGAGAAGTCAGCAAGAATAGAATGCAAATCAGAGAAGATGGGAACACAGTGCTGGGAATGGAAGCTCTTGATGAGATGGGGTAAAAAGTACTAATTCTGGCATTTTCAATTTTAAGAACCTGAATTTGCAACTCTAACAGAACTGAATGTAGGACACTTGCATATGTTTTACATAACATGCACATAATATAAATACACATAATATAAAGAGGAAAGAACATGTGCAGCATCATGTCTTGTTATCAAAATCAGAAATGCCGCTTGGACGCTGAGGTGTATTGGAACTGAATATCACTCTGCTGAAATATTTGCTCATCTTACGAGTCCTGATACAGCCAATATGGATGTAAGGGACTCAGAAGCTAGATGATCTCTGCTAGCATCTCTAATGTACAGTGTATTGGTTGTTACATATACCCTGAGCTCAAAAAAAGCCAGTAATCAAGTCCTAATGAGAATCTCTGGGTCTGCAAAGTGTTCCTAGGATCTGCTAGGGAGAGCTGAGAGCAGAGGAACTGACTGTGCTGGGATTGGAAGGTCCTATTTTCCTCCATTATGCCACTGACAGGACCATGGCTCTCTTCTCACTCTCAAAAAATCATAACCAGCATCACTCTTCCCACACGCATACCGCTTTCTGGATCAAGCCAGGGGGTCCTTACAGAGACACCAGTATGGGGGAACTGCTGCATACAGTTAATTGTGGGGCTGTCAGCAGGGGTGTCAGCATCCATACCAAACCGCCTCTGCAAAGATCGGGTCTTATGCTGGAGTGAGCTACATTTACATGTCCCACTCTGTCCTAGCTTTTGGTTGGGATAGAGAGATTTGGAGGCAGGCAGCACACAGACTAGCAGTGCTATGCATTCTCAGTCACCTGGCAGCTTGCAGCAATTTCCATCCAGTAGGACTCAGTGTTCCAGAGTTGTGTTGGGTGAAACAGAGAGAAGTGAAGAGATGGAAAAATTTACTTTGCCAGGTTTTGTAAGGAGCAATGGGGAATTAGGAATGATCTTTACAAGCTCCAAACAATTGTAACTCAATAGTATTCTCTTTCAAGACTTTATTTTAGCTAGAAGACCTCTTAGTTCAAGAAAAGAGAACAAGGTCAAGGGAATGCTGCAACCCTTCCTACTTTTTCAAGACTTCTACAGAAATGACTACAATTTATGTTCAGAGCATCTTAGGCACTGCAGTGACTTATTAAGATGCAAAAATGAAGCACAGAAAGGAAATTCATCTTGTCAAGACCACCCTGAATGCCTTCAGCAGGGACAGAAATCAAGCTTGGATCACTGGGGTCTCAGTCCTAAGGTTTAACCATAAGTCACTCACTCTTCTTACCTAGTGACAATACAGAATGGACTGGACAATAGCTATCATTCTGAAACGGTGCAAGGCAGCATACTGGGAACAACTGCTGTGAAAAGAGACTGGGGAGTACCTCTGCATGCTATTAAGAATTGCTGAAGAGCTCTAAAATAATATAAGCAGCACCCTACCATAACTTCCACTTCCTTCCTCGCCTGCTGTTTGCTCTGAGACATCTGCTGCTGCTGGAGGAATGCAGAGACTCACTGTGTTACTTCAGCATTTCAAGGACCACCTCTCCATGAGACTGCCTGGCTGTGCAATTTCTGCAGTTAGCAGAATTATTCCTGCAGACCATACACCCAGCTCCTCTTCCCCTCAAGGGTCTAAAACCATGTTTAAAACTACAGATTGTTCCTCTGTGCTGTGTATATATGCAGGATTTGCGCAATACATGCTTCCAGTAATGGGGATTCATTACAATCAAGGCCCAATATGCAGTCTGTCAGTGACAAATTACGTCAGTGAAATAGTAAGTCCATCCTTACCTCCCTCCCCTGCAGAAACACAACTGGATTGAACTTGCATTGTTTTCTTTAAGTAGCCATCAGCGCTACAGAAGAACACACAGATCTAAGAAGTAGCTCCCAAAAACACTGACTCTGAGGTATGCAATACAGCATACTTCAGGCTATGTGATTATCTTCTTGAGGTCAGTCAAGGCTCTATGGTGACCTAAAACCTACCCAAACTTCGGACTAAACTTAGAAGTTCACTTGTCACAGCAAAAAACTTTGGACTGCACTCTAACCACTCTGTTGTACTGGCAAAGTTAGCTGCCTAACACGGCTGAACCCCATCTGATCCTCCCATTCTGACTGACAGAAATACCTGGAGACTTCCTTGCATGACTGTCAGTGGAAATGTTACAGTTTCATCTCATTATCAGTGTTCGCAGCACAGATAAAACCATTCTGGAAATTAACTTCTGGGTGCATGGAGGAACATCTCATTAAAGCTTCTCATCTCAGCCACGATTCACTCTGTTTTGTTCCTTTTAATGCTGGCTGAAAGTAGCAACGACATGGGTAGGTAAAACTGTTGTCTTGAAAACCTCTGAGGTTGGTTACTGTGTGTGCTCCAAGGAAAAGGGTGTATAAATGGGTTGCTTTTCTTCATGAACATTGTAGCATATTGTTATATACTCCCTCCTTCCTTCCTCCCTTCACCCTCCAAACCAGAGAGATCACAAGACACCAGTATCAGCCATGCTGGGCTCCATGCCAGGCGAATTAATGAAGTGGTGTAATAGCTCACATGGAGGCCTAGTGATTGGCACCACACTTAAAATGCATCTGCAAGGCAGGAGATCATAGTGTTGCTGCTGTGTTCTGTTTATTACAGGCAAGTCTCTTTCATTCCATTGATTTCTTTATTAGCGCGTTTTAAGGCCGCTATGTGGGGGCTGGCTCTGCTTGAAGCATGAAGGTTTGAATTCCAACACAGCGTATGGAAAGGAAATCTCCCTTTGAGACCCTAGATGACAGATCCTAGTGCTAACAAGTACAGGAAGCCTAGTTCCTGGGGAGTTCGAAAAATCCTACAGAGCAACGTGACACTGGGTTGGTTTTATACTTCCTCTTGTTTTTTTCATGGAATGAAGGGGGGGAATTTTATTTAAGGAGTATAGAAGCTTTGTGGTAACTGCAGGGAGGACTTCATCTCCTAATCTAAATGGGAGGTTTGAAAGCAGCTGCAAGCAACAGACTCATAGCTCCTTGCTTTTCATCTGTACTGTTAAGAGGTCAAATGTTGACTTGACATAGACAGGAAGGAATGGGTGGGTCTTTGTGTACTCATCAACCATTATTTGATCATATCATGAACTTCAAATAATTTTTCTATACATTATTCATGATGTGGAATGCAGAACCATACAACTAAGGAGGGAGAGCCAGTGTCTGGGCTGCACAGGGAATCAGGATGGCTCTACATATATCCTGAATTGCCTTGGCTCAGAGCATAGACTGAAAAAACATGGACTGTAAGTGGCTGAGGATGGGGCTGGACTGGACTGGAGTCATCAGATTCACCAAAGGCCAAGCAGAGTAAGTCTGTATGGGAAGAGGTGGAAATCTGCCGTGACTGTCTGCAAGTCCAGTTGCTGAGCTCACTGTTTTAACAAATTCAGACACAGATAAAAGCTGGTGTAGTGGTGCCAGGCTGCAGCTGCTCGATGCTACGTCCACCACAGCTCACTGTGCCAGCTCCTTGCACTGTCACCATGGCACTTAGCCATAGCTACGGCGGGTTGGGGGGCATGGTACAGTGGTGTCCCTAGAGGCAATGGCGAGGAGAGGGCATTGTCCCCAGAAAGCATGTCCTGTTCCTGGCCAGGCACCCAGGCTTTGCTCAGCTGTTGGTCTTACTGCTGGCTCTCTTGGAAATTCCTACTAAGCTTGTGCTGGCAACTGAATTGCCATGGAAATGTTTTCAGATTGCAATATTCCTCCAAGCAGCCTCCTTAGTATCTGCATTCATGTCCTTCTTGTAATTGCAAAGGACCCTCCTGTCTCCCTGTCAATACTGCATGTGGGCCAACATGAAGCAGAGTGGAGCACAAACAGGAAGAGCTGCAAGCAGGCAGCCTAACATGCAAATTCCATTTCAGAACCCCTAATTCATTAGGGTTTTTTTCCACCTCCTTATATTTTTAAAGCCTCTACTTAAACCAGCCAATGTTACGGCTTTCAGTTCCCAACCCTCACATGGCCAATGAAAACAAACACACACCAGCATATGCAGATGAATACTAACCTGAAAGCCTTGATTTTTATTTCCATATGTGACGGTTACAGAGTCCTGCTTTTCAATGTAAAGAACTTTAGGAAAAAACCTTTGAATTAACATACACTACATGCATCGTATCAATTTATTAACTTGCTGGAAATAACAAGGCACAGGGTAAGTCTGCCAGTCTTTACTGAAACCCTTACTATAGACAACTTTTACATCTGGCATCTATCACTGATTTTTGCAACATACTTTGAGACACTTACCCACAACTGGTTTCTAACAAGCTGTCCCCAACCTGCAGTGATGCCATTCCAAAGTCTGCTATCCGAATGTTGTTCTTTTCATCCAGCAGTAGGTTTTCTGGTTTTAAGTCCCTGTGACTGTAAAGAGAGGATCAAAATGTGAGTTAGATTATCCACGGCAGCTTTCCCACTCCAAAACTTGTTCTTTATTCAGCACAGCTGTCCCAGGCAGGAGAACACACACATCCAAGATGCAGTCTTTGCAATACGCTAGACTGTATCCCAAATGCCCACTTCTAATGAACGCAAGGCTTGAGCCTGTAGCAATCTGATAGGAAATGAACATCAACTTCCAGTGATACCTACACAATCTGAGGGAGATACTGGAGACAAAATGAGTAACATCTAGAGAAAAAATCATCCTTGGTGCAAACACTGCTGCAAAAAGCCCTAATGAGGAGTTGTTTACATAAGCATATGGCTTTGAAGTAATTTTGGGTAGTTAGCTCTGATGGAGAAATCTCTTCAACTGAGCATTGCTTATAACTGAGGATGCCAGCAATAGGAAGGAAAAGAGAAGATTCCCTCCTTTCCATCAAAGTTCGATTCTGTTATTATTTGGTAATATGGGAAGGGCCAGGCAGCCATGATCTTCAGGATGGCAACTCCTGCTTTAAATAAAAGGTTCCATATATTGACTAATTCATTAATCTCTATTACTCACAGCCAACACCATTGTGCAGCCACATTTGCTTCTTAATACTCAAGCGCTTTTGTACAACTATTACATTTACTTGATTTCATATCCAAAGACAAAAATCTTGCACAAAATTTGTGATAAATTTGCTTTTTTTTCATTTTTATTTGCAAATTTTGAAGAGTGACATAGATGACAGAAGCACTTTAGGCAGACTAAAGAGGAAGCTCTTTTCTTGTTTTTGCTTATGAGTAGGCAAAATGAGACTTTGATGTCTTGCTAATAAAATGTCCAAATACAAGCACCCAAACCTTGCAGGTCAACGGCCAGCTTTGGTGTCCAGTCGGAACACAAACCTGTGGGAAACAGTCAGCTGGCAACATGTGCTAAACAACAGTGAGGTAAACAAAAAAATTTGTAACAACAGTCATTTGCAACAACAGTTTGCTTAAAATCACTTACCCTAACCATAAACTGAACTCAGCACAAAGAACCAGTATTATGATAGTCTAGTACAGTGACACCCGTAATGGAAGGAAGTCTTATCTCATGTCATTTCCTCTTCACTTTTTAAGATATTCCTCTAGCACTCCCAGTTAATGCAAGTGTAATTCTACCTCTATATCACTGTAAAGAATCACAATCTAACCTCTCCAAGAAACATGAAAGGCATGACAATGTCTTGGAAATGTTCTTCTCCCATCTGAAGAGAATGTCGGGAGCCATCAGTTAGAGATAAATTGTAAATAACGCAGTTCAGTTCTATGAAAAACCAGAGCACACAGTAATAGGACACCTGGGGAGTGTAACAGGTATTTCCCAAGGATACTTCCAACAAAATAGTGCACATTAAAAGTACACACTGGTCATTTACCTTATCACTGAGCCCTATGATTCTTTCCCTCTCACTATTTAAAGAGCATAGAATTTGGTCTCCAATCTTCTATAGCCATGATGAACAGTATTGCACCTTGAATACTGTGTTCAGTTTTGGGCCTCTCACTACAAGGAGGACATCGAGTTGCCGGAGTACGTCCAGAGAAAGGCAACAAAGCTGGTGAAGCATATGGAGCACAAGCCTTACGAAGAGCAGCTGAGGGAACTGGGGTTGTTCAGTCTGGAAAAGAGAAGGCTGAGGGGAGACCTTATTGCTTTTTGTAACAGCCTGTAAGGAGATTGTAGCAAGGTAGGTGTTGGTCTCTCCTCCCAAGTAACAGGTGACAGGACAAGAGGAAATGGCCTCAAGTTGCACCAGGGAAGGTTCAGATTGGCTATTAGGACACATTACTTCAACAAAAGGACTGTCAAGCATTGGAACAAGCTGCTCAGGGAAGTGGTTCAGTCACCATCCCTGGAGGTGTTTAAAACATGCAGAGATGTGGTACTTAGGGTCATGGTTTAGTGATGGACTTGACAGTGTCAGATTTCCACTTGGACTCAATGATCTTAAAGGTCTTTTCCAGCCAAAACAATTCTGCAAAATTCTGTATGCTAAAGTGGTTTTGTTAAGCACAGGCAATCAATCCGGTTGATAAGGGAACTACGATTCAGATTTGTGCATATTTGCATCTGACAAATCTACCTTTCACATAGAAATCAAAGATTCAAGGTTGAATGGAGACAGATTTATTAGCCATATAATACCTATCAAGGTAGTCATATCTACTTAACAATAAAGCAGATGAGTGACAAGGAAATATTCCAGAGGCAGTGAACGACCAGTTAATGGCTATGAAAAGAACCCCTGAATGCCATCCTCAAGGACAGCAGTGCTGTCTACAACTACAAGATTGTTAACAAATCTGACCATGCTCCAGCCCCAGCAGTTAAATGGAGTGAAGAGCCCACAGTCCTAATGCAAGCCAGGAAAGCAGGACCCTAATGAGACATTAGTGTGTGATTTAAACTTTCCTCCAGCAGACATCCTGGACAGTCCTTATTTTACAACTGGTTTCGTTAACAGGATGCTGCAAGATCTCATCTGACTAGGGAGATGCGCTGAAGTTCTCCTATCTGAGGACTAGGGCTCTAGTCTGTTTGATTCTATGAAACAAGAAACCTCCCCAAAGCTCAATTTGAGTGTCTTACTATGTATGGTTTTTCAGCATCTATGGTTGTTTTTCAGTCTTAGCAACTGCTCTTGACTGACTGCTGATCAGATATACGCTGCAGAAGATAAGGGTGCTGCTGCCCATGTCTGTTCCACTATTTGTACACTGGCTAATACTATTCATACACGTTCAGTCCATAGCAGGCATACTGCTGACATGGGTCTTTCGAATCTGAAAATTCAAATTATTTGCTTATCCTAAAACTGTGTAGCTTTTTTAGAGAGAAGAGAACTTGCAGGGATGGTCAAAGCACAGCACAAATTAAGCACAGGATGTCCACAAGTGTTTCTCCAGCCCACTACAAAACATCTCAGGTTATTTCAGAAAAATGGTGCAGCTGAAGGAAATGCAAAAATGTTTGCGTTCCATGCCTTAAAGCTTCTGGCCTTAGCAGATCTGCCACAGGCCCTGGTTGGAGGAGAATATATATGGACCTTGAACCAGACCCACTCCCAGACCACTGAGAGGCAGTGAAAGGGAAGTTATGACACCTTTGAAAATGAGTACAGTATTCACTGGTCTCCTTCTCATTTCATCCTGACTTCCCATCAGCTGGGATCCACAACACAGGTAGTTTTAGGCCTGTTTTTTTAGGAAGGAGCAAGTGGGAAAATGAGGTTCCTGTAAAGTGACAAATATGTTCAGTTTTTTTTTTTTAAGAGCCACTGCAAGAAAGAGAGGGAAAAGAGGGTGCTACTATCCACATTCTAAATGTGGAATAAGCATTATCTCACCGTGCTATGCAATGCTTTTCCATGAATGACTACCCTACATGGGCTAATAATATTTTTTAGGCAGAGGTCCTGATCCACCTCCTGGACAGCATTTTGAAAGCCTTAAGTTGGGACCTCAGGATTCATGAGACTGGGATAATATGCTTGAAAGGAAATCTGGAGTGCCAACAGACCTTACTTTTTTTTTTTCCCTACAGACACTCACCAAAATAAAACCAAGAAAAATTAACAGCTCTTCACTACAGCCCACTGAGCAGAGAGGAGAGCATGGGCCCTTGTCAAGAACTGTTGCACTTATTGCTGACTGAAGCCTAAAATACAAGAACTGTCAGATCACAGTTTTGCATCTTTCTGATCCTTTTCTACCCCTCTTCCAACACAGCCTTAGTGCCCATTATGGACAGTTAGCACAGGAAATTTCAGGGGAGCCTGAGTATTTTTTTGCTATTGTGGCAGCACTCCTCTCAGAGATCAGGGTGCAAGTGGGATCAGGCAGTGTTTGCATGTTCAACCACTAGAGAATTTTATATCCCAATGAATATTTTCTTCTAGTTGGAACACTTCTCTGCAATCCATCTCTGGAGCACTTTGCATTTGCCAAGGCAGCATCCTGGGAATAGATGTCAGGGTAGGAGTCTGCAACAGAGTGGCAGAACCAGCATCATCGCCACTGGGAATGAGACTTCCTCTCTGCATTTGCATTTCCTATCTTTGTATTGCCAGCTTTTCAAATGGCAGAAGGAAGGGAGAGGAATATATGGGAACAGGTAAGGCTTGTTATAATTTACCTATGAGCCCAGCAGCCTGGACAGCCTCACACACTCATATTTGGAAAAAATTCTCTTGTGCCAAAATGAAACAAAACAAAACAAAAATCCCACTGTATGTGCTAATTACTTGGCATTAATGGAACATTGCAGAGTAAATGCATTTAATTTGGTCCCATTCCAGCTGATCCCTCTAGCTCTCCATGTCTAATATGACCTCATCAACTCCTCTCTCTGCGGGTGAACACAGGACTTGATAACCTTTTGCTTTTCTAAAGGCTCTAAAGCTGTAGGGGCTTTATCACATAGCTGGAAAATCAGGAGAGAAGAAAGCAGCTTCTTCAGTGACAAGCACAGCAAACTCTCCTATTGAGCTCTACATATGCTGAGAAATAATATGAAAAAGGAATGCAGCACTGCAGAAGAAGTCAATGCAACCTTGATCCAGGGTGGCCACAGACTGCCCAGAGCTCCTCAACCAAAACAATGGAAGAAGTTACCTCCAGGAGCCTGTATACAGCAGGCTTTTGAAGGGAGGGCTGTGAGTGAAAGGGAGTCATTAAACAAGCAGGACAGGGGAAGCACACACTGACAGACTGTTTGCAATGTTCCTCTTTTACAGATTACAACAAAGGCTTTACAATTCCCTTGCAGCACAAGATGGATACAGAGAGAAGTCTGAAAAAATTATCCCATGGAAATTGGTACAGTTCTTGGAGGTGGTGCATAGAAAATGAAAGGCACACATATACATTAACATGTTTCAGCTTCCCACTTACACAATGGCCACGCTTGCTTTCTGGTTGCTCCCAGTGATGCTATTGAGACAGCTCCTCTAGTTCCCTCCATTGCCTTTCTAGTCCATCCTCCTGCTGTGGGAATATCCCTGTATTTGTACTACAGGCAACTGCAGCGTACATAAAAAAGAGAAGTAAAACATCCTCTCCTGATCACCCAGGGTTCGCAGAAGATTTCTAGTGTAGTGACAGACTCCAGATTGTGGGTTCAAAGGAGCTATATCACCTAGCAAGAGATTATGAACTAACCCATTATTTTGAAGTGATTTTTGAGCTGAAACATTCATAACAGTTTCTATGACAACTCATTGTAGGTCACAGATTTCTAACCCAAGAAACCTCCTAATTGGAATAGTTGCGGGTCATTTGCACTAATCAAATTGTTGACTACTTTGCAAATGCTTTTCTTACTGACCCCAAAGTCCCAGAAGGGCCAGACGATGGAATAATTGTTCTGCGGTATGTCTCTTAAAAGTGCCTGATATGATGCAAATAATTTATCAGTAATAATTAATTGTATGAGAGGCAATATTTTTAATCTCCTTGAGCAGAAAAAGCCTTTCATCTTATTTTCCCTTCTGGGTTCAAATCAGATCTGAATGTGTAACTTGTGTAACCTACAGAGAACCTTTGTTTAGAGCCATGGTTGCTATGCTCAAATTCAGTAAGTTTTCACAGAATTCTGCAGAAAAAAATAAATACAGTTATAGCTAGGAAAAAGGACAACATCTACAAATGTATCAGGAGACCTGGAGAAGGGTCTGTATGAATAAAACTATGCTTGCTTTTTAACAATTACTTCCATTGATCTATTAAAATGTCTCTTCCCTGCCAACCTTGCCTCAAAACATACATTCATCTATTTCAAAGCCAGAACAGGCTGTCAGATCTAAACACTACTACACTTGCCAGAGAATGTTACCTGGTTATAGTAAGAGCGTGCCATTTTTGAGTTTCCATTGGCTTATATAAAGAAGCAGACTTACAAAAATACATGTCCTCTGACTTTAGCTGAGCTGGTAACTTTGCCTTTGGCATTGCAGCTGCTGTACTTCATAGGTTTTCTCTGGTTCCCTGCACAAGTAAGATTTGAAAATTCCTTACTGTTTTAGAGTGAGACTTAGTCACAGATCTGAAACTCCTGGATTTAGGCAACAACTGCTGAATCTCAGTTCTCAACAGGGAAAAAAGGTACCTTCCTCACTTCTGATAGTTCGAAAGAAGACTTGAAATACTGAATACTCAAAGACCAGAAAAAAAACCCAAACTCAAAGAGAAGCCAACCTTATTAAATCCCACAATTTTGAAACCAGTTTCACATTTGGAGACTTGAGTCATAATTTCAAACCTGCTGCAATATTAAGTGTCTGACAGACCATCTCTGCAGAACACTACACAACACTCCTTACAAATGAAGCAAGAAAGAGCAGGAGTCATTAGGAGGGTGGCACTGTTAAACAGAACATGGCATCTAGCATTCTTCAGTGCTCTCTGTTTCTCAAAGACATCTCAGATTTCTCCCTAAAAGCATGCCTCCTTTACTGACAGTGCTTTGCAGCTCCTGCCTGCAGGAATATACCAGAGATTTTGGTACTGCTGCTGTGAAATCTTGAAGTGTTAATTTATAAGGAGCTGTTTCCCCTGCTGCACTGATGGGAAGAACACAACTTAATGTCAAACAAAGCTCTTATTCATTGCCTCAGCTTTATAAGTCACACACCCCCTTGCCTACGCATGCACACACACACATACTTCAGCAAGAGCCTTGTGCGTACTCAAGCAGGCACAGCCCCAGGCAATGAAAGGAGAAAGGGCCCTTATAATTGCCATTTATCAATATTCATAAAGAACCTGCCTTAACCCTCTTCCGTGCATGCTCGGGAAAAAAAGCAAAAATGAATCCCAACCAAAATCAAAATAAAATGAAATAATCATCTTGCTGCTCATTACCGCAGGGGATTTCCTCTCAATGTCACCACTGCCCTGTGCAGTAATTGGCATTATCTGTTATCTCTGAAGCCATAATAATGTTTGCCACAGGGCATTTTCTGTAATCCTATTTTTGTTTGTCAGCTTGTGAGATAACAGACACCAAGTATGAGCTTGACCAAAGCAAAAACCCAACATACACCAAATACGCACACAACCAATCCCAGCTCTCACCGGTGATGTCACACGCAGCCAATGAGGCACCCGCAACTCTCCTCGCCTGGCTCCCACCCTCTGTTGGCGCTGCAGCATTCCTTCGCTGGAGATAAAAGACTCTATCTACCAGATGAAAGCAACGATTTGTGACCTCCACTAATATGTGCTCCGACATTTTTTCCAATAGAAAACATAGACGGCACTGAATTACCTAAGAGTTCTCCCACAGTACAGAGTCAGGATATTCAAAACGGACTATTGATTTGGGCACGCAGCTGAGACATCTTACAGGCACTGAATTTAGCAGATCAGACATCCAGCATGAGCTGAATGGCAGCTTAGGAAAAAAACATGTTATGTCCAAAAAAAAGCTTCCTAGACTAGGATGGTGCTACACTGATGTCCAAGGAACCCCAGGTTCTCTGGGATTTCTTGCACCACTGTTGAGTGCATCTGCACTGGGTAGTGCAGCATGGTGCAGAGCCGTTGGAGCGAGCACAGAGGAAGAGCTGGAAGCAGAAGCAATAATGCTGCATCACTGAGCTAACCCCTCTGCTTGTCAGCTCAGGCAAAGCAGCAAGGTAACACAAATACACCTTTTGCAGTCTCCCACATAACAGCTCTGCATGGTTGCTTGTGTGTCCCTAGCATGGCACAGTGCTATGTACACAGAAAAGTCCTTAGAGAATCCTATAGATTAACCTATAAGCTCTCCCCCATGGCCAACCTGTACCACAAAACCCAGTAAGAGACTGCATCTCAGACTGAGGTGCATCAAATCTTTCCTCACTGTTCCTATTAAAATAAGAAAAGAAAGCTCACACTTTTTTAAAACAATAAACAGACTCAAGTTCCAAGCCTATTCTGCTTCTTTGTCTGAGCTGCTTGTTTGAAAACACCTCACAGGCAATCTCTCCAAACAATAGCAGCAGAAGCCTTTTAGTGATGGGAGGATTGGGGAATCCTTTCTGAGTCTTTGGTCTGGGAATCCTGGTGCATCAATACATTTTGAGCAGTGAAAGCTGAATGTGGTTACATACTGCTGTGAAAGCAACCCACAGATCTTTCATAGTGTTTTCAGAGGTACAGGAAGAAGATGGTACAATGATGTGGGGCTGGGGACACCAGGCTATCAATCTACTCTGCCAGTACATCAGAGGCACCCACATTTAGTCATTAACCAAAGCAGAAGCCTTCATTTTTCAACGTGGTCATAACAGGATAGCCTGGCTGATGAGATGATTTATCATTTCACTGCCCCATGACAGGACAAGGTCAGGCTTCATTGCTTAGGAAAGCACATTAACTTTTATACTCACACGGAAATCACATATATTTATACATGCTCTGATTTTCAAAAAGGGTTTAATGATAACTGCCCAGAATATAACACAGAGTCTAATATAACACAGACCACACAAGTCTCAGAGTGACCTGGAGGGAGGGAGCGCTTATGATTTACCGCTAACTTATTCATCACTAGATGCTAGTTGAGTGGGAATTGGCAAGGAGACAGGGGACTTACTTCTAAACAAGACTACTGCCCACAATCCAATATGTTCAACAGAGGAAAATGGATTCCTCAAGGAAACACGCAGTCTGCCTTGGAAATTCCACATATTGTTAAACTCTCAGAGGTGCTTGTCTGTCTGACAGCCTCACCACAATCTTCACTTACTTTATTAAAATCTGCCATATCACAAGGTATCCATCAGAAGCCCAAGGGACTAGCATGTATGTATATATATACATGCTTTCACAGAAACGTCTATTCCATCAGAGATTCATATTTCTCTGGAATATTCGTTTGGAAGAGTAAATAATTTCTCTTCACTTGTACTTTTTGAGTCTTCTTAGATTGGGTCTCTTAAGCTGTCCAGTGTACATAAAAAATAGCAGCTGTACATCCTACCAAGGATTAGAGTGATTATAAGAAGGTTATGATCACTCAATACAGCTGATTAGAAGGGAGGAAAAATTGTGGAATTCATAGAATAAAACTTGTCAGAGGTCTTTGCCAACAGACAAAAATTAGATCCTCTAGCAAGGGCATAAAACCTGTTCTCAGCTCCTCTGGGAATTTAGCTGACTACTGTAACCCTGCCTGTGCCAGGGAAGCATTGCCCTCACGACCTTCTCACCCAGATCCACCACCTCTGAACTGCCTCTTCTGCTAACAGTGTACTCTTCTTAATATAACCTCAGGAAAGACTCTTATTTCCATTTATTAGAAATACGTTTTCTTTCAGATTAATATTTCCTGTTGAAATGAGTCAGAGAGGTAAGAGGGAGAGGGATAGACGAGCAAGTTAAATATTTAGGCACCCACTTATGCTGATGCTGTTTATGCTGTGGACATCTGGTTTGCAATTTCTCTGCACAAAACTGGGGGTACAGTAAATCACTGTATGGTTACTGAGAAGTAACCACGGAGTGATTATGCAAATCCAAGTATTTGTCACTTGCACTTGTCCCGCCGGGAGGGAGAAATCTACAGCTGTCTGCGGCTATGGAGATGCACCCATGCAGACATAATATATAAATGGTCTCCCCCAGCCAACCTGACTGTGAGGAACTGCATTTCTGAGAAATAATCAGGCAGTTATGGGTCAGCAGCTACACAGAAACTGTGTGCTCTGACTGGTTAAAACGATTGATTTCAGTATAATTATAATTACCTAAACTTGCTTAAGATGAAGGAGAAATTAGTCCAACTTAAAACACTATCTGGAAGCACATGTTAAACAACACTTGATGGTTAAATGACTTGATGGAGTTAGTGAGCATCAATAGCAGTCATACCAGGGAACTTCTTCCCTACTGGAATGGAAATTAAAGGCAACAGTGACTCAAATGCCCAGAAAGGACTCAGTGAAAATTGCCAAAATACAGCAGGTTTCAAAAAAATGAAGGAAGCCACAAAATGACTTTGCTGTTTTTGTAATTCTCTTCAGGGATTCATTTTGATATAACGTATGTAGCTCTCAGTTATTAGCAAGTGCTGTAAGAATTATGGGAATTAAACTTCTTTTCCTTGGTTGTTTTGGTTTTCCTGGCTAAAACATTCCCTGTGAATGAATTTTGCACCAATGAGAAATGATGGGCAATCCTCTCCATGAAAAGCCCATCTGTGACTAGTGCACTGTATCACAACAGCCAAGAATTAAAAAAGAATAAGAACTTTACACAATGCTTTTAGAGCCTAATAACATCAGTTGCAAATAGTAATAGTAACTAAAAGTAGTAAAATAGTAAAATTACTGTTATTACTAAATAATGGTAAGTAATAGTAAGTAATAGTAAGTAAAAGCATCAAGAAATAAGATCCCCTTTGAGCCCCTGCTACCAAAATCTGAGCTGGTTTGAGCTAGCTTCCCAGTACGCTCTCCAACTCTCATTTTAAGCCCCTTCCCCAACTTGCCTCTTTTTCAAAGAAAAAACTATATAAAAAACAAAATCACACTAAATATATATGTATTTTACATTTATTTAACTACACACAGAAAAGATACCATACAAAACTCTCAAGAAAGGGAAGAGGGGAAGGAAAAATGGGAAAAAAGGAACTAAAACAAAACAGGCATGCACAATTGTAAAACTCGGTAACTAACAAAGTAAAGAACTAGCAAAATCTCACCACTTCCCTTGAGGAAAGCAGGACAGCTAAATCTGACCCAGCACTCTCCTGCCATGCGTGGGCAGACAACAGCCACTGCAGGCCTCAGAGAGACCAACGCAGGAGAGCTCCTGCTCCCAAGCCTCACCCGAAGAAGAAGGACCAATTCTCTTATCTACACCTTATTTATATGTTGTGTTAAAGGAAGATATGGAATACTTTCGTGGATCCTGATGTCCATTGTTAAGGAAGACTAAAAAGGCCATTGTTAAGGAAGACCAAAAAAAACCCAAAAGCCAACCCACTACACCTTTATTCTGTGCTTTTGTGTAATAGGTAGCTCCTGTTCAAAAATGGCTGTACATACCATATTGAGTGACTATGGCAGAAGTCTAAAGCAGAGATGATTTGTCGGAAGAACTTCCTGGCTTCTTTTGGTGTCAGTCTTCCCTTTTTTACGAGATAGTCGAAGAGCTCCCCACCTGACACATGTTCTAGCACCAAATACCTAGGAAATAACAAAGACAGGAGTTTGTAAGCACACTATCATAATATCCCATCCATCATCCCTCCACCCTCCCAGTTATATACAGACTCCTCTATTCATACACAGTCAAGGAGAAAATTTCTGAAAAGAACAGTGGAATGGCATCAGTATTTAAGAATCAGGAGTGATTAATATTTTTAATTTAGGTTTCGCAAATTTCATACATGCCACTATTGAATTGTGTTTGATATAACAGTGAAAGATAATCTAAATGCCAAAAATTACTCAAAAGTCTAGGAGATGAAAAAAAAGAATAACCAGGCATAAGCTTTCACAACAGCTCTTCAAACTACTGTGAAGTCAGACTGTGTACTAGGAAGCCTCAGCCCCCTTAACCAAGCTGACAGTTCCTTTATAAAACAGCTATGGTGAAGCTGCCCTCACATGCTCTTCTGTCTTGGACACCTGAGAACCAGACAGATGTAAACAAACTATAAGGAATTAAAAAAAAAAGTGAGTAGTTTAAACTACGAAAAAAAGATAAAAAGAACTAACTGTGCAGCTTAGATAAGGGCTTCAGCTTTTGCTGCTGAACAACACTGATCTGCTGAAGTAGTTGCCCTCCCTTGGAACTCACATGTGAAAAATGTGACTCTGAGTGAATAAATGTGACACAGCAGGGACCTCAGAGCACGAGAAAAAACCCCAGACCTCAAAGAGCACTCCTGGCAGTCACAGAAAGTGGAGCAAAATCTGGTGCCATGGATGGACCATCTTGTTGTAAGTAGGGGTGATGAAAGACAGTCAAGCAGAGGAAAACTTACTGCAAATCTCTGCAAATGTTGCCTAATAGTGGGAATGAAACAGTTTCCCCAGGGGAGTGTCAGGAATGCCATTAACTGAACCATTTAAAAATAAACTGGATATAATATGGACTAAGCAATAGACTGTTGTTGGCAAGAGGATTGCTTGAAACCTCCATTGACTTTTGCCATCTCCATTGTGACTTTGTGCTGTACTATCTACTTGCTAGTTTGTCCAGCATATACCGTTCTAACACACAATGAAGAAATTATAAACAACAAATTGTTACTATTATTGAAATCTCTTTCTTCTTTGGTCTGTTAACTGGTTTAAAACCTCTAAGAGAGGCAAAAACCTGTATTCCTCCCTCACTGCCTAAAACTCCTTTGCAGTGAGTTCCAGGGCTGCACACCAAGGCACATGATCTACAAGGCAGTTTCAGTAAAGCAACAATGCAAGGCTGGACAGGGCATTCAAACCTTTGGCAGTTTGCTTGAGAGCTATGACTGGAAAACTTGCCAACAAGAATGAAATATTTTTCCAAATTTTGAGTTCACTCCTCTGCCTCCTCCTCCCAACAGCACAGCAGACCGGGCCAAACGGTGTGCGCAGTATGATCCCCATCTCTCAGTGCTTTGTTTTACAGCAATCTAGTAATATTACAGTATTAATCCAACTCTTCAAATTTGAGTGCACTTTGAAAATAATTAATCCAGGACACTATCTTTTCTGTACCTCCAGTAGCATAATCTTGGAGCACATTTCTAAATTTGAAATGGAAAGAGGAGATTATTATAAATTTGGGGCTTAATTATTCCTGTTGCCAATGTTGCCAAAAAGATGGAAGAGTAGAGATGTAAAAGTCATTCTGAGGAAAGTAAAATTGACTTAATGATAATGCATTAGCCTTGAAGTTGCAAAAGTGGGAACTGAGCTTCTAGTCTATCATCAGCTCCTATGTGACTTCCACGTGTCAGCTCACACGCAGCACAAGGAGAAAGCATTTCCCTACCTTACAGAAATGCAGCAGAGAATGCAGCAAGAGGTGGACATTAACATTGTCTTACCAGCTAAAGCAAGTAGTACAAAAGCACAACAGTAGTACAAAAACACAACAAAATGTAATTATAAAAGGGAATTAAAATGGTATTTTTTGCAATTTTTATCAAAACAGAAATAGCTACAAGAAATGAGGTACTATTGGGTTTTCTTCATGAAAATGAATAAAAAAGAGAAGATTCTTAACTTGAAAAATCACATTTGGGATACGTGGATTATTTTCTCTCCAAGAAGAATTGAGTAGTTACCAGACTGTCTAGTGAGGACACCTTGGAAATACAAAGATCACCATTTATCCACACTACATTTTTTGAGCAAGACATTGTATTGCTGAGAAGAAAACTGATGTGCAGTCGCCATGGGCAACTACCAATCCTCACTTTCCAAGCCTTGGCTAACAGACACTCATAAGAGAATTTGCTATATAAATCATCCTCCCTCTCATACTAGAGACAGATCTAGCTAACTATCCCATATGGCAGACCCAAGCTTGGAATAAAATCGGTCCTGAAATTCTCCTTGACAGCTCCCTCTCTCACTATGCCCAGCAGAAGCTAGATACTGCAGTGCATCCTGCCCTCAAAACTCAAATTGATAGCTGCTTTCTTTTCCTGGGAGTTTTTTTATGAACATGATTTCAGTTACAGGCATACAGAACATCCTCCACATTGGTTTCAAATGTACAGTTTTAGAAAATTACAGACCCAGCATTTCTGTCACCCACAGCAGGAATGGCAAAGCAATTTATTTTCATCAACTTCAACTTATTAAAAACACTCAACAAAAATGCACTGAAAAATAAAACAAATTGAAAGACAGGAAGCATTTACAAGGTTACTTATTTCTGCTTGCCACCTAGAAGCACAACATATAATAATGGAAATGAACAGGGGAGAATACTTGAAAAAGACTTGTGCCTATGACAAGTCAAGGGATACAGAGAAGCACAGCGATGATGTGTTCTGATCTGACAAATCCCTCAACGTGACAGGAGTGAGAAGGATGACAAACACATTTCCCAGTGGTCAAGTGCAACAAATAAATGCTGCAGGGATTATTCCAAAAGTACTATGCCGTTATGTAGCAGCTAGGATTTCTGAGTTCAGATTTGCAGCTGGCTACCTGCCAACCCTATTCCCTCCAGTATGATGAGGGTGTTTTTTTTTAGGATAGCCCCCAACTAGGAGATTTTCGACTAAACAAGGGAATAATTCAGCACCTGCCTCCATCTCTGTGCAAGCCAACGTTTTGCTGGAGCGTTACGAGGCACTGTACTAGTACACATGCCATTTTCAAATAGGCTGACAAGAGGGGTTTAAACATTTCCAAGTGTTGCACTAGTTCTAACTACCACTGTATGGTTTACAGTCCCCACTAAGTGCTGCATATCTCTATCTATCCATCTATATGTGTATATGCAAGTGTGTCTGAGTGACTCCATAAGAGAATACACACTCTGAAAAGCCAAACAGAAAAAGCAAAAGAAACAGCATTACTCCAGAGGCTTGAAAATAAGGCATATGTACACTGCATCTTTCCTGAATATGCCACAGAAGAGAATCCAGATTTCCTGAGTCTACATCAGCATCTAAAATCCTTTACTTCAGCAGAGTGCTATAGGATTGGAAATACGCCAGTGCTAGCTCTTGGAAGATCTAGGAGAAGGTAAGTAGCACACAGCGTGCAGGGGAGAAAAACACTAAGAAGCATTTTCCTAAGATTCCTCTTCCCTTTTATCTTTCCCAGATATGGCAGGTTCTCATCTCACTATATCAGTACTTCTTCCATTTATTCTAAGCAAGGCGATGAATTCTAAAAAGGCCAAAACAGTAGTCAAACTAGTTTCCTATTACATTTGGAAATGAAAAATAACTTACTGGTGAAAGAAGCTTTTTTTTCAAAAAGGCTGTCTATGTGAGATTGACAGCATCAATCTTCCCACTGCAAAAACACAAGGAATCGCAGGTACTAATCTCAGCTGTGAAACTGGGTAACTGTAACCCTGGGCAAGTAATTTTTTTTTCGCAGTTCCCTATCAGTAAAGAACAGGACGTTAATACTTCTAATGCTTCTCTCATGTGAAATGCAAGGATTAGAAGAGCTAGTGTGTGGCCAGAGCATCCAAAATGTGAGAGCTAAGTGCTCCTACAGAGGCTGAGGGAACTGGGGTTGCTTAGCTTGGAGAAGAGGAGGCTGAGGGGAGAGCTCACCACTGTCTACAAGGACCTGAAAGGAGGTTGTAGCCAGGTGAGTGTTGGTCTCCTCTCCCAAGTGATAGGTGATAGGATGAGAGGAAACAGCTGGAAGTTGGGCCAGGAGAGGTTCAGAATAGACATCAGGAGAAATTTCTTTGCTGAAATGGTGGTCAGGCAGTTTCACAGGCTGCTCAGGTAGGTGGCTGAGTCGCCATCCCTGGAGATGTTTAAAAGATGGGTAGATGAGTTTCTTAGGGACATGGTTTAGAAAGGGGACTGGTGCGGTTCGCCTTGATTATCTCAGTGGTCTTTTCCAACCAGATGATTCTATGACTCTCTTTTAGGAACCAAAACAATGAAGAAGTAATAGCGAAACCTAAATAATATCGTAAAGGATGGATGATTTCTGTATGTGAAAGAGATGAGCAAACAAGATGAATGTAGAGAAATGTTGTCTTAAACCACGTTTGCCCCCCCCCCCCCCCCCTCCCCCCCCAGATTCTGGCTATACCAGGAAACAGCAGAGACCCCAAAGCTTAACAGTGGTTGAACTCTGTGGTTGAACCCCATGGTTGATTGTTGCTGGTTCTGTAGGTTAGACTGGAAATCTAACAAAAAAGCACTATGTCTTTCCTCTTCATTACCCCAACTTGCGTATATTCTGAGATTCACAAGATGTGACAGCCTGCACCTGACACACTATCCTTCCACTCATTTTAGTATTTTGCAAATCCTGCATGTCAGTAGAATTCCTACAAATATAGAGGAGAGTCTGTTTTCCCCTTGGAACTACCAAGAAATATCTGATGATCATCTACAATTTTGTCTATAAACAGTGCATTTTTTGGTTGTATTCAACCATGCCAATGACCTGACAGGGCTATGAGGATTTATGATGGCACCACCAGAAGTTTTAAAAAATAACAAATAAAGAAAGCTGTGACTTTTTCCCCAAAACACACAGAAAAATTTGAAAAATTTAGATACTCAGATGAAAAAATCAGTGCATTTTTCTACCTTTTCTCCTGAATTAAGTAAGAATTTGGTTTTCATCTGTAACTTCTTTGGTTGTCCTATCATCATCTCAAACCCAACAAGGCTGAGCCAAAATTCTTAGCCTCCCCACCCCCTTCCACTTCTTCTATTCTCTACCTCTAGGGACAACATTGCTTGTTTGATTATGATTCTGACTTGTAGTGCAGGTGTTACATTTGATTCAGGTTTTCTTCTGATCCCTACATCTTGTTTGAACTGGTATTTTCTAGATGTTTTCTTTATTATACTTCTAAGATAATGATTTTCCAATCTGCCCACATGGCTTAAATTGTTTGTCTAATTTTAGCTATATATCTTTATCTAAATTAATTAATCACAATCTTTTTCACTCTGATAAATACATTCTTGCCACAGTGCTAGCGATCCAAAAAGGTATTGGATCATCACTGCAATATCATTTTCTTAGCTTTCCACTCCTTCCATGCCTCCACTGCCTCCTTTTTTTTTTTTTGTATTATATCTAACATGAACTAGCTGCCTTTACTTCTAGATACCTTGTAACCTTTCTGAAACCAATCTAGAATCATTTCCTTGCCCTTTGAGGTTGTCTTCTGTCTCTGACCAGCCTCCAATGCTAAATTCCATGATCCACTTGTTTAATAACCAGGCAAACAATTCTGTGTTATCACATTACCCTCCCTACACATGGAAAAGCATCATTGTTAATGACGGAGCTATATTATCATTTTTCTTCAGCTCCTTCCTGAAGACTGTTCTTTACTGTGATGCTTGACAACAGCTTAGATTTCCCCATCATAGGGTTTCCAAAAGTTGCTTTGTGTTCTGGATTATAAACTGACTAGGGAAAAGGCTCTGCTTTTGTCCCATTATTGTACAGCGCCAGCACATCAAGATCTTCTCCATGACCAGATTGCCTTTGCACTACAGACTATGAAGACATCACTTAGAACAGCAACTAACACACTTCTAGTGATGACTTCTATTTCCCATTTTGTGGACTATTAAAGGGTTTTGCCCAAAGTCTAAGGGGCTTTGAGGAATAACTCACAGATCTCCCACTGAGATAAGGCAGCTACATGCTACCTCCAAAGCAGGACTGTAACAAATGGAAGGGGCTGGCTCTGAGCAATATCTGGAAAAATGCTGTTAAAGAAAGACTAACTTGCACAGAGAATACCAGGACCTTGCATTACCAGATATTTATAGCAAAATAACAAAAAAACCTCATCACAGACACATCAGTTATGATCTGTAAAGAAAGAAAAGCTGTCTTTAAGCCATTAGCAAGAATGGTGTGAAATACTAAAACTCTTGTCAGATGGGATTTGCTGCAGCAGCTCATTAATATACATCCCAGTGTGGCTATGCAGCTTCTGTTTTCTAAGCCATCATAGATGAAGACAATTTATAAAACACTCACAGCTACACAAATCAAGTCCTCTGGGGCAATACAAATGCATTTATTATAAAAGCATTAAATAGATAGACCTTTAGATGAAAGGTCACACTGAAACATGAACTATTTCAGCTAAGTATTAAAAATGAAAAAAAAGAAAGAGTGACAAGAAATATCCTCTGGTGCTCTAGGAACAGTAGTCAATTCACTCAGTTTCTTGTTTTGGTCAGGCAATAGAAGGCTTGTTCATCAGGGCATGTGACTAACTGTCTGTTAGAGAATCAGTTAATAATCCATTCTTTATTAAATGGTACAATATTTACAAATATGATGTCCAACCTTGCTTAAACGTAAATAAGTAGGGTGGTTGTCTGTATAAGCCTGAATGTACCATTGGGTACCTTCACACACCACCAGGTGATGTTCTAGAACTTCTACTATGCCAGAAGTTGGACTGGATATTCATGTGGCACTGGTTGGCTTTTAGGGTGTGTAGCTTCAGGCACACACTCTAGCAAGATGCAAAACCCAGAAGCAGTTACACAGAAAGAGATTCACACACAGACAAGAAAAACAAGGAGAGCTTCTGCTTGGAACTCTATGCTCAAAAATTTACTGTTTTGTGATGCCCATAGGTAAGAATTTTCATTAAACGACCACACGTTCTGAGAAACTCAGCTACTCTGTTTCATCACTTAATTGTTGATTATTCTATGAAAATCATTACCATAATCATAAAAGTGGGGAACATCGCATGGATCAAATCACTTCAGATGCAGATATCTAAGCAATTACTGAGGATAGGGACACAAGTCATGAAGGAATCTCCTTTTTAAAGACAGATATGCCTTTATTTCTTTTCTGTGCCTACGCTTATTAGTGTCCACATCTGTAAAAACCTTTAGAAGTCTGGTCACTAAATGAAACACAAATGGAAACAACATCATCACAAATGGCATTTCTAGGCACTGTCACCAATCCAGATGGACTCTGAACCATCTCACAGTAACCCCGAATCCCCAGTAGATTATTCATGAGAAACTAACTAGTCATTTTGACCACTACTTTTAACTACTCCTTATTCAGCTAGGAGCCAGAAAACTTATTGCATTTCAATGCTCTGGTGAATCAGCAACAGATCTGTCTTGAATAGCAGACTGCAGAAGAAAAGCCTCTAGAAGAAAAAATTCCTCTTCCATGCTACCACCCTAGTTGAAAAACATCATTCCATACATATATATGAACAGATATATGCATAGCAAGGAAGAGGTTAAAAGCTGCCCAGCCCAGATTGATAAGTTGTAGTTATTTGATGGGTTTTTCACTGCACTGTTTTCTATTGATTAAATAATCTCTATCAGATATAAAGCCCCTTGTTATTGGTACAGCCTATAAATTATTCAGAAAGTATATAAATTTTTACGGTGGGCATGAATTTTTAAACTCTAATTTGGGATCACGCCAAGGACTCTTTTATTTAATTTATATTTTTCCTATCCTGCAAGAAAAAGTGCATGCGTTAGATTTTTTTTTCCAAAAGACAATTTGAACTCTAGGATGCTTCTTTGACTGGAGAATGTATTTGATTGCTTATTATGTTTAGACACAAACAGGTTAGGACTTTTGGAGAAAAGGAAGGTAGTAGGAGATTATGCTGTTACACTCTGTACCTTTGATTTATTTGGGATAAAAGGTGTTTCGAGCAGTGCCTTCATGTTGTGTAGTCATGCATGCCAAGGCACTGCAGCAGCCATCCTATTTGGGCACATGATATGAAATTGATCCAGCCAGAGGGATCCTCAGCATAGGATGGGCAGAACTGAGACAACACCTGCCAACTCACTCGTGTTATTCTGCTACTGACCATAGACTTTTAGGCTTTATTCTTCAGAGCTAAGTGGCCTTTCCTTTTACAATTAGGGCCCCGACACAACACATCATTGCCTACAAGATAAATTAGCTACATATATCGTACTGTGCCTCTGGAGTTACACCTCACCCTGACCTTTACTAATCTCACAGAACTGCTCCACTATGGGTCTGTTTTCTCTCAAGCCCAGCACCACGGCCAGGATGATATGCAAGCGCATATCAGGAATTGAACAGAAGATACAGTCAGGCTTTTGGGTACCGCTTATTAGGACTGTGTTACACAGGGCATAGTATTAACCATCACCACCATCTCGGCACAGGCCCTGCTTTGTGCCAGTCTGGCATCACTCTTGCATGTGGTGACACTGGTCCCTGGTGCAGCACTGCCTTCCCTTTCCCTGGTCTCTAGCCAGCTCCTCATTCATCTTCAGGCTCACCCTTGTCCTGGCTTCACTCCTACAGCTGACTGGGTTTCCTTTGTCTACACAAAGTCAACAGCAGAAGAAGAGGAATCACAATAGCTAGTTACGGATATTTCTCTTCATTCTAATCAAGGCTCAGGTGGAACATCTCTTTGTCTTCCAATCCCATTCTATTTTCTATTTTTCCTTTTCCTGTATCCACAGCATCAGAGTATATTCCTGTATCCACAATCGGAGTACCAAGAAGCGCACCTACCACTAAATTAATTTTCAGTGCCGAGCCCTTGGAGCTGCTCCAACATTCAGAACCTTTCTTCTGCCTTTAGATAGGTTTCCCCATAGATGGATCAAATGCCAAAGTGCTGGGCTACCAATAACAGAAGAACACGCAGAAGCCTTTTTTCTCTTTCTTGCATCCTTTTGCACCTCACAATTAGTTTTCAACAGAAATAAACAGAATTACAGGAAAACCCTGCAGGAAAGGACTGACAGCATGAATGCTTCTCTAGATACTACCAGAAGCTGTAAGTCTTTTGACTCCTGCTGTTCGCTGATCTTGTATAAGACAGAAATGGGAGTTGTGCATGGGTAGGAGGACTTTTTAATTTTATTATCTGGTTCATTGGGAAGTACCTTCATCTCTGAAAGCAAAAGGCAGTGCGTGCATTGCAATGAGCCTTGCGCACTTGCCCAGTAATATCTCTGAACTGCTGGATGAGAAAAGGACTTGTGCTTGAAAAAGAGGGGATGAATGTGTGCCGCATATTCTGATGCCCACTCCTTCTCTCAAAACAGATTCTTGTTTAACATGCTGATTAAGTTGGACAACATAGAAATTTAAAATAAATGCTCCCACAAAATTTGAAAACTTAAGTGTGAAGCTTTAAAAATTAATCAATATAAATCTATACATATATATAAAAATATATTTATGCAGCTATAAATTGAAATTTACAGATATATATACACAGACATTGATGGGAAAGGAATTGAGACATGCTAGTAGAAACACCTAAAAGAAAAGGGCATGGAGTGGTCCTAGGATGTCTTTATTCCACATAATTTCTGCTCCCTGCCAACTGCCTGATAATTTAAACTAAAAAAATAATCAAATGAAATCAAACGGATAACGACATCCCCATTGTGACTTCTCCAGCACAACCATATTAGCCAGCTTTATCCCCTCTGGAAAGGAATGTCCATCTCCTGTGGACTATATGATGGCACTTAGGTTGCCATGCTAACAGCTTCTCCAACAGTGGGACAATTGTTTTACTAAGATCAAAAGGAAACCTGAATTTACTGCATAAAATGCAGTAAATGTACACATCAAAAATTTAAGAATAAAGCACAAGATTGCCTCCTAGAAAAAATCCAAGTCAACCACTTTACTCATGTGCATGTTTTCTCTTATTTAATCCTCAACAAGTTTTCTACTGAGATCCTCCTGCTTATTCACAGTGGTACTGCTGCTAACAGTGTGTAAATGCCACCTTCCTCTCCAGCTGATACACAAATTTTATCTAGGGCCAATTCAGGAAAGATCTTTTCAATACATCGCACAGAGAAAGGATGATCATCCAGGTTCACATAGTTCATTTGCAATGCAGAAACCATTGACCAAAGGAGTGTTTCCCCTCCAATATTCATTACAGTACACACCAAAACTTTATCAGCTTTGCTATTACCTTGCTCATTCCCTTAGTTTATTTACATGTCTCTAAACTTCCTGACTGTCTAAACTTGGTTAGTCAAAATGATTGGTGCACTCAGAAATGTTGGTAGCTCATTGATCATTTCACATTATGAATCAGCAATATAAGTTTTTAAACAATTCTGGGCTTATTCTATACCAGGCTACTTGAATTCATTCTTGATCTTGAAAATGGCAGGATACTCCTGCTTTCCTGGTTGTTTCATCTATTAACACTATATGATGGGAGAGAGGGAGGCACAGATTGTCTATAGTTCTTTCTAAATTACCTGTTGCTGTGGACTCCCAACTTGCTTAAAAGCCGTCGGTGTGATCATGCAATAAATACTTAACAATTCAGATGTCTGTCAGTAACATTGCTAATTTAGCCAAAATCATACATATCTGGGGTGGTAGAGGGTCTCGGTGCAGCTGTATTGTCCCCTATGCACCTAGTCCAGTCCTACTAAATAAGACAACAAAATGCTGGATAAAGAGCTGGAAGTCTCAGCGCTCACAGCAATCTCCATCTCTGCAATTATCTTGGTAAAAAAAAAAATCAAAACAAAGACAAAATGACTCCTAGGCTAGCACAGATACACAAACAGACTTTTATTATTATTTTTTTAAAACTCATTTTCAGTGTTATATAAACTGTGGGAAAAGTATTTGATTCATGCTTGCATTAAAAATCTGCTCAGCTAAAGCCCCTTGTCACAAATTAAATCATAAACCAAAAGTCAAACATGATTTGTGAAATTTACATTTGTTGAAGAAATACTCCCCAGTGCTCCATCAGGATTACTCTCTGGTATCTGAAATACCACCCGTAATTCACAAGCTCCTCTGAAACCACACCACTATTGTTACCGCTGAGATGGCAGGCATGATGGAAAGGTGCTGCCACAACCAGAGAGCAATCGTTTTTTTGATGCTGGTGAGAACTACAGGTTACTATGTTTTAATATTTGGGAGAGTGCACGTATACACACGTCTCAGCTCTCACACTCTTGCAACACTTCACTCCCTCACAGATGGTCTCTTCCACCTCTTAGATTTATCCAAGGTCTTGGCAGAAGATCTGCATTTTGCCCTTTCTTTAAAATAGTGTCTAATAAAAAAATGAAACATAATTAACAGTCATTTTCTCTTCTCGGAGTCAGAGTTTCTCAGAACAGGGATTCAGTGTCTCTGCTGCAGGGACATGTGGACAGCTCAGTCTTACAGCCAGAGGAGCTACAGCACAAAGATGACGTAGTGATTGTTAAAGCCTAAACAAAGCCCGTCATTTTTAGAAGCCAGGATATCCAGATATATCTTAAAGATATGGGATGCTTCCCTTTTCAAGGTGATTTTCAGCAGGCAGATATTTTTCTGCCAAGGAATGTGGTAATTTTTCTGAAATCTTGGTGTAAGACCATCCCCACTGCTCTGAGAACTAGATATTCTTCACGTGGAGCAAAATTGTGCCCAAGACTTTTTGGGTAAAGACGGAGAGCTCAGCTCAGCTGCTGGCTTCACAGGCATCCAGAGCACTTCTACAACCCACCCTCACACTCCAAATGATGATCAAGGCCTTTTTTCTTCATGTTTCCACTGCGTGAGTATACTACCCCTAACCTGAAACACATCAGCTGTAGGATGTGTTTGTGCAAGTGTGTGTGTATGTTTTTGTGTCTGTATACCTAAGATTACACAACATACAATTAAAGAAGGATCACAAAGAAGAACATTCCCTCTCTCTTAACCAAAAGAAAGCCTGGGGCCACAATCTGGCCTCCTTTAAACCAGAATACAGTAGAATGTATGATGCCTCTCTTATTAGGATTAAAGGAGAACTCACTGGCTGTAAAAGCCTCATTTCCCTTTGGTACCCTTCTTCTGCATACGGAATAGGTCGCTTTAGTTCTGGGCCTTTGTTCTCTGCTGGGGCAAAGTGGGCTTAATGCAGCCATGATGACCATTTACACCACTGAGGATAAAGCACTCGGAATGCAGCTGAGAGAACATCTGAGCCAGCCTTCAACCAGTGCCTGCACAAGCTCACTCTGTCAATCTCATTTCACTGTGGATGGCAGGCTCTGCCTCAAAGGAGGACAGGGAATCCAGAAGAAGTTTCTGCCTCCTCTACTAAGCTAACCCTTAGGCACAGAGCTCTCACCTCTGGGAAGGGAATTCATTGCTGAATAGCCCATAGGGATTATTACCTCTATTCAACACACTTTCTTAGGGTAAACAGTCATTCTCTTGTGTTGTGACACTAAGGAGAGGTCACCAATGGATATTTGTTTTTAAAAATAGTTTCATTTTTTCTTAACCACTCTCTTCTACTTGCAATAACCTGTTAAAAAGGTGAAAATACACTGAGTTCACTACTGGGTTGCCCCTTTCCATTTGGAGAACACTGCTTTTTTTTCCTGTTGTACCAAGATTAATGTGGCCTGTTTGACAACAGAGTCAACATATCTAGTGCCCTGTCAAGCTAAAATGACTCTGTCTGTGGACAACATCCCTGTCTGGCAATGGCAATCATTTGGGAAAAAAAAAAAAGGCTTTGCCACTTAACTGTTACTGCAGAATTATTGGGAGATTTCTGCATCCCTTAAAACCAACAACTGATATTGATGGGGCAAATTTAAAATATAGTTAGCAAGAGTCAAATGCTTCAATGAAAACTATCAGGCAAGAGAGGTTGTCTGAATTATCCACTGTAACAGTTTGTTGCAGTTTTGATTCAAAATAGTTCCAGACCTTACAGATACAAATGTACCTCCCCTCTTGCTGTTTGATAGAAAATGGTTTGATCTCTCTCCTCCATTGTAAGTAGGAAAAGAAACAGCGCATAATTAAAGCACAGAAAAGAAAATGAAAACAGCCAAGCAAATAAGAAGTGTTTTTCCCTATCCAGTACCAGATATCACATGGACACAGCAAAAGGTGAAAACACACCCTGCTACATTCTTTCAGAAACATTACCAAGTTCCAAAACCCTCCTCTCCCTTCCTTCCTCCTTCCCTTCCCCTTTCTCTGGCAAAAGCCAGTAATACCTACAAATATTTTTTATTTTCGTAAACATCATGCAGCTTTAAAACGTGAGGATGTTCTATCAACTTCAGGATGGCTATTTCCCGCTCCACCTGGAAGAAATAAAAAGAAATAGAGATTAGAATCTAGGCTGTAGAATACATTAGATATCATCACACATTCTCTTCTCATTTATCCATTTTCCATTCATCTTTATATGTGCAAAACACAGCAATGTATAACAACCTATCTAATTTAGCACTCACATAATTTAAGAAAAATTCAATTTACGCAGCCTTAGTAGTTCCCGCCCTGCAGGACAGAAAATCAGCAAAATTCCAAGGTTGAAAGAAAAGTCCCAAATCTACTAAAGGGAATTGGCTGCAGGAATCATACAATCATTCAGGGCTGCTCACAATCCAAAGCTATTGACACATTCGCTTAGTGCTTTTCTGATTCCCACAGGCAGAAGTATATACTATGTATTGCATACTTGATTCATATTAGAAAATCCCCAACCTAAAGAACTTGTAGTGTATGCAGGGGAGACAAAGAATAGAAGACACACAGCAATGAGATTTTATAGCTGCAGAACTGAGGCACAGAAAGGGAAAGAAAGATAAAAAGTGACATAAGTGGAAAACACAACAAGAAATTAAACCCCATTACTGGAGTAGCACTATTCAAAGCCTTAAGTGTAATACTGTGCTTTCTCCCAATTCCCAATATGTCCGAGCATGGCTACTTCTAAGAGTGTGTCTTCAACATGGAGTTGATAAGTTGTGACTAAGTCCCTGTAATTGGTGTAAGTCCTGTTCTCACCCAAAATTCCTATCGTGACTGTTGTGGTTCTTTTAACATGAATTTACTCAGGTTATTCATTAGAGATGGAGTCAGAGTAACTCCTCAGTTGCTAGCAAAATTGCTCTGGACTGCTCAAAGTCACACTGTAATTGCTCTGATTCGATGTAGGCTAACTCAAAGGGAATTAAAGTAGCACTGTGGAGACTGTAGATAATGGAAACTCTGCAACAAGATGCAGTCTAAGCATTGCACAGTTGGGCATGAGAAATTTCCAGGAATCCACAAAGGCAGGAAAAAGATCTAAAGAGGCAAACAAGGACAACTAGGCAGGGTTTTTTTTTCCCCCAGTCCTTCAAATAGCTGATTGTTGTGGAGCTGCTATGCTAATAAACAAGACGTGAACAAACTACAAACCATCCCTTAACATTTACCTTGCAGGGATCAGACGAGTTATTAGGAACTTGCTCCACTATACTTTTAGTTCTTCACGTCCTTTAATTCCTGAGATATCATTCTCTGCTAAGCCTCAACACAGCTCTCCCTGAATACCAGTAAGACACTAATCAGGAAATTAGAAAGTGGTTGTTTTCCAGCACTGTGCAGAGGTGGAGGATTTCCCAGCATGTTTGGTATCACCCCAGATAGTACCTCTTGCACCACATCACCCTTGGCCTTCCTTGCATAGCAGGATGGAAGGAAGGGTGTTCGTACGTGTGTCAATCTTAGTCTTTCAAAAAAATGTATTCCTCTATCCAGGGTCAAAAGTCACCTGAGAGATCCACTTCCATGCTTGGGATCTCCAGAAACAGCTCCTTCAGAGAAGTGGGGAAGGCATGTAAACATACATGTACAACAGTTCAGGACTGCCAGAACTGCTATGAACTCAGTGATACACAGTATTTGACAGTGAGAGCTCTGTAGGTGTGACTTATTCATGACCAGAACTTAGATGAAAGCCACCTATACAAACAGGAAATGAAAGCTGGGTAGATTTCAACAGGATAGCTCTTCTGCCAAAAAAAACCCACCCCAAAAATGGAGGGAGAGCTAGTTTTATTTCATTTTTGTCTTCTCTTCAAAAAGACTTGTTGCTCTTTTCTTTTACAAAATACTTACTGATATTTGCAGAGGGTTTGTTCAGTCCTATAATTGATAAAATTGGATTTGATTCAAGAACAAGGAAAAATAAAACAGAAGTACCCACTCCCATAACACTCTTTCAGTAGTACAGAGACTGATCATCTGTACCAGGTACTGCAGCTGGTCAGAAACTGGAATTCTAACAAAGCTCCTTTTGGATGGGGGAGAATAGGTATTTCACTTAGAATGTGACCATTGCACCAGTTATGGCAGGGACCATCCAACCACATTCTCCCTCCTGGGGGACATCCTGCCTGTGAAAGATGGAACTCCCTGCAAATGGGCGGTCTAACTGCATTGGCGACTCACTTCTGAAAAATCTCTTGGTGGGTTTGGTGGCAATGTACATTCAGACCAAGCGAGTGATGGATGGAAGCATCCAGTCAGGGTCCTGCTTGATTACTGTCCTAAAGCATGAGAAGTCGCAGTGATTTATGACTACCTCTTGGAGGAAGGGATTCAGTTACAGCACTACATGGTCTATATTCAATAAGAGAGCATCAGACCAGAAAGCAAATATCTACTTAGTACCTACAGATTTACACTAGGAACCAATGTCTGAGTGTGGAAAGTTCTGTGTATATTTTTAACTTCCTGGGAACTAAATCCTGAGAGGAAATACAATATTGGAGGTCTTGATTTCAATGCCAGGTATGTAGAAACTATCTGGCTTGATGTGCCTGGCAGCATTTCACTTCCATGTACTCAGTTCAGTGGTGTACTGCACCATTCCAGCGCGGGCAGCAGTCAGATTTCCACAGTCTGCTACCTCTTCTAGCTGTAAACCAAGGACAAAACTAATCTACTGATCTCAGTAAGACTTGGCATAATCCTTCAGTGGAAAAGGGCTTTATGAACAAAAAGTGTCATTACTGTACTTCTTATAGTCCAGTTCTTAGCCCCATGTAGAGGAGTAAGACACTAATGGCTGTATTACTCTAAGAACTAGAGATTCCCAGCTCTCTAAACAGCAATCTGATAAAGATCATGTTCAAAAATTTTACATTGGTGTCCTGCCTCTTTTCCTTTCCACAGGAAAACAACAGGTCACAAAACAATGGATCACTTTCTCAAAATTACTACTGTAAGCTAGTAATTGATACCCTTTGGACACAGATTGTAGATCTCAATAATGATTTTACTGATGCATGGCTCAGTAGGACCTAGCAGCCACCATGTCATTAGCAAAGGAGAGCTATCTGGACACACTGGCAAAATAAAAGAGGCCTGAAATAGCATGCAGCTTTGTCTCCTTCCCCAGAGCTTTGCCAGCCCCTTGGCATGCTTTTTTTGCACATCCCTGTGCTTGCAAGCCATGGAGTGCTGTCCAGCTCAGAGCTAGCAAGCACAGGGGAATGGAGAAACCCTGAAGGAGTGTTTGTTTGCTTTAACGCAGATGCAATTACCAGAAAGCAGGCCAAGCCCGGAATAGCCTGTCTAGGGAGGCTCAGACTCTGTGATAAACACGAAGCATGGAGAAGCATTTGCATAATAGCTAAAAAAGAAATGAAAGAAGTGAATCATTCTCTGTCACACAAACATTGGGTCACGTCACAGGGTCCCAACTACAGCCTGGCTTGCCTCATATCATGGTAGGTTACTGACTGTGAAATAACTTGTAACCTTGCAGGTGCCAATTAAATATTTTAAAAATCTACACAGGAGGCTGATTTGACAGGATGCTCCAATATTTCAGCTAATGACGAAGTACAACACTGGGGTAATGTGACCCTTTCTGCTGTTGCCAGTGTACCTCCAAAACATCACAGGACTCCCGGCCTGGCCTGGCACATTGATTCCAAAATCCTGAAGTGATGGGGTTTACATTGTACAGGTTGTCTAACCATGGGAACGCTTGCCAGTAACTTGATGGTTTAACTTGGTAAGTAACACCTGCAGCGCTCCTCGGTGCTCTGCCACAGGTTACAGGGTAAATGTGGCCCTTAAACTTATCTGCAGTGTATGTTTCTTTAAGATGCATCAGGGCTTCATGCAGGAGACACTGACAGCAGCTGACAAGGAGTAGATTTATTCATTCAGCACATGAGATTATCTGCTGCCCAGTAGTACATAGCTAGCGAGTGACTGATGTGCAAATCTCTACCAGCAGTCAGCAGACTTACATCAGACTTACACCTTACATCAGAAGCAAATTGCCTCCTTTTGCCTCCTTGTTACGTTCGGTGAGTGCGACATCCTGGCTGCCATCCCCAAGTAGTACAGGACACAGGACACAAAGCAACAGATGCTCTGAAGGAGAAATACCCTGAGTTTTGACTTGTTTTTCTTTTTCCCTCCTCACCCTGTTTTTTACGTTAATGCACACTGTGCTTTCTTTGACTCCAAGCAGAATGTTTGCATGGGTTTTTTTTTTCGCTAGGAGAAAAAAACAAAGTCACATGCAGCCAGCCCAGTGTTTATGAGAAATGTGCCACCCCAAATCAGGGGCCATAGTCACGCCTCTGGGGAACACTGATATCTGCTGCTCCAAATCAGCATTATCAGTCCCTCTCAAGTGAGCCATGACAGACCTGCAGTACTCACTCCAAACTTAGAAAGTTAAGTCTCGCTCTGACAAGAAACGCTGTAAGTAGTACTCACCTGCAGCTTTTTCCCTGTGAAGGACCAACACACATGTCTGGTTTGTTTCAGGGATATATATGTTAAAGAATGCAAGAGCAGGAAGCCAACAGACTCTGTGCAGGAGCACAGGAAAGCAGCGAAATTCATAACTCACTTCCCTCCAGTACGAATTAAAAGGTATATTCAAGAAGTTTTAATGCCTTGTGGGCTGCTGCGCTCAACTACAGAAAAAGTCACTAAACACAGAGGCGAAACAAACTGCCAAAATTGAGGGATATGGAGAATTTAAGTTCAAATAACCCAAGTGCAGAGCTCCTTGTGTTACTTGAGGCATTATTGATTTAATACAAGACGTACCAAACACAATGTTGGAATGTCTGAGACAAAGGATGCAGGAGATTCTGAATCTGATTACTGGAATATGGGCAAGCACAAAGGAGGTGGTATAGCAGAGCACAGCATAATGTTCTGCCAAAAATGTAGTGTAGAGCTTCTGAGAGCATTGGTTGGGGATATGATAAGGCAGAGGGGTTCCCAAGAGTATCCGGGAAAGTGACTGAGAGAGTGAAGCAATGCTGACAGTACCATGGACTGAATCCTTAAGGGAGTCCACCATCAGTAGGAAAAGAAATTTAAAAGCATGGTTTTGGAAAAGCTTCAAAGTATAAACTCTCCCCCATTTCATAAGTGTCTCAGCTACCCTCTTTCCTCCTCTTCCTCTTTTACTCCATTAGTCACACTGGCCTTATTTAGCTCTTTGGCATTGTCTTACACAAATGTCCTTTACACTTTCTCCCTAATACTCTTCCAGAAGCAATCAATAGGATTGCTGCTATTTCTTTCTCTGCATCTTTCCTTAATTGCCATCTCTGGTTCCCTAAGAATTAAGACCAGTAACAAATGCTCCAGGAGAGGGCAGAATAGCTAGAACTTTGTAGAGACTGGAGGCAGAATGTCAGACTCCATCCCTGCCTTGGTCTGCTCTACAAAAAGTCTAATGACATCAGTCATTTCAAAGAGTGGAAAACAGATAACACGATTTTTGTTTCTCTACTATATTCTCCTGTCCTTCATTTTTGTCCCCCTTTAGATGGATACTTGAATGCACTTGCATATATGGATCTTATTTCAGCTGATACAAATCTAGAAGGGATTCTCCATCCCAGTAGTCACTCACAGCTGGCAGTGACAGAAGCAGAGTCCAAAGCAACCCACAGCTCTCCCCTTTGTTTCTATTTTCTAAATATGCTGTTGAAGCACAATTGCACCTCCTGGAGGGAGATGGTCCCAGACAAACGGCAACATGGACCTCATCCAGGAACTGTGAAAAAGTCAAGGGCAACACAGACTCACAAAGTTCATGTTTTCACTTTAGTTTGCAATAAAGAGGGAGCCTTGAGGGGACGTCTGGCAGCTGTAGGCAGATGAATCAACAGCCAACTTTCTGCCAAACTGCAGAGCCAGCAGATGTGTACTATGGGAGACCAAGCAACCCTTCAGTCCATCTCTTCTACCACAGAAGGTCAGCAACAGTTTCTATCAGGCTGCAGCATGAACAGCAGCTTCTACCTGTTGTGCGCCAGCTCTACATTAGCACTTGTATGTCCATCCCATCTTAAGGACACTGATCCCAAGAACTACTTATTCTTATCCATGATGTTGAAATTAGTCTGCTTTGTCAATAAAATAAATGCTGTAAGCACAGACTGTGTCTGAGGAACACGCCTGTCCAATGCCTCTCTATAATGACAAGACCACAACTGGTGTATCTCTACAACATGAACCAGCACTTAAGTTCCAAACCTCCCTGCCCACTCATCTATATGACGGATTATAACTTTTAAATGCAGACCCACCTCAACCACAAGCATGTCTTTTCATATCTTGCAAGACTGGAATGAATAGCATGGGAAATGCGCAGTGACCTCTCCATGTATTCCTCTCTGTGTGATCAATTTGGATCTAGCTGACAGCAGGCAGGCTCAAAGCCCGTTACTCTCAGCACTTTTGTGACCCACACAGCAAAATTAGCTTTGTAGACTCAGTCTCAGTCCCAGGTCAGGAGTAAACTATGGGTGGACAGTTAAACTGCTATTGCAAAACTGCCCCCTCCCTTCAACTACTGCATTTCAGTGCTGAGAAATGACACAAACTTTCAACATGATGCTGGACCTGACACAACAGCTTTGTCTGTGGTGCCTGCCACTTCTTCCTTTGGCATCAGGGATGCAGCAAAGACAGCAACACTGGCTGGGAGCTTTCCATGGGGTTTTAATCCATGAAAGGGTGGTTAATAAGGCAGGAACTGTAATACAAAGCAAGAGGCAGAGAGAAGAGAGGAAAAAACAAAATCGTATATTTTGTCTCGATCTTGAGGCTGCTTGTGCATACTTCCTGCCACCCTTCAGGTTCAATTTGCAACAGAAGACATTACAGCAAGACTTGTACTCCCCTCAGTAAAGATGATGTCTTTCTCTGCTTTGTACAAGCAACAGAAGCAGTAGAAAATTAGTCAATTGCTGCCATCAGCATCCAGGAGCTCTCACAGCTGGTAGTTAAGAGATCAAAGACAGCAACAGAGGAACATTTTGTTTCTCAGTTATTTTATCTCTGCTCTTCTCATATCCTTCCCTCACACAATAGTCCTTTATTACTGGAGGTGCTGATGACATCTTGCAGCTTATCAACATCAATATCAGGATCAAGAAACCCCTTGGCAAGGGAGGTTTATAGACAACATTGTAAAGATAGGCTCTCGAGCATCTCGGTACAGGCGATGAGGATAAGTGAAGTCATTCCTTCTCCACGTTGTCCAAACCTACTTGAGAAAGGAGGGCTCAGACATGTCTGAACCTTTCTGAGTCCTAATGGCGAATTCTTCAGCTCCACCATACTAAACCATAGCCAAAAGCATTCCCTATCCTAAACCAGATCTTATTTTCCACTTAGTGACAATGGCAATCACTTCTGCAGTAGAGAAAACTTCTCCCTTGAATTACCTGTCACTCCAAAGCAACCTGTATGTCTATGACAAGTGGCAGACTGCAGTGCAGATGCACCCACCAACATAGCATTATTGCACAGAGATCAGGAAGAGCAAAGAAATGACGGACGGTGGTATTATTTTCATTGTTTCTGAAGGTGTTGTTGTGGATCACCTTCAGAATAGTCATCTTAAAGTGCCATTGCTTACTTGAGTCTCTTCCCATTCCTTTTTATCTGGCCTACACAACACAACTAATACAGAGTTCAAAGCTATCTGTCCTTTGATGATGGGCAACACTTTGTTATGTCAGGCAATAACATTTCACTAAAGAAAGTACTAATGACTCAAAAATTATTTAGAGGAAGCAATAGGAAAAGGAAAAAAACATAGAAAAGCTTAAATCCCTCGAAAGAACGTTTTTGGCTGGACATGCTTACTTCAGCTATTCCTTGAAGTGGCAGAGCCAGCACTCCAAAAACAGAAGAAAATTTGAGAAACTGGCATTCACTTAAATCATGCCATCTTAGGCCCGTAGACCTTGAGATGCTTTGGCACACACACACAGGCATCCTCCTTTCACAATCTAATTCAAAATCCCTTGTACTTGCCAAATACTTATGGTAACACTGATATGTACAGATTTAGAAGTGCTCACAATTTTCTAAGAAGATAGCAGGCTAAATTTGAAACTAGCAGTATTTGAAATGGACAGCTGTGCTATATTTACTCCCCTCCTTCCCCAACTTTTCAGCACTTTCTGCCAGAGATTACATTAATCAGTCAGCTGAACCTTGTTCCCAGATGTCTGGAATATGCAAAAAACAACCTGTGAATTCGGGAGTTTTCCAAGACTCAGCAATACAGTCATAACAGAGTTTTGGAATGAAAAGTCAACGGACGCTGTTCATGTCATCCTCTCTCTACAGAAAAGAAAACTAACTACATCTCTTTACAGGAGACATAATTAACTCCCTTCTTTCCAATGGAGAAAACCTTTCCATCCACTAAAAGCTTATACTGTCTCCCATGCAAATACGAGACAGACAAAAACCCCATCAAAATCTTTCTGAGGTGGTTGCCACACTCAAGAAACCCAGCAATAACTTCAAACAGAAGGATGTTTGTGCCTGTGTTGGAGACTCACATGTTGAATCTCAAGTACAGGTATTTTGGAGGAAAGCACCAGAGAGAGGCTCTCCTCTCCTCCTCAAACTCACAGGAATCTGTGAGTTTGGATGTAAAACTTCAAGATATTTAGGGGTAGCTGATCGTTACATTAATGTATGTACAATAGTAGGGATTAGAGGTGCATCTTAATGGATGGATTTGTGTATGGGTCAGAAGTTTCATTAGTGTACTGCTTCTTACCCTTAAGTTTATACCTACACCAAAACAGAAATACTTGCTATTCATAGTCCCTCCTTTGAGTAGGAAATGTACACACCAGGTAAAGGATTTGCCTTCTGTGCTTTGTTGCTAGACACCATGGGACAGTAGGGCAGCACTTCCTTTTAGTTTCTGCGCTGGACATGTTTGGCCAGGTCCAAAGAATCAAGGTGAACTAAAGACTTCCACAAAACATCTGTGAAGGGTACTCAGGAAAGCTCTATGGAAAGCTCTATCCCCAAGCCCATCCCACATTTTGTTTGCTGGAGGAACATAGTAACATTGATGAGGACCTTTTGTTTCTGAGAGTCCTAAAATCATTGCTGGGTGGCATTCAGTAAGAAATGGTAAGGAATTGTGGTGACTTTAGAAGGCCAGTCCTCTTCTCTGCAGAGATCTGTGTAACCGCTAAACAAAGCTGAGGCAATTTTACCTCCTTGATAACAGTCTTACCTCATCCCAACTGGACGACTTAAGGGTTATCTAGAATTTTGTCTTGTCCTTTGGTATCATTCTGCTGCCCACATGTTGCTGTATTTAGAGCAGGGTAATGTTACACATCTAAACTGGGAACCTGTTTTTTATTTTGGAGTGGATTCCTTATTTCAACACAGAAGTCACTCAGGAACAACTACATTCTGTGAAATCCTAGAATAACTGTTAAGAGCCTTTTCTGACCATTCTTGTTTTGCATTCTTACGTTGCTAACATTTCTAAACCATTAACTTTTACCTGCTCTCTACTACTTTTTTTCTGAGTTAGAAGTGATTTTCCTTGCAATTTGCCAGACCTTTTCCATGTTCCCTTCAGGGTGGCTGGGGACATGAACTTGTTAGAAAATGTCTTCTTCCCATTTCAACAAAGTGTTTAAAGTGCATACTTAAGTCTACACCGTTACCACACAGTCTAGGTTCTACGCGCAAGCAATAGAAAGAGAAACGATGAAAAGAAGTGAGCAAAAAAGTACCTTGCAACTTCTAGCTCTGTAGAGGAGTAACACATGGAGTTTGAAAGTTCTTGGTGGCCAATCTGAACGGTTTTGGTGGCCAACCAGGAAGTGGAGATAGTCCTTACTTGTGACCCATTAAACATGCATTTCGCAGAGCTTCCCTTTTGATGAGATTCCTTAGGAATTCCTTCATTTACCCAGGCAGCTAGGCATTGTTTTCCCTCCTCCTTCTGTGGGAACAGTGACCTGTTTGAGAAACCTGATATGTCTCCACAGGGTATAATTTAGCACTCTCCAGTCAAACCAAGATCCCTGAAGCACTGTTGGGTCTCTATGATCTCTTATCTTGCTCATGATCTACAAATGATCAGTCACTTAAAGCCCACAGGAAAGGAGGTTGCTGCCTACCTACTGAAGGCCTGAGCTTATCAGTTCCACTTTCAAACAAATGAGCAGGACCTTCACTTAGGGAAAATATATACAAACATATAGCACTCTCATTAAGGAAATATGAAGTAGTGCTTTAAATCTGAAACAGAAAATAAGCAAAGCAGGAAAAAATACAAAGCAAACAGCCCTCCCTTAAAAGCGGTCTAAATATTTTCAAATAAGACGACGTTCCTCGTAGAGGGAAAGGAAATGTGTAATGCATAGTTGTGTCCTTTCCTTGATCTGAATGGTAATGGTTGTTCCTCATCCTTTTCCATGATACGTGTACATATTCTCCAAGTCTTGAGATGCGAGTCAGCACCTCCATGCAGCTCTTCAGTGGGATCACTCTGCTCATCTCCTTTAGACCTGAGGATTCACCCGGTTTGCAGCAGGCTTCCTTTTTCTGGGAGAAGTGTCTGTTGTTACAAGAGAACCCAGGATCTCAGGGTTGAAACAGGACTGCAAGAATTTACAGAGGGTTTACATGAATGAATAAGTTTGATCTTCAAATTTAGGCCAGAAGCAGCACATCCAGCCCTCATACTCTTTTTTCTCCCTCATACTCTTTATTCGACCAAACAGGATTTTCAGACAACCTGAGGGGATTGCCTTCATGGTTGAGTGTGCATTTTACCAGAAGACTTATTTGGTAAAAAAGCTTTTATTATAAGCATTTTGGTTCTGTTTCCCTTGCTGAATGCTGCTTTTCTTGTCTTTCTGACTTTCTCAAAGTCCTGTGCAAACTTCCCTTTTCACAACACACCTGAAAATCTAGCAGATGTATAGACTATGTAGTTGAATGACCACTTTATAACACTTTAAGCACCACCAAACAGTTTCTTGTGCCGCTTAGGAGAGTATATATATATATATATACACATCCTTATGGTCTGCTACAGAAAACCAGTGTACTTTTCTAGAAATGCCCTCCTTCTGCTTGAAACACCACCTTGCATTTTGCAGGAGTGATCCTAAACCAGAATAATGAACCTGGCAAAGGGTTAAAATGGGATTCGTAATTTATTTTTAACCAGGGCTTGAGAACTTAATTCTTTCCTTTTTCTCTTCCTCCTGTGATACCTCTTTAAATTGAGATTTTTTTTCCAGCCCCAAGCCCACCTAATGCCAAGGGGTCAAGCTATCTTTCTCAAGCCCTTTGTTCATCACAGAAGTATGGGGGCGCAAGATAAGTCTTTGCCGAAGCTACCAACGATGAAGACATCAGCACCATTAAGAGCTGCTGCCTTCTGTGCAGTCAGCTCTCTGTAAGCCGCCTCCAGTCCTCTGCTGTATCAGAGCAGGTCACCTCTCCCTGGGGGTCCCCACAGCCAGCTCTGCAGCAGGGCTTGTGCTCAGCTCCTCACATCCAGCCTGCCAGCTCATTAATCACTTGGGATGTGACTGCTACTGCCACAGACACCTGAAGACTGAGGATGTTGTCTCCTTGTTGCTACACAAGGCTTTTCTCCCTTCTCCAATTGTTTTTAAAGGGAAACACCCTCCCCCAACCCCTATGCTGCAACAGAGGAATATTGGTTCAGATCTTAACAGGAAGATAAAGACTTGTAACTGCAGTCCCCATGGTGGCTGTGCATGGCTCCCTGTCACACTGATGTTCCAGCAGGATTAAGGCATTAAAATGTATGCATGGGAGTAACCTCTCATGCAAAAGGCCACTGTAATCATTACAGAGTTGGACTAAAGACTCTGTTGCCAGTTTCCCACCCAGAGAGCAGCAGAGAGACTGGGGAAAGCAGGCTGTGTCCCTCAAGCAACTGACAAATATAACTGCTCGGAAAAAATGCAGTATGTAACACCAAAAGGGAAGCCCTCTTTCTCTAATAGCTTTTGCAAACCAAAGACCAGTTAGTTAGTAGCCACAACAGGACTGTCAAGCATTTCCACAATCTAAGGCGCGTTCTTACTTTTCAACTAACCAACAGAAAAATTAGGGAGCTGCACATGACCTGATGTCCTGGTACAAAGCAGATGCAGTGATGTCAGAGCTCCTATTCCCTCTGCAGCACTGGCTGAGCACAAACAACAACAACCCCTTCACTTTCACAGATTACCCTTACAATGTGGGTATTTTGTCCTGCAGGACAAATAGAAAGAAGCAGGAATCCACAGAGAAATTAAGGAAAGTAACTACTTGCCACAGACTCCCAGGGCAGCACTGATGCACTCAGGGTACTTCTTCTACCTTTACACAGGACTTCGCCTGTACAACAGCTCCACTCAAAACCAGTGAGAGTGGATTTAATGTTTCTTTGGTGGTAACTTTCACTTGCATCTCTCTCTTTCCCTTCAGTGAAACCCCGCCATGCTCCAGCTCAGGGAGCAGCCAGGCGCAAGGTGGTCTTTTCAAGAATCAACCTTTTTGTATTTCATTTCTTCATCCTTTTCAAGCAATTTTTCTTCAGGACTCTTCATTTCAGAACAGTGTCTCTATCACATGGACAGTGGTTCCAGGACCTGCAGGGCACATGTCAGCAGGCAGGCTGTATTAGAAAGCATCGGCTCTGAAGACCTCACTGGCACACCCTTCTCACTGGGGACTGCTGTCAGTCACTGTAATGCAGCCTCCTGGTTCTATTATAACTTGGGTCAGGCCCTTGATAGCACCCTTTTCATTCCCAAGAAAAATATTCTTCAAACTGGGGCACAATGAATTTTCTTACATTAGGATTAAAGAGCTTTCAGCCTCTTCTTAAATAAGCCTTTTTTTTCAGAAGTGCAATCATTATAATTGCAAAAGGATCACGACTGAGAAACAATAAATTGTTTTCTGTAATACTGCTCACCATTAGTATTTGCTTACCTCCAGGAATTCAGGTGCTGCCAGTGGCAGCTTCAACAGATGCTGACTACTCCTCCCATCAGGAATCCCCGTAAGGAAGGATGTTTCCCCTCTGGGGGGTGGCAGCAGCAGGTAATGCCCACATTTTCAAAAAGTTCAGTAATTTAGGGTTCTCTCCACCTAAGTACTCCTAAGACAGGTTTCAGTTGCTGAGCCACCAGCGGCAAGGATTTTAAGAAGAATCCTCTTTCCAGTTAGGCACGATATAAAACTTGGATTTTCAAGTTACCCAGACACCATAGTTGACTGGGTTTAATGAAAACTTGGCCTAAGGAAGGAAAACGAGCTCCTCTGAACAATCTAGACCTAAGCTCTATATTTTGGAGGTGCTGAGAGGCTGCTGTGAAATCCCACTGGAGATGGGAGTAGTTAGTCTCATTACAGCAAGCGTATTCCACATGTTTCTCGAGAAAAAGCACCCTAAATACTAGACTCATCTATACTGTTTGACATAAGTCATAGAATCAAAGAATGGTTTGGTTTGGAAAAGACCTTAAAGATCAGCTAATTCTACCCCCCTTGCCACGGGCAGGGCCACCTTTCACTAGTTCAGGTTGCTCAAAGCCTCATCTAACCTGACCTTGAACAGGGATAGGGCATCCATGACTTCTCTGCGCAACCTGTTCCAGTACCTCACCACCCTCACAGGAAAAAAATTCTTCCTAATATAGAATTTAAATCTCTGCTCTTTTAGTTTAAAATCTTTACCCCTCGTCCTACTGCTGTACTCCCTGACAAAAAGCTCCTCACCAACTTTCCTGTAGGACTGCTTTAAGTACTGTAAGGCCGATATAAGGTCTCCCTGAAGCCTTCTCTTCTCTAGGCTGAACAAGCCCAACTCTCTCAGCCTGTTCTCATAAGGGAGGTGCTCCAGACCTTTGATTGTCTTTGCAGCCCTCCTCTGGACTCGCTCTAACAGATTCATGTTCATCCTGTGCTGAGGGTTCCAGAACTGAATGCAGTACTCCAGGCAAGGTCTCACAAGAGCAGAGTAGAAGCACAGGATCACATCCCTCACCCTGATGCTTACGCTTGTTTTGATGCAGCCCAGGATACAGTTGGCTTTCTACGCTGCAAGTGCACATTGCTGGCTCATGTTGAGCTTCTCATCTACCCGCACCTATCAGTCCTTCTCTTCAGGACTATTCTCAATACATTCTCTGCCCGGCCTGTAATTGTGTTTGAGATTGTTCCAATCCTGGTGCAGAACCTTGCACCTGACCTTTCTGAACTTCTTGAGGTTTACACTGGTCCATCTCTCAACGCTGTTCAGGTCCCTCAGCATGGCATCCCTTCCCTCCAGAAGTGGTAAGTGTGCCACACAGCTTGGCAAAATTGCTGAGGGTGCTCTCAGTCCCACTGTTCATGTCTGTGACAAAGATGTTAACACTGGACCCAATACCGATGCCGGAGAAATACCACTCATCACAAGTCTTCACTCGGACATTGAGCCTTTGATCACAACTCACTGAGTGTGACCATCTAGTCAACTCCTTATCCACCAAGTGGTCTATCCATTAAACCCATGTCTCTCCAACCTAGAGACAAGAATGTTACATGTACATAGAAAGCAGAGAGAATATTAAAATGAAATTTCTTGCATATTTATTATTGTTTCTCCTTGAAGCAGAGACTGCAAATACTGTGATAAATAGACTGAAAGGTTCACTTAGTTTCAGCTGCAGTTTCCCTAAGTGCTTCTATGTCCCTTGCTGAACTGCTGTTTTGTAATGCTATGGAGGTGGGAGTACTTTGGGGATACTCCACAGCTCTCCTCATGCTTCCAATACACCATGAAAGAAACATTTTTTCTCTCTCTTCCCTTGACCCTTCTGTTCCTGTAAGGGGATAACTACCACCAAGGAAGAAAGATCTGCCATCAGCTTCTTCAGGACTTTTTGCACCAACCACAATCTTTCAAATGTAAAGCAATGACTAAGCAGTTTCATGCTTTGCTCCTGCCCCACATCCTTCAGGGTGTGTAAACACAGCGTGCTGCAGACTAACAAAGCACACAGCAAATGCTTCACATTGTAGACTAACATCAGGGGAGCAGAGGATCTAGAGCTGCAGCTCAGTGGTCCAAGGAAAAAGCTCTGCCAGTCTGTGCCTCTTAATAATGGGCAGCGAGTATAGAGTGCAAGCAAGACTAGGTAGAAAAAAGAGGCTATCTAGGGAATCATGCAATATGAGTGCTGGGCTTTAGAGTCTGTAACACGGGTCAGTCAGTCTCTAAACTGCTGTGTTGCTATATGGGTTACCATAGATGCTAGTTCAGCTGGTCAGGTAAATTGTGCTTTTGGAAGGCTAATACAAGCAAGCATATCGAGGCTCTCAGACTTTTCCAAGCTTCATAACTTTCTGCCTATCCTAAAAGGAAGAAGCACTTGTGAAACACAAATCCACAGTAGGGTTTGCGATACCAGCCTCCTTCAGAGTTTGCCCGGCTCGGGGATAACACAAGTCTCTGAGCTGTTTGTCAGGTTAGTAGGGCAGTTTATTCTGCTGTGGTGCTCTCAGTATGGTGTGGAAGGTCTCCATTTCAAGCAGGTATCCTCCACGAGCTTCATAAAAACATACATGGAAACGTTTAAAAGACTGATTTCAAAAGACAGAATGAAACATTGGGACAGAATGACTCTGCTTCCTGCACTGCTTCTTAAGTACCCAGCAGGATTTGAGAGTGTTCTTTATAAGGACAAAGAGCCCAGTCTAAAGCCTACTGCAATGAACTCAAAGGACTCTGACACTGGAAGGCACTGGATCAGGACCTAGGAGGCTTTTGGACTTGCACTGCCACACCTGCAAACTCTTAGTTGGTCTTTTACACCAAGGAGGGGTGGGGAGGTACTAAAGAGGGATGAGACTCAGTGCCTCCCATTTCCTGATGGGACACTTGACATGCAGTGAGAAGCCAGATAGTCGTCTAGGTGCTGAAGCAAGAGGTACAATAGACACAGATCTTCCCTTCAGTAGCTATACAGACCTGCAGCGCATTGAGAGCAGACCCAGGCAGGATTCCATTTTTAGGCTTATTTTATTCTGACTGGACCCATGCTCCAGCCCGTTGGGAGCTGACCTTTTTCACTGAGCTCCCTACAGGGAGCAAATGAGTGGAGGTGAAATTCTTGGTTGAGGCATCAGAGCCAAGCTGTTCTCTGAACCACTCTTTGTTGCCATCTCTTTGTAAGCCTGCAGCCTCCGCTCCCCCCGCCCCTTCCCAAAAATAAACGTCCATGATGTAAAAACATTCCTCTGGGGCTGGAGGTGGAAAAACTAGGACATCACAGTTCGGAAAATGCTCAACACTGCATGAAATATTCGCTATCAACTAAAACAGGTTTACCCGGAGGAGGGTATGATGAAAAGGGAATGGGGAATCAATTTCACTGTGCTATGGTTTGTTATTCTGGTTTCTTCTTCTCTTCTCCAAATCAGATAAGGTTTTTGGAAGCTTCTGTCTGACCCAATTCTTATTCTCTCTTTCAGTCCCTCTGTCTCTCCTGTTTTATGAGCAAATAAGCATGCATCCTAAAGGTATCCTTGCCCAATCCTAAATTCTGCTGCGCTTCAGAACAGGGCTAATAAGGTAATGACGCATCAGAGAAAGAGAGCGCATGTACAGCTGAGTGATCCATCATCTGTGCACTAGGGGGATGGGAAAGCACTGAGTAGAGCCTCCTCAGCTCCTGTAAAGGGCCTTCCCCATTACCTTTGCACAAAGGCCAGAACAAAATAAAGGTGACAAGAACACAAAAAAAGGTTACAAGAATGGCTATTTCTTTCCTCTCTGCTCTTCAAATATTGCACTTCAGAAACAGGAGTGTATCAAAATACTTCTCTATATTACTGACTACCGAGGCATTTGTACCCTTTTTTTCTCAGGAAGAAGCCTGGACAACAGGGAAAGCAGGAGAAAAGGCTCTGGTGCTGTACTGGCATCATGTACTGGCATTCTACCTGCTGCAGTTACAGGTTTCAGTGCAGGTTCAGCCTGAAGCAAAACTCACTGAGTGACTTTGTGTTCAGTGATACAGGAGGTTCAGTCACATCACTGGAAACAGAACATTCCAAGTAATAATGAGGTGTTCAGATAGTGCAATGGGAAGATGGAGAAGATTAGGAGAGGTGATGAGAGGGAAGACATGAATGAAACCTGTGGTTCCCTGTGGGTATCCTGGGATGGGAGATGAAGGCAAAGCCAAAATGTCCTGGGAGAGCTGAAAGGGAGGAAGACAATATTCATATTCCTGAGACACCATCCCCAAACTCTCACAATGCCTGACAGGAACTTACTCCCCCCAGGAATTTCAGCACTCGCTGCACTCAGACAACATGTATGAGGAAACATACACTTAAATTTTTCAATGAGCTCTCACAGAGAATGGGGCTTATGCAGAAAGCCTAGCTTCCACACATGCACAGCTTAAAAAAAAAAGTTATGACTGAAATCCACAATGAATATATTTTCTACTCAACCTAACTCTAAACACATTTTATCAAACAAAGGAACTCCTTAAAGTATCACTTGCTTCAAAGGGCATTTTCCTAATGGCAAAGAGCATGAACACTCAACACATGTTCCACTACAAGTGAATGAGCTCTATCATTCTACCTTAACAGTGGAACCACAGAGAAGCTAAGCTGAACACACTTGAAGCATGGTACCTTCTCCTTCCCTTAAAGCTAGAGTTACTTTGCTTGCTTGCATTGTATGCTTGATGGGATACCCCAGTGCATCCCTCTGAGACCTCTGAACAGGCAAAACAAGCCTAAAGCTATGGCAAAACAGAGCAGTAGTACATATAACCTGGATGTGAAAAGTCAGTCTCAAATTTACCAATGCCATATGAAAAGTAGGATTTACTCACCCACTTGACTCTGGTCATTTAATTCTTTGCGCTGATAAAATATTTTTACATATTCATCAACTATGATTTTATTATTCATATTCTGCTAAGGCCCCATTTAACATCATGCCTTTGTTTTGATACCTGCAAGTAAAAAAATACACAGTTCTAGCCTCATTGAGAGAGGGAAAGCAATTAGAGGTGGATGTTAGACTAGTTAGTCCAGAGGTTTCCCAACAGATGCTAGCAGCCAGTGCCTGTGGAACATACAAATGAAGAAAACAACTAAAGAGTCTTCCCTGATTTATCTACCCTATTCGGCTCCTAGCAATCAGCAAGGATCACTTGACCTGGAACATCTAACAACTGGTTCTCCTTAACTCTTGAACCTATACATCTTTTGGGGTCCCATTATTTTGCAGGTTCATGATGTGTTTTTTGTTAATTTTAAACCCTCTATCACGGTCATTTAATTGATTTCCCACTTATTCTGGCAGGTCATTCCCTACTCATGTCTCAAAACCGATGCTCTCATGATAGGCCCATGGTCAACAGTAGCAAGGACAAGGGCTAAGTTTTCAAAGAATATTTGGGAAATGAGATGAAGGCTACTTCCCAGTACCTCGTGAGTTTCCCCACTTCAAGAATTCTACTCACTAAAAGCAGCACTGTTTTCTGCTCTGTTAAGTGAAACTACACAATAAATGATTGAATGCTTGTCTTTCTTTTTCTCTGTAAGGACAAAGAAACCTTCCTCCATTCTTAGAAGTTCCTAAATGATAGTGTGGTAGCTCTCTTCACTGATGCTTTTCTAGAGACGTAATCATCAGAAAGAAAAGAAGATTCTGTGATCAGTAGCAGATTACAATGGAGTGAATGGATGGATAACAGGTAAATGCTGTGTCTAGCTGAGATGGAGGAAGAGGACTGGTGCAGAAAAGTCACAGATGAGCTCATATTTATACCAGTGAACTAAGTTGATAAATATTTATTCCCTGCAAAGCTCTGCAATAAAGATCTAGTCCTTTTTACCACCCGCTACTTGTATTTGCTTTTAGGAATAAAGCTGGCCTTTATGATCTGAAAATTTGCTCTTTAATTTAATTAAAATATATAAGAACAGTTTTTAAAGGAGTGCTCCACCTGAAAAAGGTCAGTCTATGCTGTGCTCCTAGAGGGCTGCAGCAGGAGCTGTTACTGGTGATAGCATCAAACAAGATCACCAGCTGAATAGTAATTGTGTATTTGAGGAATTGCACATCTTTGCTGTATGGGCAGACCTCTTCAGACTAGGCTTCTTACTAGGGGATGCTGTATTTACTCTCTATACAATGTCAAGAATATGAAGGTCACATGGCCGCTGTTCCATTCAAAATTACAGCCTCTGCTGGATACAAACAACCAAAGCCTTACTACCTGCATGAACCACTATGTGGATTGGTTCTGGTGGCTCCTGCAAAAAAATAAAAAATGCTCTGAGGGGTTTACAAACTGCTTAAAGAGACACTGCCTAATTCCTACACACTCTGCAGGGCTTATTAAAATCCTCCAGGAGATGGCCATAAGCACTATTAGACCTGGTTTAAGTAGTACACAGCTGCATCCTGTGACAAGCAGGACACTGAGAGCATAGCAACGTAATTTGACTCAGTCAAAACGGCTATCATAAGGACTGATCATCACTACCTTCCCTTCTACTTGCGGTACACTGTCAATGTGCTGGCAGGAACAGACTTCATAGGGAATAAGTACACCTGGGACAGGGCAGAATTTGGGAGGCATGTGGAACTCAGCAGATGTCAGGTGTTTAATATAGCAAGCATTTTCCCTGGCAAGTCAGTCCATTTGAATAAACATGATATAAATAGAGACACCAACCCTGCTCTCTTCCACCTGATAGCTTATTGTTTGGGAAGGTCTGGCCACCATCTATTTATTTATTTATTCATGAGGAGTCTTCTTTGATAGAGGATCTACACCCTTTTGTCTCTAAGCAGGAGTCATCACCAAATGTTCCTTCAGTGACAGCCAGTGGTTTGCCTTCATCCATAAGCAGCAGGCACAGAGGCCAAGCTGAGCCACGTACCTCCAGTTTTGGGTTCTATGACATTTCACTAGTCAAAATGCCCCAGAGACTTTTGGGCTCTTGTGCAGCCTAAAACTGCAAGAGTTTGGGGCTTCTGGGGTAGAAAGAAGAAGAAAGAAGGGGATCAGAAGAAAAATCAGCCTCAATCTTGGGGAAGGCTTCAGTGGATGGATGAGGCTTCACTTGACTTACATGTGCCACACCAGACCTACATCTCCTACTCACTAGGCTCCTTGTACTCTTTAGTGACAAGGTAATTTTCCATGTAAGGAAGAATACATTAAATGTGAATAATGACAGCCTATTGCTGATTGATTCCTTCCATAAGGAAAAGAGGAATGGTAGGTCTGGCATCACCTAAAAATATTTTAAGTAATACCTGAAAGGGATTTGAAGTGAAAACCTTGGGGGTTTGTGTGCAGTTTACCTTTGGGTTAGCAACCTATGCCTCCCTACAAACTGAAAACAGCAATACTTAATTTGTAGGACTGTGGTGTAGTTTCTTTCACGAATTCTCAGTGGGATTCTGGAGGAGATTAATTCATGATTTCTTGAAAAGCATGGAAACTCTAGTGAAAAGCAGTGCTCACATAATGTGATACAGGGGAAAGCAAGACCTTCTGTCTTCTCTACCTCTGCCATTTACGTTCCTTGATTCAAGGTAAAACACTTTGCTTGATCTGTCCTTTAATTGACTATTGAGATGGTTAACTTTTGGAGTAAGTATTGCCTATGCAATCTGTATGTGTCTGTGTAACACCACATTCATGCTTCAGCCAAGTCTATGTGAAATAACACAAATAATAATTTCAAAGATTATTATCTACCCTCTATAATTCTGTTAATGTGTTTTAGATAGAAAACATATTGGATTAGTAAGTGTCCATATGAAATACAGAAGGCTAGCCTCTCTGCAGCTGCCCAAGGAGATAAATAGATCAGCTATTTCTAACTGGCACATATTGTTCTATGGGATTATTAATGCCTGCTGCAAACTTGGCTTCCAGTGGGTGCTTTCTCTGGGACCAGTGGGTGCTCATAAAGCTTTTCCTTTGCAGAAGGTGTTAACAGTATTGCTTACAAGTAATATCCCCAGTGTCTGTATTGTCATGGGGATTTCTATAGATGGCTCACAGTGATGACTGTTAGTGATTTATTACCATTCATTGCTCTTCTTGCTTCTTTACCCTCTGTGCAGGCTCTTTCTAATACTGGCCTGCCTTTCCTTTATCCGTAGTAGAAAACCTGCAAGAAGCCTTGACAAAGTGAGGATGCCAGTTCAAATGAGACGGACAAAACACCTCAGACAGGTGCACAGCTCAGGAGTGACAGCACAGCCTTAAGTCAAGTGCGTCAGCCCTGGATTAGATAAACTGGCAGCCAGCCACTGAGTGCCTGCCACTGAATTCAGCAATGTCAATTGTCACAAAGTTGAAAAGGAATGGAGGGAAGGGAAGGATGATACATGCTAAACCTACTCCACTCCTGCAAACTCTGTCCTGCTGGACTTGGCCAGTGATTAATGTTACTTCAGAGCACATTCAGGTCTGCTCTTAATATGACTCCCTCTGGACTGGAACCAGGAAAAATGCCATTCAGGCTGCATGGGGGAATCTGTGAGGAGTGGAATGACTCTTTACTGACATTGAAATAACTGCATTTCTAGATGAAGTTTATTCCTGAACTTCATGCTGTGCAACTTTGTTTCTCTGCACTGGATACGACACCTCCCTACTGCAAAATCAAACACCATATCTCAGTCAGACATGCTGTTTGAAGAAAGCGGAGTTAAACAAAAAGGAACTGTTCAAATATGCAAGATCTTTTCCTACCTGTTACTCTTCCTGACAGGTTAAGATGCGTCTACCAAGCTATCTGCAAGATGCAAAGAGCCCATGTCTTAATTTACCAGAAAAAAAATTACATGCCACAAGTTGTGAGACTGAGGACTTCAGTGAGAAGAAGGGAAGGACTACAGTAGGCTGGTAAACAGCAACTTGCAGCTACAGGACTGAAGTCATGGAGAAGTTCCTGACCCAGAGCCTGATGCAAGGCCAGAAGAGAAGCTGTTTGAACACAATTTGTGCATCTCCAGATTACAGTGTGCCTAGCTCTAGCTAAATCACAACCTGACCAAATCTGCCAGAGTATTTCAAAGGAATTGAGTCTGAAACTGTCTTTTTACTCACTTCTCTTCTTCAGATTTGCTTTCACACACCTAAAGTTGTAGTATATACTCCCTTCCCCTCCTCTCCCTTCTTCCTTTTTTTTTTTTTTTTTACTTCACATTTACAGGTAAATTATAGAGAACTGAGTCTATGGAGTTCTGCCCAACATATTCTACTCAAATCAGGAATGCCCCAAATAGGGAAGATCAGATCTTTAACAAATACACCAAGAAAAAGCATCCCAGCATGAGCATAGCTGGGGATAGTGGCCCCAGCTGGCCACTACCTCCCTTGCAAACATGGCGTGTGCTTGGTCTGAGACAAAATCCCAGTGTGCTTTTCCCTAGGGAGCAATCCATCAATTTCTGTTACCATTCTCTACGTGCACCTGAGCAACAGCTACTTACACCAGTTGGCACTTCCAGTCACCTAAATACATTGCATAATTCATAAGCCTAAAGCAGTAAACACCCACCTTCCTGCCATTTGTATCTTTCCCCAGGAGAACTCAGCTCAGACAGAGCATTAAGGTTTCTGCTTTTTACCCAATTTTCCAGTTGGGTTAACTGAGGCGTGCTGAGGTCAAGTGACTCGCCCAAGGCTGGGCAGCCAGCACTCGCACCTCAGACGCTGCCAAGTCCCATGGACATCTGCACTACCCGCCGGACTATGAGGCTACCCTCTGAACTGTCAAACAGCACACACAACATCTACGGGCCAGAGGAATTTTTGTGCTTGACTTCCAGCTAGAGGAGTCACAGGAAGGGAAGGAAGTGAGCAGGAAGCAGTGTGGTGGGGATGTAGCTGTAATGAGGGCAGGCACGGGTGTGGGAATACTCATTTAGGAGACAAACAGCTGCTCTTGGTGACAGAACCTGTAACTGATTAGTTTTAATAAGAATAATACTTAAGCATGCATCAGAGCCTCAGACAGGCAGATCCATGTTCCTTGCTAAAGACGTGTCTTTCACGGCCTCTTGAAACAGTGAGCATCAATGAGAAATTGGGTTTAGACTATTGGGGACTCTTCAAATGGCTGGACTCAGTTCACAGGAAAAGCAGCTCTCAAGGAGAAGAGAGAAGTAAAAACTTTATCATGCTCTAACTAGGGGTCTTATTAGCAACAGGGATATTGGAAGAGAAAGCATCACACATTGTGCTCAGAGACCTGTCCCGCCTTTTGGGAGAAGACCAGCTAAATGCATTCCTGCATTTATTTGAAATACATAGAGCAAAATGTGTCAAATAAATAGGAGGAAGGGTGGTAACACAAATGAAAGCCAAACTTGTTCTGCCCCAAGAAGCACTACCCTACATCTTATTCACCCTCCCTGAGCCCCACTACAGATTACAGAAAACATTCTGTTCTGCCCTTTGGATAAATAATCTTGCAGCTCAAAATCAGCAGTAGATTTACTAGGGGCTGTAATTGGAACTGCAGTCCTAACCTTTACCTTCATCTGATTAGCACCGTGCAGTGGGTGTTCTGTGCTCCCAGGCACATACTGTACTTGCAATCAAACAGTTGTGCTTATTATGAACTGGGTAGGTGACAAGATCAGGCTCATAAACTTATCATAAAAGGCCGCTCATTTGTAACTGGTAGTGTTTACGCTCCTGTGCCTTTGACATCTCATGGGGGGCTCAATTTAGTTTTGCAAAGTAGGTTTGTTTCTCCTCTAGAGTTTACAAGGCAGAACACATTCCCCTCACATCTACTTGTCTACATGAGAAAGCAAATTTTAAAAGAAATAAATATTCTCACATTGCTCTGCACAGGGAGTGAACTAAAACCTGTCTTTTATCATTCAGTAGAGTTTGAAAGTGAATTAAATTCTATGACAAAAAACAATTATTGGTCTGGAGTGAGATGTTCTACACATGGATCTAGTTGTGAAGTGCTGCAAGAAGCTCATATCAAAAGCTATTGCAGCTAGTTTCCTTACCTACACAAGTCCCAAAGGTAACCTCACAAAATCTCAAACAATCTACAAGAGAAACACTATTCTTGCCTTCCACTGTGCAATACCCATGATTAAAATACAGTCCTGAAAACCAAGACCTTCAGAAAGGTCAACCTTCCCCAAACCAGCCATCATTGAGAGCTATAACATGGTTAGGCTGCTAGCACCTCCCTCACTCCTCTGTCAACTGTACTTGCATCCCTGTACCTACTCATTTTACTCCTTCTCTTCTGTCAGCTCTGCAATGGGAACACTAATGAGCAGTAAGAGGATGTTAATATCTTAAACCACTGCAGCCATTTGCTTAGTGATGCAGGAGGCCAGAGCCCCTGGTCCCATTTGGTGGGGACAGTGAAGAGCAGGCTCTGGTTGCTGTCTGGTAAACGGGATTATCAGTATAAAAACTCTGGAAATCATTTCTTTTGTCCCACACTCAGCATCTCTGTCTTGTGCAGAATATCCTTAAAAAATATACATTGATTTGGCACATTGTGGATCCATGGAAGAAACAGAAGAGCCTGAGAAGCAGCAGGTTAAGACATCCCGCCATAGCTAAATGCCACCAGAAACCACGTGACTGCAAGAAAAGGGATGTTCATTCCTTCTAAGCTGCACAGTCCATGAGCCACAAGGGAAGGCTTCCAGTCCTTCCTCTCAATTGCTAACTTCATCCTTCACACTACAGGGCTATTTCTGCATCTTCAGTCACTATTTCACTCAGTGTTGGCTGCTAAATAGTTAAAATAAAAGAACTAATTAAAACCAAAGCAAGACCAGGACTTAGAGGTTTAGATCAGAAAGATGGGGGCTTGCTGCTTTGGCAACAACCCCTACCTGAATCTCTTACAGTACCTCTAACTTATCATTTATATACACCTTGTTCCGCTGTTGTAACAGAGGTTACCTCTGTTAGCGTAAACCATACTAAGAACGGAAGTGAATTCCCAATGACATAGACAGGAATGCAATATTGCCACTGTAATCTTGTGCTCTGCAGCAGCCTCTTCACCTTCACCAAGCTTGTGTATGCTTCTAGCTAACACTTTTTATTTGTTTGTTTGGCTTTTTATTATGAGACAGTTTCCAGTGAGTGACACACACCTTTATTATTATGTAAGAATAAAGTAGTCAAACAAAGCCAGTGTAGAACTTACTGGCTACTTAGTTCACTACAGCTGTGCCCCCTTCCATCTGTTTTTTCTAAAGACCTCCAGGCAAAGATATTTTCTCATTGTCTGAGGGATTGACTGATTTTCTGTGCACACCCACTACTTATGTGAGAAGATGGGCATATACTGTTCACTATTTACCATGAATCTCTTTTCTCACCTCCTTTAAAAGGTTACAGTCAGCTTAATGAGATAGTAACCCATATAACCAAGATAAAGAGGGACACAAACTACAAACAGAGAACATAAACCAGCAACTAATATAAATGGTTTTGCTAGTAACATGTTTCTGAAAAACTGTTAATCCTCAACGGGTCACTGAAATACTGACAAATAGATTCACGGAAGCTTCAGTAAGTCCACAAACCAGCATCCTAGTCATGAACTTTCAAGGAGAAACCAGACCTAAAATTAATGTCAAATTCATCTGAAATTAATTTCATAACCAAATTTGCTGAGAAATACCAGGGAACTTTAAATTTAGGTATAGTGGATTGACTTTTGATCCACGGAAGTATTCCATATCTTCCTTTAACGTAAGCTGACATATAAATAGGGTGTAGATAAGAGAGTATGCTCTCCTCTTCTTCCGGCAAGGCTGGGGAGCAGAAGGTTCCTGCGTTGGTCCTGTCTGCTGCTGAGCCTGTGGAAAATTTTTTAGCAGGTCAGATTTGGCTGTCCAGCTCTCCACAGGAGAGGTGGTGTGGTAAGATTTCATTAATTCTTTACTTTGTTAGTTACTGGGTGTTATAGTTGTATGCCGGGTGTTACATAGTTTCTTTTTGTCCTTTTTCCCATTTCCCTTCCCCTCTTCCCTTGCTCCTTTGCATATCCTTGCAGTGTAGTTGTTTGTATTTAGAAAAACACAGAAATACAAATATTTGGTGTGATTCTGGTTCCTTCCATAGTTTTTTTTCCTTTGAAAGGTGGGAAGTTTTGGGAGAGAGGCAGACTGAGAGTTGGAGAGCTTGGGAATGCTAGCTCAAAGCAGCTCAATTTTTTTGGTAGCAGAGGATGGTTGACCTTGGTTTGTTTTGAAAACACTGTCTCAGAATGCCACCAGAGCATCGGGAAAGCAGCCAAGAAAACTTTGTTTATAAAATAAAAGGTTGTTTTGAAATAACCTGAAGGAAAATAATAACAATGGCCTTTTTGCTATCTTTTTTTCATTATTCTAACTGTTTTTGTGCTTGTGCCAGGATATTCTCTTGAGGAATGCAGCCATTCAGATGGATGCAACAAATGGCTTCCATTCCTCAATTTTGACATTGATGGCCTAGTATATAGTCTCTGTAATGGTGTTATTCAAGGTTTGATGGAAAGGACTCCTAAGATCAGCTGTAACAAATACTTAAATTGTCTAGCAACAACGATATTAGTGGTTAAGGCAGTAGAAATACTATTTAAAATCGGAATGGTGGTGCTGCATTGGTTTCCTTGTTATAAGAAGGGACGAACCTTGAGAGGAATCACTGGAGCTTTGGGAAGGAGCTTGGACAGGCCAGTCTTTGGATGGCAGGGAGCATGGTTGGATTTTGGTAATTTGGTGGGATGTGTGACACCTCCTATTGCTTGGGACTTTGTGCCAGAGCAGGTGTTCAACCCTGATGAGATGACGCATTGTTTGAGGGAAACATGTCTTTCATATGACGATCCAAACATGCAATTTCTATGCTTTGTACTGGGGCTTGGCTAATGCTTATCAAGCTGCTGTGGATCACTTTCAGAAGGTTAAGGTCGAGACAGGAACTCAAACCATGGCACCCGGAACCAGTGATGTCCCTACTGAGACCACTTGTGAAACTGGGATCCAAGTACAACTTGAAGTTGAAGCTGTCTCTACTAAGCCTACTAGAACTGGGACTCAAGCTAAAACCAGGAAAGTCGTTGTTGCTCCTATAAAGAAAAAGAAGACGTTGGTGAGGGAGACTGTAAAACTTACAGACACATCTCCAGAACTGGAATGCATGGAAGAGGAAGAAGAAAGAGAAGAAGAAGGAGCAGAAGGACCAATCCCATCCATGCAGGCAGCAGCGGACAAAGGAGCAGCTGTGAGCGAGGAAGAAGTGGTTGTGACGGAGGAAGGAGCAACTGCAAGAGAGGAAGAAATGGTCTCCAGAGAAGGGGCACGCCCAAAAGAACAAGGGGCACATCCAAAGGAAATAGAGCAGTATCAAGAGAAAAGAAGGCAACAGTAAAAACAACCCGTGGTGTTTTGTCACTAGATGACTTACATTCTGACTACACATTTAGTACTTCAGAAGATGCAAAGAGGGGGGCAAAAGGGTTCCCCTCAACCTGAGAGACAATTATTGTCACCTGATGATTGGTTGAGGCCTTCATCCCAGCACCCAAAAGACTACCCACTACCTCTATCTACTGGGTATGGTGAATGATGTAGAAATCCATCTCCATGGTGTGAATGACGTAGAAGTCCATCTCCACAGCACTCTCGGTCTCCACCTCCTTGTGAGAGATAAAGAGAGCAGGTGGGAGTGGTTCCACGTAAGAGCAGAAGAGTACAAAGAGAAGTAGAAAAGATTCTACGTGGGAGAGATGGACAAGAAATAATGCGAGAAAGTGAAATTACACAATCACTGACCACAAGAGATCTTTGAGATTTACGAAGAGATTACAGTCGTTTGCCTGGTGAACAAATCCTCATTTGGCTGGTGTGATGCTGGGACAACGGAGCTATTAGTCACGTGATTGAAGGTCATGAAGCACAACAATTGGGATCTCTTGCCCAAGATCCTGTAATAGAACAAGAAATGGCAAAGGAGAGAATGGTGTCCAGTCTTTGAATCCGAATCCTCCACACGGTAAGGGTGAGATACCCATTTAAGGAATATCTGTTGAGCTCTCCAAGAAGGTGGAATACCACGGAAGAAGGCATCCAATACCTATGGGAATTAGCCACGTTGGAGATTATCTATTCTGATCCAGACTATTATGACATCCTAGCTCCAGAGCATGACCCCTGCATGCAGCCTATGTGGAAAAAGGTAATTAAAGGTGCCCTTAAACCATACATCTACTGCTCTATAACCATATATGATCCAAGGATGAGTGAACCAAGCCTGGAAGCCATGTGTCTTTGGATAAGGTGCATAGTGGGAAGTCTGGAAGACTCCTCCAATTCCCTATACTGACCTACCTACGATAGGGAAAGAAGAGAGAGACATTATGAATATTCCAGATATGAGGACTATCCTAGAGATAGAGATGACAAGACATTATAGAGATTACAGAGAAAGGCCAAAGGAACGATCATGGTGGGATAGATCGAGATGAACTCGACCTAGACCTTGATCTCAGTCTCGTTCACAATCTTCATCACTCCCATGTAGAGGGAAAGAAAACCCTAAGCGTCAGTCACGTAGCCAACTATGGGCATACCTATGCAGCAAGGGAGAGAACATGAAAAAGTGGGGTGGCGAACCCACTTACAAGCTTGAAGCTAGAGTGAAGGAGCTGAGACAGAAGGACACTGACAAGAAAGTGGTCTATGTGATAGATACAGAATTTTTAGACAAGAAACTGCAATTGCCAAAAGGCAAGAAGATGGAGATCCACCTCACTGATGACAAAAATACCTCCAAGAAACCAAAGTCAAAGTCCAACGACGATTGCTCTGATCAAGACCAATACAGGGGCCCTGCCTTCTGCCAGGAGAAGGAGAGGGAAAAAGATGACAATCGGGTTTACTGGGCTGTGTGGGTTCGATGGCCTGGCACATCAGATCCTCAGAGATACCTACCGAGCTTTGATAGATACTGGTGCCCAGTGTACTTTAATGCCATCAGAGCAAAAGAGTACAGCAACCGTTTCTGTTTCTGGAGTGACAGGAGGGTCTCAGGAGTTGTCACTGGTAGAGGCCGACATAAGCTTGACAGGAGACCAATGGGAAAAGCATTCCATTGTGACAGGGCCAGAAGCCCCTTGCATTCTAGAGATGGATTACCTAAGAAAAGGATACTTCAAGGACCCGAAGGGGTACTGGTGGGCTTTTGGTGTAGCCACCGTGACTGAAAAGGAATCCAAGAGATTGTCTGCTCTTCCTGGCCTCTCAGAAGACCCTTCTGTAGTGGGATTACTGCAAGTTAAAGATCAAAAAGTGCTAACAGCCACGACAACCGTACACCGGTGACAGTATCAGATGAATCGAGATGCTGTGATCCCCATCCATAAGATGATCCGGAAGCTGGAAAGCCAAGGGGTGGTCAGCAGAATCCATTCACCCTTCAATAGCCCTATCTGGCCTGTACGCAAATCTGATGGAGAATGGAGACTGACTGTGGACTATTGTGGCTTAAAAGAAGTCACATTGCCACTGAGTGCTACAGTACCAGATATGTTGGTGCTCCAGTATGAGCTGGAGTCCAAGATGGCGAAGTGGTAAGCCACCATTGACATTGCCAATGCGTTTTTCTCCATTCCTTTAGCGGCAGAGTGCAGGCCACAGTTTTCTTTCACCTGGAGGGGCATTCAATACACCTGGAATCGACTGCCCCAGGGGTGGAAGAACAGTCTAACCATCTGTCATGGACTGATTCAGGCTACACTAGAGAAGGGTAAGGCCCCAGAACATATCCAGTATATTGATGACACCATTGTATGGGGAACACAGCAGAAAGTTGGGATAAGCACTTAGCCAAGGCTACCTGGTTAGTTAACGCCAGAGGCTCTGTCAACTGAGCTGGGCCTGCCCAAGCAGAACCCCTCCACACTGTAGATGGAGACAAAGTTCCAGTGAGCCATCTGAGGGGTATGTTAGGTAAGGCCATTTGGATTATTCCTCCCTCAAGCAAAGACAAACCCATTTGTGGGATTGTTTTGCTCAAGGGCCTGGAAACACCTGGTGGGTAATGAGAAAAGATGGAGAGACCCAGTGTGTGCCTCAAGGAAATCTATACTTGGGGAAAAACTAATTCCGTGTCTTGAGTTTTACAGGAGATGACACCAGATGAGAAAGACCTGAACAGAGCGGATACCAGTCTCCAGTGATGAGCCAAGCCCAGTCGAGTCAGTCCAGCGCTGCACTACACAAGACTCTCATGACTACCTGAGAAACAGCCACCAATAGATCTTCTGAGTTTGAACTCTTAAGCCCGAAAACCAAAACTGTGGCTGACCTCGAAATAAAACAAGGACTATATATATGTGTCTATGCGCGGGATACAGACAAACACAATGTACAGGTGTTGCGTTAAAGAAATGATATGGAATAAGGGGTGGAGAATGTAGTGGATTGACTTTTGATCCACGGAAGTATTCCATATCTTCCTTTAACGTAAGCTGACATATAAATAGGGTGTAGATAAGAGAGTATGCTCTCTTCTTCTTCCGGCAAGGCTGGGGAGCAGAAGGTTCCTGCGTTGGTCCTGTCTGCTGCTGAGCCTGTGGAAAATTTTTTAGCAGGTCAGATTTGGCTGTCCAGCTCTCCACGGGGGAGGTGGTATGATGAGATTTCATTAATTCCTTACTTTGTTAGTTACTGGGTGTTATAGTTGTATGCCGGGTGTTACATAGTTCCTTTTTGTCCTTTTTTCCCATTTCCCTTCCCCTCTTCCCTTGCTCCTTTGCATATCCTTGCAGTGTAGTTGTTTGTATTTAGAAAAATACAGAAATACATATATTTGGTGTGATTTTGGTTTCTTTCATAGTTTTTTTTTCCTTTGAAAGGTGGGAAGTTTTGGGAGAGAGGCAGACTGAGCAGTTGGAGAGCTTGGGAATGCTAGCTCAAACCAGCTCATTAGGTCAGCAGGAAAGATGAGACACTAAAAAGGCATTTCTCATTTCACAGTTTTTCTATCACCAACTCAGCTTAAAGCCACAGGTATACCTACCCTACCTAAATGCTACAGAATGTGTATTAACAGCAGAAGCAATGCATTGTTTGTATCTCACTGATTGCAAAGCAAGGGGGAGATTCTGTTGTACAGAGTTCTCTAATACCAAGCAGTAGATCTCTGAAATGAAATGGGAACCAGAAAGGAAAGTCTCACGGAGGGAAGGCAGAAATGCATTTCCTGGAAGCTGGGTGCTGGCAGGAAGGGTCCTCAGTAGTGCATTCAGACTGCACACAATGACCTGGAGTGTGTAACTGGCTACAGTTACACTCTCCTCCACTGCATGAATAATTGTTTTGCTTCAATTAGGAATTCTCTTCATTTCTATCACCAATTTGTTTATGTACAAACAATTATTTTTCAACAACATGGACAGTTCCTCTCTCACCTATTGGTCTTGGTTTACCCTTGGTGTCAATAGGCAAGGTGTCTCCTGCCTGCTGGTTATAAAGGCAAGAAGAGACAGCCGATAACAAAATGGAGTAGTAGACATAGTTCAAACAGAACCAAAAGGTTTTGGAAATCAGCTTCTTCCCATGCAAAGTGTCTAATGCTTTCCCTTCGCAACAGCTTCTGGCTCAAGAGGTCAAAGCAGAATATTTTTAGAAAAGCAGATTTTAGTTCCTAAGGCTTCTTGAAATTAAGATGGTAAAATTTCTGAAGACAGTGTGTAAGCAAAGGCTGTGAAGAATGTAAGTCAGAAGCTTGGAGCAAACTCATTCAACTGATTAGTAATTGTAATGCCACCTATTTAAGCACTCAGCTAAGAGACACTGTGGCAACTCCCAAAATTAGGTAGCCTTGAACAAACAACCTAGCCTAGGACAAAGGACCTATTTAAGGAGGCAACACCATGGATCTGCATTGGAGCAGAGCATCTGACTACTGTATTTGAACCCCTAATCTGAGATCTCTTGAAGAAGATATGTTTTGGTCAACCAGTCCAAAAAGTAAGACTCAACAACTGTAGGGATGTCAGGCTTTCAGGGCTGAACCCAATGGATAATAGTATGCTTCCATCTGAGGTTGCTTCCCTTGTTGTGGTTGAAGGTGACATGTAGGTAGGAAAAGAGATAGCACAGTGCTCTGTAGAGAGACTTTCTACCTTCCATACATTTTTTCTTACCCTCAGCTGCTGTGGTGCAGAGCCAGCTGCCATGGTAAGGGCCTGTGCCATAACACACATAGTTAAGGAACTGGTAGCACCGACTAAAGAGTCCATATGCATGGAAAGGTGGCAGTACACTGCTGGATTCTCATGCAGGCTTTGCCTTCTGCTGCTGTGCAGCAGTTCATGGCTGTCATGGCTTATCCAAAGACATCAGAAATTTACTACAAAGAGACTAATTTTTCTTTGAACGTACCGACAGAAAAATATGAGTACTGCAAAACTTCCTCTGATACCAACTGGAGATGAACTTACTGACTAATTGTTTTATTCCTGCCCAGGTCAATGGGGTAAAAATTTCTGTCCAGGTGCAGGAACAGATTTTTAAAATGCTGCACATAATTATTAAACTGCATTTCCAAAGCTCCAAATCATAGTGGAACACAGGTGCTAAGAAGAATCATTCACTACCAACAAGTCGAACATTATCAAACTTCAGATACAGAGGGATGACAAAAACTGTTTTTACAGTAATATTTTTTAAACAGAGACCAACTGAAAAAAAAAGACAACTAATCATCAATATCATTTGTTCACTCAGTGTGGCCAGAACGAAGACGATAGAAAGAAATTAAAAATAAATTTCAATACTATATTCTGCTACCACAGAAGGTATGCAAATAGAATGCCACAAGGTCTTGGTTTTTGTTTACAAAAATGTGTTTTCAGTTTGATGGAGAGGCATCATTACAGAGGGAATATGAGGCATTTTTAAATAGCAGAAGTAGTCATTAAGAATTCATTTTTAACAGGAAGATTGGAAAAAAATTAAAATTAATGAGGAAGATGAAGTGTGTGGGGGAACTTTGAAGCTGAAAGCTTCTTGCTAAAGACACACTTGATATTAATCTGAGCAGTTTGCATACATGCATTACTGCCAACTCCACTGACAATCTCCAGTACTAATTCGGAGCTGCTTCATGTTCACTTTGTGTTAGGCTACTTGGCAAAGCACGGTGTGGTCTCTCAGATGCTGTGGTATGAGGAATGAGGAATAAATGAGGAATAAATCACCAGCCAAAAGACATAGCATAGCTTGTTTTAAATCTAGGTGATTTAATATTCCTCCAGTGTAACTATGGGATATCCCCAGGAAGAGGTACAGCTACAGTCTATGCCAAAAGCTCAAAATGACTGCAGCGGTTTCTCAGTAAATACCCTTGTTGCACCACTATCTTGTATTTTCTGTAAACAAATGAACTTTATCTGAGCCAGTTTGTAGCTGGCACAATAAAACACTATAGCACCCTTTAATTCTCTTCAAGAATCGGTCTGGCTTGGAGCTCATGGCCTCTGGACATCAGAGAGATTGTCTCAAACATCCTTTCCTATCCTTTAGCCTTAAAAGTAGGTGAAAAAACAAGTCACACATCCTTAAAATACACACAAGGCTAGGCTGCTTAACTGATGCACAACACTACACAAGTTTTAGACCATTTAGTGTTATGCAACTGTTACTTTATAATTCCATAAACTCACATAGTAAAATAAAGTTTTGATTACTCTTGTAAAAAATTTTGCCTGTTTCTTTTAAATGCTCTTCAAATGCTTGGGGGAGGGGGGGAGGTGTGCTCTGGTTGAAGCTTGCTATAAAAATTATGAAGAGGAGATGTGGGCAAGCCTTTGGTCTCTCTAGATTTCTTAGTTTAGATTTAAAAACCTGAAGCTAGATCTGGAAGAGAACAGGCTAATCCAAACAACTGACAATGTTGGTGGTAGTATGGAGGGCATCCTGAGCAAGTGTGAAATGCCTGGGACAAAGAAGAGGAAAAGCAGCAAAGATGAAGGTCCTGGAGTGAAGCAGTACTAATAGGAGTTACATGAAGACATTGGAGGGAATGAGCATCTGACTTGGGTCTCATTTCACATAGAGAAGGTGCCAGATGAGCACTTTGCACTAAGTATCTTTCTTACTAAAGAGCTGTTTTTTCATTGTGATACTCCTCTGTATTTGATCACTCCCATTGCCCCCAGACAGTTGTTTTTATTTCCATCCAATTCTGCAGGACACCATGCAGAAAAGGTGTCCTGCATGGCAAACACGAATACGACCCTACTGAGGGGCATGTTTCTGAAAAATATGTCCATGTCTGTTCCAATCAATGGAAAGCTTTCTCAGAATTTAGTGAGCCATGGATCAAGCCTAGATAAAGCCTAAGCTCATCTGGAGGAGAACTAAGAAATTTCCATGCTCAGCAGAGATGTTTCAGCTAGCTCCAAACAAACTGCCTGACGAGCCCAAGTGGAGTGCTGCCCTGTTTCTGTCCCCATATGTGCACGTTCAGAGTTAGCTTAGGTGTCTCTGCAGGATTCTGTATTGCATCATGTAGATATACCCTAGCTGCATTGTTGTTTTCCTTTTGAAATGATAGCAGCAGCAACAGGACAGCCAGTTTACAATTAAAAAAATATTTCTTATTAATATTTGCCCCTTTAAGGTTTGGCATCTTCAACAACCATGTATGAAAATGGGTTGAAAAGAGTGCATGAAAATTCTCCTTTAGGACTTAGCTGACCCAAATACACAGTTCCCTTGCACTGAATTCCCCTCTATGCTGCAGGGAGACAAACTGCTCTGTTCTCTCTTTCTTGCTGCATTGCAGGCCCAAATTTTCTGATTATCATGCAGTATCTTATTTTGATTGTCCTTTCTCCAAATTAAATGATTCTGGTAATCTCAGGACAATCAGGGAAGATCCGTCTCCTGCTCAGAGGGGGTTGGGGTTGCCTTTCTGCAATACATGAGCTTAAAAGCATACATGCAGTCAGAAAAGTGGTTGCACTTGAGGGTGCTGCCAACACAACTAAATCAGACAGCGGCATGACAACATCTGACTAAAAAAAAGCTGTGACCACAGAAACCCTCACCATCAATGCAGTGACAGCATGAAAATGCCATTTTCACTGGTTTAGCTTGCTTTGCGTAGGGTGAGTGTAACTAGTAAGGCTGTATTCCCAACAGCAGTACTGTACTAGTATTGCATAAGTATTTTGACAGTGCAATTGGCACAGCTTTCAAAAAAACCCTCCTCTTGCTGCCTATTGTGTATTTGTAGACAATTCTGCATAGCCAGGATTACACAAACAAGATTTTAACAATTCTCTCATCCTTGCAGACTAAGCACAGCTATGACAGAAGGAATAGTATCTACTTCGGTTCCTGTATCATCAGTAAAGCTAACCAACCAACCTTCAGGTGTTGAAGCTGCTTTACCAAGTGAGTTTCTGAAGTCAGCATTAGAAAATCCTTTTCTCACTTTCAAGCTTGGATGTAGAGAAAAAACAAACAGGAAAACCTAAAGTGTCACTGTTTTTTACAGACACATTGAGAAGCAGAGTCACAGGGTAAAACTAGCTTTTCCGGCTCCTCGGGAAACCTGCACAAGCATTTAACAACTGCAAGAACATTCAAGGTCAGAGGCAGGCTCCATTTGGAGGTAAGCTGCCTTCTAGCTATAGTGCTAAATTCTGCAAAGTAGAGCCTATATTGCAGATGATCTGTAAATCAAACAGGAAGCTCTATGAACAACATACATAAATAAGAGCTTTATTGAGCCATGTGTCTGAAATTAATACAGGAGAAATGGAATGGGAAAACTGGTCATTGCTGTGGTTTGATGAATCACTCTACATAAGCACCAAGCCTACTCTTCTGATTTCAGCAGAGCAAACCTACGCTAGCTTTCAAGACGTCAAAACAACTGAGGGACAGGAAAGCACACAATCCCCCACCAAAGCAGAAAAGGAGGAAAAGGTGACATTGCTTATAGTTTACTTCCACCAAGCTAACTCTTCGTTCGCTCCTTATTGCAAGAGCTTTACCGAGTGCCAGAAGAGCATGAGGAGAACAGTCTTTAACACTGTAGATACTTCCCACATATCTACATGATTGTGCCTGAAACTCCTGAAGCCCCACCTCAGAATGTTTCAGGACTGGCAGAAAGGAAGAAGGTATCTGAGAGGTAAGAGCTTTGAGGTCTCAAAGTACTGGACTGATGTCTCATAGCAGTATACCGTACTGCTCCTTCTCCAGCTCCAGCTCAGGACTCCACTGAAACAGAAAGTACTGTCCTACAATAAATAAAGGGTAGCTGTAGACAGTGGGAAGCTCTGCAGAAAAAAACCAACCACTTGTTTTTGGCATATGCTTTGTTTATTTTTCCTATGAAAAGATATATTGGGCCAGAGGGTGAATCATGCCACCTACAGTTACTCAGCTGACCACTTGTTTCAGTTGAAAACATCCACAGGAGAAACTTCCCGAGCTACTGAACACCATGCAGCAACAGATTCCTGGGATACAACAGCATGGAAGAAGGCATCAGTTTGAAGCTAGTAAATGAGCAGGGAAAGCAACAAATTAAAAATTCACTACAGGTAAATCAATGATAATGAAACTTCAAAAGAGCATGGTGGCAGTCCAGTCACTCATAGTACTCCTGTAATCAAACTTCTCTTAAGTATCTGCAAGTGCACTGCATGTCTTTCCTTTTTATTCTGTTTTCCCTTAGGGTTTCTAGTTATCATTTGAAAATAAATATACTTTTCAACTAACCTGTTCTGTAGAGCTAATTCCCTGGAAGTGCAGGGAATCCACTAACACTGCTCCCTAATATGTCCAGGAGTTGGTGGATTTGTATCTATTTGTCCTTTCAGGCTGCATGCCTAATAAAAACCAAAATAACAGCAGTGACAAAAGCATTGTATCTATATATTTACTCATCCCTCACAGCAGATGGCCGGGGACAATCCAAAGAAAGTGCTAGACTTAGACTTGCATGTGTGTAACGCTGAAGAAGAACTAAAGGCAGGTTCCTATACAAAGAGGGAAAAAATCTTCAGCCTTAGGTTTCGCAGCTGTGGACAGCTGAAGGGCAACAGCCCCTCTGATAAAATAATGTGATCTTTGCCACCTCTAAAGTTTGCTTTACATGAGACAGCCAATGTCCTCCTCAGGAACTGATTCTAAATATCTATATCTATATCAATAGCATCAGGTATTATATGCTGGGTATGTTTTAAGTAACATATTCACCACCTCCTGGTATGCTTGTTATACTAATTTTGCATATTCTGGTGGCTCTTCTTCATTTTGTATTTTTTAGCCTTAGTTACCTAGCTATATAGAACTGTACTGAAGGGTACAAAAAGCTATTAGGAACTGGAAAAATAAGTTAAATTACAGACACCTTTTAAAAAAAAAGTATACCTTATGAACAGACTTGAAATAGAACTGGGTGTTGTTGTCTTGTTTATACATGCTGTTAGCGAGGCCTGCATCTGAGAGACACTGATGAGTCTCCTGGAGAAACAAGAAACCTAAAAGTAGAAAAAACTACAGAGCTGCACACTGTTGTGTTCAGTTTGTGCCAGTGACTTTTCCTCATCACTTTCCCACTGAATGCAGAGAAGACGAGGTACTTGTTATGAGAGCTGCAAGCAATATAAAAATGTTTCTGACTGTAGTATATGCCAGGAACAGGAACAAGTGATCCAGTTTCTCAGGCCAGATCTTTCTCAAGTGTTTGCCCCTGCCTCAACAAAATGTTCTAAACCAAGAATTCGAATGCATTAATTTTAGCATAGTCTGGAGCATCAATCCCAAATTTCCAGAAAGGACAATGATTTTGGTTGCCTGAATTTTCAGTGAGGATTCTTGAAAAAGCCACCCAGCCCTCCAGAATTTCTTGCTGCTTTCAGAAGGCAATGTGTGATACCATAACAGAGATGTTTCTGAGCAATCGTTACACGATGAAAAACTGCAACAGATGCAGAAGTTCAAGATTGAACTCAATGTCTCCTTCCCTATGGTTTGTAGAGAATTAAGGTAACTTCTCCATTATTCCACACAGCACCAAGCTATTGCTGCTGCCTCCCCATGCAGCTGCAGAGCACACCATATTATATTACTCTGCAAGGTTCAAGTGTACCATGTGTTCTGACAAAGTAGTGATTGCTTCTACCACACTGGAGCAAAATCAACCATGTCATGACTGCAATTTTGTCACTGCGTGGTAGGTGGGACCACTAGAGCATAGGCTTAGTATTAGTGCACCTGGAAGATTCTTTTGGAGTTGGACGAGAAACACCATTTTGAAGTAACACTCTGGAGTCTCTTCTATGTGTGGCGTGTGCATCCAAGGGAGGACAGAAGGGGAATGCAAACAGTAGTTTATTGCTATGGGAGTGCTCTTCATCTACTGACCAGCATGTTAAATATATGCTAATGGTGGACTTGGCATCTCAGGATGTCAAGAGGCAAGGCAGTGAATTCATAGAAAGCACCTGCTAAAAGAGGAAATGTCCAAATATCTAAAAACTTACCACTGGAGAGACCAACATTCTCTAGAACAGCAAAGCAAACCCATGTCACGTTGCATACAGCTCCATCTGACAGCTCTGGAACTAACAGTTAATTGCACTGGGATTGAGCCTTCCCAGATTTTTCCTAAATTTGTGCCAACTGCTTAATAGCACAAACTACAGGGATAGACTGAGTGAGGCCTGGTTTCCACTTAACAAATGATCAGCAAAATGTTCATGTTGGATAAAGGAATACAAGACAAACAAAACGAGCCTGCACCCCCCCAACTGACAGTGCAGTGCTAGCCCTTGGCTCTCATTTGTACTAGTTAAATATCCATTAGGTGACATATTTTATCTGAGCTGGGAAACTCATAAGCTATATGGGGCTAAGAAATGCTTCATAACAGAAATGTAACACCAGTGTACAAGGCACCACCCAGTTTTTTTCAGTAAAAATTAAGATAATCTTTGCACGGGGATGGACTACATTCCTTAATCGGGATGGATCAGCACGTTTATGGCCCCTATTCTAAATGGTAGATGCAGGGTCAAATACCTGAGCCTATTCTGGTCTCAATCAATCTGCTTAAGGATTCCTGTCTCATTACTGCTAGAGCTCTTTCGAGGAGAAAAGAGAATTAAAAAGTTTCCAGACAAGATTCTGGAATGTGAAAGACAAACCAATGTTAAATGGAGTCAAAAGTCTTTTCATCTGCAACGCGAAAAGCAGGAGTTAAATAGAAAAGAAAACATACAGCAGCCTAAAACACACTTGCCAAGTTACTCTTAGTCCCTAATGAAATCAGCCTGCAAAGCACATGCTGTGTTGCAGCACTGAGATCCCAGCGTTTTTCTTATCTTAAACTGTTCACGAGCTTGTGCAATGACACTGAGCTAACACTGGCATGGCTGAATCATGAAAACAGGAGGTAATAGTCTCTACAAAAGCCAGAATATATCTTGGCACAACAGACACTCATTCAATTTCAGCATGGGGGGGTGAGGAGAGGAATGATTTAAAAAATCCTGTACCGTTGGTCTCGTGCTTATAAACATGGGTTCGGTCAATATTGCATTCATGCTGCTGACTGCATCTGAGCCTCATTCTGAGTTTTGCTCTCAGTCAAGGAAAACATTGTGTGAGCAAAGAAAATTATTTTTTTACAAGGAGCTGGGTAACTTAAAAATCTCTCTGTAGTTCAGGTCAGAAACCATGCCCCCCTAACTCCTTTTTTTCTTAAAAGATTTGGGAAGCGATTTTATCCATAATCTAAAACACACTACTTGTATGTAAATGTGGCCAATTCTACCTATGGCTCAACCAGAACCCACTCTCCTCTGGCATTCCCTACTCTCTGCTGACTGGCATAGGTTTCATAGTGCACCTCTTCTAACCGATTAATTAACGACAGAACAGAGCTGGTTTCAACACCGGTGGAAAAGAGTAAATTAAAAGAGGTTTTAGCTTAAGGTCAAAATGCTTTTTAGCATTTTTCGTCAACCTTCAGTGAGTCAGGAAAAACAAGAAGTAAAGTTTTGAATGCACCAAAGAGCCTGCAGCTCCATATTGAAAAAAACCAATCTCACTAGAGCCATGAAGTTAAGAGACACTCAGCTCCAGTTGGCTCTGCTACAGCAACAATCCAGGCTGTGGGAGTTCAAAGCTTCAGGTGCCCAGACCAATTTGTGTTAGGCCAGCCAGAAATTCTGGAAATACTATGGGATCTGACCAGGATTTACAACCTCTGGGTATCAGCCTCATGATTTTCACACTGCAACTCTACAATACTGAGCCTGGAAGTGAACCTTCACCTGAGGTTCCCCTGGTCTTTCAGAGTAACTCCTACTGGTTGTCCTTCCCAGGAAAGTGTGCATCAAACCTGACAACAGCTGAGGATCCCGGTGCTTTTTCCCACTCCCTCATGTATCAATCAAGTCGCTCTAGATGGGGATGCTGGGCCTGCCCCACTCTTGGAACCTGTCACAAAACTTGCTACATCTTGGCTTGATAACCTAGAGCTCAGAGGTGGTGGGAGTCCCTGCAGAGGTAGTGCTTCTAGGGTCTCTGCTTTGCAGATGGCAAGCAGGACTCCCTATCAGCCTGCTATGAATTCAGAGAGTTCAAAAGAAACCTAGTTTGATATATCAGGAGTTCACTGAGTCAGTTATTTCAACGAACACATTTAGTGAGTTAGCATCTTTTGATAAAACTAAACTTTGGCAAAGGAAGAAGAGAATTTCCAGAAGTTTCACTGAGGAAAGCAATGCGAAGTCAGCCTATGGTCGGTCTCACCTCAAATGGAAGCATGGTGCAATTACAGTGGAAACAGTTGAAGAGAAAGCTGAACAGAAAGGGTTTTTACCGCTGATTATTGACAACAGCTTCACAGGTAGATGAGGACTGGATGGTAGAGCACCTTTAGACATCTCATCTCTGGTAGCAGTTAATAGTAATCCTTATCTAGGCATTACGGTTATGATCAAGCGAAATGAATGGAAAAAACATGCCTTGACTTCAACTAGCTCTAGCTGTGGCTCATGAGGGACATTTAATGCTGTATAATCAAGGCACCACATGAGGATAGTACACAGTCTGTGTCTATGTGTTCATACTTAAACAGGGCTGTGGATAGGACATGCTCCGTACAATAGAAGTCTGAGCCAGACTGCTACAATCCAAGTCTGTGGAATTAATAGCAGGGTGGAAAAAAAAGGGCCGGTTGTCTTACTAAATTTAAAAAGCAAAAGGCACTGTGCACACTTGACAGGTTTGTTCCTCTGACAGGTACACCATGTGCTTATGCTTCCTTGTTTAATTTTCTTCTTTAAGAATACCTCAAACTGTGTTCCTTTTGGGTGTGGTGGAAAGTAGAGGCGGATAGTGATTCTTCTCTGAAGGAAAACAGAATTACCCAACTTCCTCAACTGCTCAAACAGATGACAAGTGAACAGGCTTGCAATGTTCCCCATCAGCTCCAGCTTAAAACAAAACACTCTGCATTATACATTCCGTAACAGATCCCTGCTCCCAAGCTCCTTACAGCAGAAGGGTGCCAGTAGAAAAAAACAGCCTCTTTTATTTTCCCCAAATTTTTCATATTGCAAGGTGCTTTTTTATCTCTTTGAACTCAGAAGAGACACACACGTGAAACTGTGCTGTGCTCACTGGGTTGCCAGGAATACAAAATAGGGTCACAGTGACGGTGGGGGGTGAGTGAGTGTTTGTGCACTCATGTTCTTTGATAAGTGCCAATCATTCCTGCAGTTTGTTCACCACCTACGCACTGTCAAATATACACACAGACATGCACATACTTCTAATCTAGTCTCCTCCAGTGCTAAAAGCAGACAAGTGTGTGGTAATTCTCCAGGTTAAAGACAAACTACAATGAGGGTGAGAGTGTTTTCAACAAGCACATGCAGTGACTGTACAAGGGACAATCCACGTAAGTATGAATATACTATTTGTGCATTGCAACCTGCATGTCCAACAGCAAATAAAAATGCAAGTATCAGGTATATACAGTTTTGGAGAGATTTAATTTCCTTTATCCTTTCATCTTTTTTTTTGCTAGGAAAACAAGGTCCTCTGGGTTATTCTCCTCTTGCAGCAATATGTCAATCAACCAGAAGAATGAGTACCAGCAAGTTAGCACAGGGTGTCTTAATCAGGGAGTCCTGGAAAGTCTGATGAACATTTTAAAACCTTTTCTTTGGGACTTGTTTAATAAACCAAAATACTTTTCCCTATTTTTAATATGACCACCTCCAAAATCTTGTGTACCAGTATTCCAGATTAATCTAAACACATTTCACTGGTGAAATCACATAGTCTCATTTCTTTATTCATCTACACAATGGTAGGGATATTCAGTGGTATTCAGCAGCAGCTTAGCACCACTTCCACCACAATCAATAGCAAAACTCCTAAATACTGCTGCTGGGAAAAAAATTAAGCTGCTGTTGAAACATTAAGAAAAAAAATGATTTGGTGAAATTCAGGTTTGGTGTTGGTGAGTTTGGCTTCGCTAATGTCTGGCAAACTGCCCTTCTTTTGATCAAAGCTGAATTTGAGTCAATTTACACTATTCAGTCCACAGTGCAGTTTAGGAAACCCAGTTGAAGCTTTTACCAGTTGTGTGAAAGCCAAAGCAGGAATGGAACCAGCCCTTCTGTTCTTATCTGTGAAATTACATTTGTAGCTTTGCCATAAAACCAGGCTCCCAAACAGTCCCAAACTGGAGGAAAGGAACACTGCTCCCTGGACTGTGTTTAGCAAGTTAAGGGCATGACAAAACAAAAGGCTTGCATGCGGATTGAACAGCCCTGTCCTTTGACAGGGCAGCAAGTGCATGGATGATACATTTACTGCAGCGTTTGCTGCATCGTGCCTGTGTAACATATCCATAGCAGCAGTTCTGCTAATTGAGACCAGCTGCTTCAATCCCAAATTCTTGTCTCCAGAAATTTCAATACTATGACATTCTGATTAGAAAGCACTTTACCAAACTCCTCTCACAGCTCAGATGAAGAGCAGCTGCCGAAAGAAGGGATAGTTCCCTGAATATACAGAATAAAACAGTGCAAATCACTGGAGAAATGAAGGCTACAAGAAGCAAGTCAAAATAGAATAATGATGGCAGAGTAAGCAGCCTGCTGTAGTGCTTGTGCCTGTCATTTTAGATGTTGAAAGGACTAACAGACTTCTTCCTTATGCTCTAGGATAAATGGCCACAGCACTGCAGTGTTACAGCTTCATGCAGCAGGTGTGAGCATTTGTCAGTTCCAGTTTTTCTGTCCAAGAATGGATTAAAGCAAAATCCATCAATGCAGGCCTGGCTTGAGAGAGTAGCTGTGGTCTTGAATCATTTGGCTCCAGGGACTGTTCTGTATGGCCCATTGGCAAAGAGAATGACTGGAACTGATAAGCCAGTGGGAAGATTTGCAAAGTAGGAATGCCACCACACCACCATGACTTGCCTTCACTGATGGCTGTTTCCCTGTGGCTGCTGACTTCATGCAGCAAGCTGTCAGTTGGATACTTGGCAATGCTCACACTGTCAAAAAAGTTGCAAGCATTTTTATCCCTCAGCCAGGCTGCATTAAGCTGGCTAACAGTATAGTAAATTCCAAATTCACTTAGAAGTCTCAGGCCCTGTCTGTGACCATCAGACACAGACTACTCCTGAAAAGACATCTGGTTACTGAGTTTATGCACGAACTGGGCAAACCACTTCAATCCCATCTGTTGTGCCAACCTCCTGAGCACAGACAACAGAATCCTTGAAAGAGAAAATCTCACCAAAGACAGTCTGAAAATGAGAATCATGCTACAATGTGGGGTTCCATCCTGAGAAAGATGCTGTACAATCTTACAGAAAACATGGCACGCTTCAGCACACTTCTATGTAAACAAGGGCCTAACACACTGTTTCGCTACTCAGATTTCATGCTACAATCAAGCTTAACACAGCACAACTAAAGAAGAGAGATCATTTTGCTATGCTAAAAGTGATTTGCCTCCTGCTCTGAAAATCAATGAGGTAAATAAAGTGTTTTATACAGATACCAGACAGAAAACAAAATGCTCATGATTTTAAAAATATTCCTACTGTGTTACTCTGAAAAATATTTGAAGTTTTTAGAGTCTCATTCAAATTTTACCATTTACACACTTTGTTTGCTTTTGTTGTTTTCCATTCATCTGCTGAAACTCCTTTTAAAGTTGCATTTCCTTACCTATTTCACTTCCTAACTTTTAGTCTATATTAGAAGACTGTTTGAATCCACAGTACTGCAAAATAGGGAACATGCCCATGAAATTCCAGAAAAAAGTCTGAACACATTACAATTAAATATAGACTTAAAAGATTCCTTCTCCGAAAAAACTAAAACTTCCGTTGTATGTATTTCACTGACTGCACATTCCTTTAATCTCCTTTTTCTTTCTGCTCCTAGTAAGGCAGCTATACTTACTTGTGCCAGAAAATAGCTGACACATACAAGAAACAGCAGTGTGAAGATACATGCTCTGTGTGCTTATAAGGAAGTTACCTCAATAAAGTGCTCTATGCTGCATGCAGACCAGTTTTGTATCATTTGCAGGTGACATCTTGGTGGGATTATGCTGATTTCAGCACTGTTGTATTTCCTCCCACCAAGCTGAATTTAGTCTTTCTAGTCACCAAATGACATGAATAAACTTCTATGCATATATTTGTTTTATTTTTAGGTTTCCAAGATCAATTGGTGACACTCATGTAATAAGACAGATTTCACAAGGCTAGGTAAAAAATGAATTAAGCTCTTCTGAACACTACAGTCATTGAGACCACTAGGACAGACACTTTGATGGTTTCCAGTGGCACAGTTCTGTGAACCGTTAACAGAATTACAACAGTTTTAAAGAGTCACAGACCTTGGAGCACAAGATCATAACAAACCCACACGGCAATGCAAACAGTAGGAGTATTCAAAAAACACATTCACCAGCCTCTCTTAAATCTCTTCTTACTGATGTCTGTATACCTCAGTCTGCAATGTCCCACAACTGTTACGCATTGCTGCAGCGGTGGAAGTCAGATGCCCAACACATTTCTCCCCCAGCAGAGAAGCAACAACTCTGTAGCTGACCATTTATTTTGTTCACAAAGCACAGGCATGGTCCCATTTAATTTCAGCTGCTCTAGCCTCCCTCATAACTAAATTATTGTTATTGTGCTCCACATAATCCTGTAACTGACAGGGATGTTTGTTATATGTAATTAAAGACATTCATTTTGCATCGAACACAAGACACAGCGCCAAGAATTTATTTTTTTTTAAATTTCCCATTAGAAAATTACCTTCATTAGCACCGACTCGCTGAGCTTCTCTCTGTTGACAATTTTTATTGCGACCTTCTGACATGTGACACAGTGAACCCCCAACTTCACAAGCCCTGCAGGATAAACAGAGAAAAATAGAAAGGAAGAATTGGTTAGAGAGAGTCTCTATTGAGATTTTTGCTATTAGTACGGCATCCAGCAGTTTGTTACTGATACACAAACAGATTTCCACTCGTTCTTCCTCCAGACAGAGAAGGTCTTGTGAGTAATGAAGACCCTGCAGCTCACATCGTGACCATTTGGCAGTGAAGCTGTCAACATCCTCAATGCTGTTGCATTTACCATCATTTGGCTACCATTAAAATACGGAAAAAGACTCAAAGAATTAAAAGACGTAAGTAACATACATGAAGCAAAATTTTAATAGAAATCTGCTGACTTGCATGAATGTACACGGAGATATCTCCCACAAATGAGCTTTAGATAGTCACCTCAGATCACAACTTTATCATCATCAAGAAAATTTGTACCCAGAAAAATTGTACTTTGTAGGTCTATTCAAGAGATATCTTCTTTGCTTCAGCTTTTACTCTCGTCAAACGTGCACGTGCAGCACAACACCTGATAGGCTGGATCCCATCCTCCTCCACACTGGATATGCCAAACTGTCATTTAGCTTAATTCAATTTTAACTGAAGTAAGGAGAAATGGCATCTCCCCAGTGTCACTGACACCTGCTGGGCTTCGCAAAACATCTATGAGCAATGACATTGCACAGCAAGAAAATGTCAAGCTTGGCTCACAGATCCTAGGGTAGGTTGCCGATAAGATCCTGACGCCAGCCCCTGATGCAAACCACAAAGCCAAACATATTGCTCTATCTGCAAATTCAGCACAACAGATCTGCAGTCCAGCAAAATAATGAACATACAATTTCACACTTATCACGGGATGAATATATAGACTATTGTCTTACTGCAAATTGTGCCTAGTAAAGTGACCTGGAGTTTCATCAGGACTCCAGCAATCTCTGGCAGATACTTGTCCATCTTTTTGCTACATAGCTAATCATAAATTAGGAATCACTAATCATTGGTTATTATGCTAAGAAATAAACACTCAAATCACTTCCAGTCACATCTGTTTTACAGCATGCTCAAGTGTTGTGGATATTTCTAGTCACGTAATTTCTCAGTCTCATCTGGTCAAATGCTGACATCTTTACTTTCAGCCATGACACAAACAAGTCACAAAAATTAAGAATGCACTGATAAATCCATTTGAAACTGTGTATAACAACACCCTGTCCTCTGACCGAGGCAGCTGAGCAGCACAGCTAAGGGAAGATGTTGTGATTTTCAGCCAGTCCTCTCTCATGTCTGAATTTGTTCATTCAATAAATTCATAATATTACCTATAGCACTACTGGCTCTATGTTCACCGTTCACAGCAGCTGCAGTCTTACTTATTCTTCTTCTCTTTGGCTCTGTTCTGTGTTTGGATAGTGGCTACTTGATACTGTCTTGCTGAAAGTCTGCACAGTTTCAATCTGTGCTGATTGTTTCCTTCCTACTTGCAGCACGAATCATACAGTATCACAGTATCACACAGTATCACAGTATCACAAGGTTGGAAAAGACCTCTGAGATCATCTAGTCCAACCTATGACCCAACACTAGCACCTACTCGTCATTTAAACCATAGCACTAAGCGCCTCATCCAATCTGTTTTTAAACACCTCCAGGGACGATGACTCCACCACCTCCCTGGGCAGCGCATTCCATTGGCCAATCACCCCTTCAGTGAAAAATCTTTCCCTAATATCAAGCCTAAACCTCCCCTAATGAAGCTTGAGACCGTGTCCTCTTGTTCTGTCACTGGTCGCCTGAGAGAAGAGACCAACTCCTGCCTGCCTACAACCTCCTTGAGGTAGTTATAGAGAGCAATAAGGTCTCCCTTGAGCCTCCTCCTCTTCTCCAGGCTAAACAACCCCAGCTCCCTAAGTCGCTCTTCATAGGGCTTGTGCTCCAGACTCTTCACCATCTTCATTGCTCTTCTCTGGACACACTCCAACATCTCAACATCTCTCTTAAACTGAGGGGCCCAGAACTGGACACAGTACTCAAGGTGCAGCCTGACCAGCGCCGAGTATAAGGGGATGATAACTTCTCTAGTCCTGCTGACCACACCATTCCTGATGCAGGTCAGGATACCATTGGCCCTCTTGGCCACTTGGGCACACTGCTGGCTCATGTTGAGAAATCACAGCTCTACTCTTGCAGCACAACCATATCGCTCTTCACATTGCTCTTAGCTACACTTTCAAATCTGTGCGGAAACTCTAGCTCAGTCCTTTCTATCTAGACTTCCAGGATCTGTGCACAGTGCACTACCGCTAACATGCTGCAGAGGTCAACAAAGGTGACAAACAACTGCTCTCTGTAACTGGTCCTTCACCCCGAAGAAAATATAAAGGCTCCTGGTAACGCTCACTTCAGGGTCTGCTTTTAAATATTGTTGCTCCCAAATCAATATCTGTCACACTGAACCTGGCTGACCCATGAACTATTTTTCCTTTGTCCTATCTTAAGCATAGAAGAGTTTTAACGATGAACTAATTTTTAAGATTAAATCATTATTTTGTTTACTCCAATAAAAAAGATTTTCAACTGCTAAAAGACAATGCACACCCTTCAAAAATCTCACTGAATCACACTGATTTTATATTGAATTAATTCCATCAACCTCAAGAAGTCATTCTCGATTTACACCATGGTACCACAGGACAGAATGAGAAAACACATGTGAGATTGAATGCATATTTCCTCTTCTCACAATTAACATTTTAAAAATCAAGAAAAAAAACACACTGTCACCACTGTCTGTTTTGTGGAGACAGAACTTTAACACAATCCTCTGAACAGCCCAAGACAGAACTTTCCACTGGACTAAATTCACTGAACATAACTTTAGGGCAAAAATAAAACACATCATTCTATCTTTCGTCCTCCCCATGACACTTCCTTTTGAGATCTCCATACCAGCCTAACAAAAAAACCGAAATCCCTCTAGTAGGTCCATCTATAGGATAAGGCCCTCCTGCTACTACAAGGAAATCCTAATTGAGCTTGAGCAGGAAGGGCTTGTATTAAGGACTTATGTTTCTGCCCTGTAATTCCAGTCTAGTGTATAACTACTCAGAGATGACTTACATGAGGATTTGAACTCCTATGGGCTTCTGACACTTGGGAAGACCTTTTACTGACACAGAGAACATAAACCATTTAAGATGTGTTGTAACTGCATAATGAGAGAGAACATGAAGAAACTATGTGAGTAAAACTGCTGAGCTGTTACTGAAATGGAAGCGGCAGAAATGCCTGCTTAGAAACAAATGTCCAAGGTGTGCTTGCAGGGTTGTGGAGGAGGTTGTGGATCTTCCAATTTTTCCTCTCCTGCATATGCAGCTGTTAACGAGTACCTCATATCTATAGCAAACCTCCAATATGAAAGTGTCAACAAGTTAGGTACTTACTTGTAAAGCTTATCTATACATTCAGGCCAGCACAGGTACCTGTATGGTCCCCAAAAGAAAACAAATGAGGTTGCCGCTAAGAAGATATTTTGCACTGGCTTCATAAAGCCAGTCTGCCAGGCAACAAACAGAGTTAACAGAGTTTAAACTTGTCAGCTTCATGAGCAACCACTCAAATGCAGGCAAGTAACCTTCACAATTGTTAAAGTTAAGTCTGCTCAATCCTGGTAGAAAATCTAAGATGCTGTGAGAATCAAGCACAAGTTTTCCCTGACCATCCCCATAGCTGTCACACACACTTAGTCCTCCAGACACACTTTAGATTTCCACCCATAGGTGGGGTTTTAAAGTATGCTGTTACATCCTGTGAGCTGCAGCCATTGGGCTGCTTTTTATCTCAGCTCCTGAACTGCACCAGAACCAGCCCTTTAATTTCAGGTTGGGGAGAAAACAAGAAAACATGTACATGCTGAAAAGCACGAAGATATGTAAGCTAACATTGTCTGTTCATTTATAATTAAAATCCAGGATTTGAAAACCAATGATCATGAGGAACACCAGATGACATAAGCGAAATATACCACTCAAGGAAGAAGAGCAAAGGGAAGTGTACAAGCCCGATACAGCCTACTGCTGCACTAACCTGCCAACAATCATGCCTGTGCATTTTGCTGCTTGAACTCCCACTCTACAGATGCTTAAAGATACACGGATCTTTTCTGAAAAGGACAGGAGCTTATGTAATGAGCAGATTTAGATCACCTGGACATGCGTACAGACCATCTTGAAGTAGTACAAAGAGGAATCCTTTGTTTTACCCAAGAAGAATGTAATGTGGGGACGGAGAAACAAAAGCTTCCCTCCAGCTGAGACAATATATTCACTGTGAAATCCCAATCACAGCAAGTCACCTCTGTAGCCTATACTGTAGCTGGCAAATACGTCCATGACTTTTTAGCACAGGCCAGAATTTCAGAAAAGGCTGATTTACTTTTGCCTTGCATTTTCTGTAGCAATTTTCTCTAACACAGACTAAACCACTAAGATTTCAGAGCTGGTGCTATTTCATATCCACACCACAGTTGTACAAATAGTAGCATCAGGGAACACAACCGCGGTCAGCAACACTTTACTAATGATCTCGGTATTGCAAATCTTCATTAGAGAAAGAAATATTCTGGAAACAAGAGAGAAGTTTTTCAATCCTATCCAAACTTGGACTGTGTCAAAGACACCAATCTGAAACAAATTATCATTTTGAGAGAGAGAGACTAATAAATAATAAGACAACGCTGTTGTTTAAATACAGCACTTCTGCTATACTCCCACGGTCTTTCAGAAATATTAAACACAGTAACTCATTATCCTGATTTTTAACCTTAAGGCCAATATCTACTTCAAGATGTGGAATGAAAAATAGGGCATATTTGCTACATGTAATACATACGATTTTTCCAATGGAAAACAGAAGGTTTTAATTTACTTTTAAAATAAAACCAACCCAATGCCCTATTTGTAAGTATTGATAAACTCATGTAGTAGTGAAACCAGTCACTGATTTCAGAAGATTATCTACATGTCACGTATTGCTTGCTCTTCATTTCACTTTAGAGTCCACTGTCAAAAAACTTCCTAGAAAACCTGAGCGGAAACCCCTGGTTTGGCCAGTAGTATCTATTTTGGCTGGATGAGTAATTAAAGGAATGTCTAGAGAGAAATATCACTTCTCTTTTAACTTCAGTTAGCTAATTGCCAATTAATTCAAGTCAATGGATACTGCAAAAGTTAATCTACGCATTGCAGGACACAAACATTTGTGGTTTTCTTCAGGGCTCAGACTAGTACTGTTAACAAACTATATGGATTAAAAAAAGAACAAAAATGTGAGGCCGAACAAGTTCGAGTACACTGGTTTTTAAATAGCTTAGTGTGTGTACACCATTGCTGCATATGAGCTTTGTACATACGATCTTTATATACAAGTACTGCAATTTATCCCCACAAATTGGAGGTTGCTGTTGTAAATGTTAAAAAGTATTTATGGATACGCGTTCCTGAAAACTACATGTACTAGCATCTGCAAGATCTGCAAACCTTCAAGGATGACAGATGAGAAAATAAACCCTTAAATCAAACAAAAGCATTAATAAAACTCAAATGGAGGATAGGACAATGCTTAAAATGTAATGTTCTTGCTCTTTATTCTCAACAGTTACCCTCACAAACACTGTTGTTTCAATTAAATCAGTTCAGTTAGTGTCTAACCCTGTTGACTATAGTGAAGTTGCTTTAGATCTACAACAGTAGATAATGGATTAAAATTTGGCCCACAGCAACATGATTTACATAGCCATAAAATAAGGATAATGACACTTACTTACCTTGTGAGGGTTGTAGCAGGATTAACTGATTAATCCTTACGAAGAATGTTGGAAAGGGATCTAAACCCTATGCAAGTTTTACATATTACAACCAGGAAAACTGCATCTTAAATATAATCTGGAAAGAAAGCTCTAGATAATTTCTTATTAATAGTTTCTGTTTCGTTTTCCAATTCTTTTACTACATAGATTTCTGATCTCCTACAATATACATCTTACACTGTTCTTAGCAGCACTGGAAAGAACTTTGTTATTGAGCATCCTACTTAGGGAAACTAATAATTGTCCTTAATTATTCAGTCTTCTCATTGAACAGATGTTTATTTTTCTATAACAATTGTTATCTCTAATTATTGCATTTAAAATAAACAGAGCCTTATGTCAATGGACAGACATATTATACCATATCAATTTCTAATTGTGTATGGGGAAAGGAGATATCGGGTTGTCTAGAAACCTAAAAGGATAAAGATTAAGCTAACCACAGTGGCAATGAAATAATTTGACCACATGATCTTCTACAGAGAGATTCTAGGGCTACAAGGCTGTTCTGAGGGCTCATGCAATAACTCTTTCTAAACTGGATAAATTGTAATTACAGTAGGACTAAATCCAGAGTTTAAGTGCTCAGCAGGAGCATGGAAGGAGATATTCATCAGTGCTGGGATTCATGCACCTCCTCAGCTCAGAGCACACTAAATTGTTACAGCCTAGATTTACTGTGCTGAGCTATGAGCACCGTCAAACACATGCTGGCTTGGCCAGCCAGAGGGACACATTCCTAAGCTAGGTGAGAACAATGCATCAGCCCAGATGTGACTGGATCCATATGCCTGATATTAGAGAACAAGAGACAGACACGCATATATATATGCCCAGCAGCTCACCAGGAGCAGGTTTTACACTGTATGCCTCAGAGATTATGGTAGGGGCCATCCTCCAAGCTCAGCAGAATCAAAACACACAGAACCAACATCACCTCTATTGATTTTTATCTTGGTCTCTTTCTTACAATATTTCATAAATCCATACTTCACAGAAGCCCTTTGTGCCCCCTGAATACAGCAAAGAACATGACTGGTGAGACTTTTTTCCTATCCTACCATGTACACTCATGTCTAAAGAGGCTCCCTCGGGGAATGAAGGACACCAACCTTGATGAGCACACTGGATGCTGTTTTTGTAAAATGCCTTTATTTCATCAGCCAAACTCTAACAGACTCCTGAAGTCCTCTGGAATCCATCAGCAGCTCATGATGTCTAGTGGGCTGAGCTCCTATTTCAGATCAAGTCTTTGTCTCCTTATAAACACACTTGAGAGATTAAGCTTTGCTGCCATGGGAGAAGTGTAGACTTCAGTTTCCAAAGGGCACATCTGAAATCATTTGGGCAGCAACCCCACTCCTTGCAGACAGGAGAAGAGTAGTTTCATTGTTTTCAAATCAAAAAGATAAATTAAAATATAACAGGTCTTTCCATCAATGCACCAGAAAATAAAAATTATCTTTTTTACTTCTCTGGATGGGTATTGGGAAAACTCTGGTTTTGTTCACAGCTCTCCTGGTCAAAAGCTTTTTTTTCTTTTCCCCCAGTTTCCAAGAGCTGTACACCTCCTTCAGAAACTCTTCCTGAGGAGTGATGAGATCCATGCCCCCCTTCAGACTTTATTAACCCTTTGTCAGAAGATGACCAAAGCTGGCTACTTTCAGGTATAGAAATAAGCCAGCAGAGTTCTGTCTATCCTGTCTAAGATATCTTTTAAGAAAATACGTCACTATAATTAGGTAGAATCTGGATAATGAGCTTTAACACGCATGCTTGGTCCAGTGATCTGTTGAGAAGATCTGATGCGTGACCAAGGGAGGAACACTGCACAGCAGAGAAAGAGGAGGTGAGGAAGGAGGAGGGGAAACAGCAGATAAACTGCTCTTCATATGTGCTTTTAGCTGATGTTAATCCCATTTTCTATACTTATTTTTGACATGTCCCCTTCTTCACCAGACTTTTCCATGTCCCTCCATCAGGAAGCCCTTACACACTTTTGACCATCCCATCAGCCATGATTGTTTCAGCTAGAGTACAGGTATATTAAGAACTTAACTAAGAAGAGGGGTTACCATGGAAAACCTTTATACAGGAGACAGAGGTCACACTCTTCACAAGATTAGGCTCACAATGGAACACTTCATCTTACCAGCTCAGTGCTGATACAGCTTACTCTGCCCTCTGACATCTCTTAATCACCTGCTGATAGATTCCTAACAGGATTTTCACTGACTGCCGATATGCCTCACTTCAGTAACAGCTCAAGAAGCAATTTGGATTAACTATTCTTGCACTCACGCTATGAACAAGGCGCCAAATAGCACGTCACAAGCACACTCAACACATCCCAATTCCCATGAATTCCAGAAGGGTTTTTGATGGCAGTGAGGTATGGCGCATATACATACAGAGGAGAAATGTGTTGGATGGCCACTACATACATTGTTCTACAGCCACAGACTTTTTTTCCAAGGACAAATTGGTCTGCACCTAGCAGAATTAATAGGGGCCAACCTCTTGCAGATCCACACGCTAGATTTCATTTCATTGTCCACCACAACCCCCTGGATCCTCCTCATCTGCCCTAATGAGATCTCCAATCCCATGTCAATAAATCCTCATCTCACCTATGGACATCCTATTTCCCCCGTCATGTCATAAGACCTACAAATTCTCTATACCTACAGCACATCTACCCCATGGTCTTTAGCTTTTTATGTTTCCTTGCACAGTCTCCTGCTTTAACACTCTCCACAGTTTTATCCATGTGTCCTATGGTTCACCTACCACTTGCGTAAGTTTTCTTCCACATAGTTTACTGTCTACTTTCTCCTATGTAGAAGACAACAGATGCTGCAGCCAGTCCAGACCTGTGAGTACATTGTCTTGTTGGTCATCTACGTAACAGTATATCTAACATCTGAGTTGTATTTCCCTCCCGGATTTGGTTCTTCCTTCAGTAGTCAGTAAACAGCATCCAACAAAGTCTGAAAGGACTTCACTATCTTTGAAATACTTTTGAGACTGTAAGATCTTCATGTTAACGTCATTCCATTTATTTATGCTGAGGTAGTCCTACCACGAACAATTGTGTTACCACATACAAGAGGATAAATAGGTTGCGGTTCAGAAAAGCGTACAACAGGGACATTTCATCTTCCCTGTTCTGCATTTGGCTCCCGGTGTATGGTCCTAATGACGCTGAGACCTCCCAAGAGTGCATTGGACTTTGGAATTTAGGTCCTGTTGAGTTAAAGCTTAAGTTCAAACTTCTCTGAATTGCTAAAGCAGTTCCTCTTGCTATAGTTTCAGACTTCTTAAGTTCCTGTTCAAACCATGATATCTCCATTATTTATTTTAAAAAAAGAAAAATTAATGTGGCTTCCTAGAGAAACAAGATTAATATAGACACCTTTCATGTCTAGCTGTCCACATACCCTCCATCTCCAAGAATTTTGGATACTGTTGGCCAATAACAACTAAATTGAACACTGAGCCCTCAGTAACAGGTTCGACAAAATTGAACAGCTGGTCTTGTAAGTCACCCCAATATGGACAAGGTAAGGATAGAGATTAGCCTTCAGTCATTCAGTCTGGCTAAGAGAAAATGCCTTGCTGTTCAGCTAGCATGAGAACGAACTCTTGAGCAATGCCCAACTTTATTGTCTTGGTTGCAGGCTAGAGAAAGGGACGGGGGAGGGGATGGAGAGGGAGCAGCCCTGAGGCTATCTGAGGGGCAAGAGGGAGGACTGGGGGGTAGATGACTTGTAACAGAAGACTTATGGGCCAACAGCACACAGCTCCATAGGATAAAATAGAAAGAATGGAAAGAAATAATTTTAATAAGATACTGCTATTTTCATGTGACTCCTAGAGCCCTACATTTGGGCCTACCTAGTCTTAATATGAGCAAACACTTTAAGTGCTTCCTGTCCTCCCTAGTGGATTGGATGCATTATAAAACTATGAGGGCAAAGATCTCATGACAGAATTGTAACAAAGCGCTTTTTCTATTTTGCAGTATGTTCCTCTGTAAAAAGCGTAGGAAAAACCACGTTTCCTCAATTATACTGAATATGAGAAACCCCAAGCCTCTGACTTAGGACAATAGGAAGAAAGATCATTTGAAAACCCATCTTTGTCTTATAAAAAAGAAAAGGTCAGAAAAATTAGACTATTATCATTTTAATGAACAGAAACAGGCATATTAAAAAAACAACTTTCAAAAGCATTTCCTTTAACGTGAGAATAATGGCTCAGGTCACAGCATGGAGCTGAAAGCATTTATCGACTTCTACACCAAGAAGAGGAGCTGTGTGCTCATGTAGTACAACTTCCCTACAGCTGGTACATCGTGTTCCTTACAGCGAGAAGGAAAGCAGGGGGTCATAGTTAATACCTGATTATAAAAAAGGCCCAACAACCTAATTAATTTAAGATAAAGTTTATGAGAAACAATATAATACCTAGAGAGCATGGTCAGCTGAGCATCTGCAAAAAAAAAAAAAAATAAAGTGAACTTAATTTTCTTTCAAAAGAAAGGTTGTTGGATAGATACAAACATGCACACCACAACCTACCTTCTGATACCCAGCTTCATCACTTGGAAATTCATAGCATAGTGGCTATGAGCCCTGAAACAGAGTTCAGTTTCAAACCCAGGAAGGAACCAGTGATTATGAAAGGACAGCAGCATGAGAACTCTGCTGTCGAAACACATCGTTGTGTCATGCTTCGCTTCCAGGATTTCTATGCAACATAACCTGCCCGGGCTCCTGGAAGATCCCACAGTGAATTTTTCTCTTCTGGAAGAACTCACTGCTGTGATCTAAAGCCCACTGAACTCAATACAAGGAATCAAATGTTTCAGGAAATTGCAGACCAAGTCCTTCAGCAGCAGCTTATGGCTATCCAAACCTTGCTCCTCTAATAGGTGTTACTGTAGAGAACTAGCTGAAGTGCTGAACCACCTGTTCTCAAAGTATCCAACTCCCTGTATGTGTTAACTATCACTAAGGCAAAACAAAACTGTAAGCATTGCTATTCTTGAATCTATAGCATCTTTTACTGCACCACACCCACATGCAGGAAAGGCTTCTGCCTTTATTCAGACTGGTAATTTCTTAGTATCCCTCAAATTAAGCTCCTCACAAACACAAGTTCAAGGCCAGAGACACACCAAAGGAGGATAAAGAGTGGACGTCAACAGAGAATCTCATGCCCAGGGGTTTTTCTCTGATTGCTTTCAATAATTGTATTTCTTGGCCCTATATAGCATGAGATGTCAGAAGACTCAGGGAGGTTCAATCAAAATAATCAGCTTACGAAGGACAATTACATTGAAATACTCAGAACACCAATAAGCACCCTCTCCCTACAAGCTATAAAGTCTGGGCCAAAGTTAAAAACACCATCCTTCACGAATGGCACTCTCACATAAGGACCTGGTTTTCCCTGCACATACACTAGTGTGATCTCACTGGCTTCCTTGGAATTATTCCCAATTCCAACTCACTGAGAAGAACCACATTCCTCCCAGTCTCTCCAAGGAGGTGACACAACACAGTGCAGTCTACAAGCAATGGCCACTGAGGAGTTCAGTGTTGACTCAGAGCTGTTCATGCTCAGAAGAGGAGGCAGCTCAGAAATAATTGAGATTGTTGTGCCTGTTCAGTGTCCCGACATACACAGGGGATAAACGTGCTAAGATAATAAAGTACTACTCGGCAATAATGGCATTAAACAAATCACATATCACTTTCTGCAAAGCCACTGGCCTTAAGGGATACTGTCTGTAAAGAGCACAAGAATATACTGCCTTGTCCTTATGAACATTACACACGCTTACATTCTTTGTCTTTGTATTATGAGCTCCTAAGTGGCTACAAACTGCTGCAATGTTCTTTACTCACACTACAAGATCAGGTTACTTGCACATTAAGGCTATAGCCAAGTTGCACAGTGTAGGGTATGTAAGAGTCTCTCCTGAACACAAGAATCATCAGTAGCTGAATAGCATTTATCTGGCAGAACTGGTATCCCACAGAAACACTGTGTGTGACCCTCTCTGCTTAAGATACTAAAGGGTAGAGGTTGCAGTTCAAACCTTATTAGGGGAATAATTTAAAAAACTTTCAGCAAGGAAAGAAAAAGACTTCTAAAAGAGAATCAGGAACTGTAGCAAAGAACAAATATAGAAAAGCCTCGGACTTCAGAGACGGAAAGCCGAACTCTGGCAATCTGCAAACCAACAAGTCAGTTCCATAAATAAAACCAATATGGGAAACATCAAGAGCTGGAGTGACTTATGCAATGTAACAAAATGGTGCGACACCACTGCCATAAGCACAGGATCTGCTTCCATAGAATGAGGCCTCCTGTGCAAGCAAACTGACTACATACATTAGAAAGGTGTCTGAAAGCACATGTGTACTGTGAACACAGTACAGTGTGTAGCAGATTCAGCCCCACAGAAGGGCTGCAGAAACACCAAAGTTTCCAGAGCGAGCATTTTTTCTTGTAGATACAAGACTTAAAAAATCCTTAACACCAGATCTCTTCTGTTTCACTGGGCCTCAGGAAACTCCAGGAGATAGAGAAACACAGAAAGAGAAGCTTACTTCTCAGATAAGTTACTCTAAACTGACATTTACAGTCATAGTTGCAGTTGAGAAAAACAGAACTGAGAAAGAGCAAAGGGAATTAGGGCAAATCTGTGGTCTTGTGTAATTACAAGTTGTTGAATATAAAGGAGAATCTCCCTGCCCACAGCACCAAATGTGAATAACAAGCAATCACACGAAGAAACATAAAGTAAAAATTCTGTTAAAAACCTTTGTCTCTCTTCTCAAAATCTGCCTCTGCAGCTGTATGCAATGTTGTGTATTGCACCTAATGCTGTACTGAGAAGAAAAAGTGCCTTTTGAAACCACAGAGGAAACCAGGTGAGTGAATACTAGGACAGGAATATCCAGACTGCACTTGGTGGCAGCGCACTGGAAACAGCATAAAGAAAATCGGGGCAGCAGATGACCAGCTATTTAGCAACAGGGTTAAACAAACAAATCAAGCCTTCTCTAAACATGCTATCTGATTTGAGCTAGTGGTCTAGAATCCATTGTTGAGGAGAAAAGAAAAAAGAATGTATAATCTGTTGTTGGTTACAGAATCACAGAATCACACAAGCTAGGCAGGATGTCTTGAGATCACCTAGTCCAAGTCCCTGCTCAATCAGGGCCAGCTAAAGCAGGCTGCCTGAGACCATGTGGAAGTTTTGAATACCTCCACAGATCTCTACTTATAGAGCCTCTCTGGCTGTTCCATTGTTTGATTGCCCTCTCAGTAAAAAAACTGCCTTCTCGTGTTCATATTGAACTGTGTTTTAATTTGTGCCCATTGCCTCCTGTCAGTGGACACTACTGGGATGAATCATCTCCCTCTTCATTCCCTCCCATCAGGTATTTATGCACTTCGTTGAGAAACCCTCCAGCTTTTCACCATCCCAGTTCTCTTCTTACACTCCCTTAACCTTTGTGGCCTTATCTTGGATTCCCTCCAGCTAAGCCCATGTTTCTCACACTGGGGAGCCCAGAAGTGGCTGCAGTTCTCCAGTTGTGGCCTCATCAGTGCTGAGCAGAGTGGACGGATTACTTCCCTCCATCTAATCAATCTTGTAGGGAAGGTTGGCTACCTTCGCTAAATAGGTACATAGCAAGGTCCTTCTCTGCAGATCTGCCTTCCAGTTGGCTTTTCTCTACATATATTGGTGCCTGGGATTACTCCTCCCCACGTGCAAGTCTTCACATTTCCATTTTCTGAAATCTGTGACATTCCTTCCTGCGCAGTTGTCCAGCATATTAAAGCACCTCTGGGATGGCAGCACGATCTTCTGGTGTACCAGGTGCTCCTCCTGGTTCTGGTCTCAAAAATACAATGTATTGAAATTTGTTCATTCAGTGGTTTCATTCCATTCAGTCTCGAGTTGCTTACAAGCAAAGAACAGTTACAGAATCTTTTAAGGATAATGGATCAACAAGTCTTCTTTGCAGCAGTTTTAAAGCATGTTACCTAAATTACTCTCAAAAATACTTCATGTTTTCTACACGTTTTATCCTAAAAGAAAAACTTTCCACTAAAGTTTTCTAGCTAGTACAAGCCAACCCAAAGAATACTAAACCAGAAGCTGTAAAACCAAGCACCAGTGGGAAAGACAGATGTGAACAAGCTGTTTGCTTCTTTTCAATCATGCCAGAGGTGACTCACAGGAGCCCTCCTATAAGGAGAAATCTTCCTGGCTTACAGATAACTTTACATACTTCTGCTCTGACTACAGGCAATGTTGTGAACGGCCCACTTCTGTGGTAAATTCATGCTTTTATTAGCTGGATGTGTGAAATGATTTCTCCTTCTTCATCCCAGATTTCCTCCTGATTCTTTCAGCTTACATGTCCTCACAATACACTTAGCCATACAAATTGCTCTCTACATCTTCCCACACAGCAGGAAAGAGCACTGCTGGACTATTAAATTGCTGACAACAGCAGCTTACTCTTTCCTTACTTCAGTGAAGTTTATCTGCCAAACTTCTATCTCAGACACTCCCAATTAATCCATCTTTTTTTTCTGGAATTGTTAAAAGGAAAAAGAGTAAAAATACATGTAATTGAAGCTGAGACTTTCTCCAACAGAGACCTTACTTTAAGGTATGGTTGGTCTCATACTAATTCCAAATGGGGATTGCTGCAAACCCAGTGCAACACAGTCTGTTTTCCAGAGGCCAGAAACTTCAGGCAAGGAGTGAAAGTGCACTGAGAAGTCAGCAGAGAGAGGTCTGTATAGTGTTTGCCTTGAGGTACCTCACATGTTGTCGTAACCATTCAAAACAAACTGGTTTAAAATCTTTTTTCCTTTACGCTTATTTTTAAATGGAACCAGCACATCTTGATAATAAATGATGATTTTATATTTTTAATAACTTTAAATTAATTTCAATTTCTAAACCAAACAGAAGTTGATGCAGATTACCTATAAAGTATATATGTCCATTTACAGTAGGAAAATAGCTAGAATGTACAAATTACGAGTAAGTATGGGGACAATAAACAAAATTGTTTTGCCTTTACTGTTTAAAACCATAATAAAAAGCCACAATCTAAATTGCCTTAATTTAAACATAAATTATATAAAAACATCAACCCTGCTTTTCAGATAATTCTTCTCTTCACAGATAGAAGATCAGACCCACATCAAAATCTAACAAAAGTGCAAACAAAAGCACATTGCAGCAGCCAAACCCCACCTCCTTGGCAGCATCTGCACTTAACTTATTGGTACCTAGAGCCTTGTTCTGCGGTTTCAGGCTTGTATTTTGTAATCTTCTGTTGAATGTGGGAACTCCGCTATTGAAGAAAGAGAAACAGGGGTGCTATGGGAATTATGTCAGTACTTGAGATGGTTTCCAGCTTTAACCAGAGCTTAGCCATTAAGGCAAATTTAGAGAACTGTCCTCAAAGTGATGGAACTACTGAGCTGAATCAGGCAGAATCAACACAAACTAAGAAGCAAAGATATTGATATTTACATATATATATATACGAATTTACACTCTCTCTCCTGCCCGCATAAAAGCATACAAAGCATGAAGTAATACCTAGGCTGCTATTGGGAAAGCCTAACTTTATGACACAATAAGAACACGATGATGCAGAAAATAGTTGTTTCCTCCAGTCATTTCCAAGGCCGACAAACAGATTTCAGGACCATGGACAAAGCTTCTCAAAAGAGAAAATATGTAGACTTAAACTTAATTATACGAACGACAGCCCTATGAAATTATTATTGCTGTTTACATTTGAAGACGAAACTCAAGACTAGAACCCTATTGGGATAAACATCATGAATACATGTAATAGCTGCTAAGCCCTGTCTTGGGGTAGATGGTTATGATCCAAACAGAGAAGTCTTTCAAAGAGCACACCCAATTATACACTATTTCTCTGTTTGAAGATAAAGACTTTAGGCATGAAGAAACTGGATAACTTGCTGAAGGTCACATGGAAATCCTGTGGCAAAGCTGGAAACCAAACACACGTCTCAATAATATATATATTTTTTTTTTAACAATGCAAGTAAGGCTCAATTAGAGTTGAAGCTGGCCAGCACCGTAAAGGATAATAAAATGGGCTTTTTCAAATATGTTAATAACAAAAGGCAGGCCAGAAATAACATTGGCGCATTACTTGATAAGTATGGGCGCCTCATAAGTAGAGATACAGACAATGCAGAAACATTTAATGCTTTTTTGACCTCTGTCTTCAATACTGATGATTGGCTTGACCTTCCCCCGGAGCCTATGGCCAGAGAACCAAGACTGCACGAAAGATAATCTCACAATCATCCCTGAACTTGTGTGGAATTTGCTGTTGCAGCTGGACCCCTACAAGTCGATGGGACCCGATGGGATTCACCGCAGGGTACTCAAAGACTTGGCTAATGTCATAGTGAGACCTCCCTTAATGATTTTCCAACGCTCTTGGGAATGTGGGGAGGTACCCCTTGACTGGAAGCTGGCAAACGTAGTCCTAATTTTCAAGAAGGGTAGCAGGGATGATCCCAGTAACTACAGGCCTGTCAGTCTCACTTCAGTGCCTGGGAAGATCATGGAGAGGGTTATTATGGGAGCTACTGAAAAACACCTGAAAGACAGCACGATCACTGGTCCCAGACAGCATGGGTTTATAAAGGGAAGGTCCTGCCTGACAAACAATTTATTTCTATGACAGGGTCACCCATCAGGTTGACCAAGGAAAACCAATTGATGTGATCTTTCTAGATTTCAGCATGGCCTTTGATACTGTGTCTCATAGTATCCTCATGAACAAAACGTCCAGCATACAGTGGATAAACACTTAATGCAGTGGGTGAACATTTGGCTGATGGATTGGGCTCAAAGAGTCACAGTGAAGAGGGTTAAATCAGGCTGGCAACCAGTCACTAGTGGGGTTCTGCAAGGATCCATCTTGGGGCCAGTACTATTTAATATCATCATAAATAACCTGGATGTAGGACTCGAGAGTTTACTAAGTTTGTTAATGACACGAAACTGGGCGGGGGAGAGGTATTGACAGTCTGGAGGACAGGGAGTCCTTGCAAAGGGATCTGGACAGATTGGAGAGTTGTACAATCGCTAACCATATGAAGTTTAACAAGGGCAAGTGCTAGGTTTTGCACTTGAGACACAGCAATCCTGGATACACAGACTGGGGAGCGAGAGGCTGGAGAGCAGCCCTGTGGAGAGGGACCTGGGGGATCTGGTTGACGGGAATTTGAACATGAGCCAACAGTGTGCCCTGGCAGACAAGGGAACCAACCATGTCCTGAGGTGCATCAAGCACAGTGTTGCCAGCCGGTCAAGGGAGGTGATTGTCCCGCTCTGCTTTGCACTGGTGAGGCCCCACCTTGAGTATTGTGTGCAGTTTTGGGCACCACAGTATAAAAAGGACATCAAACTACTAGAGAGTGTGTAGAGGAGGCCACAAAGCTGGTGAAGGGTCTAGAGTAGAAAACATATGAGGAGTGGCTGAGGTCACTTGGTCTATTCAGCCTGGAGAAGAGGAGACTGAGAAGGGACATCATAGCCATCTACTGTTTCCTCACAAGAGAAGGAGGAGGAGCAGATGCTGATCTCTCCTTGTTGGTGACCAATGATAGCACTTGAGGGAATGGTAGGAATGTGTGTCAGGGGAGTTTGGATTAGATATTAGGATGAGGTTCTTAACTCAGAGGTTGGTGGAGCACTGGAACAGGTTCCCCAAGGAAGCAGTCACGGTGCCAAGCCTGACAATATTCAAGAAGCATCTGGACAACGCCCTCAGACACATGGTGTGAATGTTGGGATTGTCCTATGAAGGGACAGGAGCTGGACTCTATGATCCTTGTGGGTCCCTTTCAACTCAGGTCATTTTATGATTCTATGAAACTATGAAGTTGGTGGGAGTAGGTAAAAGCCTGAAAACCATTCTTACTGTATTTTAACTACAAACTGCACGCTAGAGCAGAAACAGCTGGGAAGCAGACCATCCTTTTTACTAAATTCCAGATAAACCTCATACCCATTCCTCACTACAGCAGTATAAAAGGAGACTAATTCCATTTGTACCATTAGATCTGTTCCTGACCCATAGCAGAAAAATCTGAGACCAAAATGTGTCCTGTGTCCTGTATTCTACCTGAATGTATGTATTTGGTGAGATAGTTTTCAAATTTGTAATCTGTTTAATTAAAACAACGATAATGAAATTTCAACACTATGTTTTGGATAGGAGAAAGGATATTGATTTCTGGAAGCAACAACAGAAGAATAGAAAAAAACATATGAAGGAAAAGCTCTCCTTATCATTTTACTCGCTCTTCTCTAGGAAAAGCACTGATTTGTTGCAAAATGATAGGCAGTATCACTATACCAAGCAGTTCAAATGGAAAGGGTTAAGCTGGTCGAAAGAATGTGTTAGGGAGGGATGTGATAATCACCTGGTGCCCATATCCTGATCATACCAGCGGCAGCAGAATGGCTGCCACAGCTCGGTTTCTGCTTGTTTAGATTGGTTAAGTGCCTGTTCAACTCAGCAGCAGGGCTAAGGCAGGTTCATTGTGCCGTGTGTGCTCTGGGACATGGAGGGCTGACGGAGACAATAAGCGCTGCTCTGAAGAGCAGGAGGAGTACCAACTGGCACATACAGGGAGGTACAGTACAATAATCTCCCATCTGCATGATATAGCTTTGAATCCCTTCCTTTACAGCTCAATAGGTGCATCTGCTGCCGCTCTGCTAATCCTCAACATTGTTTAAAATGCAGATCAGTGGAGATCCTGCTTTTTCTTTCCCATTACAGACCTCAGTCTAATAAAAGAGCTTTAATCACATAGGCAATAATCTTTTCTCTTTGCCTCTGTTTCGAAGCCAGATCTTTGTCAGGCACTAGCAGCAGATGAATTTAATTTTGGAATGCAAGGTTTGAAGGCAGTTGAAACAACTAGCCTTTCCCAAAACTGTCGCATGGTAATTAGAAGACTGTGACTGCAAAAGGTAAACAGCAAGGAACTTGGGTCCTTGAGAAAATGCATCCTAACCCCCTGGATATGTTGCATGATTTTAAATGTAAAAAGCAGCATCAGCAGGCGTCATTACTTGTCTTTGTCTCCCGAGTACTAATATACTACGACATTTTTTAGATGTCAGAAAGTACAAGAGCTACAGAGGAAAGCTACAATTGATTACGTGACTGTACGCTGAGAAAAATGGATTTATTTCACATTAAGAACATAAACATGAACATACATATGTGTAAGTACTAACCTGAAAAAACTAGCTCTTTCCAGGTATTTCTACAGCCAAATGAATGACACAGTAAGCTGGAAAGTTGTTCTTGCTGTGATGAAAGGGAGTTCATGCAAGTTATCATCACAAAAACAAGACCATAAGATCCACAGTAGTTAAGCCCTGATGCAACTCCAAATCTTCCTAGGAAGCAGTGACATCCCAGAGTCCTACTTTCCGTGGCTATTGCCATCGGTGCATTTCAGAGGGAAGGACCAGGCTGGAATTCTCCTCATTTATGTTTATTCTTAAATAATTTTCATCTCCACCAACCTTAACTCCTGCAAATAACTGCACAACATAATACAATAAATCTCATCTCTCCCTCTTGTACTGCAGCAAGAAAGGTAAGCAAACCAATTATTTTACTCATCAGGGTATGTCTGTCTTCCACAAACATACAACATACAGTGGTGAGGAGGGCAATGGAATCCTTCCTGTGTTCTTATGTTCCAAGAAGCATGTTCACGGCATGATTATAAAACAGTGCAGCACTTCTTCTATCACAGGGAGCAAGATAGATACTGAGGAATAAAAACAATAAGGTATGTGGCTAAGAGGGATGCACGCCTTGTCATCAATACTTCTTGAGTGACCAGATCCCCAAAAGACCAAATGAGGACAAATCACTGATTGCAAGACTTACAGATACTATCTGGAGCTTGGCAAGTGCCAGACTTTCACTTTCTGAAATACCAGCTGCTCTGCAGGGACCCTCTGATGTAGCAGAGTCAACTGGGCATCACAGAAGGTCTTGACTGGCCTAGTCCTAGAGACAGACACAGGCTAAATCCACTGAAGTCATTCCTCTGTTCAAGCCATATGGTCTGTTCCTTTATGAAGCCTAGGCAGATGCCATGGTAGCCACTGACTTCCTAGACAGCAGGAAACTCAACATGTTCTGCCCAACTTACACATCTCCACAGATATTGTTGGAAGCAGGAGTTGTATCCTTTACAGCCTCTTTTATTTGGACTCACGGGAGTATTTAAAAGTAACTCTGTGTCTTTTAGATTCACTGATCAACGGTAGCACAGTACGTGGCCCTCTTTTGCCTGTTGCCATTGTAACAATTAAAGAGGGAAAGGCTATGAGATGAGTCACTTCATCAGCGCACAAATGCATATATTATGTGACTCATTATGTAGATACAACATGATATTCAATTAGCTGTCCAATGGTATATTTGAACAGAAGATACTTTAATTATGTATTTCATGGACATGCTTCAAAGTTGCTGTTTCAATCTCAAAATAACTAGCTGCATGCACAGGCAACTTAAAGAGTTCCAGAGGGCCTGTGGTTACTTTCCTTTTTAAAGATACAGAATTAATTGATTTTCCTGAATTGCAAAGGCCTTCTGGTTGCAAGATAACTGCACCAAATGTACCCATCCAGAACTACACCTGCCTGTGTATATATATGGTTGGGCTCCTAAAGAAACATGGAAAGTGGTCAATAGCCATATGAGATACTTGATACTTCAGAAGAAGCCTTCTGTGAATATTACGTCTTTGAAGGGAATCTTTGATGAAGCACCACAGGATGTGCACCCCCCAAAGGTGTGCACAGATCTCCACTACCCAAACAAATTCAGGAAAGCAGAAGTGAAGTAGGGCCGATGAAGGTAAAATGTGGGAAAAGGCTGGAAATGAACCAACAAAGCTGAGTCACATTCACTACTTTCACGAAGCAGCAGTGCTGACCTACAGCAGCAGTGTCTCCTTTGGTGTTTGTATAAGCAGTAGTAAATTACTACCTCCTGGTGAAAAAGGTGAGGAAGATGCTATGAAACAAGCCTCCCAGGACCACTTATACACTTTCCCTCCCTAATGCGGGCACCCAAAGTCATAATCCTCCTCTATAATTAACATCTGTAATTACCAGTATACAATAGTGCCTTAACAAAAAGCACTATTCAGAGCATCAAATATTTAGATCTACACTTTTCTATATTTCAGATGCAAAGCATGTAGGTTTCATTGAAAAAAAATAAAAAGAAAATCTGTTTTTTTGCATACGGGAATACCAGACTTCCATTTCAACTGCTGGCTACAATGTTTCAGTACTTCTAATATGGTCTAGAGAGAAGATTAAATTCTGGCAACACTATAAAAGTGTATGTGAACATGAATTGGTTTTCTTGTTATAAATAGCAATGTCTTGAAGGAGTCCACCTGCCAGTGATCTCTATGAAGGTAACCAGATAACATATACTGCAATGTATCTAGAATTTTTTTTCTGAAACATCTATACCACAACTGTTGAAAATAGTGCCAAAGGAATTAGGATCATTAACTGAAAGAGGTAAAAATGGCAAGTATAAATGTTGCCAGAAGATGTTTACAGTTCCCACAATCAGAATGCCATATGGCATCTCTCCCAAGAAAAAACAACTTTTACACTAACTCTCCAATAACTCAATTATCTGTGTCAATGTCAAGGTAGGGCTTGGCCTCTTCACATCCTTTGTCATATGTCTCCTTCTAGATCACAGTAATCCTGTAGGCCTTAGAAGAGAGCCTCCTTGGTGAAAATGAGGTCTGACAGGAAAACAAGGCAAAGATTTTGAATGTATAGAGGCATCTTTTGTAATTATAGGTTTTGGCTGTTTTTCCTGTAGATATTTGTAAGAGGTTTATCTGTTTGTGAAGCAAAGTGAAGCTACTAAGCTTCAGGGAATAATTTCAAAATTGCTTCAGATTTAAAGGGATTTTTCCACTACTGAGTTCTCTGTGAATTATTACATAGGGAACAGAAGGAGGTACAGCATGTACCTTCAAAACATGCAAGGTGGTTGGGGATACCACACAATCAGAAAACTAAAGTTTCCCTGCGCATCCCTGCTCTTTGTCAGAGGAATTGGTCAGGTGATCATGATCAGCAGCAAAAACACCAGTGGATCTTAGTGATATTAGGTGCATGTTTTCATGGAGGATAGATATTTCAGTACCTAAGATATGTATATAAGCAGAGAAGAAAACTGTTTAGCAATCTCAGACTTTGGACAGGGTCATGTGCTGTAATTTCACATACACTTTAAACTCAGAAAAGCTAACGCTAATGCCACAAACAGCAGTTAAACCTTCTCATGTCATCTGCAAGTGTTTTCATGTCCATGCAGTAAACGAGCCCAGAGAACTGATGCAGGTGAAAGCTCAGTCAGGAATTTTTTTAAAAAAAGAGTTTAACTAACTGAGGTCTGTGTCCAAACCCAGCACACAGAAGAACCACACAATCTACAGGGAAAGAGAGGTCAGTTTCCCTAACAGCAATGCCAGCTCAGCCACACTGACACATGCATACACAATGCTACAAGTACAGCTCCAGAATGTCCAGAATCAATTCATTTCTCTGTTGCAAATTCCCTTCACATCACTGATCACTTACGTTTTTTTTCCCCAAGCCTCAATTCCCCATCAGTGACATCAGGTGATGTTATTTCCTTTGTGCTTTCCCCGTACTCTGAGTGTAGGGGCTTCTTCATCACATGAGGAAATGGGCAAATAATTCCTTTCGAAATAGCATAACAGAATTTCCAGCTATGCACTGAAGGATGTATCATCCTTCATAACCTACATATTTACATTGGACATACCAACAGCAATAAAACAAATGAGTTCAAGTAAATAAACAAAATAGATGTGACTGAAAAAATACATCATCTGATCTTGGTTAAAAGCACGGGAACAAGAAGGCTAATTGAGATTAGTGGAACTATTCATGAGTTAAATCAGTACAAACCAGGGAGGAACTACAATCACCCATTGTAAGCAACTGACAGTACCACCGTACTCCTTGACAAGTTCGTAACTTGTCTTCTGAGTCGAAGGAAACTATGCCAAAGATTTTATCCACTGAGAAAGCCAAGGGATTTAAAGGTGTATATATACCATTCACCTACAGAATGGGAAATCCACTTTCAGACCTATGCTTCCTACTGCTTGGCCTACAGATTAAATTTAAGCTTATTTTGAATTTAAAAAAAACCCCAGGGAAATATATTTTCATCTACAAAGCAGAAAGGTATTGCCAATTAATAGCTGGGATCTCCTTACTAGAGATACTCAGGCTTTAAGCTCTCTGTGAAAGCTATGGAGTACATACACACACAAAAAACATTATGCTAATCAAAAACCATCAGATCATGCAAACAATAATTACTCTGCTAATTACCAGCTTCTGTGCCCTTCTCTGGACACACTCCGGGACCTCAACATCCTTTTGTATTATACTCAACATTGCTGAGTACAAGGGCATGATCAGTTCCCTGGTCCTGCTGGCTACACCATTTCTGATACAAGCCAGGTTGGTATTGACCTTCTTGGCCACCTGGGCACACTGCCAGCTCACATTCAGCCAGCTATTGACCAATACCCTCAGGTCCTTTCCTGCCAAGCAGCTTTCCAGCCACTTTTCCCAAAGCCTGTAGTGTGGCATAGGGTTGTTTTGACCAAAGCACAGGACCCAGCATTTGGCCTTATGTATTGCTGGGCATCAAGAACCTAAATTGCCACAGAAGAGACTCAGCATTTTCTCACTGATGTACTGATGAAAGCAGAATACATAGAACCATAGAATGACAGAATGCTTTGGGTTGGAAGGGACCTTAAAGATCATCTAGTTCCACCCCTATGCCATGGGCAGAGACACCTCCCACTAGACCAGGCTGCTCAAGGCTCCATCCAACCTGGCCTTGAACACTTACAGGGAGGGGGCATCCATGACTTTCCTGGGCAACCTGTTACAGTGCCTCACCACCTTCATTGTGAAGAATTTCTTCTAAATGTCTAATCTAAATTAATGTCTAATCTAATTCTAAATTCAGCCCAGATCCATCTGATTTTGCTGAGAAAATAAGCAATTCCACATGATGCATTTGGAAGCAAGCATTATATAAGAGCACAATTAAAAAACAAACAACAACAACAACAATAGTAGTAATAATAATAGTAGTAGTAGCAATAATAATAATAGTAATAATAATAATAGAGTTGAACTTCCCACTTCTAAGCAAGCTTGTCAATGGAGGTTACCCTCAAAATCAATGCCACCCATGAATCAGTTCACTGTTCTGGACACCACCTATTTCTCCATCAATTCTATCATTTCAGCCCAGTTTAACAAAAAGTTTACATCCAAAAAAAAAGGAAAGGAAAAAAAAATCTGAATTTCTGGCAATGTTCTACTTGTCAAGCACCAAGAACCACTGCCAGAAATTAAAATAACTTAGACGAGCTCCATTTGATCTGCATATCACACCATACAAGCATTGCTACATCTCTTTATGTACAATTCAAGGAAATCATACTGGTAGGAAATCTCCCCTTCAGGCAAAAACTGCTGAAAGACTTCATCAGCAGCACTCAGTATCTCTTGGCGAATCTACTAAGTACAACGTTCTCTGTATAAAAGTGCCTAAATAACAAAAACCAGTGAATAGGCAGTAGGAGCAGCTATGACAACGGTTTCCATAGTGAAGACCGTGAAGAATAGTCCAGGGCTCACAAACTCCCCTTTTCCTTGTTCTTTGAAAGCTGCACATCTGTGCTCTCTCTAGGGGGACTGGATTTCTCTGCTTCCTCTCCCTAACCAGCTTGCTTCCACCCTTTACAAGTACAAACCTCTAACAGTTCCATTCTTCCCCGCTATACTCTGACACTTCTGCCTTTGCTCCAGTTATACTTCAGATGCTTTCAGAGCAGCAGTACAGCTTTTAACCCTCCTTGAAAGAAGAGCGAAATAATAATATAAGGTTCTAAATCACCTCTAAATTAAAGTGGTGCTGCAGACCATGATGAAGAGAAGCAGAATACATTGCCTCAAACTCAGATTTCTTTAAGCCAAGGCAGAAATAAGGATTTGCCTTTGGCAAGGACACAGGGCATCCATTCCACTACCTGTCACGTAACAAGACTAATTCACCTATCTACAAATCTCACTATATATACGCTCCATGAAACCCAACTAATAAACAGAGTGTGAAGCAGAAAGAAATAACCTATTTCAGTTTTCCAGGGAGATGAATGACCAACTAAGATATTTTTAAGGATTTTACTTTCCAAATTAAAAGAGCAGTTCCAAGGGCTGCAGAGAAGAGAAAAAAAAAGAGGAGGGGTGGGAAATCAACTCAGCAGTAGCTGTTCAAAGAGATATCTTAAAATCTCTTAGGAATAAAAGTTATTTTTGTCTAAAAAGAGGATATTTTTCTATTGCCTTCCAGTCTCCTCCCAAATATGCTGACAAAGAAAGATGAATGGGAACTACATTATCAGAAAGTGCCTACAAGGACTTGAGATTCACAAATAGTGAAGGAAGATTGAGGAAGAAAGCGGTCAAATCATTACATCATTTACTTGAACCAAACATCAGATTACAGATTCTCGTTCTGGACATAGTGCATAGAAACCCTAATATAAAGTAGAGGTGATGGACAATTGCAAATCAACTTTCTCAGTCTTCTTCCTGTTCTGACTTGATGTTAACAAAAATGACCAATGAATAAATGTGAACTCAACTTAGCAATGTACTTAACCCAATTTCAATCAATGTTACTTAGAGATAAGCAGTCTTTTAAAGGAATAGATTTGCTTTTATAAAATCAGAACAAAGGAAGAGGTCTATAGCTCGCGATGGACAGCACATGTCAGTCAAGATTATTTTTCACAAGCCAATATGCAGATTGGATTGTGTGGTTCTTATAAGATATATCTTATTGTTATATTTTCAAATTTGCATCTTTCTACCAAACAGTTCAGAATGTATTTAAAACAATATGCTGAAAAACATCTTCTTTATGAATTCTATTTTCTGCATTTGTTTTTGCCCACTGACTTCAGACAAAAACATTTTAAAGTGTCAAATTTTCCTACTTTTCCATTACTTTTGCTTTCTGCTCCGCTTGATAAACCTAAATAGCAGCATATGTGCAGGGAGTAAAAACATATACATTTCTAGTACAGTGTCTGATAAAATAAAAACGTCTCAGATTGAGGGCTTTTTTTTTTTACCCTATAACATGCAATAGGATTAACTTTCTCCCTAGAAAGATGAACTTTTCTTCTAGGTCAAGGGGCCATCTGACTCAAATTTGACTCAAAAACACCCCCTCCAACTCTTGACCACCTCCCAATATAGTAGCAGAAAATATCTAGGTCACATAGTCCTGTCTCATCTAATTTTTATGCAGTTCTTCCAAGGATATAAATTCATTAGAGAGACAGATTGTAAACAAACGTATACACACACAAGAAAAAAAATACGCAGACAGATTCTGCCTGCTCATTCTGCATATATATGAATACTTGAACCAGAAACCAAAGGTATCACAATCTAGTCACTGGGTTATTGCCACTCACATACAACTAACTCGAGAATTTCAGCCTCTCTGCCGCTTTACAGAACGTTGCACAGCATTTCAGAGGAAACTGTGGCTGAGGAAACCAAGCTGCCGACGAATTAGTGTTTCACCCCTCTGAGATGCCCTGGGGACATCTCTTCATTATGATGGTAAGTAGGCAGTACTGGACGTATCAGCATCAGCTCTGGGTTATTTCTGAGAGATTTTTACTGACTCCACAGAGATTAAAGTAATTTGGAGCATATAGTGGGTACACGATACACAGATACTCGTTAGCTGTGATTATCTTGAGAGTTAAAACCCATCAATTGAGCTCCTATAAAAGAATAACTTGCTTTCCTCAATCAGCTGAGCACAGCTTTCAAAATTAGAAGGGCTTAAGGAAATTTCTGGGCCCTTGGACCTTTCGCAGGAAGCTACAACTTTGTAAAGAAATAGGTAACAACGCCATGTTAGAGATTTAAAAGTACTTTAAATTTTTTTTCTCTTAGCCACCTGTGACTTGCCCAAGACACAAACTAAAAAACGCTGAGCTATACGAAGTCGTTGTCAACCAAGAAAGAACACAGATCAGGTTTTCTTCTTGCAACTTCCAACCAAAATTACTTTGCGCATGCAGGCAGTTGCAACTGCAAGAGCAATTTTACATTGCTGATACGTCCAGTAATTGGTCTCTGTGCTAGGGCTCCAAGAGAGCCTCGATCCAACACTGCATCATGCACAACTCTGCCCTATTAAAACATCCCAGATGGATTACTGAATTTACTGGTCTGTAGTTTTCTGTTATTGCTACAATCAGAGACACAAAGTAATTAATTCAACATACAAAGCCCTCTTGTTCACATTGCTGTCTAACACAATTAATTACTTGTGCTAGGTTTGGAAAAGTTGATCATCTCACTGTTCCCTGTTCCAATGGAAGTGTATCACTCAATAGATAATTCTCAACAAACACAAGAAGCATGCAAAGTAAATGTTCTACAGTCTGACAAATTTTCATTCAAGATAACAAAAAAAGAAAGAAAAACGTGAAAATCAAAGCTCATAAATATATCTATGGTAGTTTGAAGGCCAAGAAATTTTTTAATTGAAGAGAAATAGATGTATTTCCTTAGTACATTCAGTACTTTCTTGTATTTCCTAAGGGAATTCCTGACACCTGCAAGTACTGACGCTTATTCAATCCAACTTATATTTTGTTATCCAAAACAAACCCCACTTCTCTGCCATATGCTCAAGGAGCACAGGGAATCCTGCATTGCCAAAATTAGGCATTCATCCATTGTTGCAATAAGTCTGAGAGATCACAGACTGCATTCCCATCTGCTTTTGAATTTTGCTTCAACTAGCAACGCTAATATAATCCCCAATTCTTTTGCCCCCACAGGTTCCCTTAGGAGCAGTATGAATATCAAATCCAACCTGATTTTCTGTCCACAAAGACAGTACAAAACAGCGGGGGTGTAAGGATGGATAGGAAGTGCCCGACTTACTCAATGGTAAGAAAACTCACATTGCAGCATTTGCAGTCCTAGTCAGAAACACTCCTCCTAAGAACGTGACTCAGAGGGATGACACTGTGGACAGTGTGACCCTGCAGGTCCCAGTAGCTTTGAGACTGGACTGTATCAGTAAGACCCCATTGGTTAAAGGACAGCACTGGTTGAGCCACTTTGGGATCAGGCCAATGAACCAGCCTTGATCAAGAGAATAACTACTGTTTTCGAATATTCCTCTGCTCTGACAAGAACAACTAGAAACTCACATCAAGTACAGTGACCTTTTTCCTGTAAGCTCCTTGGTGGGACATGGACTGTATTCTCCTTCTCTGTATGAACAGTTCATAAGGTCTCCAGGCATTTAAAAGAGTGCCAACCTGCTAGATGCAAAACTAAGAATACAGTTTCTATTGAAGAGAAGCTGACAGCGAGTTTCACATCTCAGCTGCTTGTTTTCTTACACATGAGCAAACTTTATATATCTATAAAAAATTATACATACACGTGCGCATAATTGCTCCATTTGTCTTCACTTTTGTATTACTAGACAGATTCAAGCTTGCTGGATTTAACTCAAAAAAGGCTCTAAACCCAGAAAATATTGAACATAGGACAGTCCACAATATTCAAAGGATTTCTTCAAAATGCCATTTTTGTATGCCTTCCTAAATTCAATTAAAAATAAAATAAATCCATATTTTGTTTTTTTTCTTCACAGTAATTAATACACTGGGGACTTAAGGACCTTCATTATCACTGTGGGAATTTTTGTTTGTGGTAGCACTGTTGTTCTTTTTCCGCCTTCAAAAAGATATTCAAAATCAGAGGACAAACTCTTTGAAGTATGCGGTAGGGACTTCTGCCCACTGCTTATGCAACATGATCTGACTGAGATGCAGTTTTCCCCCTCCAGCCCTCAGCAGCATGATTCTTGCATCAGTCAGATGTAGGGGATCTCACAGCCCAGCACCTTAGAATCTGGAGTAAGAGATGAGAGAATTGAACGTCTCCAGGGGGCCTCTGCAATTCGAACACCACTGTAGCCTCCCTGCATTGCAGGTAGCTGACAACCGAGTTCTGCCCCTCATGTAATTTGACTATGACACATCACAGGGCTTTTCTTGATACAAGACATAAACACATAAACTAAGCTGGCAGCAAAAAGGCAGCGAGGTGATTTAAGTTTTTTATAAAAGTTTTCAATTTAACTTGCATTGTGAATAGTCTAGTTGAGAAGCAAAAGCTCTTCAGACCTGGATGGCACTTTATGAAAGCCACTGAAACTGGGTGGCAAAGGAGCCTGATAAATTATTCAGGTATACAAACCTGGACATGGGGAAAAACAGAGATGGGAAGTCATTTCTGGAAACAATGCTAAGCATCTGAAATGCAAATTTTAAAGTTCATGAGTGACAGGCACTTTAAGATCTGAGATCCTTGCCCCGGCAAAGCCAGATATCATTCAGGTCCTGATCCAGCAACACATCTAGATGTGTTTACCCAGGAACATATGCAAGTCCATGGCCATGAAATAACCTGAGTGAGGAATTGCCTTCGACCCCTCAATGCTTCTGAAATCAGAACACAACAACACAATATTAACTGGTATGATTTGGGGTAATCGGTACAAGATACAACTTCTTGATTTGATTTTATGAACTGTCTTGCATTTCTTCTGCCAGAGAGACAAGAGGCATTCTTGTACATAGAATAGACGGCTTCAGTTTAAATGAAAGGAATTTCCTCAGAACAAGAAAACTGGTCATCAGGGCTGACTTTTAAAAATTCAGAAGGATCCACACAGAAAAAGGAAGTGCAAACAAATCTAAGAGAGGAAAAGGGTCTTCATCGTCTAACTTGGCTCAGAAGGTCTATGCGTGTGAGAGTATTTTTACTGTAGTATCTACCTGTTATTATCTATTTTGTTCTGATCAAATGTGACTGGTTTCGAGACTTTTACAAAATCTGTTCCTTTGGCTGGCACAAGTCCAGTTGGAATCCTGTGGCCAGCGGCATTCCCGAGGTGTCAGTACTGGGCCCAGCGTTGTTCAATATATTCATCAATGATCTGGATATGGAGACAGAGTGTAATCTCAGCAAGTCTGCTGCCACTCACTGAGACCTGGACAGGCTAGAGATCTGGGCGGAGATGAACCTACTGAAGTTCAACAAAGGCAAGTCCAGAGTCCTGCAGTTAGGGAGGAACAACTCCATGTGTCAGGACTCCATGACCTTCTGGAAAGCAGCTCTCCAGGGAAGGACCTGGGAGTTCTGATGGACAACAAGTTAACCATGAGCCAGCAATGTGCCCTCTTGGCCAAAATGGTCAATGGTATCCTGGGGTACATTAAGAAGCGTGTAGGAAGAAGGTTGAGGGAGGTTATCCTCCCCCTCTACTCTGCCCTAGTCAGGCCCCACCCGGAGTATTGTGCCCAGTTCTGGGCTCCCCAGCTCAAGAAAGAAAAGGAACCACTGGAGAGTGTCCAGCAGAGGGCCACAAAGATGATCAGGGAACTGGACCATCTCTCTTACCAGGAAAGGCTAAGAGACATGGGCCTATTCAGTCTGGAGAAGAGAAGGCTAAGCAGGGACCTTACCAATGCTTATAAATACCTAAAGGGTGAGTGTGAAGAAGATGGAGCCAGATTCTTCTCAATGGTGCCCAGCGACAGGACAAGGGGCAACAGGCACCAACTGGAGAGCACAGTAAGTTCCACTTCAACATATGGAAAAACTTCTTTACTTTGAAGGTGATGGAGCACTGGAACAGGATGCCCAGAGAGGTTGAGGAATCTCCTTCTCTGGACATATTCAAAACTCTCCTGGATGTGTGCCTGCTGTAGGTGAACCTGCTTTAGCAGGGGGGTTGGACTAGATGATTTCCAGAGGTCCCTTCCAAACCCCACCATTCTGTGATTCTGTGATTTTTTTGAGTTAACTACAATAAGGTCCTCCACAGGTGGAGATCTGAGATCATGTGCTTAAACAACCAGGAGAACACACCAACGTTAAGCTAACATAAGCATGCAAGTTATGCACATTAGGATGGTAAGAAAGCTTCAGCCTATCTCATTGCTCCTCATTCTCCATTTCCATCTAACAAACACAGGGGACCCTTTCCCCCTGTTCTAGGAGCCAGTGGGAGAAAGAGAAGAAAGAGCTCCAAAGCAGCATCAGGGCTGAATGGAGCCTGTGTGTTAATGGCCCCTCTTGAGAACCATTTAAGAAAATAACAGTCAAAACCAAACCAAACCTAAAAGGTAGCTGCTTAGTCTACATTATTTGTATTACAATGTCTTTACCACATGATGCAAAAATTCCCTCATGTGAAAAAACTCTTCTGCCAGCAGAACAGTTCCTCTTTTTATCATGCCTCCTCTTATCCAAAAATGTGAGCACTGCTTCTGTGCAAGCAATATTCTAAAAAGCATTGCTGGATCAATCACATCTGGATTGCTCCAGATCTAAATGCAGATCTCCCCATAAGCAGGCCAGCATCTTAATTTAAATTCTCTCATATTAGTTGCAAGGACACTCCAGAAAACAGGAGCAGAAATAAACATGTTAAGAAGAAGGAATGGACTGTCTTATCAAGCTGTCTGTACAATTCTTGCAGCTTCTGTAGGACACAACAATAGCTCTCCCAAAGGGACATTAGAAATATTGGATCCTTATGTATTGATTGGTAACTATGATTTACAATCCCAAATTATTTTTTGTTTGTCCTTGAGCTATTCGGCAATGAAGTATGAAACAGGAAGGCAGAAGCTCAGTTCTTATAAGACAGGTCAGTGCTTCTGGGCTGAGGGTAGCAGAAAGTAGCTTTGAGTAGTTAGCCATGCAAATATTATGCGCCAGTCATTGAGCAAGTATCTCTGCACAGCCCTCCTGTGTCACTGTCACAAGACTGATGCACTGTGACAAGTTTCATACCCAGAGTTAAACTAAACTAATTTCAATTGTGCTTTAAAACAAACAGAATTAACACCCAACTTCTAACACTTTAGCAACACAAACACTAATAATTTAGAAGAGCAAAACATTTACAAGCAAATCCAGATAGTCACCAAAGCATGAATCCCAAAGCTGTCTGTTCACTCACACTAAGCCCCATGGAGCCCTTCACTGGTGCAGCACACAGCTTTAACCTGCCTTTCGGTATGTTCATCCTACCCTGGCTGACACTACGTGAAGGTAAAATGCTGCAGAACTTCAAAGCAGACTATGATTACACAGGATCAGGGACATTAAATATACATACAATAGCTAACGTAACACAGCCCTGCTTTCTTCCTATGAATGTTTAGGTATCAGCATACTATGAAAAACTATGTTAGCTATCAACTAGAAACAGGAATAAGACTGTTGTATGAACTATATCAGTTTTCATGCTATAAACAGCCACGTACAGTTTAAATAAAATCCTGATTAATTAACATTTGCCAGATGACCTCAGCACTCAGCTTTTCCAGCGAATGCTGAACTCGCATAGCTGTTAGATTGAGAATAGGTCATCTGGGTGATATTTCCTCATAGGATAGGATATCATCATGCAAAAAAACCCACAAATACAAACAATAGTGACAGTGGTTCAAAATCCTATACAGAAAGTAGAGACCACATCACAGCCCCTCCAGTTTCCACAAAAGGTCTTGGGTGAATGAAGTTGTAAGATTCATACCTGGAGTTTTCTGCACTTCTTAAAGTCCTGGCTGTTACGTTTAGACACGGAAATAACATTTATATTTTTCACAATCTTACAAAGTTTACTCACTGTGTTTGAAGCAGCAGAGGCATATGCTGCATCTGGAAGGCCAGCATGGAGACTCACAGGATGCACTGAATTCTCTGTGCTTCAGAGGCGAGGCTGAAAGCCATTGGTCACCATTTCTCTTTGTGATAGAGGGCAGATAACCTGCCACAGCCAGAAATCAGGCAGGCTCCCTCCCTGAGTCTATTAGTGACAGGCACTTAAATCCATTTCATTGAAAATGACAAACTACCTGATCTTATTGCTTTCCCCTTGAAATGGCAACATGTCACTTATAGCAATGATGTCAACACCGTCAGCCATGAGACAGAAATACAAAGGAAGCCAGAGACACAAAAGGAGGTTTCCAAGGAAACAGTATTTCTCATTATTATAGTTACATTTTATTTACTTTCTAGTTTTTACCAATGGGAAACTGAAACGTTTGCAGGAGACAACCTGCAAAGAAGTTTTAATTGGTGGAGCCTTTCCATTTGAAGCTTATTATAAACATCCAAAGTGTAGTGAAAAGAGGTTTAAAAGACAGCCTTTCTAAAACACACAACAAGAAAACTTCTACGTGCCATCAGAAATTTCCATCAATAGTTTTCCTAGTAGGACAGGAGGAAGCCAACAGTGAAAGCCTGCCTTGACTCACTGTCCAATGTGTGTAATACACAGATTAATACCCATTGTCTAGTATCCTGTTGATACAGAAAAAATGCTATCCGCAAAATATCACTACCAACAGTATCAAAAATGCATAAATATTCAGGCAGACAAGATTATTTTACACTCTGTGGTATATTCTTCCTAGCCCAACAGCTTACCTTTTCAACTGGTGTAAAAAGTAGAAAGCTTCAAATGAAATAAAGATGTATGATAGGTACTATTCAAGGAAAGAAAGGGGAGCAATGAAGACCAAAAATTTCCAGTCAAATTAACCCCCTTTGCTTCAAGGATTTTTATTTTAAACTGCTCCAGCTTGGTTTCCCATTACATTCTCCCTGTGTCATTGCACCTAATAACACAGAAGGCTTTAGAAATGTTTCTGCTTTCATTATTTTCTCCTACTGGATGCCTAGTTGTTTAATGATTTTATCATTTCACAGTTATTTGTATTCAAATTAATACGTAAACCAAATTCAATTATAACAGCACAAAGTAGGGGCAGAGAAAAATAATTAATTTGGTCTGGAGTAATAACTCAGTTTAGCGTGGTAGAATTTGGCACAAGAAAATGTAGGTTAAATACCAGGAACCATTTCCTAACAGCAAGATCAACCAGACTAAAAATACAACCTCCCTGCAGAAAAAGGGGCACCTTTCTCACTTGCTTTTGAAACAACAGAGATGATGACAGTGGCGCATATAACATAAGGAAGCACCTGTGAAAGGAAGGTGACCTAAAACAACTTCCCTTTCACTTCTCTTAGAGTGATTCATAATCTGAAAGGAGAAAAGCCTTTCAGGATTATATTCCACCTCAGCCAACTGCAAAACCATACAGTCACAGTTCAACCACTGGTGAACTAACACTCATGGAACCCTAATAAGTTCCTGTGTTTTATTTTGCTCTGTTCCTGTATTTTAGGACTCCACCTGGGAAACAACCCAGGCCATGAACAGATTTAAGGATCTGATCCAAATTTACTGAAATTGCAGATGTTTATTCATATATTCATCTTATGACTGCTTCTAATTCCGATGCCAAATAGAGAGAAACTTCCAGTTGCACTCTCCTGAACTGGGCCCCTTCTGTATAACAAGCTTACAGAATCATCAGCTTACTATGCATATACATGTAATACACATTTATATTACTAAATGCTATGCATTTATTCGTCATTTATTGTTAAATTATATATTATTTATTTGTTGTAGGTGACATTTTGTTTTCCGATTTATTGAAGGAGGGTGTCTACTTAAACATTTTTTTCCCAAACTCTATGGAATTTCATTAAATAAATAAAACCACGCCTAAAATGAAGAAGAATACAATGTAGTAGTCTCAGTGCAACATAATATTGTACTGTGGATTAAGAACTATTTATTAAAATTCATCATCAGATTTTAACTAATTCCATAATAGGCATAGGAATTTTCATCGTAGCGAGATTTATGTTCAGAAAGATTAGACGCCTTGCCTAAGCCCATACTCTAAAAGCTAGCAACAAAGATTCATGTGTGGCTAGAAGAATATCTGATTTATTTCTATCTACATTTTTATTACACTCAGGAGCACAGTATTTCAGTTCTTTACAGTACTAGCAATCAATAAATCTTTGTATTTTTCCTGTCAGAAGGGATTTGTGATTTCACCATTACAGAAGGTGAGAAATGAAAACACAGAGGTATATGCTGACTTGGCCAAAGCTAGTTGCCCAGGGGAATGGATGCCTGAAGCGAGAACAGAATCCAGACCCCTAGAGTCCCAGATCTTACCTTCAAGTTCCTCATGAAATTTATTTCTTTCTTTTTCTCTCACTCTCTTTTTCTCTCTGAAGTGGGTTGGCCCAGTAATCAATGAGATTTTCTTGGACATTGTACTTTTCACCAAAAAGACATCAATATGTATGCAACAAGAATTAAATCAAATTGATATCTGATAAAATTCTACAGAAATGGCCTTGACCCTTGAAGTAACACCACCAGAAAGGGGTGCATGCTACAACCAAAATACAACTCCACAAGCCATCAGCAGAATAAACCAACTTATGCTGAAGCTTTCTCTCTTACCACTGTAAACAAGCGAATATAATCCAGTGTCTAATAGCCATGCCTCGCAGTTACTGAATTGCTCTGTAACTGAAGCAGCAGCGACAGGTAAGAAGTAATTCAAACCCTGTTTCCAAGCAGCTTATGTAAACCCGTCATTACACATGGTCACTTACTACAGTTCAAGGGGAAATGAAACCTGGACTACTAAGTTTTGCACAACTCACGCATCATTATATCACCAAGAGCTGCATGTACAATAAACCCCTTCATCCAGCTGACTTGCACTCCTACAGCTTTTCTTTATTTTTCTTCTAGGGTAAGCCGAGAAAACTCTGACACAGACCAACTGGGGGAAGTCTCTGCTCACTACTGCAGAGTGCTTCAGACACCACTTCTACCCTCTGTGTAATAAAGAACAGAGCAAGAAAACTGCTTCACAATATTTAAGCTCAACTCTTCTACTTTTTTTTTCTTTTTAAGCCTTTTACTCCAGCAAATAGCTCACAGAACACCAAACTGTTTGATGTTTTAATGTTGTGATATATATCCTACAGCATGAGATGAGTTTAGGGAACTAGCTACAGCTTCACTCAGCACAGTAATCAAACTTAAATAATTTCATGCTGTAACAGTGGCACAGAAACAGCACTAAGATGTGGCCAAAGGTACATTTTCCTAGCTGCTGATGAAAGGAGAAAGAGAAGCCTATATTCAGCTTCTGGAAATGCCCGCAGGGACGGTTGTACATCACCTTCTTAGAAGCGTGTGTAGTCAGGTTAAATGACGCACAGCTGGCACTGTGGGAATGAACCACTCTCTCATACCTCTCTTTAAACACATCACCCCTAGGCCTTCCAATAATCCTCTTGGAGTGGGAAAAGGCAAGAAAATGCTGCTTCTCTGTTGTTTTAAACCTCACACTACAACAAGCATTTCACAAAGCTGTAGGTGACAATGCTGTGGTTACAGGCCCCTGAAACTTCCAGTTTTCAAACTGTAGCTTGCCCTATAAATTTGGTCTCTCTCAATCTCACAGTTAATTGTAAAATCAGTCACTCATCAGTCGGCATCCACAACAGACCATCTATCAGGAACCCTCTTTGTCATTTAAAGCACTGCATGTTGAGCACCACAGTCCTTTCCCTCTGTAATGCACCCACAAAACACTCCTAAACGAAAATTCAACATCATCAACAGGTAAAACTCACTGATAAATTTTGCATGAGGAAAGACAGATGATGTAACAGGACCTGCAACAGAAAGAGACTTCAAAAAAACTTATTTATAAATCAGCATTTCAACCGCATGGGTATTTTTTTTTCTGATGGCTCAATGGCACATTTCAGTAAGGACATGAATTTGGAGATTTCTCAGTCACAAGGTAGAACAGTGTACACTACACTGGAAATTCTTATCTTGGCATAAAAAAATGTTAATTGCATCTTGCTTTCAGGACCTATACATGGTAAACTTTAAGCAGTGATGAGCATTTCAGTTTCTGAATGTTCCATAATTAAAGAAAACCAAAATGAAACATAACATCAACATTTTGTACTACTTTAATGTCCTCCTTTGAAATAGAAGCTTTAACTAGTCATTTTCTTTCCTCTTTTTTTAAATCTATGTCATTTGGCCAAAATTTATTAATTTTCTTTTAATCACTGGCATAAAGTCTGAATAACAACATATTTTTGAAATTTCTTCTTTGATTGGTAGCTGAGCTGTTCTCACGCTGCAAGCCTCTGTTGGTGGTCAGTTACCTGCTCTAATTGTGTACTACATATGACGACAAGACATCAAACTCTTTTACTGCTATGGTGCTTGACGGGCTGAAGCTCACTTACGACATTAGAATTTTATTTGTAAGGCAATATTTTCATTACACATTTCCAAACCACAAAACAATTTAACCATAAAACTGTCATGATAAGAAAGCTGTATTTTTAAAATTGTTTTCTGCTACAACCATCACATTACATTATCAAAACGGAAAAACTATTAACATTAAATTGTGCTTTACCATTTACTTACTGCTGGTTGGTTATTTTTTGTTTTCCCCCCTCAATTCAGAGAATGGAAGTAGGCAGCCACAGTCATGTGTATATCATATTAAATTTTAAGCACTATGCGGATTTTCCTGTTTTGCAGAGAAAGATCAGAATCTCCAAAATTCTTTCAATTCTGCGTAACTGTCTCCCACCTCCACAAGCATGAAAAAATACATCCAAGGTTACCGCAGATTTATTTAAATTCTTACTATGCAAGGTCAATCCAATATTGGATTTGATTGTACAATATAAAGTTTGGTGGTTAATAAACAGGAATAGAGCTTTGAAGATCTTGTTCTGAAGCTCTTGTTTACTTTCTTTGATACTATGGCCAACTAGGTAATTCTGCAGCGCTTTGGTTTCCCATTTACCTAGGAGGGCCATGTTTCTTTTCTCACCTCCTTGGCATGTTCTCAATAAATTCATGACAGACTCTATGGGAAAATGACCACCTTTCATTTTATATTTAATGGCCCTAACCAGGTGTCTCCCGGATCTGTGCATTTTTTTCTCAACAGCTATAAACATCTGTTATTACATAATCTTAACAGTGCTCCAGAAATTCTTACATGGACAATTCCATGCATGAATTGTATTCTAAAACTTTTATTTCCTAAAATCTACACAAAACTGCTTCTATAAAACACTAAGCACACAGTTACCAACTTCGAACTTATTTAAGCATGACTTGCCTTTCTCTCACATGTTACCAGATTCTCTAGCTGTCCTGTCTTGGTCCCAACTTCCACTACCAAAACAATACTGCAAATCTCTGGATTTTAAGTAGCACACAACATTTTTTTCTATTTTTTTTTCTTTCATGTTCTGCACCTTCCAAGCTTGAAACCTGGTGTCTAAAAAGGAGGGAGCATAAAGCTGTAATTGTGACATCAGCCAGATCAGTGATATGCTTAAATCACTATCATTGAAGAACAAAATATATAGCCTATGCTATATTAGCATTTACAAGCTAAAATTAGGAATTTTGCTTTCTCCAAAGAGGAAAATACTCTTCTAATGTCTTAAAAAGAAATAAAAAATAGAAAATAAAAATTCAACTTTTTTTTGCTGAGAAGAATAGTAAAATTCTAGGACACCAAAGCATTGGTTCTGGATTGATTGAAGCCACAGAACCTACTGATTCGTAATTAAGATGCCAACTCAAGTGCAACCATAATGAAAACATATAATAATTAGATATGTTAAATCCAGAAAAGATACAAATGTATATGATGCATACAGAGTGATGCAAAAGTGTGATGCAAACAGAGAAATATTCTGGAAGACAACCAAGAAAATAAAATCAAATGAAGGATTATTGCTGGTTTGAAGTAAGAAATTGAGCCATGACCTATGAATCCAAAAGCAGTAAGGGTACCTACTGAATTATTACCTACTGAAATAAATGTGCTTTTTTTTTTTTTTTTGGCTGGCAAGAGATCTATTGGAGCCCTGTAAACAAGACAGTAGGAACAAAAGTTACATATACAAACAGACTCCTTTTTAAACCTTACAGATTTCTTATTCAAGTACTATCTAGACCACACATTGCTTTTCTTATGTGACTAACAGAAACTAGAGATGCTCAGACCACAGTCTCATTCTGTCAAACACTCTTCTGCTCCAGCTTTTCACTTGCAGATGCTGGCACCTTGGAGGCATGAACATCACAGCAGACAACAAATAAGTGGCAGAGTCTAGCGCTTAAAGACCAGCCACAGCACTTTTCAAGTACCGAGACAAGGCAGATCCGTCAGTATGTAATCTGGTTGCATGAAGTTCTTTGATCTGGAATTCTGTTAGGCCAAACTACTTTTGCCCATTCGCTCCCTGCCTCTTTCTATTTATTCAATGACAAACTTATTTGTAAAAGAAAAAAATTTTGCCAGGCTTTAGTAGGTACTAACACCTCACTCAGTGAAGCATTTTGATATGGTCCAGATGCCAAGCTTTAGCGGTCCTGTTCAATGAAGGTTTCAAAAGTTACTACAAATAACACACAGAGAACTACACCAAATCTTTCACATATATTCCCCAATTTAAGAAAGGCATGCTCCATCCAAATGATGAAGGTGGCAAGTACATATGGCTTTCTATGCACTTTAACTCCTGGCCTCCTCTAGCTCAGCAGTAGAACCAACTTCCACACGTATGCAAACCCTCTGATTTTGGTACAAAAAGTTGTAGCAGGGGCAATGCAGAGGAACTCCTTACTCTTTCCTGTACATGTGTATTGCCGCACAGCACAAAGCAAGATCTGTCTCTGAGCAATTTTCAAACATATTAACAGAAAGGAAGGGTGTTCTTCTTCCTTCAGAATTACGATTTTGACATTTTTCCGAGTTAATCAAACCCTTCCACAGGCAGAGGGGGAATCACTCAAAGAAATTACCATTCCCATTTTTAAGAAAAACATGTTTCTCCCCTAGGTAGATCCCTACTTCTTGGCAGAAAGAAAATATGGAGATTTCAGCTTGAAAGGTATTGTTCTGGGAAAGCTGTAAATGACAGAAATTATCAGGCTGCCAATGAAAATGCCATCTCAACCTTAAATACAGAATTTGCTGTAGCAAGACTATAAGGAAATGATAAAGCGGCTGCTGGCTAAGAAGAGACAGTATTAAATCAGGTAGAAATGACATACATGAAAAGTCATTTCTTTGCCTTTCAAAGATTTGAAAAAAGACCAAAAGCATCATTTCTCCACATGAAAGAATTTTTGCTCCCACATAATAAATTTCAAAAGGGAAATGTCAATACAACACATATTTAATGTGGCCTCTAGTTATATTTAAAAAGAACAGGCCCCCCTATTTGGGAAGGATGTTAGGATACTGGAATGTGTTCAGAGGAGGGCAACGAAGATGGTGAAGGGGCTGGAGCACAAGCCTTATGAGGAGCGACTGAGGGAGTTGGGGCTGTTTAGTCTGGAGAAGAGGAGGCTCAGGGGAGACCTCATTGCTCTCTACAACTACCTAAAAGGAGGTTGTAGTCGGGCAGGGGTTGGTCTCTTCTCTCAGGTGACCAGTGGCAGAACCAGAGGGCATGGACTTAAGCTTCGTCAGGGAAAGTTTAGACTTGATATGAGGAAAAAATTCTTCACTGAAAGGGTGATTGGCCATTGGAATGGGCTGCCCAGGGAGGTGGTGGAGTCACCGACTGTGGAGGTGTTTAAAGGGAGACTGGATGAGGCACTGAGTGCCATGGTTTAGATGATGGTTGGTGTTAGTGTTAGTGTTAGGTTATAGGTTGGACTTGATGATCTCAGAGGTCCTTTCCAACCTTGTGATACTGTGTGATACTTAATTCAGATTTTTTTTTCTTTATAGCTCTTTTACATTAAGACTAACAGTTGAGGCAGGAAAGTAGCAAGGAGAACTTAATGGAAATAAGAAACAACTTAATAGAGAAGTGGTGATTCCTACCAATACAGGCCTCCATAGTCAGAGATGACACATTCAGAGAGCATTAGAAAGACTCTGCTTACTTGAAAAAGGATGCAAAATACACTTCCTGACAATGTCTGTACAGTTTTCTAAGCGAAAGAAGAGAGCGTACAGTGTCAGAACCCTCCTGCAATTCAATATTAACAAACATTCCCCTCCGATCTGTCCTACTGAAGCCATGAATCTTGAGTCACTTTGCAATTGAACCCTCAGGAATTCCCATTGCTACAGGCTTTTTGCTGTATTTATGCTCTTGATTATTTACAAAAAAGTACCAATTGAAACAGTACTGTGCCTGCATACCATGGGGAGCACAGAAAAGTCAAATGGACTACGGTGGGTCAACCTGCCCTTAGATGGTGAGAGGAGAGGAACAGATAATTGCACAGGAGCCTAGGGACTATGCTACTTAGGCAGAGCTAGTCCACAGCAGCAGCTACCAGCACAGTACCCTACTTAACTCAAAAATGTTTTTTTTCTCACGAACTTAACTGCTTTATACTAAACAGTACAAGGGATTAACAAAAAGCTTTGATTTATTTCATAGTCACCTAAGACTACTTCAAGAATGTTTGCTATCCTGCCACCAGTTCAGAGGACTCCGAGAACTTACGTCATGAGAAGTAACCATATACTTGCTGCTCTTTTCATACTGACATAGCTGTACTCAGTGGTCTTGCAAAGATGCATAGCTATTGTATCCCAATCCTAGTTTTCTTTTCAAGTCTTGGTGAGAAGACTCATGGTATCTTTCCTGCTTTTCTCTGGAGATGAAAAAAACATGTTTTTCTTCTTTTGTATATTCCTCTTCTCACTTTTTCAAAGCCTTTCCCCGGTGGGTTTCTGCCACTAAAACAGGATGTTTTAAAAATTCGGATAGAGTCCCTTCACTATAGGTAGCGTTTCAGCGTCCCCCTAGTCATTACATCAGAGGAACAAGATCTGAACAAACATACAGTTTTTAGATTGCATCAGTAATGAAAAAAAGCAACCAAGACGTTTTAGTTCAAGCAAAACAGCAGAAAAAAACTGCCCAAGATACTTCAAAATATTTTATTAAGGAAATCTTGATCTTTCTATTTTTAGGATACTTGAGGTACAAAATGATTTACCATATCTTCAAATATTAATAAATTTGATAGGTCGGTATTATGAATTAATAATGAACAGTACAGAAGAGTGAATAGTAGAGATAATGTTGAAAATTGTATAAGGAAAGATGGCATATAAAATTTCAGAGTAGTTTTACAATAGCTCTGATGTGGACAAACGAACAAGTAAGCAAATGGCTGTTAAGCTTAAGTTTGATAAATTTTTTGAAAATAATTAGCTTGCATTTGTCTGAAAAAAGAGAGGAATAAATTCAGTTGCTTCCAATGCCTTGTTTTAGGGTATGATAGTGTAATGACTATGGGGTGCTGTAAAAAAACGTTGTTCTGGTCTGAGCTAAAGCAGAATTAATTTTCTAACTTTTCAGCTAAGCCTCGTCTAAGTAACTTTGTTTTCTGCAAGTCAACTGCATGTTTTCAGGCAGTATCTCTAGAAGTGGTAAGACTTATAATTTATGATTATCACTGAAGTAATTGGGACATTAATATGCAGAAAAGCCACTACTTATATTTGTTTGTATGGAAGTGAAGGCCATCCTCAAGCTGGTGGAACGCTGAAAGTCAAAGGGGTGAAAAAGCATCACACCTGCAATGAGTGAGGGACAGGACACGAGACCTCAAAAGTAATCAACAGATTATTCCATCCCATATACATCATACTCAGTATAAAACTGTAGAATCATGAGGGTCAAGCCTTTTTCTTAGATGGTCAGAGTCTAATATGGACCTTGTCTGCCTTTTGCCCCTGATCTTGGATCCATCCATTCCTGAATCCAGTTCCTGAGTCCAGCTCCTGTCTGCCACTGAGTCCAGTCCAGGACATTTCCCTTCACCTGCTCAGCAGCACCTGTGGGGTTGCATTTCATGTATTTTTATATATATAATTTTCTTATTAATAGTATTTTCCTTATTATTGTTTCATTAAAGCTGTTTTAGGTTCAATTTTCAACCCACAAGTCTCTCTCTCATTTTCTTTTTCCCCTTTCCCCGTGGTGGTGGTAAACTGGGACCATAATTGCCTGCATTTAGCTGCCGATCAAGCAAGGGGGTCTAAACAATTGCAACAGTAAACTTGAAAACACAGTTGTCTCCTTGCTCTGCAAGGTCTATACTACAAAAATTCTAGAGGAATTTCTGTGATAACCAGAACACAGGCTCAATTCCCTCCACGTGCTGACCTTCTCCCAAGACACGCATTTTCTGGATTTCTGCTGCAAATCATCAACAGGGACATTTTTGTATATTATCCACCTACCTGTCCCACTACTTTGAGCTTAAAACAGGCTGGATGTGCATTCTTTAAGGTGAAGGACAAGGCATATATTAATTACACTGGGTAGAAAAATGTCTTTTTTCAGGAAAATTCTGAAGCATCCATAATTAATATGAGCATAGAGATTTGAAGAGGCCCAAGACACAAAGAAAACACAAGCAAAAAGGGTAAGAGAATTTCTGGTTCTGTCAGCTCCATGCACAGACAGTCGTCAGTGGCCAGCACCATATGAGGGCTTGGTGCTGGCTGAGGGATGAATGGCTTCAAACCAGTGTGAAGAGAAACCTACATATAAAGGCTGGTGGTTGAAAAATCATTTGCAAATGCCATAGCTTGATGCCAAAATCATCAACATGTCCTAAAATCAAAATCACTGAGCCCTCAGGAAACACATAGGAGCTGAGATTCACTACTACTTTATGACTATTTTATATAAGTTCCTTGACACACAAATCTCTTTTCCATAGGCAACAAGTGCTAAGACAGCAAGGGCTGTTATTTTTAGATGTATTTGCTTAATCATAGAAAACATTTTTTTCATTGTGTTTTCCTCTGGAAAAGAAAGAGAACCAAAAGCTACAGGGAAAGAAAATGCCTAGTCAATCACTCCTCTTGGCTCATTACTGTAAATCCAGCTTCCAAAATTAGAGAGTGAAAGGTCAAAACTGGAACTTTATTTTTGAACTTCATAAATTCACCATAACTGACTGAGATAAAAATTTCAAACTCAAGCCACCATTAACAGCTTTTGGGAGATGCAAGAAAGGAGTATGAAAAATCCAGCTAAGCTTGTTTTAAGATATGATGCTTTGAGGACTAAACTTTTGCTAATCACTCTTCTGCACACAGATAGGCAGTAATAGGAAGGGAGAACCATTCTCTGGTGAAAAAAATAAGCTTAAAAAAATAAATGTTTTAAGCAACATGGGACATTAAGAAGCAGGATAGATTAGCTCAGGCTTTAGTCCTGTGCAGCTTCTCACCATCCCCCATTTATTCATTCAGGCAACCTGAAAAATGAATTCTCTAAGATGCTCAGCTGAAGTCACAAGTAAAGTACTTGTAAACAAATGAGAAGGACAGAACTCATCCCTTGCTTATAATGAACTAGATTGTCTGAGGCAAACCCAATTGCACTGTTATTCCACTACTTCACGGCATTTACTCCACAGATGAATTAAACTTAATATGTGGAAAATAGAGCGTAGGATTATATTAAATACTACTACCAAGAGATGACCCTTGAATAATAAGGCATCCAAATAACCTGCTTGGAATATCCACATCCATTTCAAGCAATCAGTTTTATCTCCTTGACCCAAATAACTCATCAACAGCAGGATCATGGGGTTTCATTTGTTGGCTGGTTTTGAGTTTTGTTTTCAGCCGTGTCACATAAACTATAGCCAAGCAATTTCTAATAACTGAAAAGATAAAGTCTTGAATGGTAAATTTTATATGCTTTTTCAGCAGAACATAACCATTATATCCTTGAAACAAAGCAAAAATACAAACGGAAAATTAATGGTGGAGACAAATGCTTTATCCTGCTGCTTGCCAAATCTTAAGGAATGTAATTAATCACATGGCTATCACTAACACAAATGAACTTACCATCTTAAATGAAGTTACAAAGGTATCACAAAGAATTTTGGTTTGAACATTACAAACTCACATCTTTACACTGCACTACAAAGTGTATTGCTTTTGAGGGACCTTTACTGCAGAATGACCAAGTTGAACTCCCAAAGTAAAAATAATCTGCAATCAGCAAGTTGCTCTCATAGGCACAGAAATTCTTTCCTCTTTCAAAGGCTTTCTTTTCTTTCTTTCCCAGACTTACCAGCATTGCTTTTAAACCTGTAATTCTCTATTGCATTAAACCCAAGGAAGTCTGTTCTTGGAAAGGTACAGACCATTACTCCTTTGTTTTCCATTAAAAGAAAATGAAACCAAACCGTGCTCATTCAAGTATGTGAAATAGGAGAGCATGAAATCAAAGCAGAAAACAACACCTCCTGAAACAGCTTTTATATTTATTATCTTTCAAATGAACTTGTGTACTAAAGTTAGCTTTTTTTCTCTTTCTTTTTTTTTTTTTTTTAAGAAGCCCGAGGCTTCTAAACACTATAAACACTAGGGCAATAGAACCCCTGTCTCCAACCCCAACATCACATGCACAGAAAGTCATTTTGTTTCCCTTAAACTTGCTAAGATATACAAATAGGCACAAAATCTAGACACATTGCTTGGTCATGGCTGCAGTAGCTGACATCTTGACTAATATTGCAGAGGTAGTGTTTGGCAGATTTAATCATGACACTACACTCAAGGGGCAACAGAGGTGTGAATAAAAATAGTTGTGGCCTTAGTTCATTTCATCACTTAGGCTATGACCAGCTGATACAGATGATTGCTACTACTCTTTCTTGACCCCAGTAGAAGGTTTTTATGTATCATGAAACCCTGCTGTGCTGGTTTTGCATTGAGAGTAACTCTAGGGGAAACAATGACATTAGCTACTCTTTAACAGAAGTTTCTCTCTCCTATGTTTCTATCCCCCATTTACCATATTAACCTAGGATATGCTATTACCTTGTTTTTTAACAATATAATGAGATGCTACAGCACCCCACAGTTATTTCTTAATTGAGCCAAGCCTGACAGAGGAAGAGGTGTTACAACAGAAAAAAAGTTGTAATGATTTAGTTCTCCAGCTCCAGCCCACAATACTGGGAATGTTAATCTCTCAGAAGTACACATCTGGTTTTGCAAAGCTTAAAACTTGAAAAATGTTACTGAACTTACCAAAGTTCCTTTGATTTACGGTCTATTCAAACCCACATATTTCAAGAAAGTTACATGAAGTATGTGTCAGTAAGGATCTGGTCCTACAGTTTCCGCAGACACCAACAGGAGAGTTTCCATACACTTAGTACAGGTATAAATCCTGAAACATACTAGTGTCTGTTGAAAAATGACAAATCCACCTGGCAGAAAAAGCCACAATGCTTCAATGCAGCAGCGCAGACATGGAATCAACATTTCATCAAACAGAAATGCTACACAAGGAGTTTTTCATAGGAAGCTAGAGGCCATTCATACATATTTGACCTGTGCCCCAGAATGCTGGGAATTGCTTCTGCTTCATCATTTATAATACATAATGCCAAAACATCTCCTCCCCTCTGCACAGTGAAATTAAAGTACAATACACCCTACTCAAACATCTTCTTTTTTCTAACAGCACGAGAGAAGAAAAAACACAAAGATAATTAACAACTGGTAATAAAAACAGTATAAAAAGCTCTATAGGGTCTAGATCAGTTCGAAACACACCAGACCAGAGCAGGGTGTGAAAAGGCTCCAGCATCACATAAAAGGTAACTACTGCCCAGCTCTGACACCGCAGCAACTACACAACCTCCACTCAGTCCAACCCCTGTCAGCACACAGGGCATGGGGACTAAGCTCAGCAAGGCCACCTGCCAGGTACCAGCTCTGCCACAACTAGTACGGAGACAGACATGGACTGACAAGGAGCCACTGATCCTAAATATTTTGTGTTAAGTCATTCATCTTCTTTACTCTCTTCTGACAGGACAAGTCTCCAAACAAAGCCTTAGCCCAGGTCTGCCAGTCTCTTCTGCACCCCAGACAATGCACCAGCAGTTTGCAAGTGCTGATATACATGGGAACTAAAATTAAGGCTCCAGTGTTTGACATTGACAGTACCTCCTTGAGAAATTCGTGTATTAATGCCTTCAAAATTGTTGCTATCCCTCTCACTTTTGCTTGCTCACACTCCAGTCAGCCTTGAAATAAGGGGTGCTCTCAACAGTAGTCTCAAAACCCTAAGATTAATGGAAGCTAGGAGCAAACATAAAGGAGAAGCAGAGGTGATATATTCAGGCCCACTTGTTTCACTCAGCCAACACAAAGAAGATAGACTATATGAGTAAATATGTCTTAAAGTCTTAATCTAATGATTTCAACAGAAAGATAAGGAAATGCTGAGAAGTCTAGCAAATTCCCTAAAACTGACAGGAGAAAAATACCTTCATAGGAAAGAGATACAGACTCACAAAACTGAAACTGGCACCTATTCATTCTTACCTGTGGAATTCTCTACACTTGCACAATGCCTCTTGTGATGAAAGATGTGAAAACTGAACCACAAAAAAACTCATATGTGTGGCAGCAATCCTATGAAGTACTTCATTCCCATATAAGACAAAAATGACGCTCTGCTTTTTCTGGGAATTAAAACCAGATCTGACACTTTTATCTTATCCCCAACTATCCTTTAGTGAGAGCAGCAAGATGGAACATGCAGCCCATAGAGAATGTTATGAAATAAGATGACACACCAGAGAAGTAAGAGAAGACAATCTACAGTTCTTGCAATAGTATTTAGTATTTCCTCCCTTCTATTTTCAATGAAAAGTTAGTAAACACTTCCTGATTTTAACAACTCCTCTTCTATGCCAAGCAACTTAGTGAAATAAAATTTATTTGTGTATACAAATAACCAAAATGCAATGCTAAATTAAACTTCCATCACAAACTGAAACAATAAAAATAACATATGCTGGAACAATTTAAAGGATACATCAAAATCCATCAGACGTGAAATGCAAAAGTTTGCAGAAAGACTAACGAGAACAGAAAAATCTTATGAATCGTGAAAACAAACAAGGTAACACACTTCAGAAGTGTTGCACGATCTCTGATGGCATGTTGTTGAGCAAAGAGCAGTTCTGCATTTCAAAGAAATGAAGTTGCACTCATTGACAAAATTTCGGGAAACAAATTTCTATATCTCTTCTTCTTGTTATCATTTCTGTTGTTATTCATTGTTTACTGCTGACTCCAATTAAGCCATTTTCCACTACTGAAATCAGTAAAAATCTGCCTATATCAAAGTTTGCAGAAGAGTTCAGGCAGTGTGGCAACCGGCAATCTTATTAAAATGTATAAAAATAGCCTGCACAGGTGCTTCAAAATAAGTCAACTAAAGTACTTGCAGTTTTCTCTCCTCCTGAAATGTCTTTAGTCATAAAACAGAATAGTGAATATGTTTCCTATAAAAATTATTCTTGACTTTATTCAGAATACAGATTTTGCACGGCATATTTTCAGAACAGAAGACAGTGAAAATAACTGAGCAATTAGCATAGTATCTCATATGATCCTTATAACTTACCAAGAAAAAAAAAACACATATGCAACGCACAGGTGGCTCAGAACAAGCTGCAATGACAGCCTAGTGATAATTCACTTTTTGCTGTAGTCAACAGCTAGCGAATCTCAAGCTCCTCAGGAATAACAGAAGAATAATGACAAAAGTTCCTACATAGACACACAAATTATTGCTTGTGCTGGGAATATTTTGGAGCACTTCTCTGTTCTTCATCTCACTTGTTTGTTTGTTTTTATTCTAGATTTTCCACTAAGTTCCAGCCCACAGAGTACGTGTAGCAAAGGAAGTGGAGCCCACAAATCATGGTACTGTACAGGAAAGATCCCTACCATCTCAAGTGCTTGATTTCAATAGGAAGAGAAGCCAAAGGAGGAGTGCAAAGAGTATAAACTGACCATTCAAACTTATAGGCTGTATTAATAGTTAAATGATAGGTGTCCCATTAGCACCTTTCTCTACATCACCACCTATAGTTTCTTTAACTGTTCAGCATCAGGGAACTTGTATTTCGAGGTATTTGTTCTCAGTGCTTCACAGCATAAATTGTTACCCTGTCCTGGTTTCTTCAGTGTAATGAAACCTTTCTTGTGTTGCTCTTGCAGTTTGATGGTTTTGGTTTTTTGTTTTGTTTTTTTTTTAAAAAAAAGAATAATCTTTCTATCCAGCCATACATGCAGGAAAGAGGAGAGCTCACAGGTCTTTGTGAAAGAAAATAAGAGACATGAGGAAACAATGCTAGTAAGGAAAGGGGAATCGAGCCAAGAGAGATTCGTGGTTCTGACCCTCCAGAGTAAAATAGGCAATGGCCATTTGATCAGCAAAATTCATTGCTCCAGAGAGAAGTGGTTCAGACCGATATATTTCCTTACCTTCAAGGCTACCAGTTACCACTTCCCAAACCAGAAAACTGCCAGCTTAATCAGCCTCCTCCAGCAATCTTAAAAATGAGGCTATCTGTTCTCTACCCATCCATGCAGCAGAAACATAAAGCACCTTCGGCAAGTCTGACAATGAAGGTGTTTAGCTTTGTGAGGCTCAAAACACAGCAAGAAGCCATCTGCAACATGGGAAGACACAGAGCAGAGCCTGATTAGCAATTCCGTGCAGGTTTCCTATCTTCTATCACTGCTCTCCCCTCCTCCTTCATATCCCCTAGGGAGATGAGTTCCATATTCAAAGCAGCCTGAGGTCTCCAAGCAGACAAATGTGCATGATTTTTACTTGGCATTAAAGCAGGGAAAGAACTCCAAAATTATAGCAGCTGCATCCAACCCCTGAGACAGCCTAGCACTGATAAGGGATTCAGAGGGTCGCATAATTCATTTCACCTGCAGCAGCAGCATCAGGGGAGGTTAAATATGTCACTCCATCACACTGAGGCAATGGGTTGGGGGAAGCCTTCATCATTCATCCTGTCAGTTCTACACCTCCCTTCGCTTCGCATCAGTGGGGGAAATGGGGAAAATTTTCTGTAAGCATATGAACAACACAGTGGGGGACAGAATGACCTTATGAATTTCCCCTTCTAATTTGTGAATTAATTGTCAACACCTGCCCTGTTCTACCAGCTCCCCTCCCTATACTCCATCTTTCTTCCAGTACAAAAGGCCAGATCCTGCAACACTAACTCCTGTATGTAAGCTCAGTGCCCTCCTGGGACCACATGTGCAAATGACATTGCAGAAAGGTCAGTATGGTAGAATGAGATGCCCCATCCATATACAACCAATCATACTTAAACAGTGTAAAGACTCTGTTCCATGTACATTTCTCTTATTTATCTTCCTTGAAGACAAAGGTATTTTCTCATTATTTTTACTTTTCTTGAAACACTGTTGATTCTTGTAAATTTGAGCCCAGTCTCTCACACAGAAAATTTCCTAAGCAGATATTAGCCATATTTCCAACTAGGCCTAACAATTTTCTTTTTTGTATTATTTACCAGAGTCAACTGTGAGTACTTCCAGAGAGGATGTCTGTCTTCATGCACTGCACAAGCTCATGGCTGTTCGCAATCAGGTACAATAAATAACAGTTTGCCTGCGACAGGGTCTTTGGGAATGCCATGACCTCACCTCAGGATTTCCTCTTGAGAATTCAGTTTGAGGTATTTCTGTGACATGTAAGTTGTCCATAAGCATTGTGCAATAAATGCGGAAATGACACCAAAAAAGAGAAAGAATAAAGGCAATGTCTAAGTTTGCGGAGAAGATGCCATGTCTCAACGTCTGCCATCACAAAGATCCATTTGATACACAGCACCCGATCATCCTCCTTTAAAAAATAAAAGGTGTCTTATTTCATATAATTTATTTCATAAAAGACAGCGTAAGCCACAGAAGGACTTTGGTAAGAAAACACATGAATTTAGATGTTTCAGTTTTTGCTATACATAACTACATAGACAAAGAGCAAATTTCTTGAAAGTTCTTAGAAACTAAGAGGGAGATTTTGATTTTGAATATATAATTCAAGCACAGCAAAACCAGAGGATGTCCAATGAAATAAGTGCAAAATTATTAACAGTCAATGATTATAGAACAGTAAGAGTGCAAGTCTTAAACAACTTTTTTCCCCTTCTGTCCTATCCTAACGTACAGGGCTTTATAAACAAATCAAATTATAAAGAGATGTGCTCAAGCAATTCCTGTAGCCACAGTTTAAATCTTACAGCATTCCTGAAAAATGAAGCGCTTGTTCTGTTTCACTCCAGAAGCTACATTCTTAAGGAAAGAACTTGTCCAGTAACCTCCTGCAGAAAAATCCAGAGAAGGCATTTTTTGATGTCTTGACCAATATAAAATGCAGTCTCATTTAATGCCTTTAAATTAAAAATATATATATATGTAAATGTTCCAGGAAGTTGTTTTTAATGCCTTAAGGCTACATCTTTGATTTGTTTTCTCTGTATTTTCTCATCTGGCTTGAGCTGCTAAACTCAGAAGCCATGGTTCTCTGGTAACCTGTTCCGCTCTGCCATTGGTGCTACTCCGAACACCACAGAAAACCAAAGGATAAGAAGAGGATTCATAACAACATGCATACTGGGAAAAGGTTTTTTGCTTCTGCCAACTACTTACAGTTCATGCACACATATCCATAAAAGAAATTATACATCAACAGGGCATTAATTTAAGCAGTATTTACTTCTCAACACACTTTACACAGTGAGACCACAGATCAGAAGGCAACCTGAACCTGATTACCAGGAGTAAGTTTAAAGGTACAGAAAGAGACAGAGGGAAGAATAAATTGCCTAGCTACTTCATCCTTCAGGAACTATTTCAGCCAAGGACTGGACTGGTACTCTTACTTATCAGTTCTTCTCAAACAGCATCTATGACTCACAGCTGGAAGTGGTTTGTGAATTCCAATGGGATTTCCACAAGGCCAATTACATTCCAGAAACATGTGTAGGTGCCCAGGACTCAGCTACGTACAGCACAGCAGAGTCACCAATTGCTGATTCACAATAGATGGCACGAGTGGAACTATAACATGTAAGCCATGCTCTGTAAGCATTAGTCATGCCTATGTACTTAACACTGCCAAGGACTCAGCAGAATCATGTACCATACTGCACGAAGGTTGTGGATCAACTAGAGAGAATTCAAACAATTACAGAAGAATCACAAAAGATGTTTAAAAGGTTTTAAACTGCAGCAGTGAAGTTTCAGTCCAGTAAAACTTTTCTAATTGGGAGATAAGTTAAAAATTGGAGAAGTCAGAATCTCCACATCTGGGAGACTTTCAGGCCCTCTTTCACAAGCACTGAAGTTTAAGATATTTCGAGTTGCATTGATTTCATTCTAATTCAAATGGAATAGAAAAACCGTAACCAACCAAATTCAAAGCAGCTGAAGAACAACCACATAGCAGGGAATGATGTGTTTTTTCCCCTATTATCCATTGCAAGTGCTGAAACAGGTAACTTCTTGGAGCACAGCATGCACTGCTAGATCTGTCCTACAGCCTCACCTCCACTGCAAGGACTGACTTTATTCTCCACTAAGCACCCCAAATTACACTGTTTTCACTCCCCATAACCATGTCCTTGACAAACTGGAAAAATTCCAAAGAAAAATCCCATTATGTGCAAAACCCATGGCTACAGGTTATTCAGGATTCCAGAAGAGCACGTGTACACTTACATTCCTGAGCGTTCTTGAAAATCCCAGGCTAAAACTGTACAGCAGTAGCAATAGCTGTAATTTATGTTGTTAAGCTCAAGCTTCCTAATTAGGCAGAGGAACTCACTATTAAAGGCTGAAAAGCACAGGCCATTGATTTTAGAAGTTTAGAACTGAATTCTAAAACAGATTAAAATAAAAGACTTGGACAGGGAGTTAAGATGAAAATAAGGATAAGGCTATCTAGATCAGCTAACCACAATCAACTGGATGTTTTATCTTCCACAAGGAACATGAATAAATAAATACCATTAGCAATCCCTAGTCTGCTGTTGAACCTAGCCATCATTAGCAAGATACTAAACAAGAGCCAGTCTTAAGGATGTCTTAAAGGAGGGGAGATGTTGTCAGGTGAGCAATTGTGCATGAAGGACACCTTGTCACAAGCAGTGAAGACAGGTAAACACAGTGATGGGACGAAAAAAGAGAGAGAGAAGAGACAGAAGGAGGAAAGCTAATGATCTCTGAAAGTGGAAACCAGAAGCTTGAATTCAATATGCTTTTTAGCAGAGTAACTGTAAGAAGCAAGAGACCATGGCATGATTAGAGTTACAAGCAAGAAAGAGTATTTTAGCACACAGAGACCAAAGCGGGGATGCCAGAGCTGTTTACAGAGACCAGAGAGAAAACAGCTTCTGTGATTAATAAGGGTGGGGCCAAGGGGGGAGAAAACAGGGTTATGATTTTAACAATGCAGGCAGGTACTTGGAGATAAGCTTGCAACTGAAAGAAAGAAGCTATTCCTCAACTGTTTAGCTACCTAGATTTGGCTAATTATATCCTCCAATGGAGAAACACTGGGCATTTTAAAGGAGTTCCCTACATCAGGATCTCCTCACCACATTAAGAATTCTTAAGAAAGGCAACCCAAAAAAAATCTAAAATCAGTGGTAGGCACTTTACAAGAGCTAGTAGAGAGCTGTCTGCTTCAGGGGCATTGTCTTTGGGTACTTTCTTTGTTTAAAAATCTGAAAAACTAAATCACCAAACGTATACATGAAGAACTGTTTCAAAAAGTTGCACATAAAAATGTGGGTGAAAAAGCTTTTCACTCAAGCAGGCAATCTTTCAACTATGTTTAATGACTTCTTGTTTTTAAGTGATGGCAGGCAACACATAGAAGCATCAGACAAACATTGGCTTCTCTCCTGTAATACAAACTTGTCAAGAAAACAGTTCCATCAGTACCCAACCCAGTCTGTGCACAGAAATCACAAGAATTGTAATAAACTGTTTCGCAATAATTGGCAGGTGCCATGGACACCTGAGATAGACCTAAGTGGGAAAAGTTACCTAGATTAATCACTCAAGAGAAATTATTACAACAGGGATTCCAGTGAGGTCTGTTTCTGACTACTTGTTTTCATGATGCCTTTATTGCTTCTCCATTTTAAAACTATTTACTGGGCTAAATACTATTTACCGTGAGGGCAGCAGAATCTTGAGTTTCAGACTTCATGCTTTACAACACACTACTCTACATACCCTTATCAGATGCTGTGAAACACCCATGGAAAACAAACAGTATTTCAACAGGCACAGAATAGTTGCTTGGGTCACTGGGTTATGCCTGCTAGAATAACTTCCATTGTGCTAAGGTTTCTGGAATGCAAACAACTGCCTACTGCCTTCTTAACTAGTTAATCTGTTATTGGTTAAACTATTCTCATTTTGTGAATCACTAAATTAACACCGTCTTCAGTAGAAACACAACTCCTTCTCCTCCCCTTCCAACGGAATACCCAGAAAGGCAAAAGAAATCCAAGACAGGGTGACCAATGTTTTGATCTTTTATCTCTCAGAAGCACTGTGTTTGATGCATTTGATAAAGTGAGGTAAACTTATTGTTAGCTGTTACTATTAAAATCACTTAGCTCAGTGATTTTAAGTTTCTTGTCTAGGCATGTGTCTGAGACTGCTGGATAGAATCTCTTTTCGTTTTTAAACTCCCCCCTTTTTCTTCTTTCTGAAACTTGTTACTGAATGTCATGCCCACAATCATCCATGTATTCAACCATGACCATGGATCTTAGGCATTGCGTGGCTGTTCAGCCTCCTTTAACACTGCTGATAGGAAGGCATTTAAACAAAATACCAAAAAAAATACCAGTGCACATGAGCAGAGAGAGATTCCAACAATGAAGCAGCCAGCTCACCCGTAAAACCCCAGACAATGAGCCTGCAGACATATTTCTCTTGCTTTTCTCAAGAAGGAAAGCAAATACAAGATACTGGACAGTCATCAGGCAACATAGTTACACCATGAGAACTTTGTATTAACACATTCAAAGGAAAAGAAAGTCTACAATCTCTTTTACAGTAAAAAAATTAAGAAGCCAACATGAAATTATGAGCCTCAGCCTGGAGAGTCACAAAAGGAGGTTTTGCACAGTTTGGAGTTTTAGGCTGTATCTGATGTAGAAAAGAAGTGAAGTTCCTTGTTCTCTGGGAAGCAGCAGGCTGCTCAAAGCACACTGGGGATGATGAGCAGAATCAGATACCCCACTCCACACTGCTACCATACAGGAGAACACAACTACAGCAGAAAAATTGTGGTCAGTTGACTTCACTGCTTTCAATAGTCAAACTAGATGGATTAAAGGCAGCTTGATAAGCCTGCCTGAGCTACAGCCTTACTGCAGATTTCAGCATGTGCAAAACTCAAAAAGTAGGAAGAAGAAATGTAAGGACTGAGGATTAGCAAAGCAGAATGGAAAAAATCAGAAGTGCTTGAATCATAGTGCAGCTGCGTACAGCTTCAGAAATAAATGTATGAAACATGGACTACTTGTAGAATAAAGAAGGAATATTTAAGGTCTGTGGTTAATATGGGTAAAACAAAGTCAGAGAGGTGTTTGAAAAATATTAAGTAGATTGACGCATTTGGAAAGGCCGGGCAGCATGAGAAAGACAGAAGAATGGTTGTAATATACATTAGTTTAACAGCATCAGAACAGAATGGATAAGATGGGGCAACATAACAAAGTCAAGACCAAACCTGAGACAATGCCTCAGCTGTTAGTGTGGTGAAAAAGAAAGTATTCATCATGATAGAGCCGGGGTTAGTGCTGCTTACTGCTGCCAACAATAAATGTAAAAGGGTCAAAAGTTTGCAATAAAAGGCACAAAAAGGAGAGTGAATGGTAAAATTCCAGTGAATGAAAGATTTCTAGTATGTAGCTTCCTGTCCTGTAGACAGCATCTACAGGTTTTCATCTGGTGTCATTTCCTACCCCAAAAATTAAAAATTAGATGCCAGGGTTTTGTACTGCTATGACCTGCACAGACATAGACTATCACCCTAGATACAGAATGAACCAGAAGAACTGTTCCCTCCTATACCAGTCAAAAAATAACACAAAACTTGGTTTTATCCTCCCTTATATACATAAATGTATATTGCACAGTTCAAGAGCTTGCCCCTGAATCCACTGCCCTCAGGATTCATGAATGAGTGTAACAGATCACAGTATCACAGTATCACAAGGTTGGAAAGGACCTCTGAGATCATCAAGTCCAACCTATAACCTAACACTAACACTAACACCAACCATCATCTAAACCATGGCACTCAGTGCCTCATCCAGTCTCCCCTTAAACACCTCCAGGGTCAGTGACTCCACCAGTTCCCTGGGCAGCCCATTCCAATGGCCGATCACCCTTTCTGTGAATAACTTCTACCTCATATCAAGCCTAAACTTTCCCTGACGAAGCTTAAGTCCATGCCCTCTAGTTCTGCCACTGGTCACCCGAGAGAAGAGACCAACCCCTGCCCGACTACAACCTCCTTTTAGGTAGTTATAGAGAGCAATGAGGTCTCCCTTGAGCCTCCTCTTCTCTAGACTAAACAGCCCCAACTCCCTCAGTCGCTCCTCATAGGGCTTGTGCTCCAGCCCCTTCACTATCTTCGTTGCCCTCCTCTGAACACATTCCAGTATCCTAACATCCTTCCCAAACTGGGGGGCCCAGAACTGTACACAGTATTCAAGGTGAGGCCTGACCAGTGCCAAGTAGAGGGGGACGATAACTTTTCTGGTCCTGCTTACTACACTATTCCTGATGCAGGCCAGGATGCCATTGGCCTTCTTGGCCACCTGGGCACACTGCTGGCTCATGTTGAGCTTCCTGTCCACCAGCACTCCCAGGTCCTTTTCTGCCTGACTACTCTCCAGCCACTCTGTCCCCAGTCTGTAGCTCTGCATGGGATTGTTGTGTCCAAAATGAAGTACCCGACATTTGGACTTATTAAACATCATCCCATTAGAATCAGCCCAGCTCTCCAATCTGTCCAGGTCCCTCTGTAGGGCCATACTACCCTCTAGCAGATCAACCCTTCCTCCCAGCTTGGTATCATCTGCAAACTTGCTGATGATGGACTCAATCCCCTCATCCAGATCATCAATAAAGATATTAAACAGGACAGGACCCAACACCGATCCCTGGGGGACACCACTGGTGACCGGCCGCCAACTGGATGAGACACCATTCACCACCACTCTTTGGGCTCGGCCATCCAGCCAATTCCTAACCCAGCACAGAGTGCTCCCATCTAAGCCACGGGCTGCCAGCTTCCCTAGGAGTCTACTGTGGGAGACAGTGTCAAAGGCCTTGCTGAAGTCCAGGTATACCACATCCACATCTTTCCTCTCATCCACCAGGCGAGTCACACGGTCATAAAAGGAGATCAAGTTGGTCAGGCAGGACCTACCCTTCCTAAATCCATGCTGGCTGGGCCTGAATTCTTGACCGTTCTGCAGGTGGCGCATGATTTCACCCAGGATTATTGCTCTTGATCTCCTCTCAGTGACTTACACCCAGTATGTCTAGTCTACCACTAGAAGAAATCACTTTTCAGAAAGGACTGTTAGAGCACGGTGGTCTATCACAAGCCTATCTAAATCTGTGGAATTAAACAATGAAAGAATATAGCCTGTATCACTACAGGACTAAAAGTAAAAAGCGTCCCTTAGCTTCAAAATACATGCATACAAGCAGCTAGAATCATTTGACTGAATGCAGTGCCAACAGTGATTATCATTTGTTCCTCCACCATATTACCCTTAAGAAGAGCTCATGGGTTCTCATGGCAATGCAGGCCATCATGAAAAGACTGAACCTGACAGGAAGTCCTCTAAGCCGGCACAGCATCAGACAGAGCATTAGGATTTCACTCTCAGTTGCTTCAGCAGCCCCAAAAATACACTGCAGCACATAGCCTTCCATAAGCAGGATTTTGACTAGATGAATTAATCTAAATACTTCATCTCCACTTTCCCTGAATCAATGCCTGATCTGCACTACAGCTCCAAAATTCAAGAAAACAAAAGCCATTTGTAGGGAGCATAGCAGCAATGACATCTAAACAGGTTATTGAATGGCTTCTTGATACAGAGCAAACTCTAGTTACGTTAAGAGTTTAATTCCTGTCTCGTGCCTATTGACAGCTAACTACAGCCCAGATAAGTACTTGTGATCAAATAGACGTGCATCTGACTCAAAGCTGAGAAGTGTTACACAAGAACCATCAGCGACAAGACCTGGGCTTGACATACTGGCAGGAGTCAAATCCATTTCTCTGCTCCTGTCCCTCATGTACCCAAGTTCTCTAAAAACCTCTTCCTCGTGTTTGGTTAAACATGCCAGTTGTTTCACTTCCAGCAGAAGCCTTCTGACTGTGAGTTTAATACAATTTCCTGGTAACCTAAAGGTGTGTGAAATGCAAGTATAAGTGATATCTTGCCTGTATTTCATATCATTAGAAGGACTGGCTACCAAAATTAAGTGAAATCTTAAGAGATATTGCAACTACAAAATCCATTCTATCTCATTCCAGTACCTTTATACATTTTTGGTCATCTACATAAATTCTTTACAGACCTGACACAGGGACAGTTTACAGTATCTGTGCTGGACATCTGAATCTGCTTTGAAAGTAGTCCTTCAGAGGGACTATAGAACCAGAACTTAAAACTGCTTGAACATTGAAGTGTAAGGTCTTCCTTGGTATCAGTAATGGAAAAGGGTGGCAAATGTCAGGAAGCAACTGCAAAAATCATTCCTTTCTTTATAGGCCACAAGGACCCACTGGTGTTCCTAATCAACACAGCTCACCTCACTAACACAAAAAGCCATGGAAAGATGGTTTCTGCCTTTTCCCCATACAAATCAGAGGAGGCAAAAAGTAGTTTAAAGGATTTTAACTGATCTCTAAAGTGTTATCCTGACTCACATTTTAGCTCCATTCATGCCTACTTCAAAACTCTTGCTTTTATTTCTTCCACCTTCTCCTTCCTTTTCCCAGAGCCCCTGAAAACATAAAATTAAGTATAATAAAATATCCATACCTATTAAACCAAATAAAAAGTTCTTTGTGTCTGGGATTTGGATCTTGATAAACCAGGGCCTTCCAAGACCTTCACTTTGATGTTTTCAGAAACATCAAAAGATCAGGCTTGTTATCAGCATCATTAGCACGGCCTGAAGATGTTTTATACTCCAGCACATGCAGAAAATGCAGCACAGAATCCCCCAATGGACATTGCCTTGGTTTAATTCCTTCTTTTTGATTTTGTTTTTAAATCTGCTTTGCATTTCTCATTCTGAGCAACTTGCCTCTCTCCCTCTCCGCCATGTCCTCTCATTAACTCACCCGAAGAGCTTTCTGGTGCCAACCTATTCCACTCTTCCTACAGGGAATTTTATAAACTCTTTTCTCCCCTATCACGACCTAACGTATAGCAGTTCTGCAAGTGCTCACTCACATATACAGAAACATAGCATATCTCTTCAGTTATTTTGCTGAAATCTTTGAGGACTGGTCAAGCAGAGAGGTTTACTCCAACATTATCAGGCTTCTTTGATTGCAAGCAACATCATTACAAAAATATCACTACATGAAAAGATCTACCAGTGACAGAAGCTGTACAGGCTAACAGTGCTCTGCTCTCCTTAATTAAACAGTCTCATGTAATCTTCTGAAAGAACTAATGCCTTCTGTATTCCTTTGCCATGAACAATATATTTAATCTGAATCTCTTCTATAAAGCTATCAACATCTATTTGGTTATAATATACACATTTTTATAAGGCTATAACTAGTTAAAGGATAAAATAGAACAGGCCATCCCATATCAAGCTATACTTCAGAGAAGTATAGAAAAAGATGATGATGATGAATAAGCAAATGGATTTGAGTCATAATTTATGGATTTTGTGGGCTACAATATCTCACTGTTCTGTCGAGATCTACTGTTGCTACATTTACATAAAATAATGAAAGTATGAGTGTAGCACAATCCGCACCACCATATGCTGGTTACCCGACTAGCTCCAGAAGGTATGCTGAGGTTGGCAGGGACAGACTAACACTGAGTACTATTTGTTGTCTACATCACTGTGACTTAGTGACAAAAGCAGAACCTTGAAATATCTGAAAATGAAATGTTTTCTTTCCATCTTTTGTTATAGAATCCTTGGATTCAAATTTGCCACAGGAAACAGTTAAAATACACGTAAAAGACACTGACCTGCAGCCTGGAAGGTGCATACTTATCATAGAATGGTTGGGTGTGGAAGGGACCTTTAAAGGTTATCTAGCTCAACTCCCCCTCAGATATCTGCATATATTACGTGTGTATACATCCATCCATATATCCATCTCAAAGAAGCATACTTGTGTGTGAGTACTAGTTATTGCTACAGAGCAGAAAGTCACTGGATAACCAGGAGGGATCTTGCAGGTCCAGAGGGCATTACACATTTCACAGAACAGCATGCAGAGAAACTTGCACAGTATTTGCCTGCAGTACTATATGCCTGACCTTGCAAAGACCTACAGTAAATACTTTCCACTTGGAATTATCCCTCAGACAAAAAACTCAACCACAATGCTTTAAAAAGTACAAAAAAGTGATTAGAGGAAACTATTATTGCAGAATCCATCTCTGTTGCTTTTAACAGCAGAGTAGCCATGACTGGTAGCTTCCAGAAGCCCTATACTGTTACAGGTGCAGCTTTCTAATATACATAGATCATTTTCTAATATGTCCGCACTCTGCTGTTTAACAACTGTCTTCTTCCTGCTACTTGACACACTCAGTTTAATAGCACATTGTCCAGACTTTCTGAAGAACTGGGTGACTGCTATTCTTCACACTCTGCACGGCTACACTTAGCTGACAGAGCAAGCAGCAGTGCTGCTGTGCTACTCAAGAGGATGGACCAAATTCAGAGCTTTTTTCAGGCTGATGTACACAGTATGTTGATCTCTGGAGTCATGTGCCTGCATCCTGGAATCTGTGGCAGAGTTTGGGCATGCAGCACCTTCAAAAGCAATACTGAGAGATATGCAGCCATCCCAATAACAAAGTGAATGTATCACAGAGGGGTATACAATTGGCTGAGCTGTTTGTGACAGTGGTTAAGAACACGCATATCCAGGCTACACTAAATATATATCTTACAACTTTCTGGTTTCATACTCTCACCTTTAGCACAGCAATGTGGCACTATCAGTAGGCCAGAGGATGCTAGATGCGAGACTTAAGCTTTACTCATGCTTGTGTCAATGGCTTGCTGCATCATCTTTACAATTCACCTTCGTTCCATAATTCAGTCCTTGTCTGCAGAATGGAATTAGAAGCATTTGCTTTCCACATTGAATGCTTTGAGAACTGCCTTTTCTCCGAACCCCCTTGGCTGCAAAGACACAAAGGCTATTCATATGACTGGTAATGTGCCAATATGAAAATTCAGCAGCCTAACAACTTTCTACAAGACATGTGAAGATAAGGTGGGATAGAGACAATATGAGGCAAATTAAATTCCCCAAACTCCATCTCCTTGTGAGCTGGAAATTAAAGAATTAACATTTTGTTGTGCGACATCTTTCCAGATCAAAGATGACATGGAGGCACAGAAGGGACAGGTTCCTATTTCATTCTTCATTACTGCTTGTCATAGCTTGAAGAAAAGCTTAACCAGAAAGGATAGCCAAGATTGTTACTGTAATATATGAAATTTTGATTCTTCCGAAGCAATTATTTCAAGCTGCAACAAGTAGTAAGGCCTGGTGCAAAAAGAGAACTTCTGTGAGAATGTTGCACTTCTATTACAGAGAGAAAATACTCTTCCCCTATGCACCTTTGTAGGGCATTCCTGCTTTGATACTGCAGGAATGTTTAGGAAAAGTAGGCACTTACAGAATATGTGAAGGTTACAGGAAGTTCTCAATTCATTCTAAGAATTTCCAGATAAAAATAATCCAAGAGATTTCCTCCCGTATTACCACATGCAAGGAACAAATTTTCTGCCTACAACAGACCTCTGCAATGTTTTCATCCAAACACCTTACCAACAGTACTTTCAGACAGATTTCCAGCTCCTGACATCTCACAGTTCGTTTTTATATATCCCCACCACCTAAACACACACGTCTATGAACACATCCTCAACTGTTGGTTGCTATGTCAACAGCATCTAACCAGGAGGGAGAAACAGGTACCAAAAGAGAGAGGGGAGGCAGAAGACATAATCAGCAACTTCCTCTTCTGAATGCATCTATGGTGGAATTGGTTACTTGTAAGACTAAGAAATTAAACAATAAACCTTACATTAACATTCAAAGCTAAATGAAAACTGAAAATGTCTTTGCAGAACCTGTCTTCAGTAACTAACCATCTGCATCTGCACTAGGAGCAAAACACATGGACATGAGAGGGGGAAACACAAACAGGATCCTTTCTGCAGGAGCCTGCAAAGTAAAGGAAAGGAAAAAGGCATGTCTCCCCTGTAGATGGTTGCAAAGACCAATTCAAAGGCAGCATGCCTGCAGATTCCCTCCCTCAAAACAAACCTGAGGGGGATTCTTGAATCTAAATGAACTCCATCCTTTCAAGTTGTTCAAACAACACTAGCAGAGAGAAAGCAAAAAAATGGTGCCAAAATAAATGCACAAATGAAATAGAAATTACCTTGAGGAAAGTTAACTAAAAAATACAGGCAAGAGGTAAGTGGCAGAGGCGAACCCACTTCTGAGATATTACACCAGCTTAGACCAGCTGTGACACAGACCCAAGTGTGGACAGAATGCACAGTTAGACTGGAGCACACTAACAGCATGTATTATGGGGTGGAGGAAAGACAGAAGGGAATATTTTTGATAATTCCTTTTACCTCCAAAGTCTCTCTAGTTTACTCACTCTTATCTCCAGGATTTAAACATTCTGCTCTTCCATTGTCATCTAGAGAATGTAATACCTTCATAACACTCTTCAAAAACTACAGATAAAAATGCTAATGCGCATGTAAAGAACTATTATTGTTGCTATTTTTAAGGATGCTGTAAGCTCCCCTGCTGCGTTGCTAACAAAACCAATTGTGTTCTTGACTCCATTTAAGACTTTTCTCGCTTACGCTTTCATCTCTAGCTATTTTTGCAGAAAACATGACGCAATGCAGTATCTGCAGCCCAAGGAGAACCACAATTATTTTACAATTTCTTGGATGGAAAAACAGATCCTCAACTAATCATAGCAACTATGATTTGAAAATATGACAAGGTTCACTCCAAGCTACAGACTTGGGTCACCCATACAATCCTGTCACTGCGTGACAATGCAACACTATCAAAATCAGCAGATTCACACAAGCATAAATAGGATTAACACACTGGTTTATCAGCCACTACACACACAATTCCCTAGACAACAGTGTTCTCATCACTGGGATGAAGCATAGAAATTATTTAACTGTGCCACAATACAATGTGGTCATTTAAAAACTGAGATCAAAGGCCACTGCATGCAGGAAATTCTGAGGGAGGGAGTCTGATCAGTCAGAACAGATTCCCTTTGGAAACTGAAGTCAGAAACTCACCAGCAAAGTTTTGCTGCCTTTTGATGCCCACAAATAGACGGTATCCTAGCTCAACCTTTTATTTAAAGTACTGTGGCTCCAGTACCAGATTGTCACACTGAACCTGGGTAAAAACTGCTGCCTTCTTATTCACTGACCTCATTCTGAAAACAGTTTTCTCTGATGATAGATACTCTAAGCCACTGCTGACCTGTACCAACCTCACTTAACATACAAATTTCAAAATCCGAGGTTGCCTCTTCTCTTAAAAAAGACCACAAATTTCTGAACACTAAAACTCCACCAGAATCCAAAGGCATCCTGCCATAGATATCATAGAATGACAACTGCAAACGGAAGGTGGACTCCTTTATTATTCAAGAGGATTTTTGTTAAGATCCATGCAAGTAAAATGTGGCTGATGAAACCAAGATCCCATTTCCAATATATATCAGGACTACCACAAGCCTGCTTGGTACACAGGAGAGACTGTAGCTTGATTTCACCTCATCTCTGTCCCAATCTTAAACCTCACCAGCCTCTCCACATGAGGCAGAAAGCTCTGCTTCACTCCTGTGTCCCTGCACCTTGTAACTCTTTCCTTAAGCCCTAAGAAAAGGCATTCCCTTCTTTATAAGTTCATATCTCTGCCAGCAGCAGCATTTATTGGAAGAGCTCTCAGAATAATTTCCTTCACATCTTCCTGGATCCACCTTTTTGGAGGGACAGGGATGGAGTTGATGAGGTGGGTTAAGCACAGAAAAGGTAAGAACAGTCAAGCAAGGGCAGAAAGAAGTGAGTGAAACAGAGATGATAGTGCTGTCTGATGAAAGCCAAAGGGAAAAAAATGGTAAATAGGGGAGGGAGGAGAAAGAAATCCTGAGACAATAAGTTATCAAAGAGTAAGGGAGAGAGAACATGTAAGAACTGTGCTGACAAGAACAGGAAGAACAGATCTAACCTTACTACTCCAGGCTTCCTCACATTTAATATCCAACTACTGAAAACAATCTGAGGCTGCTTCCCAGGGGTTCATTCCTAACCCCGCCTGTGTAAGCAAGACATATGCACTAATGAGGTTTTTACAGTTTAAATTATATAAAAAATCAAGAATACTACTTACTGGATTATAGTCACCTCTGCTTACTGATACAGTAATTTGCTTAAATATTCATCCCCCCACCCCACTCTCTCCACAAAAAAAGCCCCAAAACCAAACTACAAACCCAAAAAGACCCATTGATCATACACACTTCAGCTCATATCCCCTAAAGCAAATAGCTTCCTAAACTGGCACACTGTGGTACCAATCAATCAGTTTTGCCAGCTGAAAACTGATAGAACTGCAAATTCTTAGTGCTTAGGACACTTAGGGAAAACACCAGGATTCAACTGACACATCGTTCCACAGCTGTGACAGTAAACCAAGTACCAGTAGAGACACATATCAGTAGCTTTCAGGGGTTAGGATCCCATATCACAGAGGATACTTACCTGGCGTTATTGCTTGTATGTCAAAGTGACAACAGAGAGAAGTTAAAAGAGGGTATTTTGACTCTGAATGCCTGTTAATAATTGTCAGGTAACAACAACTACTGATGTCATACTAAACTTAAGGGTTAACACTGGGGTTTGGGAAGTAAGAACTACAAAGCTGAAGTGATTCTTTCCCTTTGCATGATACCAAATAGTAAATGGAGAACTGATGTTACTAGATTTGAATAACAAATTAGGGTCAGCTATAGCAATTTGAAACTATGTTCAGAAATTTATAATTAAGGTTTGGAACTGGTTACTGTAGAGTGTGAATTATTGCTAAATTCTCCCAGGTTCTCAGAAGAAAGATGAGGGCAGGTGTCAAAAGAGGTTTTTTTACAGATGACCATTCATTTTGGATAATCAGGCAATTATCTAGCTTATGTTCAGACCTACTATCAAGGGTCAATACAGTAGGCTACAAAAACTGGAATTACTGTTTCATTTTGCAAGGTACACATGTAATCTGTATATCGTACTTTCAACATCTGAGCACTAGTTTGTTTATACTGACAAGTAAAGCTAGGAATAGGTTATGATATCAGGATGGAAAAGTCTGAGTTTTCCTAAGACCTGTATATGTTGTTATTGCTAAATTTAACATTAAGCCAAGGACTAACAAATTAATTTACATGATTTTATCCCAGTTTTTTGGCATCAAAATATTTTTTCCACAAATTCAAGACTAGATTTACAGTCAGGGTGCAGAATAGTAGTGGTCCGAGTGTCTAAACTCTTGCTTTACTTTGCAAACATCAAAAAAAAAGACCTTCACTGTCATCACTGAATTTCCATGTGGTTCTTGACTCCACAATGCCGTAAGTACATTCTCTCTACAAAATTAATTCATCATTAAAGTGCTACACAGTTAAAATTGACATACATCCATGATAGTATGCCTCAAATCAATGAGAAGATATTATTCCACATAATGGAATTTGATTCTGTGGTTTCAAACCTGTGTATCTTTGTTCAAGCTTTATTTTGTTCATTACAGGAAGTGATTTGTAAATATTCTACTCTCATCATAATATTGTATGAAATGATCACCTTTTTTTCTGCTCAAGAGATCCCTTTTATATATTGCAATGAAGCTACAGAAAAGCACCAAGCAAGAGTGAAACAGGGGTGCTGGAAAGGACCAAAGCAAAGTAGAGATTTCGTGACTAACCTCTGCTTCCGTAGTGATTGAGAAACTGATTCCTGCTCGAAACGCAGGAGTGCTCTAAGCTATTTCAACTGGCTTTGCACGTGAATGGATGTTTGGGGAGATGACAGCATAGCAATTTTTTAGTTCCTTTATACACCAAACTACTTCAAAATATTTCAGGGAACAAATCCTGAAAGAAAAAAGCAAACCTCCATTTTAGGCAACTTAGGAAGAGAACAGAAAATGAATGAAAAATGCTCTGAGAGTGAATGAGGTCATACTCTTTGAAACATCAATTCAAGTCTTCAAAAGTTAAACTAATGGTGTTTTGCTAAGTGCTAATCTGTCTGTTGGAAGAGGAAGAAGGCTGAGAGGTAAGAATGTTTAAATTACTAATATGACCCCATGCTAGTCTGCTTCACTGGAACAATGAGATGAATTATAGTGAGGGCAATGCTATTTTAAATTACTCCCAGCAAGGTGTGGAGCACTTATTCATTTTCCATAGGCTGATGTTTACATGTGTTCATGTATTACTCTCCTACTCCTCCTGCATATATCTATTGAACTAACTCAAAAATATTTCATATGTCAAAAAGAAAAAGTTTATTAGTGAAAGAGTAGATTCTTTTTCCTGGAATACCCTTCTTGCAAAAACACCAGAGTCATAAGGCCTCCAGGCAAAGCTCTGTGCAACAGAAGACAACGAACTGCAATGAAGGATGGCTTAGTGAATGAGACATGGGGTTAGGATTCAGGACACCTGTTCAAGCCCTCTTCAGTTAATGATTCTCTGTGTGATTTTAAACAAGTTGCTTAATTTATTGCATCTTTTAGTTTCCTCTTTGTGCAATACAGATAATGGCTTGCCGTCTCACAGGGTAGTGAGTGTGAAAGCTAATGATTCAGTGATTCCAAGGCAATCAGACATCATGGACACCATGAATTGTAGCCAATTTTGTTACATTAAAGAGGATTGGAATTGCTGAATGACTTTTCCAGAAACACCTTTTGGGAAGGACAAGATGTAGACAAGAAATTCTTCAGATTCGTATTAACGCAGACAAAGTGAGGATCAAGTCCAAATCTATTTCCATCCTGAAACACTATGAAAGGGTACATATATACTGAAAAAAGGATCAAACATTAAATGATGGCAGCCACTGCAAGATGCGGTACGCTATGTGTCAGACTATACACTGAGACTAAATGAGAGAGTGTATGCTCTCTCCCAGTTGCTATTTAACTTAGAGTGCAGTCTGAGCAATGAAAATATATTATATCAAGCACAGACTGGGTCTCGGGATCTATATTCCTCTGGTGATTCTGTCATTAGGTTTCTAGATGACTTCAGGCAAGTCAATAATCTTTCACACCTGCACTCTCCTCAGATCAATGCCCATCTTTAAATACTGATACGTTTTTTGCAGGATAAAGAATGCTGTCTTTGAAGACAGGCATATACAAAGCACAACTATTTGAACCCACAATAAAGCCTGACATTCAGCTTTTTCTACATCTATCATATGAGCAGACTGTAACACAAATTAGCACTCTCTTTCAGCTTGGATCCACTTCAGCTGACTACACTTCCAAGGAAATTAGTTTTGCTGGCCCTATCTCTTCAAAATACAGTAAACAGTTACAGTAAAAGAAAAAATTGCATGATCTGAGGGAAGGAAGAGCTGATAAAGCAGTATATAGGTATGTATATGCACCCTAAAAATAGTAATGTCTAAAAGTAATTTCTAAAATTGTAACTTTCAATGAAAACATTCGATTACAAATGCAGAAGAAAGGCCATGCTATCTGTATTCATGCACCACTGCTTGAGCAGAGCAATGACACATCTTCCACACACAGCTTTCATTGTATCTTAGAAATGTGTAAGTAGATACGCCTCAGACCAGGCCCCATGATTGTTCCTGGAAATATCTACAGTCTTGCACATCTTGCACAGCTGTTCTGCCCAGATCTCTTTCACACAGGCACACACATACGTGTGGGTGGACACAGGTACAAAAAGCCAGATTTAATTATTTGATATTACTGCTTTCTGCTTTTGCCAGTGCAGCATGTAGCTGTGTAGCCTGCTTTTTTTTCCATAACACACATTGGTCTTCAAGTGCTCCAAGCACTTTCCTTATGAAAGCTTTTACATTTTTGGTACAGTGGAATGGGCGTTCAGGTCTGATTCATATTCTGTATGTAAACTTTTAGGTTCTCACCATTCCTCATCCAAACGAATGAAGACCAAAAATTTGCAACTTTTTTTTTGTTTGTTTTTATCTGAAGTTCTCTGTCCTATCACTATTTATCCCTTCACCTCAGCCTAAAATAAACTCTAAAATAGTGGCCACAAGCTACAAGAAAACATGATTTCTTATCACATTCCAAGTCTGGATAAAAAAATAGCAACCATCTCCAAAATGCAAAATATTGAAACTAAGTATTTGCTTTAATTTACCTTTCAGTATTTATTTAAAAGAAACACATTTATAAAATATTCATAGTATTGCAACCTGTTCTTTTCCCCCTTCATTATTATTTGTACTTTTACAAACCCTGCACATCAGCCAGTGCAAAAATATGAGGTTTCCAACTGTCACTTTGTGGACTGAAAGGCACCTCAAATTCCCATGGACTACTTTGCCAATCCTGACAACAGGGGCCTGTGATTCAATACATTCAGAACTGCATCAAATCTAAGAATGAAAAAATGAAAAGAAAAATTTGCACTGAACTATAGAATGTCAGAAAAATAACAAAACATTTAATTACTTGGTTGCCATTTGTTCCCTAAAACACACAAGCACATTCCAAATTGTCCCTGAACTTAGTATGAATCTCCTACTTGTGGAGCAGCTGGGAGCAGGGCAGTCCATAGCAGCAACTACTGTGTCAGCCATGGCAGCTACAGACAGCTTGGCAGCTAGAAAGCTCTGCTCCCCATAGTTCACTGTGCTGCATCAAGAGGAATGAGTCCTGCCTGAAGAGTTCAGACATGCACAGGAACATGCACAGGTCTCACACACTATTCACCTAAAGCCATGTTTTTTTGCAATCAACTGAAATCTCAACAGGGCTGCTCTCTCAACTCAAGAACAGAAGAAATTTTGTCCTTGCTCTACCTCCTTGCCACCTCCATAATTGCTGCCTTAAGGCAAGATGTGCTTAAAGAACGTTTTTTTCCTTCTGCATCTCCATCAAAATTCATTCCCATTTAAGAAAACTCAATAAATACCCAGATAGTACTTCAGCAGGGTACCTGAAATCCCAGGCTTGCGTAGGATACAGGCATTCTGTACAACAGACATCACTATTCAGATTACAGATCTGCATTTTTATGAAATATACATCTGGAATCCTGGCTGGGTTTTGTTCATTTGTGTTTCTCTCAAGGATCTTGGCCTATATAAGAAATTCTGCCTGTCTTTATAACGTCTCTCCTACTATTTATTCTGGTTCCTCTTTTCTCCTAAAACTCTGGGTAGATTTAATGGAAATTTAATAACACTGCTATACACTACTTCGTAAAGAAATGTCTGCTTGAGAAACATCATAGAAATTTTCTGTGGAATTGTATCAAGCAATAACAAACTCCTTCACTACAACAAGATATATGGCAAAATACAGGAAATTAGGCTGATCTCAAACAAGAATGTATACTTTTAAAAATATTCCTCCCACCCCCAACAATAACATTTTTTAATAGATGCTCTCAAGCAAATCAATTTAGCCCCAGTCTCAGCTTTCACTTGGATAAAGAAATAAATGATTTGGGGTTTCTGGTTTGAAAGGAAAGCTGGCTATAGTCAACTAGATTTCCTGCTTGACTGAGATGAACATCCTGGAAAGTACTGACAGAGCGCACCCTTGCAAAACGTATTTCTGTAGGTACCTGGATCTCTAACTGCAGCTGCACACACGAAATGCAGTACAGAGACAAAGCAGAAAACTCATGCAGGAAAGACCTGTCATTTCCAAATATTTAATGTATGATAGTCAAAGATGGATCACACACCTGAATACTGAATACACATAATACAAAACAACAAAGCGCAATGTGGTTCCGGTAATACAAGAAAACATCCACTTGCTTTAAATCAGCCCACACAATCTTTCTCACTCCATATTCATTAATTACTACTTTCACATAAAATACATTGTCTCTTTTGGGCAACAATTTTCTTAAGCAGATATTAGTCACATTAAATCCGCCAGTTCAAAAGGAGCATTTTACCAAACAAGTCATGAAATATGTTTTACTTTTCCGCCACTAGTACGTCAGAAACTCTGTGTCGCCTTTGATAAACTTCTCCAAATGAGCATGCTGACAACTGAACAATATGACATTTCTAACAGTGAGAAGGCAGAAAACCATAAACAATTACATCAAGAAATGAGTAGGCTGGAATTATCTTGCTTGAAGTAAAATCTTATTAAGTTAGGATATTGAACACCTCTCAGGGAAAAATTGAACTCTAGGCCACATGTCGAGTTTCTTACTCCGCTCTTAATGTGACCATACTGATAATACAGGTCAGGACTGAAGTGTGAATCAAGCAGCGTATCACCATCTGAAGGGCCAGAAAAAATTAACATCAAGAAGTGAAATTAATAAAAGTATTTGTTTAAGACACTTAGGCAACATTCTCAACAGATTTGCTTGCAAGTTTACAAGAAAAAATGCATTCATACTGAAAAAAAAATCTAACAAAAGGAATCTGCTACTTTCTTTGCATGGAAAATTCCAAGTTGAGTTCTTCTCCTGGTTTTGGTCACAGACACTCTCTTTTCCTCCACATTCTCTTTTATATCAGCAAAAATAAAAAAGCAAACGTAAAGAAAAAAATAAAAGTGTCAAGTCTGCCATAAAACATAAGAAAAAATATCAAAAGTAGAACTAAAACAAAAACAAATTAAAAACTCTGGGAACAAATGGAACTAAGTCTAAGTAGGTATTTTCAGCTGGTTCATTTCCTTCATTGCCATTTCCTGTTTTTCAATCAGCTGTACAGCTTGGCTGGAGACTTCAATGGAGCTATGTCATTTTCTATTAGCTAAGGATTTGGCACATCATATTAAGTATTTCCCAGTGTGATCATCTCTCTAAGTTAAGTAATTAAAGCATTTCATGCAAATAGGGACAGAATCTATATTTCAATTTCTTGACTGATCCCAGCACAGTTGAAAGGGCTCCAATTTTCTCAAATGAGATGAATTGGAACACTTATTTCCACACTGAGAGTTGTAATGCTGTATCCATGGTGCCTAGATACTTTTGTACACTAACTCTCAAAATACAATGGGAAGCACTAACTTAATTCATAACTGTGTCTACTTTTATAAAGTCATGTAAACACCTTCTTCCTCTTGTCTAAAGACATTGCATGTAATAGAATCCAGGAGTCCAGACTAAATCTGTACAATACAAAGCTTTCCTCCATAGGGTTCATTTTTACCTGCCTGATATTTAAGAGAAACTTCCATCGTAGGAAGGAAAATACAGCTGTGCAAGAGCTGATATGATCAGTAACTTGATTACTACCAGTCAGCTGCACTTCAGTGGACTGAAGTGATTAACTCAATCATTCAGAGTTGAATTTCACTGTAAAAAGAAAGACGGTAGGGGAAGTAAATGCATATTTCAAATTTTCATTCTATTTTTGCTTGCTTTGACTATGTCATGAGTGTCAAAGCTATAAGAAGAAAACTTTAAAATCGATTTAAGTCCATCTCTTAACTACTGGACATACTCATGCATTCTCACCTAGAACAGAAATTTTGTCTCTTCATCAAACTTTTTTTGAACACCTTAAAAACGGAAAATCCATTTCAGATCCTTTTTGTTTTATTTTAGTCTATTATGTGAAACCAACTCTGCCAAGTCTTGCCTAGATAAAAGAAAAGAGTCCTCACTTTGGGTTTGAAAAGGAAAATTAAGAATTATTTAAAAGGAAAATTAGTAGAACACAATTTTGTATTTCATCCTAAGGTACAGGATTCAACAGAATTGTCCTCTTTGTTTCACCAGTGAAGCCTGGATCTAGCTCTTTATGAGATGGATCTTTAATGAACATTATTTATTCAAATCTTGTTCTCTTCTCTTACCTGTCAAAAACTTTCACAAAATAACTATTTAATCACTCCAAACCAAGGAAATTATAAACGATGTAACAAAAACCTCCTCCTAAAGGTGACTGAAAGAACGCACAACAAAACAGTAAGGAGAGGAAAGAAAATGATCATAAAAGTAACAGTGATGGAAGAAAAGTTAAACAGACTAATTTTTTTAGGAAAGAAAAAAATCTGCATCTGAGAACAAGTTAACAAATATTTCTACTTCAGCTCATGCTGGCGACAATTTATTTCCCCACTGTGTCCCCTTGGCTTATTAACTTTATGTTTCAAGAGGTTTTCTTTTTCTGCCCGCAGCAAATTTCAGAAATCTATTGGACCACAAGAAATTTGTAAAACAACATCAAGACATTCACAAGCACAAAATAAGGCGGAGAAAGTAACTTTTAGAAACTCAGTCAAGGAATACAAATTACAGGAAGCATAAAGACAGAATGCATTCTCCACACCAATATTTGAGGAAGAGACCATCAGGTGACTTAAAGAAGCATCTCCAGTCTGGAGACCCCTGACCTCTCGCTGTTCAAGTAAGAGATCTGAAGCCAAAAAGAAACATTCTAATTACATTGTCCATCTTCTGCAAAATCCTGCAAACTGTGGTCAAGACTGCAGGCTACATAATTTAAAAGACATTCAGTCTTTGCTTATGACAGGGAAATTCCTTAACAATTTGTACCATTAAAAAGCTATCATAACTGTAAAAAGAAATAAAAATAAAAACTGCAGCTTATTTCTAGTTCAAGTATGTCTGACTCATTTCTTATGCCTTTGGCAAGTTCCCCATTAAGACAGAACAAAGATAACCAGCATTCCTGTCCTAGCCAGAGCAATTGATTTATTAAAAAAAATGTGGCAAAATGAAAGCTTGCATCTGAATTCCCCTAAATATTGGTGATTAATATTAAATGAGAACTGAATTTATACTCAGAACAAAACCCCCCAAATTTAGATATTTCTTACTCTTTGGGCTAGCTTCTCGAAGGAACAGAAAAAGGCTTGAGATGGCTGACACAGAGCAAGACAATCCCTGCTCATTTTACAGCGGGACAAATTCTGTTGCTGTTGCCCACACTCCAGGGACATCACTGACATAGTAACAACTGCCACCTATCCCAGGCTTGCGACAGTAAAATCTCTCTACTTTGCTTTGAAAAAATTATTTTGAATCTTCATCCTCAAAGATGGAAGGAGGAAAATCCAAGAATAATCAAATATACTGCACATTGCTTGGTCTGCCCCAGTCCACCCAACATAAATTATTTATAGAGATTCCAGATTCCCATTACCCAGGAATCTTTACTGTGCAGACTTGATGAATGAAATAAGCCCCTAAATGCCTCCACAACTTACCAAAGATAGTGTTTACCATTCATACTACTGCTACAGAAACAGACTGATGGGTTGAGTTTAAAATTTCGAAAAGGCTCTTTCTATATGCCTTTGTGATTGTGCCTATTTACATATGGAAATAAATGTTCAAAGTGCATAAAATTAAGATAGTGAATTAGGGCCCCTCCGAAAATCTGACCGTGGCATGCAATTACACCTCTCATACATACACTATATCATGATGTTCAACAACTCACCAGTAAAGTCAGTGTAAACACTGAGAGATAACCCCAAGGCAGAACAGCAGGACAGAATTTGCCTTCATGCACTCCACATAACCTCAGATAGTTTTATAGTCTTCTGACTCTATACAAGGCTCTATACAGATCTTCCACAGATGCAGGCAACCAAGCCACTGAAAAGAATGGGCATTTCAGATCACTGTGAGAGGACACTGGCATCACCTCATATTCTTCTAAGGTGAAAAGCGAATTAGGAGATAGAGAGGGATAGGAAAAAAAAGGAACCATGTGGACCACAACTGGGAGGCAGAAAAAGACATAGCTGAATTCCAGAGAGAAACAAGAGACTAGCACTCCATGTGCAGCATCAGAAAAGCACTGTATTTTGTGGTAAAAAAAAAAAAAAGGAGACTGCGGAAAATGCTGGATTCATTGGTTTATTCCCATCTTTGTCGCTGATAAAATTTTATCTCCAGTTTTGATCCCACTGCCTTGTGTCACAGCATACCCACTAATAACAGATATAATGTCTGAATTTCAGAAGTGCTCAGCACTAACTCCAAAATCACAAATTCAGGCAGCAAAGGCAGCACGTACCTCAGACACTCAAATGCTCAGAACGGGGAAAGGAGAGGGAAAAAAAAAGCAAAACTGGTCTCTAATGCTTACCTAAGCTCTCTGGGATGTTGTGAGGATTAATCAACTAATGCCTGTAAAACGTTTTAGAGATTCTCAGATAAAACTCTGTAGACGTCAGAACAATAATTTAAATCAAATGTCACATAATCACATGTTTTGGGGAAAAGACTATGCTTGCAAACTACAAGGAAACAATATGTTGGCTAAAAGTAAAGAGGAAAAATAGAAAATCAAGTGCTACGGAATTTGTTTTAGTAATGAAACGAAAGAAAAGCTGAGCTATGAAAAGCTAAAGAACTGAAAAAGATGACTTAGCTTGTTTAGAAAATGTAAGACGTTCTCCCCAGCTTATGGAGTCAAAGTTCAGCAAAAATTAGAGAAATAAGACTTCTGCAGGAAACAGACATTACTTGCCATCATGACACACAAGCAAGACAAAAGCAGGACAAAAGAGATGACAGCAAGCACCAGCTGCCCACCATTTCCACCCCTGCCCCCTTCCACACACATCCGCACGCACACTCAGACATAGATTGCCATCTTTCACGCAATTAATCCTCTCCCAGGACAGATTAACGCTTATCTGCTCAATATTCATCTGCTTTCTGATTTCAGTAGATTGTAACCAATCCCAAGGCCTTATCAGCGCCTTTCCCTCCATAGGCAGATGGGAAAAGATGGAAATCATCGTGTTCTATTAGCAGTGGCAGTGACAACAGGCTAACACAGCTGCCTCTTTCCCATGCTTCCTCATTCATGCTCTGCAGCACAGAAATACTCCAGTATGGCAACTCAGCCAAAGCCACCTTCCCCCTCTGCTTATTTTTCACCTGAGTTAATGAGTTTAGAGAGGACAGCAGCTGCTAAACACTCCTTCCAAAACAAGTTTACTAAAGAAGTGTTGCTGTCTCTGCCCCAGTTAAAAGATCAGAATGGATTACAAGGACAGGAAGCAGAGAGAAAAGCCTTGAACTATTAAGATTTAGGAATTTCAGACATCTGTGGACATGCAATGCAGAAACCAGTGAACAGAACTGTTACAGCAGAACGTTATTCTCTGATCATCCACTACTGCCCAGGAAACAACATAAATGCATCCTCTGGACATGCCTACCTTCAGGTATCTTTCTCTACCTCTTCAGGGCTGCATCCACCCTTCAATTCAAAAGAATTTCAGGCAAAGCAGGAAAAAAATACATCAAGTTGCCCAGTTTATTTGGAAAGCAAACACATCTTTGCCTGTACACCCAAATGGAGCTGTGGCTTTTACATCCACATAAATGAAAGAAACTGATTTCTGCCCTTCCATATTCCTCACCCTATGTGTTCAGACTCTAGAAAGAGTACAGTAATGATTTTATTTGCAGAAATCTAAAGGAGGGACCTAAACAGTTTTAAAGGAACACAATCACACTAAAAATCACACTAAAAATCTCACTGATGTTTAAAAATATCTTACACAGTATTGTGTGAAATAGTAATCCAGCTTCCAGTAACTAAAAGATACAGGACAAACGTGATGGTTAAGTAAAATATTCTCTTTTTTTTTTCCCAATTTATTTTCCCTTCACTGTTTGAGGGTCCTATAAGTTCTCCAAGTGAAATTACACAACCTGATCAGATTTTGAACACTGAATACTTGCATCAGTTTGGTCACAATCGAAGAAACAAAGTAATGATTCTTAACATGCAAATACAAACCCACTAATTCATACTGAACATTGTCCAGCTGCCCACTAGCAACTAATTTACAGGAATATCTATAATCCCAGAACACAAACATGGCAATATTTAAAACCTACATAAATATATTCTTAGTCGGTAAACAAAGATCTTAAATACAGGAGGATGTGTGAGCCTGAAGTCATACTTGGCACTTCTTCCTGGAAACGGGAAAAGTTTTCTAACTTGAAGGAGAAGTAGTTAAGCAAACCACTACTGAGACAAAACATGTATTTATATGGGATCTATCTGACCAAATCCCAAAGAACTTTTCAAAAGGTGAATATTAGACTATTTTTTCTATGGCTGAAATGCAGCGACTTTTATAGTGAAATACAACAGCTATTTACTAAAATGGGGCAATAGTGCAAAACTGCTTAAGACACAGAGTGAAAGACATGGTATTTAAGCAGATGCAGAGAAGAAAGTAACAGAGAGAAAAACATGATTTCTCAACCTGGAATTCTGCCAAGAAAACTGGACCTAAAATCTCTTATTTCATTAAATGAGTTGATGGGCTCTTTAATAACTCCAAGTGGGTGAGACCTCATCTCCAGGTACACAAAAACTCAGTGGTAAATGTGCTATTTGAAAAAAAAAAAAACAAACAACAAAAACCCAAAACAAAACGAATCAAACAAAGAACGTAACAGACACTGTATATAAACCAAACATGCACTGTCTGAAGAAGCAAAAGAGGGCATAAGAATATGTTATATTGTTTTTAAAAATGTCTTCTGGACACACAGAGAAAAGCCATTTTCCCAAATGGTCACCTGCATTCTGCACCACAGCAACAAAGCTCACAAAAAATAGGGGATATTATGTTTTTAATAATGTAGAAGGTCACAATATAACAGGTCAGCAATCCGTTAACCCTCTTGTGGGAGTCTATTGTTCCAGAACCTTATGAACTGAGGTAATAGTTGCATGAAACAGTCTAACAGGGTATGATATTGATCTTACACTGTTCTTCTAATAAATATGAACTCCTCCCTGCCATTGCTAGGGTAATAAGAGTGCCTTACAACCTTTAGTTCAATTATGCTCATAATAAACATAAAATAGTATTTACTTACTCTTTCATACATTAGGAATGAGGTGTTTTAAGCAGCTGAGTCTCACCGTTTTCCATGGGTGACAGATATTTACATGTCTTTCAAGGTCTGAGATTTTGTGAATAAGAGGAAAAAGAAAAAAAGTTACAAAAAGGATCTGCTGGAGACCAGGGAGCACAGATCTCATCCACTGGCGCAGCTCTCACCTGCTTCTTACCATCCAGTACAGCCTGAGAATGAAGAACATACACTGTCTCCTTCTCCATAACCATGGATCCAAGAAGCAAAAAGATGACCACTAAGAAACTGAAAAGTTGAAAGACCTCTGTGGAATACTAAATTGTGGGTATTCTTTTTCAGAAGTAGAAGTCATGAACGAAAGAATCCTATGAAATCTAGTCTCAGAGTGGCCTTATCGCACATAAGATGGTGTACAAAAGGGAGGAGGAGGGAGGTATAAATCTTGTACCATGGAATAGAACCAAGCTAGACACTGTCTGTGTGTCTAGGAAGAATGTAACTCTAATGGTAATTCTGTGGAAGAATCTAGATTCCCTGTATGAATAAAGAAGATGTGCATGGGGCTTGCCTTGATATAGGAAAAAACACTTCAGTCTTTCCCTCTTCGTGAGTGCTGATCAACTTTTGTTTCCAAATGAAAAGGTGCAGCTCCTTAAAACATCAGCCTAAAAAAACCAAAGTACAGCTCTAATGTGAGCTACGAGACTTTTTATTCCTGCTTAACATCTTCTCTTTGTCACAGAGAGGAAAAATATGGTCTCATGGTGGGGCACTGCTGCTCTCAGAAGCCAAATACACATTATGAAAGACTAATTTAAGGAGCTTCAGCAGAAGACATCCTCTACAACAAAATCACTAAGCAAGCTTCCTCACTATCTATTAACATTTGCACCGTTCCCCGCTTCAAATCTTGTAAAACAATCATAAATATTAAGTAAACATATCAATACCTTTTAAAACAGCCTGCGAAAGGCTTTGATTTGATAGAATGCAAGAGGAATGATTAAGCTTTGACTCTTGCCAGCTACTTTTAAATGATGTTTAAAGAAACCTGAGTTGAAAGATGAAAACTACTCAGCTAGAAGTCAGTTTATTAGGCTACATTCCTTGATGTTGGCCAGCATATCCCATTGCTTTAAAGAAGCATCCCAGCCTTACCCTAGTCTAAAATTTAATTTTTGATGTAGCTTTGGTAGTGCTCATTGCGGGCACTTGCAGGATATGATCAAGTCATGCCACATTATGATCAGTTTATGTGAGGTTGACATGTAAATCGTAGAATCATAGAATCATAAGGTTGGAAAAGACCTCTGAGATCATCAAGTCCAGCCATACCTGTCCCCTTCCTAAACCATATCCGTAAGAAACTCATCTACCCACCTTTTAAACACCTCCAGGGATGGCGACTCAACCATCTCCCTGGGCAGCTGTTCCAATGCCTGACTACCCTTTCAGTGAAAAACTTTTTCCTCAAGTCCAGTCTAAACCTTCCCTGGCACAACTTACAGTCATTTCCTCTTGTCCTACCACTTGTCACTTGCGAGAAGAGACCAACACCCACCTCGCCACAACCTCCTTTCAGGCAGCCGTAGACAGTGATGAGGTCTCCACTCAGCCTCCTCTTCTCCAAGTTAAACAAACCCTGTTCTCTCAGCCGCTCCTCGTAAGACTTGTTCTCCAGCCCCTTCACCAGCCCCCTTGCCCTTCTCTGGATGCGCTCCAACACCTCAATGTCCTTCTTTTAGTGAGGGGCCCAGAACTGAACACTACTTGAGTTGTGGCCTCACCACAGTGCCAAGTACATGGGCACAATCACTTCCCTGGTCCTGCTGGCCAAGCTGTTTCTAATACAGGCCAAGTACAATTGGCCTTCTTGGCCACCTGGGCACACTGCTGGTTCATATTCAGCTGGCTATCAACCAACACCCCCAGGCCCTTCTCCTCCAGGTAGCTGTCCAGCCAGTCTTCCCCAAGCCTGTAACGCTGCATGGGGTTGTTGTGTCCCAAGTCCAGGACTCAGCACTTGGTCTTGTGGAACCTCATCCTGTAGGTCTCAGCCCACCAATCCAGCCTGTCTACATCCCTCTGCAGCACCTCCCTTCCTTCAAGCAGATCAACACTGCCATCCAGCTTGGTGTCATCTGCAAACTTACTAAGGGTGCACTCAATCCCTCCGTCCAGATCATTGATAAAGATATTGAACAGGACTGGATCCAGCACTGAGCCCTGGGGAACACTGAACACCGCTTGTGACTGGTTTCCAACTGGATTTAACTCAATTTACCACCACCCTTTGGGCCCAGCCATCCAGACAGTTTTTCACCCAGCAGACGGTGTGCCTGTCCAGGCCAATGGCAGCCAGTTTCTCAAGCAGAATGCTGTGAGAAATGGTGTCAAAGCTTTACTGAAGTCCAAGTACACTACATCCACAGCCTTCCCCTCATGCATTAAACGAGTAACCTTGTCATAGAAGGAGCTGTCAGTTTTTGCTAGCTCTCTGGCAAACAAGTCTAATTATTTCTACAGTCAAGATTTAGTTATGTAGAACTATCAGTCTGTCAGATCTACATAGGCAAAGTGGAAAAGCGGAACACCTTTATCATCAACTGCCCAAGTTGTTTTTTTTTATATGGTTAACGGATTTTTTTTTACCCTACTTTACTGGAAATAGTTCCACAGGTCCATTCATAGTCTCACTAAGAGACACATTACATGATCTAACATTGCCCCTTTCTAACATCACGTCGCCTTTTGTCTGCTTCATGTGGAAACACCTGCCAGCTACAGATTCAGATACTGCAACCTGCTACAAGCAAACCGACAGTGTTTTAAATTACTTCAGGTCTAGAAAATAATCTTGTGGCAAAAGCTATCTCACACCTTCAGTCAGCTCTTTTGATTTGCTTATCAGACTTTATCTTCTCCTTGTCCTGTTAATTGACTGTACTCAGGCAATGCTCGTGTAACATAATATGGCTGATGCACTTAAGTCCTTGACTGCAACTTTTAGTATCTGCATGATTCATCTGAATTGAGAACTTCAAACCTCCTCAGTGCACTTCAGACTCTCCAGAGAACCTTGTAAAGACAATTGTCAGTGCTGTAAGGAAGCAGTGGCTTGAGTTAGGACCATACTTGCCTTCTGCAAGAGTTTGTTTCCTTTTCTTATTCCCTTTCAGCTGTATCTTCAGTGATCTATATTGACATATTCTTCCTCAATGCAATATTGCCATGCAATACTGTTCCATAAATACCTGACGCCTGGTAACAGCTAAATCATGCCTTCTATCAAGCCCTTGCCTATTCTGCATCTTTCATCTCCTTTCCTCACCCTTCCTTTCTTCTATTCCATCATATATAGCATAGCTCATTAACAGTATATGTAGTTATCACATACTGGGTTCTCCTCCTTTTTGTTCTCTTAACAAACAACTCAAAATGTAACCAGACTAGAAAAGACTTCTAACTTCAGTAAATGCAAACACTGAAGCTGCTTACATCTGGCTGTTGCCTCAACGCATCACTTTAATCTGTCATCTCCTCACAGCCTTTGTCCATCACATTAAACCTACCACCTATTTACATAGCTAGTAACGCTACATACAAGCAACAGCACTGCTCTGTTTATTCTCATCTTCAATTCACAAACATGAGTACAGACTGGTGCACTGCAGGATTTGTAAAGTCTTCCAGGTCACAAGAGTGTCCTGATTACAGATTCGACAAACAGGGCACCTGTCAATCTTCTACAGTCATCAGAGCAAGAATTTCTCTTGTTTTTCGAAAAACAAGGAAGATTTTTGAGATGACAAACTTTAGATAATTATATTGTAAGTTAAGAATTTTAGATCTTTTCCTCTACTAGGTACTGTACTGAGCATTATTTGGTGGCTTTGTCTACTGGGAACCTTACTCTTGTCGATTTCACACTTGGCTTTTTGGCATAAAAATTGAGCTATAGGCATTGGTCCATATTTCCTACTCTCTCTGAGAACGATTTGTACTTTTCCATCTGCTTGTCTGACTAGATGGATGTCTAGGAATAGTAATGATTCCGACTGCTTTGCTCGCGTCCTACGTATTTTAAGGATTCCTGGGAAGAAATGATGCGATTTCACACTATTTGTTTCAAAAAAAAAGCTATGTCAACCATAGGTTCAAAAAATGGCAAGGTAGCAGCTGGCTAAGCTCTTCAGTTTGGCTGTACTATTTCCTCCCTCTTAGAAAGTGATGAATGTAGATTTTTACATCCACGGGGGAGGACTTGATAATCCTCTGGTAGACAATACCATCTGTCCATTCAGAATCACATCCTTACAGCGGAGACATGCAGAATGGCATGATAAACAATGAGTTCTGGGCTCCACAGAGCCCTCACCATCCTACAAGGCACCCACCCTATATGGAGTAGTTACATATAATCACTGCCTTATTTATTGGTAGTAAAACAATTTAAAGGATTTGAATCTGTTCTCATGCAATGAGGTGGTAGTGATCCACACTAATTAAAGTATGGGCTAGTTAACGTCTAGATTGATGCAGAATTGGGACCCAAACAGGAAATCCTTGTGGGGTCTTTTTGGAGAACTGCTATTCTAATATAGTTCATGAAGTGAGGAGCTGGAGCTTTGAAGAGACACTCAAGAGGAGACGTGAAGGCAAGGTGGGGGAAAGGAATTTAGCATTCTACAATGGCAGCTAATAGATCTTACTTTCCTGATAGATGTTTTCAAGCATATGTTTAATTGATATTCTTATAGGCCTCTAGTTAAAGTTTTTACTAATTTATTCCATTACGACTCCTGGTTTGCAGCATTATAGTATATGGAAAGATGAAACAGTTAGAATTCCAAAGCAATAAAACAAACTTGCCTTTGCCCACTTACTTTTCCTCGTGTCTATAAATGACAACATGGATCTTGTTTTTCTGTTGCAATCTGTACATCACAGCATAATTCTTAGGACATTTGCAGTAAATTCTGGAGAAGAGAAATAAACTTTCCTTTGCCATGGAACACTGAGAGAAGCTGTTGTTCATCTCACCCATGGGGAAAAGCAATTAAGGAATGTATTGCAACATTGTTAATTACTCCGCATTGCCATGAGAGGTTGCATCAGGGAAAACAGGTCAGCAGGACCTGCTTCCATTTTCAAGGGCAAGAGAGACAGAAGACAACCTGACAGTACGGAACAGTCGCATCCAGAAGTCTTTTCAACTTCTTCATAGTAGCTAGAGAGTCCAACTCAACGCTTTTTGCTCTTGTAACCCTCAATGACATTAAATGCAAAGAAATATATGAAGTGCCAAAAGCCTCTAACCTTTCTAATTGCACATTCAAGGCAGAGATAATGTAGTGGATTGACTTTTGATCCACGGAAGTATTCCATATCTTCCTTTAATGAAACCCGACATATAAATAGGGTGTAGATAAGAGAGTACCCTCTCTTCTTCTTCCGGCAAGGCTGGGGAGCAGAAGGTCCCTGCATTAGTCTTGTCTGTGCCAAGCCTGTGGAAGACTTTTAAGATCAGCTCTAACAAATACTTAAATTGTCTAGCAACAATGATATTAGTGGTTAAGGCAGCAGAAATACTATTTAAAACTGGAATGGTGGTGCTGCATTGGTTTCCTTGTTATAAGAAGGGACGAACCTTGAGAGGAATCACTGGAGCTTTGGGAAGGAGCTTGGACAGGCCAGTCTTTGGATGACAGGGAGCATGGTTGGATTTTGGTAATTTGGTGGGATGTGTGACACCTCCTATTGCTTGGGACTTTGTGCCAGAGCAGGTGTTCAACCCTGATGAGATGACGCGTTGTTTGAGGGAAACATGTCTTTCATATGACGATCCAAACATGCAATTCTATGCTTTGTACTGGGGCTTGGCTAATGCTTATCAAGCTGCTGTGGATCACTCTCAGAAGGTTAAGGTCGAGACAGGAACTCAAACCATGGCACCCGAAACTAGTGATGTCCCTATTAGGACCACTTGTGAAACTGGGATCCAAGTACAACTTGAAGTTGAAGCTGTCTCTACTAAGCCTACTAGAACTGGGACTCAAGCTAAAACCAGGAAAGTCGTTGTTGCTCCTATAAAGAAAAAGAAGATGTTGGTGAGGGAGACCGTAAAACTTACAGACACATCTCCACAACTGGAACGCATGGAAAATAAGAAGAAAGAGAAGAAGAAGGAGCAGAAGGACCTATCCCATCCATGCAGGCAGTAGCGGACGAAGGAGCAGCTGTGAGCGAGGAAGAAGTGGCTGTGACAGAGGAAGGAGCGACTGTAAGAGAGGAAGAAATGGTCTCCAGAGAAGGGGCACGCCCAAAAGAACAAGGGGCACATCCAAAGGAAATAAGAGTAGTATCAAGAGAAAAGAAGGCAACAGTAAAAACAACCCGTGGTGTACTGTCACTAGATGACTTATATCCTGACTACACATTTAGTACTTCAGAAGATGCAAAGAGGGGGGCAAAAGGGTTCCCCTCAACCTGAGAAACAATTATTGTCACCTGATGATTGGTTGAGGCCTTCATCCCAGCACCCAAAAGACTACCCACTACCTCTATCTACTGGGTATGGTGAATGATGTAGAAATCCATCTCCATGGCATGAACGACGTAGAAGTCCATCTCCACAGCACTCTCGGTCTCCACCTCCTCGTGAGAGATACAGAGAGGAGGTGGGAGTGGTTCCACATAAGAGCTGAGGGGTACAAAGAGAAGTAGAAAAGATTCTAAGCGGGAGAGCTGGGCAAGAAATAATGTGAGAAAGTGAAATTACACAATCACTGACCACAAGAGATCTTTGAGATTTACGAAGAGATTACAGTCGTTTGCCTGGTGAACAAATTCTCACTTGGCTGGTGTGATGCTGGGACAACGGAGCTATTAGTCACGTGATTGAAGGTCATGAAGCACAACAATTGGGATCTCTTGCCCAAGATCCTGTAATAGAACAAGAAATGGCAAAGGAGAGAATGGCGTCCAGTCTTTGGATCTGAGTCCTCCACGCTGCAATGGTGAGATACCCATTTAAGAAATATCTTTCGAGCTCTCCCTGAAGGTTGAGTACTGTGGAATTAGGCATCCAATACCTACGGGAACTAGCCATGTTGGAGATCATCTATTCTGATCCAGACTCTCGTGGATCTGCCACCAGCAGATCTTTTGAGCTTGAACTCTTAAGCCCTAAAAGTAAAACAAGGACTATATATATATATGTCTATGTGCGGGATATAGACAAACACAATGTACAGGTGTTGCATTAAAGAAATGTTATGGAATAAGGAGTGGAGAATGTAGTGGATTGACTATTGATCCATGGAAATATTCCATATCTTCCTTCAACGTAACCCAACATATAAATATGGTGTAGATAAGGGTACACTCTCTTCTTCTTCCGGCAAGGCTGGGGAGCAGAAGGTCCCTGCATTGGTCCTGTCTGCTGCCGAGCCTGTGGAAAATTTTTTAATGGGTCGGATTTGGCCAACCGGTTCTCCACAGGCGAGGTGGTGTGGTAAGATTTCATTAATTTTTTACTTTGTTAGTTACTGGGTGTTATAATTGTATGTCGGGTGTTATATAGCTTCTTTTTGCCCTTTTTTTTCCCATTTCCCTTCCCCTCTTCCCTTGCTCCTTTGCACAGCCTTACGGTGTAGTTGTTTGTATTTAGAAAAATACAGCAATACATAGTGTGATTTTGGTTTCTTCCATAGTTTTTTTCCTTGGAAAGCAGGGAAGTTTTGGGAGAGAGGTAGACTGAGTGGTTGGAGAGCTTGGGAAAGCTGGCTCAAACCAGCTCAGAAAAGCAGCTTCTCCAGCACTTTTAAGATATATCACCTTAATTCTGCATTCCTTGTTTTCCTATTTGCTCTTTATTTTAATGTTTTAAAAGCAATTACTGATTTGTACTTATAACTGGACAGCTACAATGGATGTGCCTATACAATGGATGTGTCTATCATGCATGTATCTAAAAAAAAAAAAGCATCAGGGAATTGACTGAATGACCTTGAGATCTACCAGTCACCAAGTCCTCTCTTAACCAGGCTCACTTCCACTGTCTCACCAAACAAAGACCCAACACCAGAGTCTGCTAATATTTTCAAAAGGGAGATGGGGGAGAGGGAAAAAAAAAAAAAAATCACATTCTTACAAAAGCAGTAGGTTCAGAGCCCAGTGGTTAGCACACATTTGTTTAGGCCAAAAGTACAGGAAAGGATAGGATTTTTCCTCCTACCTACTGCATTCCCAGAGGATTCTTGCTCTTCTCCTCAAGTGTTACAGTAGGTGATGGAAATATGGTTTCCAACAGATCAGCAGATGGGGTCAACAGGACTATGAGGTCAGAAAAAAGGACCAATGTTTCTTGCTCTTAGGTTAGAAACAGGAAATTAAACATGCATACTGCAATACTACAGGTATCCACAAGACTTAAGAACAAAATTGCTTTACTAGATTTAAAAAAAGTTTTTACCTACTTGGTATGACTACTGCAACTTCTACATCCTCAACAATTTTTCCTCTTAGGGAGATCACTGGGGGAGGTTTGAATATTGGGACAAGTTCTCGTGTTGCCATAATGCTGACTTGCAGACATTTTAGTGGAAAAATTACAGCGTTGCTACAATACATTTGGAATCTTAGAAGTACCAAGGTGTATTTATGATACACAAAAAATAACATGTAGATATAATCTTGTTACCAGCTAGTAACAATTGCTACCACTACTTTTTTATTTAGATGTTCAGAGCAGACACCAGCTATTATTCATAAATAATAATAAGGTGGCAGTCCAGAGTTACTCCTCTCCTGCCCTTCTCACCACTGAAATTACCATAATTAAAGTGGAGATATTAATAGTACTTGCAGTTATACAGCTGTAAATACATATGCAGCTGAGGACCCAATTATGAAAGATGCTTTGCTTTGCAGCCTACAGGAGTTTCAAGCAAGTGGGCTTCTGCATCTCACAAAATAGGAATCTGTAAAAGTAAAAAAAAATCTTCCAGAAAGCAGCTATTTGATTGCTTTTTTTATCTTTTGGACAGATACTGTTGTTCAACATTTCTACTCTTTTATGAATAATAAAGATGAATCTACTACAACTCTCCTCCTTGAAACAAATGTCTTCTAATTAGATACATGGTACATGCGAGGAAAGGCAAGTGGAGAAGAAAGAAAAGATGCAATAACTTTTCACACTGTTAAGGTCATCACAACCTTGACTGTTCCTCTAAAGAAAGAAACAGCATCTTTTCTTTAAGAGTCTTACGCATATCACAAAGGTTTATATGCAGTTCAGTCCATGAAAGCATTCTGTCACCCAACACTAGTCACTACAGTACCATACAATTTGCATGAGAGAAGGAAACAGAATGAAGGAAGAGTGACATGAGGAACAAACACGTAAGTCATTTTCCAAATGTGTTCAGAAGCAAGGAGCTTCACTGGTATTAGCTCCAGCTCAAAGTCTGGAAAGCCCCAGCCCCTGCTGCTATGATCTGTGCTGGGTTGTCTGCCTGCACAAAAACAAAGCCAGGGCTTGATGCTGCAGACCCAGGGGAAGCTAAGTGCTACCGCATAAAATTGCTTTGCAATGCATGTGTCCTGCTCAAAGCCGACTCTGTTCCCTGCACCTTGAGCATCTGAAGGGATTTAATTTCCCTGCAAAGGCCCATGAGAAATGAACAATACAATGTGCACAGTGGGCATAATCCTTGACTCTTGTTGACGCCACACAGAAATCTGTTCTGTCTTCTTCTAATCCTTGCACAGAGACGAAGCTTGCATGATGAAGCTAAAGGGACAGAAGCTATTTATAGCCTTTAATTTCATCCTGCATCAGTGGATTTTCAGGCAAAGGAAATGGAGCTTTTAGCTTGTTTCCCTTTTTAACCTGTTCAGTGCTCACAGCTTGAAGAAGTCAAAACAGTTTTATTTCAGAGTATTTAGTGGTTTCAAGGAAATAAATACCCAAAAGCAGGTTGAAAATGCTAACTGTTTGAACTCAGTACCTATTATGCTCGCAGGACGTGAGCAATGCAGGATTTTCCACTGCTGCCCCTACAGTTCTGCAGATGTAGCACAACAAGGGAATCTGCAAATCAATGTAGAACATCACAATTTCAAGGGGTATGCAGGCAAGCTGCAAACAAAACGGCATACTTCTATCCTACCCTCAGTTTTCTGGTTTGTTTTTCATTTTGCTTCTTGCAAATATAAAGTCAATGTTTCTCTCCTGCTCCACTGGCATCCTTTTTAATGTGATTGGAACATTACAGCAGATGAGTTTCATGCAGGTACACAAAGCAGACAAGAGAGTTGCCTGCATGAGATAAGAGGCTCCAGTCTCTCTGGAAGTTTGTTAAGAGCCCTAATCCACAAGGCACACAACATTAGCCTCTTGCAAACAGAACTGAGGGAACAACTCAGAACAGCTAAGACATTTCATGAAGAGCACACTTCTTGTCTGCATCCTGTCATTTTTACAAAATTTTTGCCTATTCAGTGGTTTTCCTCATTAATTTTGTTTCCCGTGATTTGACATTCCAAATCTAGGATGTGATCTATTAGTAACAGACCCCAAATAATGAGGCAAACCCAAGCAGTACAAATCCTTTTAGCAGAGGACCAGCAGCACAACGTCACAATGAATGACATTCAGAAAGCCAAAAAAAAGCACAGGTGAGAAACAGGTGTGCAGTAAACTAGTATTTTTCCAATTCAGCCACAAGACCAGACCAGTGCTTTTCTAAAATCCCCCAAAACCCTGGAGACCAGCCTTTGAGATCTCACCTCCTGTACTGAAAAAATTTTCAAGCTTTGTTGTGTCTACCTTTTCATTTTTTTCCAGCCAAGAGCATGGGAGATAATTCCAATATCTGTAAAACGCCTCTCTTCTTCTCCTCCTTCTCCCTTTACACTTCCCCTCTCCTTGATTTCCTCTTAATTTCTGAAGAACTTCAGTGGGACACATACTTTAATTTTAAAACCAAGCTTACCAAGACAAATGGCTGAGGTTACAAACCACTGCAGCCCCACTGAAGTCCACAAAACTTTACTAATTCATATCAAAGTATGTTATTCCTTCTTTTTCTCCTTTTTTAAAGTTTTCAGTCAAATATCTTTTACTGAAGATTACGAATATTGCAAATATGACAAATACTACAAATAATGTTAATATTCATATTGGGTTAAGATTTTTTAAATTAGTTTAAGAAAATTAAGTATCCTATGGCCACTGCCCTTCAGCAACAATTCTTATCGCACTCCCTCAGGAGCTTAAAAAATCTCATAGGTAGTTAAAATCTTTCTCTCAATTACACTGGTAAAGCAGCAGAGTTATTCAGAGGGCTTCTACAGATATGCACAGATGCAGTCAGTTCAGATTAAATTTCTGGAGTGCAGCATGTACAACGTAACTTTCCTGACCTACAGCGTTTGACGATTATTGATCAGCTTAAACTACTGGACTGGAAATAAGAGAGGATTCTGGAGAGAGATACATGCATACATATACACATAAATATAAAGCCATATAAAAGGATATCATATTTATAGGTACTCTATCATATACAGTATTACCCAGCAAACAGTAATGTACCTCAATGTCACACTGTTCTGATGTTTAGTTAACTTGCAAGACACAGTTTGCATGAAATAAAACTTGTGGATTTCTCGTGCACCACACCCAAATGCAGACTACCGTGAATCCTACGTATTCGCCACTACTCAGTCCCCAAATAGAGTACGTCATAGAATCATAGAATCTTCTGGCTGGAAAAGACCTTTGAGATCATTGAGTCCAACCGCTCCCATTATCCGCTAAACCATGTCCCTTAAAAACTCATCTATCCTTTTTTTAAATACCTCCAGGGATGGTGACTCAACCACCTGCCTGTGCAGCCTGTTCCAGTGCCTGATCATCCTTTTGGTAAATAAATTCTTCCTAATATCTGATTTGTTTATAAACTAATAAACAAAGCAAGGAGTCCCATGAATCCATGGAAGAAAACGTGGAAGAAAGCTGAGAGGGATGAACATGTTTGGGAAGGGCAAGGGGAGTGATATCAACAGAAATATATATATATATATATATTCCATGACCAGACTTGCAAAAATAAACAAAACCCAACTTTATATGAGCTTCTTTTCTGAGTTTATTGTAAAATCTGTGAAATAGCCAATAAAATACAGATAAAAGTTTAGGCTTTAATAAAGACTTTTCTCTCTCATCTACCTGCCCTATTAACGTAGTCTTTTCTCTCCTGCCAGATCTCCTAAGAGGTTATAATCTTCTAGCTGCCTACATCAGTGTCTGCTGCTGTGGGGAATGGTAGACAATATCACTAATACAGGATTATGGTCAGCATGTTGCTGCACAGTCCACGCTTCAAGATACTGTCTTGTTGCTTGTTACTGTAAATTTTTCCAACATAATGAATAATTAAAAGAAACTAGTTTACATGGTATATCATATTCATGACCAGAACACAAGGGTTTATATCATCTGCCCATTTCCCTCCTTCATTACATACAGCATTGCTGACTCCGGTCACTTTCTGAGTGTTACTCCCATTGAACCAACACTCTACAGCTTGGAGCCAAAAGGAGTAGTGACAAACAGGTAAAAACAGAGGTCATCAGCAATGCCAGCTGTGTTCTCCAGTTAGGAACTGCAGCAATACTGCTTTGCAGCTGCACCTTCCCCAATAATTAGACAGGGTCTGAAAAGGGCATTTCTCAGGTTTTTCACAAGAGTGTGCAGCTCACTGTTGTTTTCCAGCATAGGAAAACCTAATCCCAAAGATAACATGTCCCATCCATCTGTGGAAGTGCTGTAAGAACAAAAAACTGGATTTGCAACCCTGCACGTGACTAACCTTTATTGAAATCTGAATTTATGTTCTTTTCTGAAGATACTCACTGAAGAACAGCATCAGCCCTCAAAGAGTTGCCAGAGAAGAGAGGATGAAAAGTGAAGAGACTTTCAGTCATAGGGCATATATGAATTTACACTTGCTGTGATGTAGCACACACGGTATCTATAGTAAGGAATTCAGCGTGAAGTCAGTTAAGCCTCCAATAAGTTTGAGTAGTATCCAAGTACGATACCAATCAGAGAAGAATATGCTACCAAGAGAAGAATTAGCAAGACAATTAAAACTATTTAGGGGAAACAGCATTTTATTTTGTTTCTACTGCATGGCAGACTTTCCTTGAAGCCTCCTTCCCTATTTTCTCAAGCTATTTATCAAAAAAAGCCAAAAATATCACAGATTGTAATTTCAGCTATGTACAGGATAGCCAATAGCACAAATCCCACATGTGTATCCTGCACATCTTCCACCATCCTGCAGGCAAAAGAAAAAAAGAAAGGATCTAAGTCATGCAACAAGATTTCCAGCATGTGAGTTGCAGTGATGTATTTTCAACACAGTATCATGGCTACAAGCAGCCCTACAGGGGCACAAGCAGATGGCTTGATATTATTCTCCAGACTTTGGATTGCCAAGTGTTAATAGATTTGTAAATCACTGTTGTTAAAAATCAGAGACTGCAAGTGTAACTGTGTAGGTTTATTTCTTTATCATGGTATATCTATATTGCTATCCATTGTTGAAGTTCTTCATCAGGTGTTTTGAGTCATCAACTGGCCAGCCTCCACTAGTCCAGAGAAGCAGTACTTGGCTGCAGATACTAGAAATAGAATCAACACTTCAAAAGAAAGATATTGGGGACTATTGAACTATTTCATTCAACATCACCTCAGCTCTCAAACTTCTCAGAACAATGAAATCTCTTCCTAATCCCTAAATTTTCACTGCTTATACAACAGTCCAGGCTATACCCAACTCCAGACCTCAAGACTCCCACCACTGTTAAATACCACTTTGCTAGCTTGTTTTTACCTGCTCCAAAGACTACTGAAGTCATCAAAACACTATCTTTTCAGACCAAAAGATGTGGATCAGAATTTGTGGACTCCAGAGAAGCTGAACCCAAGCTCAGATATGGTATTTTACTTCAGTCTTTCCCTAGATTAATTCAGACCACTGAATCTGAGAGGTTTTAGATAACATTGATGTTGGGGGCGGGGTGGGGGGGGGGAGAAACCAGCACTAAATAATTATGCTTAAGTACTCTACTAAAAGATTAATTAATCCATCTCTATCTTGTAATAAAAAAGAGGACAGAACAAAAAAAGGACTGATTTCAATAGGTGCTGCTGGTTATACATCACAATTGAAACTTTTAAGCTATAGAAATATTTTTTCCAAGTAGGTTATGGGAAAAAAGTTAACATGATGTTATCAACATTCTAGAACTTGGTACAACAAAGAACCTAAAAAGAGAACTTGATCACAAACTGAGCAAATGTTTGAAGTGGCAAGAGGAGAGAAAACACTACCTCTACCCAGCTAGAAAGATGAAGTTATTTAACATAGGGAAAATCAGACCCAAATTCAGAGTTCGTGTAGCCGTTGACAAAGATGTCCTAAAGATAGACTATGTTTCATTTTTATTCTCTATTTCTTGTCAAGAGGTATAAATGTAACCTACACTTCCTTCTCCGTCTACGAAAGGTCAGGGAGCTTTACACCCTTCTTCCTGGGATGACTCCAAAACATGCCTGTTCAGCACACTGCTACACAGAGAATATTGATCTCTACCACTGTACTAAAGTCAAAGAGCCAGCAGAAATTCCATTGCAAGAAAGTACTATAGGCTGACAACATTCTTCTAGATAAGAGTTAATTGGTGAAGACTGCTCAACTAGAGGAACGTAGGCAGGAAAAATACCAAAAAATGTGATTATGGAAGGGGTTTAGAGAATCATTCATTAGAATTATTTTGGGAAAGAACAATGCAAACTAAAAATGCATACTGCTTTGATGGTGACTAATTCCAAAGAAAAGAGACTAATAAGTCTGTCAACATTCAACTTGTCTCCAGGTTAGCTCAACAGGCATGAGAACATCTGTATTTTGGTATGGGCATTGTAAGGAGTTTTAAGCATAAGCCCTTCAAAATTGCCTGAATGCCTCCAAAGAATGGAAAATAACAACACTGTAAGACTGAACAATAAGATTCTAATAGCCCGTAATTAAATGTGTTTCTTAATCATGCCTTATTAGTAGGTTGCGTTTTGGAAGACTAATAACTTAGAATCACTAAGACTTAAAATACTAGCCTGGAACGAACAATGTTGGAAGATATTCTTTGCTATTAAATCGATAAATAGACTCAACATTTAAGCTGGTTTTTAATTCTCACTGATATGCCAAACAAGATAATTAAAGCATTCTTACAGATAAAAGAGGTTTTTTAAAACACAAGCATCGACATCAAAATCTCCAGTCAGCACATAGCTGCTTCACTAGCACATTCAGCTCAGGATTTAGGAACAATTGCTTATGTGAATTTTACCTAGCTTAGTCCTTGTCATTTTCAGAAGAGTTAATGATTAACCTAAATAAAACGCATTTATCCTGTTACTTACTGAGAGTAAAAATGAAGAAGAAAAAATAAGAATCACTGACATTTAGAATCACCACCATTTAGAATCACTAGCACCATGTTTCACTGAAATCAATGTAAGCATGAATCTGGGAGAATTAGTTAATGTATCAATAAGTGAACAGATGGGCAAATCTTCTCAATAAGAGCCTCCGTAACAATACAGCACTCTGATTTCAGTTTAGTAAACAGAAAAGAGACAAAATAAGAGCTGTAGCAAAGGGTAAGTTTAGGCTAGGAGTGAAAGGGAAACTTAGATTTCCCTCACTGTCACAAAAAACACAGCTTAAACTTGACTTATTCCTTCTGTTCTTGCATAGATGACATTGTCAGTAAATAACAGTAAAGTGTATCATGTTGCACTTAGAATTGGGCCTACCCAATTGTATTAAAATTCTGATTCAGAATATTTAAGATTAGATTTATAATCCATCCAAATTGACTACAGAAACCCTGTCAAAGTAAAATGAGAGGCTTTGACATAAGTCTGGTAATAAGAGCACAAGAGCAATGGCAGTTCTGTGCCAGATATCAAACACATTTTTCAGGAGATGAAAAGAGAATGAGCAGGCACATCCGTGCTTGCCTGAGCAGACAGGCAGGCACATACACAAAGACACAAATCTATCCTCGTGCTCTCAGTCACAGCTCTGTCTACACCCACTTACACCCGATTTTCTCTGTAGATACTTTTCAGAACAAGACCAACCTCTGCATATCTGTAGAACCTCACTAAAACCCAGAGGAGCAGTGCCAGTTTGCAGCAGAGGAGAATGTGAACCTTGGTGTACCTTTGGACCCTGTTTGAGTCAATGGCTGTATGAGGGAGGGAATTCCTTTTCTTTCAGCTTATTTAAATGAACTGCAGTTACTATGGTTACTCTTAAGGCATCTGAAATTTGCCTGAATGATGCAATTGGCAAAATGACAAGGCACAAAAATTGATGTTCCTGTGAAACAGGCTGTTCACCCAGGACAGAAAACGAAAGGCTGTAAGAAGCTGATACTGAGGATCTCATATTTAGCTGACTGGCTCCACCTTAAACACTTTTCAGTGCTATCAAATTAGCATTTCCACTGTAGTTCTCTTAGGACATGGGGCACAAGTGCTTTTGTTTCAACAAAGCCTACTGTGTTAAGTTCCCTCCACAGAGGCTTTAAGACAATACAGAAATGTCATTCAAAGTGCAGGAAACAATGAGCTATTACATCTCTGATTTATTTGTCCTATCTATCAGGGAGCAATAAAATCTTGTTTCTTTAACGAATTATGTCATAAACTGCAAGAGAAGCTACAAACGATCTCCCTTCTTACTCTGCTACAGCAGCATTAGCTGAGAGCTAAGGACACTTTCTCTGAGTGTTTGTGCTTGCCCATTTTCCCCTGCATGCCGTATCAAAATACCTCTACCAGCACTGTAACAAAAGCCATGTTAAGTTCTAATGATTTCATTAATAGAATAGGGCCACACAGAAGGAGCCGCTCCTCTCCCTCCAGCACAGCTATTTATACAAACACCAATGTAGAAATACTCAGACAAATAAAACCTGTTATTTTAATAATGCAGAAAGTGTTGGTGTAACTCCTTCCCCCGCCCCCCCCCCCCCCCCCCCCCACTTGCCACGGGTTGACTTCTCAATACCTTACTATTTCTTCTTCATCCTTAGCCTGGTACCACCTGTGACAATGAAACAAGGAAAAGGGTGGAGGGAGAAGCAAATGTTTATTAAAAAAAAATTAAATGATTGATTCAGATAGATGTTTTCCATTTTTAAAAGGAACCGAAGTGTTGCTTTTCCAATCTACAAGCATACAATACTTATTTCAACAAACACAAATCGAATGCAAAAAAACCCAAAACCACACAGCCCTGCTTTTTTCATTCAATAACTAAGAACTAGGTTGAGGATGTCTTGTAGCAGAGGCTGACACGACGACACCTCTAGCAAGGCTATTTCAGGCCCTGATCCTACATTACTGATGCCCCTGAGAGCTGGGCCGCTGAATTCACAGGTCTATGGATCAAGCCTTCAGGTGTCAACACAGTTGCTACATACCACAGAAGACATACCAACTGAAGGTTTCTGGCAGCAAGGGACACTGAAGTTCGCAGTTAAAAGCTCCTCACTTGGCCTTCTAAAGCTTCCACTTTGAGATTGCCTCTCAAGAGCTGTATCATTTTAATGCTTGCAAATCCACCGTCACCCCTAAATACAAACCAAAATTTTAGAACCAAATCAAAAGAACTCTCAAAAGAAAGATGATTCAATGCTACATTGTATGTAAATAAAAATAATGTTATCTCTAGGATTCAGAAGCTGCACTCCAAATGACAGGTGATCCTTTCTGACTCATCTCCAGTACTTGTCCTTGGTTCACCAAACACCTTCTTAATCTGATACTTTCAGCTTTAATAGCTGTTTCTTGCTAAACCTACCACAGTTACCCTCTTTAAAATTATCTAATGACATCAACATTGTTTTTGAGCTTTGTTTGTAAAACTCTGTCTAGACCACTGCGCTTGCAGGACTAGAGGCACCTACTCCTTTTTTTACAGCACCTACATCAACAGCAGTACCAAGGCCAGAATTCATGAACAAAAGCCTTCTCTTCCACCAGCTTCTGCAGTGCCAAGAAACAGTTATTTGATTCCATCAGATATGTACAGGTGCATATAATGAAATGCAAAATGCACTCCAGCCAAGCCTTTGGACTGCAGATTTGGCATGTAACAACATTCTGAATAGGCAGCAAAGGATCAGCCACATCCTTAGACACATCTCTCACTCCCAAAGGTTAGGAAAGTCCAAATCCTTTGCATATTTAATGTAAGGATTTTCATCTCTATATATGCAGGTCTGTAAACACAGGAGGGAAGACTAAGTGAAGGCGCCCTGAACACTTCTTCAATCTTTTGCATAGCATGCTGTATAGTTAAGGAGCAGCAGGAATATGAATACCCTAGATGTACAGCAGCTGTTTGTGTTTCAGTAGGCAGAAGATGGCTGGCTAGGCTACAGAATAAGCAACAGGAAACCTTGTTTTGCCAGTCCAGTCTTACCTTACAGAAATGGAGGTGAGGAGGAACTCCCTGCTTCTCTGTGCCCTCCAGGTTACTGCAATGTGAAGATTGCACTCAGCAGTAATCAGCTTGAGTGTTTCTGCTCTGGAGGGCAGCTGGCGAAAAAGACACCCCAGAAGATAAAGAAATGTTCAGGGAGATGATCACAGAATGAAATTCTGTTTCTAATTAAAAAAAAATATGGCATATTAAACAACTGTTAAGTCACTCTCCTATACTAAGGGACTCACTGTGATTCTCTGCATTTGTATTTCTTCTGGTTTACAAGACTTGAAGTCATTCTTTGGTAGGAAAAATAGGAATTGCTCTTCCCAAAGGGCCTGGCAAACCAGCTCTGTAAACATAAGTATTTTTGATCACACAAGTTTTAGCTACAGTGTAATCTCTCATTTATTCTCGTCTATAAAACTTGCCATCCAGCCCCACAAGCTCTTCCCCAAAATTGTTACATTAGAGCATCAAGGAAAAAATAGGAACGGGGCAGGGGAAGGGCAGAAAAATCCCTATGAAATAATATACTGTGGAATGCCATTTCAGCAGTTATCAAATAGCAGAATTAAGAGAGTTGACTTAAGGAAGTGTGCTGGTTTTGCCTGGGTTACAGTTAATTTTCTTCATAGGAGCCAGCACGAGCCTGTGTTTCGGATTTGTGCTGACAACCGTGTTGATTGACAGTACAGGGATGTTTTAGTTACTGCTGAGTACTGGTTACACAGACTCAAGGCCTTTTCTGCTTCTCACACCACCCACCAGCAATCAGGCTAAGGATGCAGAAGAAGCTGGGAGGTGGCACAGCCAGGACAGCTGACCTCATCTGGCCAAAGCGATATTCTGCATCACATGATATCATGCTCAGCATATAAAGCTGGCTGGAGGCCTGTGCCATGGCTCAGGGAATGGCTGGTTATTGATCAATGGGTGGTAGGCAATTTTATTGTGCATCATTTTATTTGTATATTCTTCAGTCAGTTTGGGTCAGCTGTCCCAGCTGTGCCCCCTCCCAGCTTCTCATGCAACCCCACTGGCAGGGCAGTTTGAAAAGCTGAAAAGTCTTTGACTTTAGCATAGGTACTGCTGAGCAATCAATAAAACGTCAGTGTTTTTTACGAACATTATCCTCATACTAAATCCAAAACACAGCACTATGCCAACTACTAGGACAAAAATTAACTCTATACCAGCCAAAACCGGGACAGGCAGATATTACCAAAGGATTAGAGTCAAAGTTTCCAGCTTTCCTAAGAACTATATGGTAATTAGAGAACTGAAGATGCTACGTTTGCAAGCCAGGCCAGCCATATCACTGCTATACTTTAGCATCTATGTTTCCTTCACAGCAGTTTTATGGCTAGGGCTCCAGGATACAAAGGGAAGGCTACTGCAGTCACTGAAAAAAAGCTGAACTTATTCACTCAAGGTGCTGGCAATTAAATGAGTCATCAGCCATCAAGCAGAATGCTTCAGAGGGATTTGTACCAGTGAACCTGAATATTGGTGCTGACAAATTATATATATACTGTTCTCAACTAGTAGATCTAATATGATAGGTTATCCATTCTTGCTATTTCTGATGAAACATTTTTTAAAAACAATTGTACGCACCACTGCAGTCACCAAAATGGGAAAACAGAATAGCTCTGTGTTCCATTTGCTTCTTTCCTTGTAGCTATTTTTAAAATTACAGTAGTATTTCTCCCCACAGGCCAGGTACTTTCATCTCAGATTCCACAAATCTCTACTCACGTGCTGCTTGCTCATGTGCTTATCAGATTCTCTTTGTTTATCCCAGCAAAACTCATGCTGGCATAACTGCAAGTTAAATTCATACACTGACTACAAGCTTAATTTCAAGATTTGAAAGATCTTTCACTGACATTACCGAAAAAAAAAGAAAGACCCAAGTGTTCATCAAAATGAATTTGCAGGGAGTTATATCAGCAGAGGACATTTTAGTATTATACTCAAAACAAGAGAGAAAAGGACACTAATCCACTAAAAAGCAGGGTGTGGATACAGACTGGAGTTAGCAAAACCACTCAGGCAAAAAAAAAAAAAAAAAAATCAGGATTTTCACAATTCCACCCCTCATTCATCCAAAAGGCCTCATCCCAAACAATTATTTTATGAGCATTAACTTACATTTCAATATCTCAATTTATGAGTCTCAAAGTTGGGACACAAGGTAAATACAGGGAACTGAGCATGCTTCTGTGCTAAAACTCGCCCACTTTTAGATAAAGTTAGAAACCTGACAATATTTGAATTTGGAGAATTTTATTGCAGCAGTTTTGGAAAGACATGGAAAACAAAGGTTCTTTTCACCCCTTTCTTAGAAAAACATACAGTTAACTAAAATCCCTCTGGACTAATACATATAGGTATAGATTGTAACAGACATACATTTACACAATACATACAAACCAGATATCCATTAACTTATCTATAACTACATGAGCTCCCTAATATTACAACACGGGTGCAGAAGAAATGACACACAGTACTAATGTCTTTATGGAAATACAATAATTAAAAATGCAAATCAAAATATTACTTAACATGTTGTCTTTTCTTCTGACCCAGAATAAAAGAGATCAAACTGCTGCTCTACATAGGCATGTATAGGCACATGCAGACACTTTTCCTTGCCTGTCGATAATAGAGATATGTTTCAACAAGGGCCTTTCAGTACCCTGACAGCTTTGACAGCCACTGTCATTACAGTTTATCAAAAAGAAGACATAGCATGATACTAGTACATTAAAATCCCTTTCTCCACTTCTGCCCTTTCCTTGACATTTCTTATAATTTGCTGCCAACATGTCTTTACATTGTAGGACTATCATTGACTCACATAATTTATAACAAATTAAAGACTTTTTTCTTCTGTCATCTAGTAGTTCAGAGAAGTATGGGTTTCATAAAAGCACAAAATTCACTAAAGGTCACATTCATTGTCCAGAAGAAGTCAACACTATATTTCCAATGAATTTAAATCTGATGAGTCAGGACAAAACCATAAAATTATAATAGTAAACATATTTCATTAAGACCACTTAAGATCATCACCCACTTCCAGGATTAATTTGAGAGGTCTTTGTTTTAAAAGGAACTTTAGGGTACAACTAGTTTTAGTAGGAAGCTGGATGGTCCCTTTGAGAGATTTTGCCTCTTGCATCTTACCTAAGGGTAAAACTGCAATGACAGAAGTTATAGAAAAAATGCAAGATGAGTAGATTTCTGTTTATAAAAGCTAGAAAAGTGCTAACAAAGGAAATGGTACTTTTGGGAGGTTCAAAACAAAGTTGTTTTGGTTTTAAGTCTGGTTTGATGAGAATTGATCTCATTCTCCCTTCATTCTGCCCCTCAGCCCTGCCTTTTTCTGGCTGAGTGTAAATGAAGACCTGGAGAGGATCCATATTTGAGGGGCCATGCATGCCTGTAGTGAAAATGAATAAAAAAGTATTAACAAGCCACAAAATCTACTTAATTTTGGGCCAATTACCATCTTCTTCAACTCCACAGTATATCGAGCTATATGAGAGCTGGAATAATAACCACTGTCTACTTCACCCCACAGGTTGTTTTGATGACACCCGTTCCACCTCATCTCCAGCAGGGTTAGCTACAAATACTTCAGTCCAAGCCTGAAAATGACACTTCAGGAACATGTATGATACATGTTAACATACCTGAATTGTAGGCACAGCTACCTAGCTGTTAGCCCAGAAAAGAAAGCAACATTCAGATGTTGACAAGGAGTACCTGGGTAAGGTGAGAGCATCTCCAGCAGCATCATCAACATCACACATTTCAACTGCACTATGATCCATGAAGTAGTTACAAGACATCACTAATAAATTACCCAGAAAGTTTGACTCTTAATTTATGTTCTACTTCAGGAAATTTAAAGCTTATTTTGAGCAATTATTTGTCCTCTCCACTAGAAGCTGTTTTAACAAAAATCCTATTCTCCCCCCCAAAAATTAGTTTGATGGGGGTTTGGTTTGGGACTTCTATTTTAGTGATTTTTGTGGCTTTTTAAAGATTTTGTTTTCCATTTTGGATAAAATAATGACCCCAAAGTGCTGTTTATTCTTAATTTCCCTCCAAAAGTCTCAGTTTACAGAGCTTTGTCTCCTCAAATGAAAAACAATTCATTTAACTGAACTTGGAGCCAATTTGGGTGGTGGCAGCCTTTTAGCACACCAACAATCTCTGAAAGGATCATAATAAAAGTGAAGACCAGGACCTTGATCTTTCTTTACAATTATACAGAGTTAAATATACATTGACTCACCATGGCATAGACAGGCATGGTAAAGCTAACAAGAAATATCACGTTTACAGATAAACAGTGGAGTCACTGGGTTATGAATCCCAAGACTCAACAGTCTGCCATCTCTAGAACTCCTCTTCTGCATCATACACATATGGGGGTTCAGAGCAATGAAAGCACCCATAGCAGGGAGGTGTGCATTTCCTCTGGGTACTGGAGGAAAACAACAACTTTTGAGATTTTCACAGGACTTCAAGGTGTATTAAACAGCTTCAATAAAATAAAAACCATCCTGTATACAATCTAACTCCAGATGATATTTCAGGTCTGACAACATAGTCTCCCTGCTACACAGACTTTGTAAATCACAGTGATATTCTCATGACAGAATGAAGCCCTCATCTCTTACCAAAACACCTTCAACACTGGATGCCACCCTCTTCAAAGCCTGAAAATTCAAATCACTGACTTCATTATTACCTATAAATCTCAAATATACTTGGACATTAAGTTTCATCAAAATTTTGCTTCATAGAGAGGATTTAGTAAGAAAAACATCTACTTTCTAGCCCATTATTGATACTAAAGCCAGTCTAGTACATAGATGCTTCAGTGATGAACATTTCTGCAGTAAAATAATTGTAGGATTGGGTCATTAAAACATTATGCTGAGATGTTCTATATCTGGAGTTCAGCTCACAGTTATGTCACAGACTTCCTCAGGAAGGCTGAGATGTCATTTAATTTATGATGAACATATTCAATGAGGTTTATTATGATTTTCTTTATCTTACCTGTTTGGAACAAAAATATTTACGCATTTATTGAATCTACTAAAATAGGGCTTCAATCATATTTCAATCCCCACAGTGTCACTATAGTATTGAGTTGTGACACCAGTTCTTCACCATGGGAAGTCAGCTGGGAAAGGACACTGTGGCTGAGAAATGTATCTGCAAGTGTCCTTCCACAACACCAGTTAAAAACAGGCTGTCCTATCAATAAGAAAGGGACATACTCAGGTCTGCTGAACAATTACCCGATACAATCCATCCTTGCAGCCAAAGAAGGTAAAATTCACAATGCCAGCACCACGTACAAACTGTAATTCATCAAGTGCTGCTAGTATGACAGTTTTGTAAGACCTAAAGGCATTGAGTCTGTCAGGTTATGCACAGCAAGCAACAAGACAACAAACCACTAAGCAGAGAGAGAAACACATAATTTCAACCAGCCATCCAAAAACATTGTCTTCTCCATGGCATATCATAGCTCAGAAGATTGAGAAGATATTAGTTCTCCAAAACCACCACAAAGGCAAAACAAAGACAATCTTAATGCTTTGATCCTGCATGAGCTTGGTCCCAACAATAAAAATAGCATTAATGAAGTGCATTTGATACTCACTCAGATGTTGCACTAATTTCCATAGGGACTGCTCTTTTCCAGGGACGCTAAACAGATGGCTGGTGGCAAAACAAGTAAGACCATAAGAAAAGGAACTGATGAAATCAGGTTTCCTATGGGTTTGTGTGCCAGTTGGTTTCCAACAAGGTACAAACTTTAACTTAGAATTTCCTTTAAGTTGCAGTTTTCACAACAGAGCTTTCACACTTATAGCCTCTAGTGCCTACTAGGGTTATACCTGTGATGCTGTTTCCTGAGCAGTGTACTAAGGGTACTCCCTCACCTGCACTGTCAAGGCTGCCACCTTTCTTGTTAAATTTGGTTTAAACTGGCCAACAGGTCCACAGCTGGAAGGGGGAAAAGAATGATGACAACCAGGGATGGTAAAATTGTTCACAATAACATCGGCCTCGATTGGTCTCATGAAGACAGGCTGAAGATGCCAACGAACTTGTAGCATTTTTAGCCCAGTAATCTTAACCCTTTTCACAAAGCATCCAAGGTTCCCACAGACAGTTCAATTAATCAAGAGACACACACACAAGGAAAACGAACAGCAGGGAGAGATGATGGGAAAGGAGATACTTCTACATAAGCACAGAATTGGAGTTCTGTACTATTTCTGACTCAATGTGTTAACTTTTCTCTCTCTGTCCTCCATTTCTCTTTGCTTTCTCACCATGCAATACTTCATTTAATAGCTATGTAACTAAAGCCATCTTTCTAGCAGATGGATTGAGAAGGCCAAGTTGATGCCTAGGGAGTACAGGCGCTTTGGTGTCATTTTTAATTCTGGTCAGAGTAGTCAATAAATGCTTCTTTCAAAAGTTTTCACTGACCCTGGAAGGAAAGAGGCAATCTCTATTCCCTAGGAAATTAATATTTCTTGATTTTTTATTTTTATTATTTTTCAGATACAGAACAAAGTAGTAAAAGAAAAAAAAACCCAAAAACTAAAGAGAGAGAGACGTTCACAAAAGGTGGGAAGTCCAAATCCAAGCCTTCAACGGCCGAAGTGGAATAGAACATTTAAGTTCCGTTTGTTTGACAGACCTAGTGCTGAGTCACTTGAAGCGCATCTGCACTGCCAGTACTGTTAGCTTCAAGAAGGTAATAACATACAAGTCTTCTTGCATTGTCCTTGTGGGTTTTGCTTTTTTTTGACAAAATATGAATTTCCATTGGTCAAATTAGATTTTTCCTTTTCCAGATTTAGACAAATTTGCTTTAGTAAGTCAAAATATTTTTGTAATTAACTATTTATTATTATTTTACTGGAAATGTGCTACTTAATACTACGTAAGGCATCCTGTCAGAGTGCAAATACAGACTAGTCCATCACAAGATTCTCCCCCTTCAGTTCTCTTTGTGGTCTTTGATGGCAATGGCTGTTACACCTCCAGCCTGCCTTATATCTACATCTGCACTGTGGAACTTCACCAACCTCTGTGAGACTGTACTTTTAACTGGTGGAATACGTAATTTTTCAATTTATTTTCTATTTTTTAATGATGTTTTAAAGTACTACTTTTTATCAAAACAGGGAATTTTGAATACCCAAGAGGTCAGAAAAGCAGGAAATGAAGGGTTAATGACCACACAGTTTTAAGCAAATGCTGAGGGGAATTCAACCCTGTCCTTGAACACAAGAGGTTACATCAAAGAGGCTGAAAACATGCACACTCATTTCACTCACACATGCTACACAAATCTGAAGTTAATGGTCTTCAGGTGAAAATGAGTACTCATGAGACTGAAAACTCTCATCACTTTCATGAGAGCATTATTTGACAAGCCGTAGCTACCTATTGCCTTCTACAGGCAATTCTTTCTTATTGGGCATACACATTGTACCTGTACAAAATGCTATAGGACAGCATGTCTGTACAATTAAGTTGGAGGTATTCTAGTTTTTGCAGCATGCACAGTTTTCATCAACAGGTTGGGTAGTACCAGTTTCCAATGCCATTCTCAAAACGCTATCGATTTAATAAATCTTAAAAATAGAGAGATACTTTAAGAGATATCGGCAACATTTTGCCACACATGAAAATTAATGTTTTCTGACATCATTTTACACTTGCACTGCATTTATTTTGGGTGGTTGTCTCTAAAGTTCCCTTCGATCAATACAGTTTTAGTGCTGGCTTCACTGGAAGCAGGAATAAGCCCTTTATGAACAAAGGCCCCATACCACCTTTGTATGATGTAAAAGTTAAAACGGAAGTGAGGAGGATTCTCAGCACACAAGTGTCAGTTACGAAGGACAAATGCAGCAGGCAACAGCAGTTACTGCTATAATCCTACATTGTTTTACTTGAGAGAAAGATTACTTCTCCATTGCTCTGGGCATATCTAAATAAAAAATTACAATGGCATGTCCAAGTCACAGCAGAGGTATAGAAAACAAACCCAGGACATACATGCTTTATTATCGCTTCATTTCACCATCGACTAAAACACCAGAAAATCAATAAGAATCCTATATGAACACATCCACCATAGTAAAATATGTGGCTTACACAAATCAAATCCTAACAAGTGTGCTTGCATGCTCAGTGGAGAAAATCACTACATAAAACAATCGCAGGAGAGAACTAAAAAAACAAAAAAGGTGTCTAATGAAGGGACAAAACTGAATGATGTATCCAGAGGATAAAGAGGTAACAATAAGAACTGTTCATCAATATACTGGACTTGACAGGCCAATGTTTTTATCCACTATTCTTAGTTAACTTCACACCTTCAAAGACCATTACACATTTTTATCTATGCTGGAACTAGGGGGCTGAAGTGCCTAGAGTCTACTTATAGCCCTCTAACCCATTCAATTCCTTACAGATACAATACATGTTAAAGAGAAATTAATCAAGACCCAAACAGGTAGTGACTGCTCTGTAAAAGAGAGCGAGTACACTGCATCACAGATCCTGCTTCAGAAATTGCTTTCGGAAGTTCATCTCCCTGGAGCTGAAAATTTTTCAGAAAACTTCTGTCTAGATTTAAAGTCCTGCTAGTCTCCAGTTATCCATGTAAGACAAGTCAGGTTCTCTTACACAATTCTGGTTAAGGATATGTATGCAATAAAACCTAGAATTTGCCACAACAGTTTCCAGTTACTCTGATTTGGCACATTAGTCATAATCTGCTCATTGTCCCGTAGAATGTAAAATTTCAATTTACCTGAGGAAAGGATTTCTCTGATACTTAAAGGTAGATTTTCAACAGTTTTTTCTATGTTAAAGTCTAGTATTCTAGCTCAGGATCTGTCCCAAGTGGTTATCTATAATCTCCTCCAGATTTAGTTTCGGCTTGCTTATTGCAGGTCAGCAAAGACTTTAATAAATAACTCCATGAATTTGAAAATCACATTAGCCCAGGAACATTAAAAACCTATTCTTAGTTATTAAGATTATTGACCAGGAGAGAGAAGACAAGATCTATTGTCTTGGTGATTTTAGTATTTCTTTTACTGTATTCTCTCTCATTCTTCAGTTCATTTGTTTGGCATGTTTAGCAAATTTTTCTCTGAAGCCAACTACTCCATTTTCTTTGGTACTGTGTTTCCTTTCCTAGATATCAGAACATAATATAATAAAAAAATAGTACCAGCATAACCGAGACAGAAGACACTTCAGCAAGAAAGCCATAATGAATCAAAACAAAGAACAAAGAACAGGCCTGAGAATCATCTTGGTATTGTGGCTTACACAGCTTTCTAAGAGATCCAGCATAAAAAAGAAAACAATTCTAACATAAATAAATAAATAAATAAATAAATAAATAGAATTCTACCATCAAACTGCCCTTTGCTATCACGTTGCTTTCCTAATCATTTAGAACAGAAATTCAGAGTGAAAGTGCCATTTGCATGTTCACCTATTTCAGTTCCTTGATCCTGGCTAGTGTCTGTTGCTCCAGACAGCTTTTACAACACCCTTTTATTAAGCATTCTTTTCAGTGCTATTCCATACGGTCAGAGACAATTCTCATATCAATTCTCAGTGCACCTGAATCAATTTCTGAAGCTTACCATGTCAAAGGAGAAACCATTTTTGAGACTGCAGCTGGTCGCGTGAGTGTCTAATACACTGCATTAAACTTCTTCTGCAATTCAGTGTCAAGCTTTAAACCTAGTGCAAACAGTAGATATAACTTAGGCTTCTAAAAACAGAGTACGGTATGAACTTGCAGTACAGGTATTATAGCACACATTTGACACAATAGTTCCCTTCTATTGTAAAAACAACCATTCATCAGCAATTTGGGCATAATTCCTCACAGAGCACAAGCATATGATTAGTTTTACATCACAGAAACAGGACTTGAACCTTTCATAATGGTATTTAAAGATAAAGCACAAACATCACCAGTTTCTTGGATTCAGGGCAAGATTCCAAAATCCATAGGATTAACTAGTGTACCCAGGAAGATAACCTTGTTTCTGTCATTTCAAGAGGAGGAAAAACATACAACGTATTAACAAAAGAAGTCTAGAGAAACTCACGAAGTGCTGCATCTCTGTGAGGACATCCTAAGATCTCTACAGGGTGTATTCACATCTTGTTTAGGAAATCTGCTCTCCAAGGAGCAAGCTAGCAGAAGCTGTTAGTCCCACTCCCACAATTCTCACCTCTCCAATAAGAAGGCACTACTTTCTTAGTGTCTACTCTGTGGATGCTTGCTCCTAAATATGCTATTATTCATTCTCAAGTCGTGTTTTTGCCAGATTTGCTGTAACAGTCTCAACAGATTAGAAAACGCATAATTTCTCTTTTCTAGACCACCAGTCTTTCTCCACGTATCACCACCACAAAAGTGTCATTCCTACATCCATTAAGAAAGAAGGTGCTCCGAACTAATGAACATAAACTTTAATTACATGCAGCTTTGAAATATTTCTCTACTCCATACAGGTTCAATCTTTTTATTAGCACTGCTTGCTAATAATTTCATGTGGACAAGTCAGCACCTTCTTGTTACTTTGATGTTATTTAAAAAATAAGTTGAGGGTCCATAAACACAGCAAATTACTCCTAGTTTCTGCTCAAATTTTGGACACTGTTCATAAGTCACATGCTTCAAACCAGAATTTAATTAAAACCAGTTAGGAACAGAACAAAAAAAAGACTTTGGAAAAGCAGAAAAGCAAGGTGTCGCATTTATCTATTCCTACTGTTCACAGTTCAGTGCAAGCATAGTAGTTCTCCCTTTTTTAAGAGCTCCTCTTTACTAAATAAATGAACATTTTCCAAATCTTAAGTTTTCTTACAGTTTTTTATGCTAGGTGAATGTGTTTAGTTATATACCTGGATTTTGTGTATTTGTATGCATTTAAACATACAAATATGTACACATATATTTATACTAATGCTCTTATCTACAGGAAAAGAGAGAGAAATAGGGAAAGAGGCAGATAGATAAAGGCCTCTTCTTTCCTTCTAATACACTTCTAGCACTAGGCCCAAATGCAATGAAAACGGAGCTTCTAAAAAATGGCTGGGATGAACATTAGCGTAAAGTTGATGCCTGCAGAGACTTGGATGAATTGCAGATAAAACTCTGGTGCTCTATGAAATGTGCCTTAAAACACACCTTTGAACCTATCTTCAACTAATGCTCCATTTTAATAGTAAGAGAGATTATATTGCTTTACCTTAAATACAGCAAAGCATGAAAGTCCACTTTTAATCAAATATTAGGGTATATCTAAATGTGCATTGTTACATCTCCACAGTCGAACACAACAATCACTACTTCCTAATCTTCATGTTTCCATGAAGAGATGTATCACTGAACATTCTCTACTTCCCACTTGAAAAACTTGTCACATTTTGTAAGCAGCCAGTGAGGCAACATTTTATAATTTAGCTGTCCTTGGGTTTTGTAATGATGTTTATTTTCATACTTCTTTTCATACAAAAGTAACATTATTACCTCCTGCGAAGCTTCACACTTCACTTGGCTCTCAATAGATTAAGTCTCTTGAAGGAGGCTTATAGCACAGGAGAACTACTGATTCTCTCCTTACAGGGGAATAGTTACATTGGTTTGTCAAACACCTCCCCAGACCCTCAGGTTGTTTTCTAAGTTACCATGGGGAGGCAATCAATGACTGCAGAGTAAAAACACACCTTCTTCCTCTTAAGGCAGCTTATACTGACAACAATCATTGGCTATGGCTTTTTCCTTTCTCTGTGTTGGTAAACTCTAAAACCAAACAAGGTGGAAGGATATCTGCTGTAGAAATGCAGATAACAGAAGGCAATATATTGGAGCTGAGAGTTTTTCAGCCCGCAGAAGAAGGGGAAGAACTTTAAATGACACTCCTGGCCAGAAGTGTCACAGACACAGTGGTGGACAGCTACATCACAATCTTTTTATTACTTTTCGCAATGTAAGTCTTTGAACAAATCTTATGACAAACTCTAGTTGATATGAAAGCGTTTACTTCCAGAAAGAGTTTTACCTCCCCTGCCACCACCCTGCTCCTTCTGCTTCAGCAGGAAAAAAAGGGATGACGCATCAATGAATATGCATGGGAAAGTATGTGGAGTGCTGTTGTCTGATTGTCTGTGTCACAATATCACAAATGCGAGAGGACACAAACAGCAGGAAACATGGTGGCCAAGAAGGTGATTTGAGGAAGAAGAGTCGTATTTCTCACTCCAGGCATGCACCACTAACTGCCTCTCAAATCTCCTAACCTCCTTCCAAACAATGCCACATCCACTCCCCTGAATTTCTTTGTTTCAGTACTTACGAATATGCTAGGATTTTAACTCATGCAGTCACTCAAACATTCCTGCAGGCACTAAGATGTCAGTTAGTGTCAATGTACACAGTATTGCAGTTATATTAATTCAGAAAAACAGGAGAGTCACAACTGGAGAATACTACAGTACTCTAAAAAAAAATTAAAGTTCCCTAAAACACCTCCTACAATGAAATCCTGAAACTACTAAGCATGTTTAATATTCATGATGCACAAAAACCTGAAGAATTCATGCTTAAGCACCACACACTCCAGGGATTCCAGACTCAGGCCAAGGAGGACATGCAAAGGTAGCAAATTCCTTTTCCCACAGCCAGCTAGTCTCAGGTGTTCTAAAATAAGCAACCACATCGTGGACACAGGTGATCTTATATGCAAACAAAGTATACAGAGAGGTGTAAATATGAAATCCCAATCAACGGCCACTCCAGATCCACAGAATTGTTTCTGAATATTTTAACAAGCAAACATATCATTCAAAGCAAATATAGGAATTTCACTGAAGGCCAGCTCTGCAGCACATATCTTGTTCTGGTCTTATAAGCATTCCAGTAATCTCAATGGGGCTCTGCACATAACAGGGTCCTCCCACAAGCAAAGGGTACGCATAACTTGGAACTAATTTTAGGAGAAGTTGCATACATCAGAGCAGGGGATGTGGGGGAGAAGACTGAAAATATTTACCACAAAACTTGAGTTTCCTTTATACAAGTGCATTATACTTACAGTGCCAAAAATGTGCTTAGTGTATTACAAAAAAATTGATAATTCCCCTGTCTCTAGAAACTTATGTTCCATGTTCAATAAGGTAATAATACTTCTTAGACATATTAAATTTACTATAGCTATTTTAAGAAGTAAAGGAGCCCTAAAAAGCAAGACTACAGAACAGAACCTTGCAATGATTCAAAATACAATATGACATCAATGCTTCTTGGCATAGCTGAAGGCACTTATACTCCAGTAAAAATAAAAAATAATTAGCACTTCACCAAGCATCTAAAAGCTCTTCAAAAATTAAATGCTTTGTATGAAATAGGCATTTCAATTGTTAACTTCAACAGAAATGTTATTGTATTAGAAGTAGTACCTGGCACATTTAATAACTTGATATTATACAACAATTTGTTTTGATTTGTTTATTTTTTAAGGGCAGATTTGTTGGAAATTTGGTCACAATTACAAAACAAAAACTAAGTAGTTTGAGCAAAAATCCACTAAACGCTTTTATCCACCAATACTCATAAACATCAGGCTTTCAAGGTGGAACAACGCACCAAACCCATCAAATGAGAAATAATTTAGAAGAAGGAATGGAGGAAGGAAAAGCAGATAGGTATCCAGGAGACAGCTGAGTATCTGAATTTCAGATTAAGGGAGACATTTATGTGCCACATCATTGCTAAATCTATGGGAGACAGTCAACAACAAACCAGGTCTCCAATGTTACCACCAGCAGCAGTAACAACTGTATCAATTCTTGCAGTTCCTAAAGGTTAATAAAAAATGGTTGCCATGCCTGCTTACAGTGCTAGGCATTCTAGTACAGAAATGTAGCTGGGATATCTCTCTCTCCCAAAGTCTTCTCCACTTAGACAGTCAGTACAACAGAGGAAAGGCTAGAGATACACACAATGAGCACAAGGGCTTGTAACTGTTTTGACTGTTTGAGGAATACCAGGGAATCAGGGGAAGAGGTAGGGGTGGTGCATGAGTGTGAAGGGGAAGGGATGACATAGGTACTTTGAAGAGGACACCTAACCACAAAGCTAAGGGAAGGGAAAAGCCTGCAATAAGGTGATATAACGTGAGGAGGGTAAATCCAGACAGGACTGAGGAAGAGAAACTCAGCACATGACCAGCGAGCAGAGGCCAGCAAATGCCTTGGCCAGTTGCACAGGCCACTGTGCACGGCCTTCAGCCTTTGCTGGGATGCTTTGCAGCTGTTGGTACCAGCTGGTGTCTCTGTCTGGGTGCTTCCTAAAGTTGTTTCCTCAGGCCACAGAGCCAGGTTGCGAGGGGCAGAGGCACAACCACGGTCTCAATCCTACTTACATCACCATGTCTTGGGGCTGCAAGTGCCACAAAGAGACTGGCAACACAGCCCAGTGGAGCCTGTGTTTGACTCTGCCTTGAGTCTTTCATCTGGTTCCAGTCATTCCACTCCCAAGACAGATACTGGCACAACTTGAAGGATATCAGTTATGGAAAATAGATACTTCGAAGCACCATTCTGCAGATATTTAAAATTAAATAAAAAGAAAACAAACAAAAAAGACTGGATATTCAGAGCTTGCCTAGCAGTAGATAAATCATAAAAAAAAATCAGAACTATAATAAAACATACACACTAGTGACGGAAAGGAATTATTTACTGTAGTAATGCAAATATGAATGACAGTTAGGAAAAAAAAAAAGAAGAATGTGGCAATGCAGACAACTGTAACATCTAGGAAAGAAACAGAAACCATAGAACAGTCTCCAGAGGAAAAGAACAAAGTTTCAATATTCAAAATTTTAAAAAGAAGTGTAGGCCAAAAAATGTTTAAATAACCAAAAGAAATGTCTCAACGAACAACAGGTAACAATCCTCGAATGACAGAATGTTGCCTGGATAACCTAAGGCAGCTTTTCTAACACCTATTTTTGACCAAATTGTAATTAGCAAATAAAAGCATTGCAAACTACACGAATGCAACTGAACATCAGTATTTGCTAAGGACTTAGGTTAATCCCCCTTCCTTCTCACAAATAATGCTGTTGAATAATCTCAGAACTTCAAAATATCTAGATACAGGCAAATGGAGCACTCCAAAATGAAAATACACTTACATTCTGTATTTCAAAGTTTAAAACACAACATCTGAAGAGGAAAATTGATACTACTACTATCATATTACTTCAAATTTCCTAATTTGATGCTTCCCACATAAAAAACACATCGTTAGTGTTTCTTTAAATGGCACATTTATAAAAAGAATTCATGCAATAGACCCTATAACTCACTTCAATATCATGATCTATTTCTTTTATAGCATAGTTTGATAAAAAATGCGGAAGATTAAAAAAAGAGAAAATGAAATCAAGCTCTATAGTAGAAAGAGCAATACATGGGAATTTTTTTTTCCTAACATAATGAGATCATACCATTAAGGCTCCACTGCTTGCAACACACAAGTAATTTTCTTGCTTTACGGGATATTGTCCTTCATTTATACAAACACTCCATTATGCATTACAGATAATGTATATAAGAGACTAAATGGAAGAAACTGCAATAAGCATTTCCAGTGGAACTGATATATGAGATAAGGGAGACTCAGTATGGATGAATAAATCCACTTATCAGGCCCTCCACAGTATTCCAACTATTTATGTAAAGTTTAAGCATTGTTACTGGAGAAGGGGGGGACTCACAGAGGAACAAGGTTATTAATTTGCTTTAGTATGCCTGTGTGATAAACCACTAACTCACATTGCCCAAATCCATAACTTTCAAAGACTTACCAGTAAAAATATGTGGTTGATGTCATTACTACATAGCATTGTAAAGGTGCAGGACAGAACTGGGAACAGTAGTGTGAAATTTTTAAAGGATACATATGTGCAGGCAAAAACATTTTACCACTACAAAATCCACAGTTCTGTAAGGAACTCACTTTACTGTCAGCTGTTCACAACTAAAAATCCAAGTTCTCCTGCTGAGTAATAAGGAAACCTCCTCTGGGGAATAGCATGTACTATTCAGCTTTTCTCATCACAGGAGAGGTTTAATCCAAATCAAACCACTTTGGATCTCCAGTCCTTCCACTGAATTCAATAAATTCTGGATCAGGCTTCTGAAATTTAACGCAACCTCACTGACTTAGCTAAGACAAGAATCACCTTTGTGCATGAGTTATTATTCAAGAGTTGCTTTCCTGGCAAATTCGCATTCTGGACTGGGGGTCTCTTTCATCAGACTTTCATTTCCACCATAATTCCCAATTCTTCAGTCTGTAATTTTCAAAGAGTATTGAAACAAATTGTGGGGACAAAGGGAATCCACAAGTGAAGAGCAGAACCCTAAATCTCCTACCTGTTTTACTTGACCAGAAAAACTTCAGCAGCAACACAACATATGGATGTTCCTACTTTTCACTACATTTCTCTCAGTACCGTTGTGGTCACAAAACTCCATAAGGAAATTTTCAAAGCAATGGCAAAACATTGCAGATTGCTTGGAAACCAGACTTAGTGCATTGCTCTCAAAAGGGTTTCACAACTTACAGAAAACAGCATTTCTTAAACACTGACTGTCGGCATCTCTATTTTTAGTACCTTGTTTACGACCGTTACAGTCACAGTGACACACATACCATCCACTGTCCAAAATACAGGCACATATTCTATGTAGAACTAGGTCTTCTGTTCACTGAAGAGTTTTGCCACTGATATCAGCACCACTAGTTTATAATCCTCTTTAATCAGTAGTTGCCCTCGATGGTCCTTTATTTAAACATTGTCAAGTACAAACAAGTTTAAAGAGGTTACTTACGTAAACTTTGCTCCACGCTCAAGTTTTAGATTGCAATGCATTAACGCAATACATCCCAATTACAACAAAAAAATAATTAAAGACAGATATTGTCAATAATAGAACACACATCCGTTACTAACTACCAAACCCTCCAAACCCCTTATCACTTTAAAATTGTTAGTTAAGTGAGAAAGACAGTAAAGGTTACAGCACATAGCACAGGAAATGATTTCCAGAACAAATAGCTCCTTTCCACAGAAAAAACAAAAACTCCAAAAACAAAGAAAAAACCCCCCATCAAACCTCACAAAAAAAAACCAACATACCAAAAATTAACCCTTCCACTGGTTTCCTGATTGTTGATGTCAGTGTGGGAGCGCTGAGGTCTCTCAGGTAGCTGGACTGAATTCACATACATAGTAACAACAAAAACAACAAAAACTTTCAAAAGATTATTCCAGCGTCAAATTATGTATATCTCCATTTCTAAACAGACACAGACAGAGAAGGACGCACTGATGCAAAAAGTAGGTACATATATAAGCAAAAGTTAAGAAAAGATACACAGAACAAACAAAAGTCCTTGAAAAATACAGTGATAACACCATACACCGGTACCTATTCCTTGTGGAATAAAGAAATGCTGTATTTTAGAGAAGTCATCCTTTAAAAGCAAAGAAATTGCCTCAAAATCGCATGCTCCATGCTTTTGAGTGTCCCTATACCACAGACTCTGAATTACAGTGTCAGAAATCCTAAAAATAAGTAGTTAAACAAAAGAGGCAGAACACAAGTAAAAAGACCTTTCTCATTTTCTAACATCCACGCAAGACTTGCCTTCTTGGAAAGTCACATCCCTTAGATTGGCAACAAACCAAAAATTAGAAGTAGGGTAACTAAATCCAAGGGATTATTTTGCTTTCAATTTTATTTGTCATTGCTTTTTTTTTTAAAAAAAAAAAATCTTAAACACAGGTGCAATTAGAATTACAAGCGATGGTAATCAAGACTTATCAAAAGATACTTACTTTCTTTAACTATAATCTTTATCTCTGGAATTTGGGTTCCAATTTACCGAATCCTCCAAGGACACAATCTTCAAAAGCATTTCAGCCCTCCACATGGTGCCTTCTTCAAAATCTTTACCTTTCAGAAGATTCTGGTTTTAAAATGGTTTTGACACCGATCCATAAAGGCACTAACTTCAACACTTGTGTGTACCCCAAAAAAGCTCTAAAGCTTTATTTCAAATAGTCTACTTGGAGATAATGACCTGAAAATATTAAGCCTAGAGGAAGGTCATGGTCTTGCACAGTACAAGCCTCGGCAATTGAGAGACTAAAGACAATTCTACTTTTTTTCCCCTAACCCAGTGCAAAGCTACTTGCATTTCTTCTCAGAGCGAAGTGATCAAAATATGGGACTGGTGGAAACAAGAAAAATCAATTAGCATGAGCAGATGTGACTCTGCATTTCTGAGCTGAGAAGCAATGTCATTCTGACCCGCACACTATGAGGTGAATGAAGTTACAACATGGAGCAGGCAAGCCAACAGCAGAACCTGAAAGCCAAAAAGGCAACTCAATTTGTGTCAGAAGAATGGCATGAACAGCCTTAGATCTTTCTGTTGCTATATAAAAGGGAACTTAATGAAAAAAAAAAATCACAAGTAAAAAGATGCAGACCAGGTATCTCCTCTGTCACCGTTTAAATCAAAAAGAGGCAGCGGGAATGCCACTCAGCATGAAGATGACTATCACAAGATCTCCTATTTTTTTTAATAGTTTCAGCACAAGTTACCATGTTTGGCTCCTCAGAAATTACTTGAAAATTCAACACACAAACAATCATCCAAAGCATGGACTGGCTCTGACGGAACAGAGTGGAGATTACCTGCATACAAAGACTTACCCCTCCACTCCACCTTTTCTCTCCACTATCAGTAAAGGGAAACTACTCTGAGTTTAGTGTGCGAAATCACACCATTCACAGTACTACCCTAATAGGTAAGCAAAGAGAAAAAAGACCCAACCAGTGATATAGGGGAAAGAAAAATTACTACAAACAGACTATTTCTGATGCTATATCAGAACTGTGAGCAGGCCAAGTTCTATTGCAACAAAAAGATGTCATGTCATACAGATTTGTATCTCTCAGAAGACTGCTCCCTTGTCAAACAGTTTTCATGCTGTGCTGCAGCACTGCATTAGCAAGAATGATCTCATTTCTCAAAAAAGATCACTCCTACCTGACATGACCTCAGAGGCTACCAAGAGCAGCAAATCCAGGAGCAAAATTTCTACTGCCACACCAGCTGGCCCATAACTGATCACTTACACACCAACGTCTGCATCAACTTCTTGGTTTAAGTTCTGTTCACTTTAATTTTGCCTCTTCCCAAATATTTTTTCCCCTCAATCTTTGGCTCTCTCTTAGATATGACAAAAAACAAACCAAAACACCGTATTAATGTGGCCTTAATAATTCAAATAATTTTGTTAAAACTCCTCCATACTTAATAAAATAAATTATTTACCAGACTTTTCAAAGACTGAATAGTGCAGGATGTTATGCCATCTGTGAAGGGTGCGACGATTTAAAATTTATTCACTAGCATAGCAAGAAAACAAGACATAAACAGTCAGATTGCTAAGCCTTTGTGCCTTTACATATTCTGAGACTTCTGAAACAAATAATTTCTTTGCTTTCCCATCACCAGGTACTAAAAGATTAGGTATGACATATTTTGTTCAAAGCATCTCATCTCACTTATTAATTACCTTACTTACTAAAAGAAAAAATAAAAAAAGAGAAACATGCTGCTACTACAACATGGCTGAATTAAAAACAGAAGTTGTCTGGCTCTTGATGGATGGGGTAGAAGCACAAAAATGTCAACTACTCTGGGATGTTATTTTATTAAAGAAAACAGGAATGCAGAAACAAACAAACAAACAAACAAAAATCAGAACAATCCCAAAAGGTAGCAACAATTGCAGTGTAAGCCTGCTCACACCACCCCCTCCTATCCTCAGCTCAAAACAGCTTTAGCCAGGTGAACAATAGAGCTTCCTATAGTTCCTGTATGATATTTACTTCCTATAGGTCCCACATCAGGCACCATAAACCCACAAATCCAATTCAAAACCACCTGAGATTGAGACAGCCTTCTCATCTTAATAGCACTTCCTGAATAATTACTACTTTGTAATTACCCTAACTGTGTATTTCTGCAGTTCACATAAATCTGTAGTCCACTCACAGGTTATGCCTTTTCCCCTCTCTCCTTCTGAGCAGGCTGGTATGCTCTTACTCAATACCTTTAAGTATTTGAAAATTTCAAATCTGATACACTACCCTAACTCATTTTGAAGAAAAGCAGCACATTAAAACAGCGGACTTGCTTGGCAATAACACTGCAGTACTACTCCTTCTTTAAGAAAAAAGGACAAACATCTGAAATAAACAGACACTTAATGTATCTGTTGGATAGTAATAGATGCCTAATAGATAGATTAGATAAAAATGTATCTTCAATAGACTGCATTTATGGTGGTGGCATATACCAAAAAGGGATAAAGAATTTTCAGAAGGATTAAAGCATCCCCAAAATTACTTACAGCAAGCGTTATCTGAAATAGTATGGCAGATTATCCATGCCTAAATATGATAAATACTCTCCTGCTATTTCAATAAACAGCTCTAGGGACACTTTTCAAAACAATGCTTTTCATAGTCTGCATTTGTTTTAAGTAATTAGAATTTAAAAACTGGGATATTCTAAAGTTAGTTACATACAGCTTCTGTGGGGATTCATAAGCATTTTTTCAAGGATGGCTTCTAGAGAACTCAGTACTGACTGAGAATCATTTCAAAAATACCACTAAATCTCATTTCTACTGGTAAAATATAAAAATGCACCATGTTTAAGCATACATTAAAGACCTGAATGGCTTTCCATAGTCACCTACCACTGCTGTAAGCAAGATTTTACACCTGGGCCTGTAAATCCCTAATCCTTCTCTACAGGAAATCAAAGTTTTTCCTCCCTTTTAATTTAAAATAAGGGTTTTTTTAAATCATATATCTACATATAAATAAAAAGTCAACATATACCCCCGCAATCTTCTAAACATGACCGTGCAGATTATATTACGCTCTCCAATCCTGCTCCCCAGGGAATTATTTTAATAATAAAGATACACTACAGTGAATACCTAACTCCAGCAGATTTAAGTCTTGATGACAAGGTTTGATTAAAGAAGAATAAAAACCTGGACAAAATAGCAAAACACAGCCAAATCCTTCAGAGCAGTACTTGGTCACAGAAAAGTTAGCTTTATATGTGTGAAATGCAAATACCAGAAACTCACATGAAACCAGTTATACTGAATAAATGCATCAGTTTTCAATTTAGTCACTAAAGTCTGAATGTGTGACTGACACAGAAATCTTACTTAGCATATGAAAAGAAACACATAGCCAGGGCTCTAGTATTCACTTTTCACTGAAGGAGACTGAGAGATCAGAACAGAAGACAGATTCAGGCAGTGTGGGCTGTATTATCCCCACCCACACCCGCACCACCACGAAATTACAGTTACTCTGGGTGACATGGGTCAGGTTAGGCTAGACTAACATTTGCAAGTAAACTGGTGCAACAAGAATAGATCACTAGATTGAAGTAGTCAATACTAAGTCCCTGACATATACACTACACAGACAATTCACACATTTGATTTCACTATTTCAGTCAGTACCGTGAAACAACTGTCACCTACGCTAAAACAGTTTGCAGCTCTCTGCAGGATCAGCCATTGGTTCAGACTCTCTAAGACCCCATTAAATAGTCTTAACTAATACCTCCTTTGTGCCTAAAATACTTAAGATTACTGAAGGAAAAGTGCTAATCAGTGCTGCAGTCACACACGTATGGTTGCGTTTAATATTACTCTGTCTTCTAATAATAGTTAAATGATGGGTAGGAACAAATGTGAACATTTGTAGCAAGATCATGACTTTTTAAACATGCACACTCTCAAGAAAAATCATCATGTAAGTGTTCAGATTGTTTGCATACAAGAACCACATCAAAAGGTTGGTTAGCTTTTTGCTTTGGAGAAAACAGTCAATTTTGCATTCTGTACATACACATAAACCCCCCAAAAAAACACTCCCAAACAAAATTTCCATGCCAGGCAAAGCTTACGGTTCCAGGACCTGATCTTATAATTTAGGCCTTCAGGAAAAGGAGAGATGCCCAATTTCACAGTGCAGTCATGGTGAAATGAGATAAATTCCATGGTTTTATTCCGAAAACAAGGAGCCAAGGCAAAGATGTTTGGTGGGCTATTTTATTTTTTAAATCTACTCCAACACGTAGTGCTGATTTCTTCTGTAATTTTTATCTTCTGTAATTTTTTAAGGTGCAACTGAAAGGAGCAGAGAGCAAAAGCAGAAACCACATAGCAACGAGGTGTCTTCTTTTGGGACATACTAAATTAGGCCAGTGGTCCAGTCTGACAACAACCATCTCCTATTCAGATCAAGCAGCTAAAAACATTTATTCACTATATCCATCTCAATCCTCCTGTATTTGGCTTTCCCCTGAAACCCATTCTTTCAGCATCTGAACACATTCCATCTCTTCTGTATATGTTAGCAACATAAATCTCTTTGAGACTTCAAGGATGCAACAGATAAAAGTCCTATATGGGTTTTTGATTACAGAGGACAGAAGTCTAACCGATACTGTGAACCCTATGCTGGTAGAAAAGCTTTAGCCCAGTAGAAAGGTTTTGCAGCCCTTCCTAAGAATAGTTACACTGGATTGGTATTATCTCCCCTATGAATCGGTCCACAGGCACATACACATCTGTCCACAGCCATATACATAGATGAAAAAACTTCTTTAGTATTTTATTTTAGGTTTTGTCAACTACATTCTGCCACAGAACAACAGACATAGGCTGCTTAATAAACTTCCCCTATAACAGAAATATGTCCTATCTGTTCAGTTAAAGACTGAGGCAGGGCAAAGATGATCTCCTAAACCCAGTGAAGCACTGGAACATATCTGTGTAACCTGTACAGCCGGAAGAGACAGTCCTGCTCTGTATCAGCAGAACTTAAGTACACATTCACTTCCCTCAAACACAGTACATATTCCAAAGACCAACAGACAACTCTAACAAATGATGGAGTTTCTTAGGCCAAAAGTAAGCTTTTAGCTTGAATGCAGTCACTCACCACTGCATCCCAAATGTCACAGAATTTGATTGCTTTGCCCTACTCCAGTGCAAACTTGCAATCAGGAACATCCCTTAGCCGTACTGTTTTATGGTGTCAGTATTCTGTACTAAGGGAAGTGGTATTGATTTAAAGGCAACTGTTTCGGTAGGGCTTTTTCATATTTCATGTTTCCTGCCAAAGCGTATATCCACACTATGCCTGCCACAGCTGACATGGAGCTGCAAAGATCTTTTATCTTTGGCCCTTCAAAGTTTGATTGCTACTTCCTATATGAAAGCTTAACAGAAACCCAGGCTCCGTGGCAGTTCTTGGAGACAATGGCAAACCTGTACACTGAAATCCTGCATCAATGGGGAACTCCTACAGACTCACAGTTACAATAGCAATGTTGACACTTAAAAGATCTTCACGGAGAATTTATTTTTCCTAATTATTTTAAAGAACAGTAGCAAGCAGTCTAAAATAATTTTTCTGTAGTCAGCCAAGAACAGAAACTGAAACCACCAAGCCTCAAAGGACAAGTCAGAAATAAATAAGTGAGAAGAGACGAATATTTTCCAAACTCTCCCTGCTTGTCTCTAAATATGCAAGCTATCCCTGTAGTTCCTTAGGGGTTTCCAGTAGATAACTACATGTTTGAATACAGTAAAGTGTCACAGCCAAGAGCAACTGCTGATGTTCCTTATCAAAAATCCTGTTACATTTGGATGCCATCCAACAGACACTACTCCCAACCTTCAGTAAGTAGAACGAAGTCAGAATATAGTATTTCTTACTTTGTTACATACAGTGGGTATTCCTAATTAATCCCATCATCTTTCCTAAGGACCTCATTCTTCTTCATTCCAACATGATACAACCAGATAAACTAAGTAGTTAATACCTTGGAAAACTCTGCTTGGATGTTTGCAGAGATGGGTCAGGTTCTATAATGGATCATATAAAACTGCCGGCATCTACTAGGTAAAAAGGAATTATGTGAGCAGCACAACTGAAGAAGCTTGCTCTCCTGCAGGTATTCAGTACATACCAGGTTCTTCGGTTTCTGAAATGGGCAAGCTCACATCAAACTTTCCTGTAGCTAAGCTATGTGAAGCATCTCATATAAAGATTCTCTGGTATCTAGAAAAGACTGAGATTCCACTACAGTATTTCCTTGAAATGAAGCACTAACCTGATTTCTTTCCTCTAACCAAGAGTCTGTTTTAAATAAACTTCTCGAAACTCGGTATTTCTGACAATACTACATCTCGGTCCTCTCCGTGCAATTAACCAATGTGTTTATAACTTCGAATCACACAGAAAGCTGTATTTATACTGAATCACAGGAAAATATGTCAGATGTCACAGAAGTCCTGGACCAAGCACTGATCCTGAACCAAGTACTACAACTACACTAACTGACAAATACATTACAAATGACAGGAACAAGATGACAGGATTGGAAGTTTTGAAACTCAAAGAATTATACTGGGAAAAAACAGCTGAAGTGCTATTTACACTAGGATTTCCAGATGTCACTATCATTGTAAATCTTGGCTTTCACACCACTAGGAGACAAAAAATAAATTTTTATCAATGGCACAATCACCTTGTTTCAGCAGCACAAGAGATTAATTTGATCCAACACTAACACAGCTCATGCTAAGGTGACAGCAATAATATGCAGCTATTCCAGCCAACAGCAAGCATCATCCACACCCTTACACTAAGGTGGAACCCTTCAGCGCTGACATCCCAAAATGTTACATTGACTGATAGAGCCTCTCAAATGCCAAAGCACAGATTAAACAACAGAAATTGAATGCTGTGCTGTGAACAGAGTGGTACTAAGTAGGGTGTGTAATTAAGCTGTGCGCAAGTGCACTAACACGAAAAGTATTACTGAGCTGTCCCTTTCCAACACTGATACATTCCATTTGTTAATGACACCGCAAAATAATCCTTCTGCTCTATAAAAACATAAAGCTGGCTAACAGTCTCAATTTTTTAAACACCCAGGAAAGCAGTGGCTCTGTAAAAGACAGGACAGGCCCATATGAATGCTCACTGGTTAGCACCTATTAATAGCAAACTCAACTCCTCCACATGCAGCCAAACATTCAAGTTTCATCCTATTAGATCCTTCCATATTTCTCCAGATACCTATACACTGAAACATATAGAGATTTGGGGTTGTTGTTGTCTTTTTTTTATTGGTCTCTATACACTCTACCAGGAGCTGAAATAAAAACTCCTACTGTGGTGTGTATCTCACAGCTGTCCTGGCAACTTTGTATAAATACCTCACTAACTGCTATAAAAAAATCAGATGAATTGTAGAATTCTGCCCTCCATTTCTCTGGCTGTCAACCTTTCAACTTCAACAACAAGTGAGGGAGCAGGACAAAAGAAGTGAGGAAAAGGAAGAGGGAATAAAAGAAGCTTTTGACAGAGAATTTCTGAAGGATCCAAAATTGAAGAAAACCCACCTTCTTCCTGCAGAAAAAAAGCAGCACTACACTGCTCAGTCAAAGGGGCGATTTTTAAGTCTCCAGCATTATGACTAGTGAAAGGTGCAACACAAGAGCCAGAACAGATTCGTTTCTTAGATTCGTTTTCCTTCCTCTATTTCATTACAATTTTTGTTTTCACACTGTAAAATATTCATTCAAGATTAAATTCTCTTTACCGTAGTCACTGAGAAGACAAACAAGCAAGAGAAAGGAAGTTTCATTGATTTTCATTTTACAGACTGGAAGCTAAGATGCACAAGATGGACAAGCACAACTTGTGGAAGACATAGAAACATGAATGTATTCTCCTGAGAGAAAAGAAATGCTGTGTTTTGCACCTCATTTTGCTGCAGGAAGTAGAAAGAGCTTTGAAAAAGCAAGAAAATCTTTGGGTCCACAGATACCACTAGTGGACTAGAAAGAAATTATTTCTTGGCTACCATACCTATTACTCTCAAGTAAAAAAATTGAGAGCTATTTTTGTTTGTATAGTTGATTTTAGATTGTTGGGCAGCTGTTTGGAGGTGGAAGGAATAAGTAAGGAGAACAGAGTTAAATCCATTTCAATTCAGAAAATGGAGAACTCTGTTTTCTTGAATGGGGATTGAAAATTAAGACCTTTTTTTGTGCTGTTCAATCCATCTCTGCTCCTGCAAAGTTGATCAACTGCAGACAGAACTATATTTTTCTGGAGTGCAATGTTCAAAATAGCTTTTATTGCAGATAGAGTTCAAATAAAATGAGAGACAGAGACAAGTGCATTAGGGAAAGAAAAAATGCAACGAGATGCCTCCATTTCCTACCACTTCCTTTACAAACGTTACTGAGATATCAATCGATGATGTTGCACAAAGGACAAAAACTTTAAGCAATCTATCTGCTTTCTGAACAGCTGTTTGAGAATTGTCTTGGGTTTGTCTGCACAGCTGAAACAAATGCTCAAAATGTTCAGATGATTTACCTGTCCTCTCTCCTTTCCCATGTGGATATTCTCCAAAGTCAGTAAGTTTTTGAAATATAAAACTATGCAACCATGAAGAGCGATTGTTTCAGAAAACTTGTAAGGTTGTCTAGAGGTAGGGTAAAAGAGAAACCTTATGGGATTTTTATTCAAGGCTACCTCATCACAGAAAGATGCTTGGTTTTGTGGATAAAATGCTGCAAAGGAACTAGAAAGCTATGATGCAATCCAGACATTTTCAATAGGCTTTAGATCAAATACCCAGATAACATTCCTAATACCTCCACCGATTTCTGCAGTCTTTCCAGTTCAGTTTCCCCATTTGCAGATTATGAATAATTGTATGTACTTTATCTGAGTGCTATTACGAAACTAAGACTAATTTCTAAAGCGCTTTGAGATCCATGAGTAAAAGTTGCTATAGAAACATACCTAGTGTATTTTTAATTGTGATTAAGAAACTGAAAATGTAATGACTAAGTATTCACGCAGAGGAGGAAATCCTGATTTAAACTCAGTAACAGCATAGAAATAAATTAACTTCAAATACAATTGTATTCATGAAAGATATATGTGATCCACTGATGTTACATTAAAGTGCGAGTCTGTAGCAGCAAACTAATTACTGTAATCTACTGTACTTAGATTATATTCATAACATTAAAACTCTAGAAACCTGCCTTTTGCTCAAAAAATCCTGCCAGCCACATACTACTGATCTCTCCCACTTTTTGTCAAAGTAGCCATCACCAAGAACTATTTTAAGTCCCAATTACGGTTGACATTTCTATACAGAAAACTGATCACTGTAAACCAGGGTTAGCCTCTCCTTCATTTCAGTACATGGGTGGACCCAAGAATGCAATCATTAATGCTTAGAACTCCTAGTGGTATACTGAAGAGCTGAAAAACATCTCCGTTGCCATTAATAGCTGCCAGTTTACTCACAGGATGAAAAATTTCAGATAACAGCATGGATACAGTGACATTCAAGTGTATTTGGCAGCAAACTCAAAGAGCAAGAAAAGCAAAGAGGAAAACATGGAAACAAGATTCAAAGTGTATTCTGTTAATGGGACAAGATATGAACTCCTGTACCTGAAGGCTTTTGAAAAGACAAAGTAACTTAATAGCAGAGACAAGAATAAAACCCTAAATCTAACCTACTGGATCCTTATTCCAGTTATTTTCCTTGCTTCCTTGGCTTGGAGGCAGAAGTCCCAATTAGACTGTGAACACTGGAATGGCTGTACAGCCATCAAACATAACTGGTTAAATACAGCTTTGTATTAAAACTCCTCCCTACGAACTCAAGATACTAGCGGATCACAAAGAAAAACTATCAACACGAAACTAGTAATAGATCACCCAAAACAGAAAAACAGAATGGACATAATCCTTCTCCTAACAAAGCTAATAAAAAAAGATGCCACTTAACTCCAGAAGAACAGCAAATGTCCAAAGAATTACACAAGTTATGTTTACTATATTGGTTAAGATATTTTTGCCTACATTTTTCTAGCTTAAAACCAAATTTTTTTCCTCTCAAAGTCAAAAAATCTATCCTACAATACCCCTTAGATGCTTTAAGAAAACCAAAACAATCAAACTTGCAAAATGACCTGGCAGTGCCAGATCCTGTATTAGCCTCAGGTTCGTGCTGACAATTAGAATTTTTGGAAAACTAGGTGCATTTTCATGGCCAAACATGGATTTGTGAACCCAAGATTCTACACATAGTAGAAGAGCTAGCTCCTACTATTACATATATGAGGAAATCTCCAGTCTTATCCCTGGTATTTGTGTTCCTTTATGTAAACATGGTACAACTCACTATTAAGGACATCTTTTATAAAGCTACTGCTGAACTGCACATCTTTCTTTTATCTGTTATATAATAACTGAGGCTTCCTATGCTATTTAAAATAGAAATGACATAGTAATTTTCAACAGGCTTTCATCTTTACAATACAGATTTTTTTTTTCCCACTGCAATTGCAGACATTTTAAAAGTAGCACAGATTTGGAATATTACTATACATATTTCTCACCTTATATTTGGAAGTAACTTTTAAGGTCATGTATTGAATAAAAATGAAGTTTTACCTAACTATGAGTCCAGACAATGGGGTAGAAGTTTTGTAGAAAGACAGGATCATAAATTATCTGATCAATGAGGCTGACAACAGAAACTTACCAGCATTTCTGGTTCAGCCATTCTAAGTAGTATAAAATTTAAAGAAGTTAATTTCTAATAAATTGCAGTCACACGTTGTACCAGTATCAAACAGTGGAAGGGGCTTCTGCATAGCTAGAAAAGCAATGGTAATTAGCAGAACTTTTTTTTGGTTCACTAATTAAAATAACAGTGATCTAAAAGATGGTGTCCCATATGGAACTGCAAAAGGTTTTCCAAGAAGTGAATAGAAAACTGGCATACAATACTCAGCATCTTTCCAAAAGATGTTTTTAGTGGTTTTTTGTTTTGTTTTGTTTTGGTTGCTGCTTGTTTCTTAGTTTTGGTTTGGTTTTTTCTTTTTTTTTCAGGGAGGGGGATGTTTTGTTGTTTGTTTGGAGGGGATGGGGGTGGTGTTTCAGTTCTTTTAAGGCTTTTATTATTTATGTATGAGTATCAAAATTTTACATTTCCTAGCTTCACTTTTTGTGTGGCAAAGACCCCTGAAAGTCTTTGTATTATTGTGACCCAAACCAGGCAGAACACAATCCTAGCTAACCCAGTCCTCCAGGCAATAGGCTACATCTATAAATCAGCTTCCTGCCCCCACCCCCCACAGATCAATGACACAAGCAACTATCTAGGGAGCAGCAGGGAAGCCAAGCTGGTGACTATGTTCAAACACTCCAATAGGTTATTGAGCAGTGGTGTCAGGTGCCACAGTTAAACAAATCTGTTATGTTTTCCCCTGTGTAAACCAGAGTGCATCAGACGGGTTCATCATGAAAACAATAGTATGAGGCTGCTTTCATATTACCTTACTTCAGAAACAACCATTCAAAGATCAGCAAGTCAGAAAAGCAAGAGTCAAAACAAGAAAGAGAGGGAAAAAGAGGAAGTGAAAGTTATCAGCATATGATGCACAGATGGGAAAGAATATCAAATCCTGCTCAAATAAGTGCTCTATGGTCTCATATCAGTTTGTTAGACAGTTCATGCACTGTCCTCAATTGAGTAAAACAACGAAAATTCCCTCTTTCTTTTTTTTTTAGTGTGTAATCCAAGTATCAATCGATCTAATTACTCATTCACTCAAGTCCCACAGAAAGAACAGTCGGAAAAATATGAGGAGAAAATGGGACAAATACTGCAGCTAATGCTGCTGAGCCAAAGAGGGCAGTAAAGGACATATTTGGTACCTCTACTATCAATAACTGACAAAGGAAAAGTATACTTCAGTTTCATTCATAAGACATAATACAGACCTTAATATAATCAAGTGGGAAGAGTTTTAAAGATTTCAGCTGGCCCCAGATCAGGCTCAGGGTGCCGTTATATCAAGGATGCATTCCTTAATTACAGAGCATGCTTGAGCACCACCTGCAAGTCACTGGCAAGGCTGAACTTCCAGTAACTTCAGTGCAGGTTCCCATCTCCTATACATGAAGCTGATGAAAAAGTCTAGGAGAATGAATCCATGAATCAACTTTGACTCATAAAAAATAGCTTGCACAACATAAAGATAAGAAAAACACACCTTTGATAGGTCTGCTAAATGACCCTTTCTTCCTAGTAGAAAACAAACTGATCTAAGGAAACAGTGAAACCTTCCAGCACTGCACTGTTTCAACCAGCTCTGCAAAAGCCTGGTGAACCTCACTGGCTTTACAGCAGTTTTAGAGGTTTGTGCTTGTGTTTCTTCTGGTTTGGCTCAGCCCAATGCACAGGCAGAGCTGCTTAATGCTCTGTGAGAGGCTTTCAATTCTTACTTAACAAAGCTTTCCTCCCACATGTCATATGTATTCAGGCTACAGTCTGTTTACCTAATATCTCCCTCTTTCTCTTTCTCCCTCCCCCTACTTTCCACCCCCTCGTCCGGAGAAGAGAATAACCGTAATGTGCCTATCGCTTGCAGAAACAGACAGCTCAGCTCCCCCTTGCCATCTGGTCATATTTCGGTCTCTCAGCTGTTGTCAACATATGAATCCCGTTGTTTTGACTAGTGGGGTCCCAAGGAACAAGCAACAGTGCAGATTGCAGGGAATCAGGATGCCCTTTTCTCCCTTCAAACGAAAAGCAACCTGCATAATTAGAAAGTGAAAGAGTGTTTGCAAAATGCAACAGAAGGTACAATCCTTCTACCTTTGCTCATGTGATGGGGATTCTTCCAGTAACATCAGGTTATTCTGTAACTCAGCAAATTAATGTATTCATGTATTGACATAACTTCAAGACACATTTTGCTGCCTTTGTCACCAGCACATGACCATCCAGTCCTGCTTACTCCTCAACCTTTTGCCTCCTTAAAAACAATAAACAAAAATCAAGCTCCCACCAAATGCAAAGGTAAATATATAAACCCTTCATTCATAATAATTTATCTTACAAAGACAGAAGATTTTAAAAGATAGCTCAAAGTTTGTACTGATCAGTAGAACGAGTGGGGATGCAATTTAACAAAAAAAAAAAAAAAAAGATAAATGCTGCAACTTAGCTTATGAAATATAAAAATTTCAACCAAAGGAAAATGGTCAATGTTATTTCCAGGGTAAAACAGTATTAATGATGATAAAATGATAATAATAGATGATAAAATGATAATGATAAAATTAAAATGCAATTATTTTTTTATGCACAAAAACCAAAGTTGTTTCATCACCCCATCTGCTTGAAACGTAGTGGAAGAAGCTGGCTCTGGCGGCACTAAGAAAGAAAACTAAACCAAGGTGTCAGTAAAATGACCTACTCTTGCCAAAATGGAGTCAGTGAAACTCCCAACATGCACTTGAATCCTTCCATAACAATTCCTCAGTGGATTCAGAGCCCAGCATCTGAGGACTGCAACAAAGAAGTACTAAATGAGTGTTTATGCTTGGATTGGGAAGGAAGCATAAAAAGTATTTAAAAACTTACATCACCGCTTTAATAGTAAGTTTGAAAGACCGTTTTGTTTTTTTCATAATTCATTCAGGACATGTCTGTGAAAACTTCCTGAGATCTGTTTCTGAATCATCTACTTTTCAAAATTCAGGTTTTATGTAAACAAAGCTGCTACTCTCCCATTGTATCACTAAAATTATTCACTTTTTGATTTTTATTCAAGTAGGGGTGTCTTGTGCTCCAACAGTTCAACATGTGCACAATCATTAGTCTAGGAACCACTATGAACATTTGTCTGTGTATATATTGAAAAGTATTACATCACATAACATATGCAAATAGAGAAACAAAGCAAAAAGATAATTATAAATTATACTAACTTAGAACACTTCATTTGCTCTTATGTAGCATGCAGATATAGAGATATTATGAATCTTTGCCAGAACAGCAGCTGGATGGCACATGTCTCCCTCCAAAGATTCAGTACCACTTGAGCCCTTTGTCTCTCTGATCTATGCCTACACAACCCATTGTCATTACAAGTAGCCCTCTGCCAGATTTCAGGATTCAAAATGTGGTCCGATTTCAATTTTTAACCAGTAATATCATAAGACTTGCATCTTGCCTAGATATTGTGGCAGGTATCTGACTACCTCAGCACAATTACAACAGTAGCAAGCCAAGAGCAGCACAGGACTCAATATTGGCTGGGGGTTTTTTGATCCAATCACTTAAGGTTCTGGGCAAATTTATCCAGCTCAGGCCTGCAATAACAAACTCTATAGGTTGCTGGAAGGTGAAAGACAATTTAAGGATGCCTACAGACTGCAGTCATAGCTCCTATGTCATGGCAGATGTACTGTACATTGCAGAAAATGCACTAAAATCTGCAGGACAGAAAAGGCAATGGAGACCACAGGTAGGGAAGCAAGCTTAAAAATTATCTGAGCATTTTTTTAATTGGATTTTATTTTGCTTGCTCCAATTTATTAGCAGGGCATCGCAAAAAGAAAATTATGCTAACACCGCCCATATGATACCTGGTTTTGAACTGATATGAATTCACTGAACAATTGTCACAATGACTATGAGCTTAAAACACGAAAAATTAAAAACCATATCAAGTATTATCATCTTCTCCTTCACTAAGTACAACCAACAACGAGCAGAGTAAAAATATGTATATTCCTAATTCCAAAAAGTGCCCAGTGCTGCCTGAGGTCCAGTGTAATTTACAGCAGGCCAGACTTCTGGCGAGTCCCTCCCATAGATCAGCCTGGCATTGGAAGAAGGCAAGCCATCAAGCATGCTGCCCATGCAGGGGCCAGCACTACAACCGAAGGGCACACCCTGCTTTATACTCAGCAAGATTCCCTAACACGCCTACATTTGATTTCCAATAAGAAACATCTACAACGCCCTTCACTAGTACATCAGAATGACCTTTAATTCACACAAAATATATATTTATGTATACTTACTGACATCTATTTATACACAACATATTATATCTTACTATATTATTTTTCAGAGTTTTTTTTCTTAATCTGTGTTGATTTATGATTAGCTGTAAACCGCTTAGGATTTTTTGATCTCAATTAAATGCACCACAAGTCTGAGAGGAACACTTCATCTCTTACAGATAAACCAGCATGTAACCCCACTTCTTATCTGCCCAATGCAGCAGCCTCTCCCAACCTTCTGTACAATCAGAAAATGTATTTCTTATCTGTGCGAAGTCAAGCATCTGACAAGACTCTTCCCCTCTTCAAATGTCACTGTCATCCCAGTCACCTTTTTCTCTTTCCCTATTCCTTGTCATTCACTAAGGAAACATTCAAAAACTGTTGTGATCCAAAATTATACATGTGGATAGGACTGTCCTCTGCTTTTAGTGGTTCCTCACTATCTCACCAGTATAAAATAGTAATGCAAAATAAAACTCAGTCATTCTGGCTACTGTGCTAATTTGTGGGTGGCAACAGTGACACAGTATAGCTAGTTATTGTCAGATAATCTGCTCATATAATCAAGATATTTAAATTCACAACTCTTCATTAAGACATCCTTAAATAAGCAGCCAGTTCGCCTCTCATACTGCTTTGGTACAAACCAACACTTTACTGCAGGGCATTTCCAATGTAATTCATAACACAAAAATTTAAAAACAAAGCAACACATACAATTCAGAATGACTGGAAGGCTGTTCTCAAAATACACCAAGGATCAAAATATGTAAACCAAGCTACTCATCCTAAAATAAGAGAAGCAAAAATGGGCTCATCCTGCTTCAGAGAATGTGGTGCGTTTGGCAAAGCGTTAATGGAAACCTTGCTTTTCCAGCTGGCTGCATGACACCTGGCTCAGATGAATTAAGTGGGAAGGGGGATAGGATTCCAGTTTCCAAAACTGCCTTTATCCATTCAGGATTACAACTCATCATATGTTTTTTAGCACTCAGAAGACTTTTTCCCAATAAGTTGTAACTGCAATCTAAATTGTATGTAACACACAGTAGTTCTGTACCACCTAACTCCACTGCAATACAGCTCCCATTCATTTAAATCCTTCTATCCTTTAGCTTCTACAGCAGTTATTAACCACTGTGAGTAGTGAAAACTTAGATATCACAATAATTAATATCTATATAATGGGAGACTGTTGGTTGGGCAGTTTGGGACACTTAGGATTAGGTACTGTTGAAAGATATTATGAAATAAGAACAAGTTTTCCAGGAGCAATAGACACTACAGCCTGCACACCAATAGTCACAAATCAGACTTGGCCAGCAAGTATTATTCTGCACTGGGGATGTCTGCATCCTTTTTACAAATAAAATAATACTAAGTGTAGATATCCAATTGTAATGCTTGCTGGCAGAAAATATGACTGAGTTAGTGATAACTTGTCTCTCCCACTGCTGCACAGGTCAACACAGAGCTCAGATGACCCCTGTGAAAGCACATCTTCCTGAGTCACATTATTCAAAGACTGTTGCTTTAAAGTAAATCATAGAGTGAGGACATTTCTGCTAAACAACTCGCATCCAGATTTGATACAGCATCATAAACTGCAGCTTTGAGACATTTCACAGTATCACAGTATCATAAGGTTGGAAAGGACCTCTGAGATCATCAAGTCCAACCTATAACCCAACACTAACACCAACACCAACCATCATCTAAACCATGGCACTCAGTGCCTCATCCAGTCTCCCCTTAAACACCTCCAGGGTCAGTGATTCCACCACCTCCCTGCGCAGCGCATTCCAATGATCAATCACCCTTTCAGTGAAGAAATTTTCCTAACATCAAGCCTAAACTTTCCCTGATGAAGCCTGAGTCCATGCCCTCTAGTTCTGCCACTGGTCACCTGAGAGAAGAGACCAACCCCTGCCCGACTACAACCTCCTTTTAGGTAGTTATAGAGAGCAATGAGGTCTCCCCTGAGTCTCCTCTTCTCCAGACTAAACAGCCCCAACTCCCTCAGTCGCTCCTCATAGGGCTTGTGCTCCAGCCCCCTTCACCATCTTGGTTGCCCTCCTCTGAACACATTCCAGTATCCTAACACCTTTCCCAAACTGGGGGGCCCAGAACTGTACACAATATTCAGGATGATGCCTGACCAGTGCCGAGTACATGGGGACAATAACTTCTCTGGTCCTGCTCGCTACACTATTCCTGATGCAGGCCAGAATGCCATTTGCCTTCTTGGCCACCTGGGCATACTGCTGGCTCATGCTGAGCTTCCTGTCAACCAGCACTCCCAGGTCCTTTTCTGCCTGACTACTCTCCAGCCACTCTGTCCCCAGTCTGTAGCTCTGCATGGGATTGTTGTGTCCAAAATGAAGTACCTGACATTTGGACTTATTAAGCATCATCCCATTAGAATCAGCCCATCTCTCCAATCTGTCCAGGTCCCTCTGTAGGGCCATACTACCCTCTAGCAGATCAACCCTTCCTCCAAGCTTGGTATCATCTGCAAACTTGCTGATGATGGACTCAATCCCCTCATCCAGATCATCAATAAAGATATTAAACAGGACAGGACCCAATACCAATCCCTGGGGGACACCACTGGTGACCGGCCGCCAACTGGATGAGACACCATTCACCACCACTCTTTGGGCTCGGCCATCCAGCCAATTCCTAACCCAGCACAGAGTGCTCCCATCTAAGCCACGGGCTGCCAGCTTCCCTAGGAGTCTACTGTGGGAGACAGCGTCGAAGACCTTGCTAAAGTCCAGGTATACCACACCCAGAGCCTTCCTTTCATCCACCAGGCGAATCACATGGTCATAAAAGGAGATCAGGCTGGTCAGGCAGGACCTACCCCTCCTAAATCCATGCTGGCTGGGCCTGATCTCTTGGCCGTTCTGCAGGTGCCACATGATTGCACCGAGGATTATCTGCTCCATGATTTTACCTGAGACCGAGGTCAGGCTGACAGGTCTGTAATTACCTGGATCATCCTTACGGCCCTTCTTGTGGATGAGCGTCACATTGGCCAACTTCCAGTATTCCGGGACCTCTCCAGTGAGCCAGGACTGCTGAAAGATGATGGAGGGCGGCTTAGCAAGCTCATCCGCCAGCTCTCTCATCACCCTAGGATGGATCCCATCCGGCCCCATACACTTATGAGGGTCCAAGTGGCTCAGCAAGTCTCTAACTTCCTCCTCATGGATTGCAGGAGGGCCATATTTCACCCTGCCCCCATCAACCACTTCAGAGGGCCAACTGCCAAGCGAGCTGACATACTTACTGTTGAAAACTGAGGCAAAGAAGCCGTTAAGTACCTCAGCCTTCTCTGCATCTTTGGTTACTATATTTCCCCCCACATCCAACAAGGAGTGGAGGTTGCTGCCGCCCTTCTTTCTACCATTGATATATTTATAAAAACTACTCTTATTATCAGAAGTGGCCAATTTGAGTTCCAGCTGGGCTTTTGCTTCCCTGATTTTCCTCCTACACGACTTAACAACAACTTTGAACATGACGTGGCTTACGTCCCCTTCTTTCCAATGGTGATACATCCTCTTTTTCTTACTTAATTCCTTCAGAAGCTCCCTACTCATCCAGGCCGGCTGTCTGCTCCTACAACTCTTTTTACAACACATGGGGACAGCCCACTCCTGCGCCTTCAAGATTTCATTCTTGAAGTGCATCCAGCCTTCCTGGACCCCCTTGCCACTAAGAACTATTTCCCAGGGTACTTTCCTGACCAGTTCCTTAAATAATCCAAAATTTGCCCGCCGAAAACTGTCAGAAAGTGTAGGAAACTGTCAGAAAGATATCAGTAGACCTTTAAGACTATTTTGCAGAGTCATTCTGAACTAACAGCTATTGGTACACTCTCTTCGCCTATGATAGCTCTTCTGTAACTGGCTGATGAGAATCAGCAGCAAAGGAGGGAGATGATTTTATGTCTCATCAATTCTGAAATTTTTAAGATTTTTTTGATACCAAACAAATCAATAATCTGAGTATTATGCCTCTTTTCTCCTTTTGTTTCATCCCTACTGATATTCTCAGCTGTGCCATAATTTAGATGCAATTCTTTATTATTTAGCCTGATAAATTGTGATGTATCAAGGTAAGCATTGCTATTAAAACCGATTTTCTTACTTTTGTATTCTTTCATAATCTCAGAGGCTTTTGGAGTTTTCGTGAGAAAACTCAGAAGTCTAAAGCCTGCATCACTTTTGTACTGCAAACAGCATCTGCCTTAGTGACAATACACAGGCTTGTTCAAGATATATACAGACATATAAACACACATACCCTATATACAAAAAAATATTTTACAGATGAGAGGCTTGTAAGACATCATTAGAAGCCACTGCAAGCCTATCAGTGTTTCAATACATTCAGCTTGGAAAATGCTGGACAGTTCCTTTTGTTCGCCAGATTTGTCACTCCCACGTGGGGGTCCTGTAGAAAACAATATATAGATGGGTTAATTCCTCAGAATCAAGAATACCACTGGAGAATTGGGATTTGAACAAATGCAGTGTAACCCATCACCGTGCTAAGAATCCATAACGTATGGATGATGTCAGCCTCTATATTTAGATCAGTTTTAAACAAACATGAGTATACAATTAGTATTAATACTCTGTATGTATTCAACATGGACTGACGAACAGAAACAAAAAGTCTACTAAAAGATCCATTGTGTGTGAAAAATGGCGAAAAACTTTTTTGGTACCACAATTCAGAAACAATTAATACTGAGTAATGTCTTACAATAAAAGTTTTATGGTAATACCTTAAGTCAACAAAGACAAAACCAACTCAGCATACAAATGCAATTTTTGAATGCATCTTACAGTGTACTGACATTCCTGTTTCAAAATATGTAAAATGAGTCAGTGAAGAAAGTTACTTTAAAATTGTCAGTTATTTGTATTATGGAAATATTTAGTAGAGTGGTTTTTTAATATATGTGTTTTGCAAGAATAAAAAAAACATTTCTTTTTAAATGACTTTTTTGGCCTCTGGCAGCACTTAATATCCATGAGGCTTAATATTCACAATGCGGGTTTCTCAGGGTAGCAACTGCTCAGTCAAAATGAAGCTCCCTAGGAGAGTGACTCCCAAGGTATTTATACAATATGAAAACAGTAATAATAATCATCAGATGTTTATCTCAGCTTAATGAATTGATTCTAGATCAATTCTACTTGAACAGATGACAAACCAGGAAGAGTTGAAGAATGATGTGAGAAACAAAGTACTGTCTTGTGCTATCATCTATACATTGCACAAAGATGATAGGAATTTTATTATAATCACATTACAGAGCTGTGCTCTGGCCATGTTAAAATCAGGTGTCCAATTGTTCAGTTTCTGATATTTCCAGAATACCAAATAACTCCTATTTTGGAAAGGGTTATATACATACAGCAAAGCAGAGAACTGGCCCCAGGGCTGTAACACACTTCAGTATTATAATTTCAACAGGGCTTGCTCCTATATAGAGAGGAGAAAAATTAAGTTGCCCAGAATGGCAAAAATACTAGCAAGTCTTCATCTACCACCAGAAGCATGACTTCTTAGTCTCAAAAAAATTTTCTCCACGTATTTGCTTTGTTTTTAAAACAGCTGTAATCCATGGCATATAGCAGAAAGCAGAATCTCTCCCATAGCTACACAAAATGGATGGGACCATGGCTTGATTTTTAGGAATCCTTGTAAGACTTCATTCATCATTTCAATAAACTGAAAAAAGAAAGTCAACTTGTCTTCCACCAACCCCTGCCATGATAACAAATAAATGCTAGATAGTGCAAAGGGTCTTAATTCAAAAACTAGATGTAATTACAAATTTCATATTTACTCCCATGAACTTCACAACACAGACAACATAGGCAGCAAGCCTGTCTTTTGTCCTATAGAAAGAAGGCATACCAATGGTCCCTCACAGAGATTTAAGTGTCAGACTGGAAGGGGCATTCTGATGGTTCCATCAGACTCTTAATGCCATGAAGAAGGAAGACTAACAGGAATCTGAATTTATGCAACAAAAAGGAAAATTATCTAGAAAGAGTAAATGAAGTTCCTATAGTAGTATAAAACATCCAGAAGAAAATACTTAGATATAACTTAAGACTCCAAAATTATTTAGCAGCTATAAGACTTCTAAAAGTGGGGTAAGGAAACTTAAGAGCAGAACTATCATTCCCAGAAAGTTGTCTCTGTATCAGCTCTCATCTGTGAAAGTGGCATCCACCCCAGCATTATAACTGAATACTGTAATGATAGAAACCAAATCATGTTAGTTTTAAACAGTAAACTGGTCAGAAGATGCTCACCTATCAGCATGCAGAATTACTCACCAGTTACCATTTATGCAACTTCACTTTCTCTCATTTTGTTGCCAAATCCAGAATCCAAAGAAGCCAAGCTACAGGACACATTCTACTTTGACTGTCAGTATGATTTCTGCTATAGTCCTAACACTACACACTCGGAGATAAATCTACAAAGACAGAAGTCCAAACCACATTTTCTCAATCTGTCAATTTCTCAGATCAAGAGTTAAGACACTTAAATGGTAATACTTAGAATTTTTAACTAGACTCCATGCATATTTCTCCATTGTAAAATACTAGTTGTCATAGCCACTTCCATCTTCAGAGCACAACTCTAAACAATAGAGATGTGCATACCACAATGATAAGTAAGAACGTGCTACAGCTGATCAGATCACCAGCCAGTTTAAATCATCGCTGACTTCTGTAGAGCTACATTAAATTTGTTAGGTAAATATATCTTATGACTTCCCTTCTTATTAGGCTTCAGTGTGTAACTAAATCCTCACTTACCTTCTGACTTTAGTGAGAAGGGTGAGGAAAGAAAGACCCAAAATAATTTCCCATCACATGACTATGTACAGAAGATAACAGAGGGAAATTTACAGGAAAACAAAAAAATCCAATTTTGTATCATCATAAAAGTTTTCAAGAGATGGATTATTATTGAACAAAATGACTAATTCAGTCAGCTTTCCTTAACACACAAGAGAACAGCACAGCTTAGCTTGGCAAAACAGATCATCATTATTGAAACTATACAAGTGTCTGTCTTGAAGGTCAACTGGCCTGCTGTGGCTTACCTCTGCTTAGAGAGGAAAATAAGCCACACAGAGAAGTCAAGTACATCTCTCTTCCTGTGACAATCAGACTGTGATCATGTAGGAAAGAGCAGGAATTGTTCTCACATGTGTCACTGAATCTCTGGGGAACCTTGTATTAGTGAATGACTGCCATGATAAAGCTCTGTTTCAGTATTTTTTTCATTCTACAACAAAATACTGTGCCAAAGCAAACAGCAAGGTTTGCGCTGGAGACACCTCCAGTAGTAAGATACCACTACTAGATGCGAAGACTTCTCACTATCACAGGGTATTTCTTGTTGGTCAAAGAGAATTGAAATCAGACTACTTCACACTGAACCCAGCAGGGAATGAAGTATTCTGATAATGCTTTAGACCCTCTCCTTTTCCTTGCTAAGGAAGAAAAAGGAGTGGTGAAACTCTGAAGGTCTTGATGGCTTCAACAAGTCTATGGGGAAGAACCAGTATATCCAACATGACACGTAGAAAAGGTTTTGTTAATAATGGCTAAGCTTCAGTTAAGATGCAAAATCCTTGTAGAAGAAATAATTAATTAATCAAATAAATAAAGCCCGTTCTGAGTGCTCCTTTAATACTACTTCTCCTGAGCTCACTTGCTGCCTATAGCCCTTACATTGGCCTCCTGTTTCCACTTGACCAGCCATCCATCCAATTCCTCAGTGAAGCTAGGAGGCATTTTCTAAAAGCCAGAGCCTTTTCAGTCCTTGCAAAATCTGGAGGCCCAACTCTGACTCATAATGAAGAGCTTCAGGTCTCTGATAAGGAGTTTGCATTGGTGGGAACACATTACAAAGTGAAGTGCGATCAGGACAAAGCTTCACAGCGCACCACTGGAAAAATAACTACAGCAAATTATAAGTGAATGCATCATTTGAAACACCAACAAGAGCTTGTTTTTCCAACCTTAAATCTCTAGACACAAAATAGCATTCCTGAGCATTTGCACATAATGCAGATGTTGCTGTTCTCCATTGCTGAACCTAAAACATAATCTTCAGTTCTGATGACACAACCATTCCCCCTCAGTAACTGATTGTGACATTGGTGCAAATGAGCACAATCTGTTTTAATAAGCTAAAGAAAGGAATGGTTTTGGAAACTGAAATGCAACTTTCACTCGGTTCCCCATCCAGCACCATAAATAAAAGTTAATACAAAAAAGTGACTATAAGTAAGACAAACCTGCTTTAACTAGAATAGCTTAAGACATAAGTGATTTATTGGATCCATAAGTTTGTTTGCAAGGTTCGGAGCTGGCTTCATACCAGATTTCTTGCAGTTCTTTTTTCCATATACTGCCCTGACTGAGTCAAGTACCAGCATAGCCGTTAGACTGCTCTAAGTAGCACACAAACAGCTATTTCCTTTCAGCAACAATTTTTTCATATTCTTTAGAAAGATACATCCATTTTTACTTTCTTTCTAAACATGACACGGGGATAAAGAGGCTGTAGGATCTTCAAACACAGCACTTACTGGTTTTGTGTTGTTTCACCAGCCCGTTTACCTCATTGTGACATGCAGGATAGGCGAAGACCTTCTGATATACAAGGTCATTCCTGAACCACAAATATTGTTATCAAGAGTCTTAAAGTCCCTAAAATGTCATGTTGGAAGGCATCTGTCACTAGTTAACAGGAGCTGCAGATTTTCATTTAAAGGTCCTGTTTCTTCCCCCTTCCCCCTTCAATTTGACAAAGATTAAAAAATAAAGACTCATAAATAAATCAAAACAACATAAAAAATACCCAGGGTGGGCAGTGGGTAAACAGATTGAGCTCTGCCTTACATAGATCCAGAAACCAGCACTTTTATGGGTGGGGAAGCAAAACAAATGGGAAAGAAAGGAGGAAGTTGCTCATTAAATAATTATGAGGTCTAGTCTAAATTGCTAAGTAAAACAGTCACTGGATGTTTAGCAGATACTACTGTGTATAACTAAATCCACTAAAATACCAGCATGTTCCTTTCTTTTTCTTCCTGTTCTACTTCATAAGCAGGATTTCCTTGATCAGACAAGCATCCACGGAACAGCTGGGCACAGTATGCCAATTTTACAGCAATCAGTGATCACAGAATCCATCAAGTTCTCTTCCCAAAGCAGAAGCACCAAAATAAAAATAATAAGCTTGCAGGAATGAAAAAAAATCTTCCATCTGTTCGCATTTCAACACCCTTTATACTGCAGTTTTATTTCGTTTGGGTATTTTGGGGGAGGAGAAGGAAGAATCATTTTCATAGCTTTATAAGGGACATGGAAGAGATATTTCATTTGATCTCTCAATTTATTGATATTTTTTGGTGACCAACAGAAAGGCAAATTTACAGGTGACCAAAAAGAAGCATCAAGGAGTAAGTCTCAAAATCACAAAGGAAATCAAACCTCCTAAGCTTGAGTCCAGCCACCTACCTAGAAAATCTTTCATGAAATATTAAAGAAGAAATGGATTTTGCTTTCAAAACAATAAAAAAAATAGATAGATGGGTGTAAATCAGTCACTTCTTCAAAATTCCACTTAATGTTTTAGCCTCTGTGGGAACCTTTATAGACTTGCTTTGGAAAAAAAATAAAATTAAGAGAATCATAGAATCATAAGGTTGGAAAGAACCTCCGAGATCATCAAGTCCAACCGTACCTGACCCCTTCCTAAACCATATCCCTAAGAAACTCATCTACCCGCCTTTTAAACACCTCCAGGGATGGTGACTCAACCATTTCTCTGGGCAGCCTGTTCCAGTGTCTGACCACCCTTTCGGTAAAGAAATTCTTCCTAATATCCAGTCTGAACCTCCCCTGGCGCAACTTATGGCCATTTCTCTTGTCCTATCACCTGTCACTTGAGAGAAGAGGTCAACACTCGCTCTGACGTAGCCTCCTTTCAGACCGCTGTAAACAGTGATGAGGTCTCCCCTCAGCCTCCTCTTCTCCAAGCTAAACAACCCTCAGCCTCTCCTCATAGGACTTGTTCTCCAGCCCCCTCACCAGCCTCGATGCCCTTCTCTGGATGTACTCCAACACCTCAATGTCTTTCTTGTAGCGAGGGGCCCAGAACTGAACACAGTACTCGAGGTGTGGCCTCACCAGCGCTGAGTACAGGGGCAAAATCACTTCCCTGGTCCTGCTGACCACGCTGTTTCCGATACAGTCCAAGATACCATTGGCCTTCTTAGCCACCTGGACACACTGCTGGTTCACATTCAGCTGGTTGTCATCCAGCACCCCCAGGTCCTTCTCTCCCAGGTAGCTCTCCAGCCAGTCTTCCCCAAGTCTGTAACTCTGCATGGGGTTGCTGTGTTACACGTCCAGGACTCGGCACTTAGTCTTGTTGAACCTCATCCCATAGGTCTCAGCCCATAGATACAGCCTGTCCAGATGTCTCTGCAGAGCCTCCCTTCCTTCAAGCAGATCAACACTGCCACTCAGCTTAGTGTCATCCACAAACTTAGTAAGGGTGCACTCGATCCCTTGATCCCGATCATTAATAAAGATATTGAATAGGATTGCACCCAGCACTGAACTCTGATGAACATCACCCGTCACTGGTTTCCAATTGGGTTTAACTCCATTCAACTTTGGGCCCAGCCATCCAGTCAGTTTTTTTACCCAGCAGAGGGTGTGCCTGTCCAGGCCAATGTCAGCCAGTTTCTCAAGCAGAATACCGTGAGAAACGGTGTCGAAAGCTTTACAAAAAGTCCAGGTACACCACATCCACAGCCTTTCCCTCGGCCATTAAACAGGTAACTTTGCTATAGAAGGAGATCAGATGGGTCTGGCAGGACCTCCCTTTAAGAAACCCATGTTGACTGGGCCTGATGACCCGATTGTCCTGTGCATGCTGTGTGATAGCACTCAAGATGATCTGCTCGATGACCTTCCCAGGTACTGAGGTCAAGCTGACAGGCCTGTAGTTCCCTGGATCCTCCCTCCAACCTTTCTTGTAAATGGGTGTAATATTCACCAGTCTGATGTCAAGTGGCACTTCCCCAGTCAGCCAGGACTGGTGGTAGATGAGGGAAAGGGGTTTGGAGAGGACCTCTGCCAGCTCTCTCAATACCGTTTGGTGGATCCCATCTGGCTCCATAGACTTGTGTATGTCTAGTTGGCCAAGCAGGTCTCTAACCAAATCCTCCTGGATTGTTAGACCTTCATTCTCACTGACTTCTGGCTCAGGGGGCTGAGTATCCCAATGACATCTCACCTTACTATTAAAGACTGAGGCAAAGAAGGCATGAAATACCTCTACTGTCTCCTCACCACTTGCCACTAGTGTCCCTCCTACATCAAGTAAAGAAGGGAGATTCTCCTTGGTCCTACTGTTATTGTTAGTATATTTGAAAAAACATTTCTTATTATCTTTTACTGGACTGGCCACTTGAAGTTCTAGTTGGACTTCAGCTCTTCTAATTTTCTCTCTACATGATCTCACCTTCTGGGACGCCTGCCCCCTCTTCCAAAGCTCATAAACTTTCCTTTTCTTCCTGAGATCAATACAAAGCTCTCTACTCAGCCAAGCTGGTTTTCTTCCCCATGAACTCATTTTACAGCACACGGGGATGGCTTGCTCTTGTGCACCCAGAAATTCCTTCTTGAAGAGCATCCAGCCCTCTTGCGCTCCTCTGTCATTCAGAACTGCCTCCCAATGACATTTATCAAGCAGCCTTCTAAACAGTTCAAAGTCTACCCTCCAGAAGTCCAAGGTGGCAGTTCTGCTGACCCCCCTCCTTACTCCTCCAAGAAATGAGAATTCTATCATCTCACGATCACTGAGCTCCAGGAATCCTCCAACAGTCACCTCTCCCACAAGGCCTTCTCTGTTTACAAACAGCAGATCCAGCAAGGCACCTTCTCTAGTCAATTCACTCACTAGTTGTGTTAGGAAGGTATCTTCCATACACTCAATGAACCTCCTAGACTGCTTCCTTTCTGCTGTATTATACTTCCAGCAGCCGTCTGGAAGGTTGAAATCCCCCACAACTACAGCTAGCGATCAGGAGACTTCTCCCAGTTGCGTGCAGAAGAACTCATCAGTCTCTTCATCCTGGCTGGGCAGCCGATAACAGACTTCCACCTCTACATCTGGCTTAGTGCACGTTTCACTAATTTTAACCCACAAGCACTCAACTGTATCATTACTATTATTGAGTTCTATGCAATCAAAACATTCTCTAATATAGAGAGCAAGCCGACTGCCTCTCTTTCCTAGCCTATCCTGCCTGAAGGTTTTGTAGCTGCCCATGGCAGCACTCCAGTTGCATGAACCTTCCCTCCATGTTTCCGTGATGTCAATTATGTCATAGTTTTCATGATTCGCAATGGCTTCCATCTCCCCTTGTTTGTTGCCCATGCTGCGTGCATTAGTGTAAATGCACTTCAGTTGGGCTGTTCTTTCCACCTCTTCCCTGAGTGGAATAGCTACAGATCCTAAGTGTTTTCTAGCTGTGATTTGCAGCCCACAAATACTCTTTGAATTCTGGCAGCCACCTGGAGCGCTATCTCCCACTTCCACTGAGGTGGCAGACCAGGGGCCCTCATTAGTACTTCATCTCTCAGAACCTGAGGTGCCATTCTCATGCTTTATTTTATCAAGCCCAGTGTTGTTCCCCTCCCCCTTCCAATCTAGTCTAAAGCTTTCTTGATTAGCCCTACCAACTTCTTGGAAAGTGTCATTCTGCCCTTTGGGGACAAGTGTACCCCATCTTTTGCCAGCAGGCCTGGCATGTAGGCCAACCCATTGTCAAAGAACCCGGAGTTTTGTTCTTTGCACCAGGTTTGGATCCAGGTATTTAATTCCTGGCTCTTCCCACTACTTCCCTCGCCATTTTCTATGAGAGAAGAGAAAAATACCTGTGCATCCAAACCCTTCACCATCCATCCTAAAGCCTTAAAGTCCTTTTCAATCACCCTAAGATTTCTAGCTGACTTTACATTATTTCCTAATTGAAAGATGGGTAGTGGGTAATAATCTGTGGATTTAACAAGATTTGGGAGTTTCCTCGCCACGTCTCTGACCGACACCCCAGGCAGCCAACAGACTTCCCTGCGTAATGGGTCCAGTCCACATATTGGTCCCTCAGTTCCTTTCAGGAGGGAGTCTCCAATGATTATGAACCTCCTCTTTACAGAAGCTGTTTTAATTGACGGCTTTAGGTTTCTTAACCTAGGGAACGTCCCCAGGCTGTGAGAACTGTCAGCCATGGGGGTTGGTCCACTTGCAGACCATTATACCTATTCTGCAAAGGAACCTGCAGGGCCAAGTTTGAAACAGGGGAGACATGTTACAAATAGAAGAAGCAACAGAAAAAAAAAAATCACAAATTTCTCAACACCTGGATACACCAGTTGTGACTTTCCCAACCTCAGGATTTCTCAAGTATCCAGTGAATTTCTACTTCTGTATTCCCTCCATGGCTGTACTAGGATAGATCATCAGAATATCAGATTATGATACATTCAGTTTGTAATGCACACTCTAGGTATGGCATCAACACTTCATGCAGTTCTGAAGGGGTTAATAGGGAAGTTTGATCCTTTATCTTGCCCTAGGAAATACTCAGCACATCCCTGATTAACGTGACAGGAGGCATCAGCTCATAAAGTGTGAAATTTACCCTCACAGAGTAGGCTAGCACAAGACCAACATATTGCTTAAGTCCCACTTAAGCATTTGAAACAACAAAATATCAAAAGCTGGTGGATGGATCACATAACTGTAGATGAAATTCAGCATTGAGAAATGCACAATAGGAAGTATAACGTGAATCCGTATGTACATTTCTGACTCCTCAGTTAACTGGAGTCATTCATGAAAAAATTTACTATTACTTCAAACAGCAGAACAAAAATATCGACTTGATGTGCAGAAGTAATCAAGTGAAAAAAAAGGTTGAACAATGAAATTGAGATCAAAAATTATATTTGAGAATAAGATAATGCCAATATATAAATCAATGATACATCCTCAGTTGTAGTAATGACCTGGAAAATGCATAGTAGAAACAAGTAACGTCAACAGACAAGCAGCAAAAAGGATGACTGCATGAGCATCATATCAGAGCAGAAGGAAAACATATAGATTACTGGTTTTGAAGACCCAAACAAAAAGAGACATACAAATTTAACGTCAGGCAAAAACAGGAAGGTGAAAGGTATAAAGATGAGATATATCAAGAACGCCCCCTTTTTTTAATACCAGGATGTGTGTTGTCTCAGTAAAGTAAAAGCGAAAGCAGTTTTAAACAGAGAAGGAAGCAGAAGGAGAAAATGGTTTTTACACTCCTTTTCATTAATTTTGGGGTTTGTACAATATACAATCACATATATCTGAAATACAGATGGATGTTATGAATAGATTCATATCCCTTCATGGGAATAAAACCCAACCAAAGATAAGCTTTGACACATGCAGATGGGAGGCAATTACTAACCAACAGGTACTAGGGGCAAAAAAAGTAATCCTTCTGTTGGCGATTCTCAAGTCAGCTGCTGCAACATTTCTAAAACTGTCCACTGAACAAGCACCTAGTATACCATGCTACAACCAGATAGAATACTGGTCTGATACAATAACACTCTTTTATCACAACATTCCTGTTAGGACCAACAAGAACTAAGATGTCTAAAACTGATAGCTTTGTAGAGTAGAGATAACCAAGATGATACTTTCAAATCAGCAAATTCAGGTATCAGCAGTCTGGAGCCCTCCTTCTGCCTGGCTAGTAACTGCAGTGTAGAAATACACTAAATTGAATGACGCTGATGTTTGGGCTTCACAGTGTCAAATGGCATGAGGTTTAGGACAATATCCAAAATCATTCTAAAAGACAGGCCCTTGAACAGTTTTGCATCTTTCTCAGATGAAAAGTAAGTATGGGGTTGTGTTCAGTTCTGGAACAAAAACCAATTTTCCTACAAGTATTCTCCTGAAATTCAAAAATGTTTAGACCTCAGATTTCAAATTTTACCTGTTACTAACAGGATCTCTATTTAACTGTGCATGTTTCACCTTGTGACTATTTTATCAATAAGTATTAACTCAAAATTAACTATTTCTAGGCCTTCTAATGAAAAGGAAAGGAAGAACAAAAATTACAAAGTCTGATAAAGAGCAAGCTAAGTACTGGGAAGCAAACAACTGAGTAAACCTCAAAGGAAGGATCATTCTTATTTTCTCAAGGAATTATTTCAGTCAAGAACTGAACTAGTGACCACCTCCTGCTGCCAACAGTCAAAATAAACATAGTCACATAGATTTTTATCAAGATCACATAAAAGAGAAAGAAGTAATTTCTGGACTATAGGTCAAGCACAAGAATTTTAAGCCCAAACATCATCTTTCTAAGAGAACTAAGTTCTTGCGGATAGATTAGAGACAATATCCAAGTTCTGGCTATTATATCAACATAGAAATACAGTTGTTATAAATTGAGAGATCATTTACTTGCAGAAAGAGAATAAAGGAAATGGTAAAGATTACAGAAAGGCATTTTGAAAGACAAATACACACCTCCCTGCAGAAAGCACGTGATATCTAAAACTTTAGACAACATAACCTTTCATACCATATGTGGTTTTGTATTTCTCTGAAGTAGCAATGTTTGAAAAGAAAGAAGCCAACATCTAGAACCTTTCCCAAATTTAAAATTTATAGGCTGTCTTTTTGTATAGGTCAAACCCATAACAGCACCAGCTGACGATCTAGCCCATAGTCAGAGGACCTGACGTTTCTTTCAATTACATTAGATAAAATAAATTAACTCCAATTAAGGTGATGGGATAAAAATTCAGATTGTTTCCAGAATAATATATGGTAAATTGTATTTTCCGTGCAGTAGTCTAGATCTAAAGTAAGGCTCAATTGCCTCAGAAACATCATCTCATTTTTACAACAGCATAAGCAAAGCAGTAATTTTCCTGTGGAGGCAGACTCTGGGCTTCTTCGTGATCTTGCATAACCCACTTTCACAGCCTGCCATTATGCTAAAAACTCTTCAGTTTTTTATAATGGGAAGTGAGTTTTCAGTCAATCACACTCCATGGTGCTGAGCTTGCAAAAATAGCATGGATCAAGACCTACCCATTCCCTTTGAAATCCAAATCTAGATTGCTCCATCTTGTTTTTCAATAGGCAAGTTGTTTTGGTTTTTTTTCAAATGCTACAGTTCAATTTTACAATGCTGCTAGCAAGGCTGGGAATCAAGCTAAATCCAGATCCATTCAGCAGGGAAAGTTGCCACAGGGAAAGAGTGAAAAATCAAAGAGTGAGCAGTAAGATGATCCTATACCACTGACCTGCTGAATGTCAAAGAACAAACATTTAATAGAACATTAGAGGAGTAAAAAACCCAAGATGTTATGTCCAATACTGTCAATAGTTGTTGCTATAACAGTCAGAGACAGGGTTTTTTTCAAAACACAAAAGTGGAAGAAAACAATGTTGATGCATACGTATTGCTTCTTATTCATCCACTTACATTTGAACTAAGAAATACTTCTCTTCAGCAGCATACATCATTTTAAATGAGCATCACAGATGACGGTAAGAGAATGCATCAAAGGCTTTTTTTTGGTACAGTTTATAATCAAATCACATTTGACTAATACATCTACTATACCCTTTAATGCTTATAGTCTAGTTTTTGCTGAAGCTGTTTGGTCTACACGTAATTCAGGTGCAATTACAAAATACCTGCACTTAAAACAGACTTCTGGCAGCACACATTTGCTAACTTCAGGACAGTGACTCTTATATGGTCGTTTGGAAGGCAGTGTCCATGGGAGGACATTATAGTGCCTTGCTATGTCAAACTGCTGTAAATCCAAAGAAATGTCAATGAAGCACTGGAGTAGCAACAGGAAAAGCGAAAAATAAAACAAGCAGCAAGAACAAAAATTTGACCTATTATATAGGAGAATTCTCATGTAAAATAGAATCTCTGAACAAAAGACAAATAATACAAATCTGACGACCAAGGAGATGTTTAGACTCTCATGTATCATAAAACAGGCTGTTATAACTAGGGGAACCCAAAAACTCCAAGACAGCAGTATGTCAGTTTAAAACTGATATTTAAATATTATTCTGCATATCAACTGGCTCACATTATACAGCTTCCAAAGTGTGGTGAGATAGCACATCTATGCAATTTCACAGCAGGACAAACATTAAGATGGCAAAAATTGGAAAGGTCCCATTAACAAATGCATCCAGGAACAATAATAGAGCCAGTAACACAGCAAATGATTTTTTAAACAATTTCCAATCTCAGTACTCTACAAGTTAGGAGATATCAGGAAACCAAAGAAAATGTGCATTCAAGACAGGCTACTGACACTATAATCATAGCTGCTCCTCTGTCAAGGTTAGGGAATAAAGCCTTGGAGATTTAATTGTTCCCAGGATACATGGACAGCTACACTTGGGATCAATCCAAAATCCTACCAAGTTCAACACCCTACCTCCAGCACTCACCATAAACCACTAGAATTCATTTTTAGGCTGGAAATAAACATTATTTGAGATTTGCACTTGAAGAATTATTTAGAATAATCACTGGGGTTGGGGGCACTCTGCTTTTCCAGTTGAAATATGACTCACTTTCACCTCATCCCCAGTCTAGTAACTCTATTTTTTGATTTTTTTAAAGCTTTGAACTGCCATAGTCTTGTGGCAAAAGTTTTTTCTTCTAAGAAAGCAATGCATGGAGTTGAAATTGGTCTGAATTGTCCTAGCCTTTCACATCAGGATGTGCTTTGCCCATGTTTTATTACATTACCATAAAACAATATAGAAAAAAACAAGTGAAAATTCTCATTTAAAACTGCTGCCAGCTCACTGGAAGACAGTAGTAAGCTTCACAAAACCATATGACACTTTGTTCACGTAACAGTGACTCACCACTGTTTCTATGCAGAGACAGGGCAAATTCAGTTTTTTAAAAAGTAATTCCCTTATCCTGGCTTTTGCATTGCTATCACTTCTGGGGATTTACTTTAAAAGTTTGTAACTCTGTCCATAGAATGGCAGAAAGTTGTTTTGGCTAGGCCTCTCAACACCCACTTGACAAAGGTGTTTAGGAAAAAGGATACAAAAGGCCCAAGCTCTTTTTTTTCTTTTCTTAAGCCATGCTTCAGCAGCCAATAATCCATTTTTATTCTGCTTCCAAAAAATGACCATTAACCTACTGCAGCATGTGTTACAACATTGTTCATTTTAAATCACAAAGGAGAATCTGAATAACCAAAACTAAATCATGTTTCAGAGACTGTGAGTTAGTCAAGAACTAGTGACACCTTGAATGCTAACATGATTCTTCATTTATTTTTAAAAAAATAACATTAAGGTGAGAAAATCTTTGAACCTTAAACATTTAAAGATGCCAAATACCCTCTTTGTTCATCTTATTTTTACACCAATATAACTCTCTCTACTCAGTTCACTGCATTTACTTCCTAATTTATTTTTTTTACAATTAAGAGCAGGAAAACTTCAGGTAAGCTTTCACTTTCAAGATCAGCGACAGGGTAACTGGGCAGGAGGTGGCATGGGGAATTTTCTTCTTTCTAGATTTCCCCTTTCATTTTACTTCCTTTTCACCCTATGTTAACTACAAGAACTAAGAGTCAGAACCTGACAACACAAAAGCATCAGGGCTGAAAGAACACTTTTGCATCATATGTCTTAGCTGGCACAATTGTGTCTTAAATGACCTAACACATTACACGAATTTGTATTACTGCTCTCAACAGCATGAAGTGCAACTAAATACTGAGAAGGGCTCTTATGCTACAACCACTATCTATGATTTACAGTTAACATATTCTGTATCTTAATGTTTCCTATTTACCAATCCCATTAGCCTTATTTAAACCAAATAAAAAAACCACACAAACCTGGTCAATAACTTCTGTTTCACTTTACAGACAGGCAACTGATTTCAAACATCTCAGTCAAAAAATCAGTGCATTTTAAAACAACTAATTTTAACTAGAATTATTGTCCTTAAATCTTGAAATTGCAGAAATTATTACTTCTGTGCAGCTTCAGTTATATAAAAGCTTGACTATTTTTTTCCTTTTTTTTTTTAAATACAACTTCAGGGTTCAATTGTAATAAAATAGTGTGAGTATTTATGCAGTAACACAGTTGCAGATTTTGACATTGACATTTACTGTAGTCTCAGAAAGGGAACAAGCCGAATGCATCTCTGGCACAGTTTTAATCGTCTCAAAAACCATTTGCACATAACTGTGGCTTACCACCTCAAAAAGTCTAAGGAGTAGTATTTTATTTTGTCTACTTTCTGAACTCCAATTTTTATCTCCCAGTACATAACTTAATAGTTCAAAATAAGTCTTAAGTGAGACTTCAGTGATGGCTAAATCTCACGCAAGAAAAAGAGCAAATTTTACTCCAAAGGCACTGATGAAAAGACTCCCCTCCTCTATTAGCCGAAATATTTTTTTTCCAGGCAGTGACTTGCAATGTAACTATCATTAACGCCCATATAACAGACTCGTAAGGTCATCCCTTTAAAAAATTCTCTGATATTTCAATTTCCAAGTTCAACATCGGCCTCCTCACAAATGTCTGCATTCCTAACAATTCAGCCAGTCTTCAGAATAAACCATTAGCCTCACCAACCACTACACACTGACCTATAACCTTTCCAAGCAATAGTTCTGGAGTCTGAAACCTACTGCGACAGCATTTGGTAAATAACATTTTGCCAAATACCAGTGTATTATCAACTGGGTGCATTTGTTAACCTTGCTTTGCCTTTTACATTCCACTTCCAAATTTAGGCGTGGGCGCTGACGCAGTGAGGGTTGGAAAAGAAAATAGAGGAGATATGGGACTATGCGGCAGCTGAATTAAAGGCATGTTTTAAAGGCCTCTCTATCAGTCTGTCAGAATTTCCAAAAATTACCTAAAAAAAAAAAAGAAAAAACCACACACACCATCACAGGGCTGCTGCCTGCAGGAAAATGAAACTGCTGCATTTTAACACTGCAGTATAATTCCACCAGCTCCACAGGAGCATAAATGAAAGTGACCAAGTTATATATCTTCTGTAAGTAGAAGACAAAGCATCACACAAACATAGCTTCTTTCAGTGACATTCTGTTTGAGATATCAGGGACAAACAGCCCTAAGGAAAGACGCAACAAAAGTCAGCATAGCCACACATTGTCAAAAGGGGAAAATCAAAGCTATTTTTCTATTTTATTTGATAGTTAAAACAACTTCAGCTTTAAATTGCAACCATCAAGATTTCAGCATGTATTTATCAATATTGTCATAGAAGACAAATACAGCATGAAAAGGTATCATCACCTGGACAGACCAGGCTGTATGGTCCAGTCTATTCTCAGGAGATGAAAATACAGAGAGGTACCTTAAATAAAACGAACTTAGTAAAAATGAACACTAGTTAAAAAAACTAAAATAAACAAAAAAATCACTAGACCTAAACAGTAGGTTTATCCTAGGTCTTTCCATGTTGCCTTTTTTTTTTTTCTGAAAAAGGTATCAATATCAAGGGAAGTCAAGCATTATCTTAGTTTTACAGCAGGATACCACAAAAAAAAAAGACAAATCAACTTGCCATAGGCTCCACTTCAAGTCAATGGCTGAGCCTGTCTGGGCCAGTGAAGACTACAAAGCAATTGTTTCTGAATAATCTGCCTTATAACTGCACAATGACATGAACAGAACCTATTCTGTTCATGTCTCTTCTACTCTTCGATCAAGAAACCATCCAGCTAGGACTCAAGCATTTTAGAGACTATAAGAGATCCAATTCTTCAGAAAATGAATCCAACAGGCCTTGAGAGAACAGAATAATGTTCCACACCAGAGTCAGAGTTCTACAGGATCAAGCACAAGGTTTGTATTTTGCAAACACAAAAAAAACCAACCCCGAAAAGAAGCATATCTGTATACATAATGCACTGCATCTGACATACAATGTTAATTTGTAGCTGGTTTATACGGAGAGCAAAACAAAGGCATAACTGATACAAGTAAATAATCAGGTAAAGAAGGGGAAGAGAGGACTTCCACATAAGGCAAGGTTCTTTGGCGCTCTGATATAGTTTTCCAAACCTCACGCCTCATTTTCACTGCTGCTGGTGCTAGAAGAAAACAGAGTTACCCACCAGTGCTAGAGTTTCACCTCTGATTGCAAGGTAGACATATCCTTTGATCAAGATCCTTCGTCTTGCCATGTTTTCAATTCCCACCATTTCAATGAGGAGAAAAGCCTACAACACATGGGTTTCTCCCCTCTGCTGGACTCTTCAGTAGAGGAGGAGAGACTTGAACAGTAAACATGTTGTTTGCTACACTAATCAATATTTTTGGAATTTCTTGATAAGCAGTCCACAAACCATCTGGTTCCACAGCGCCACAGGCATCAAAACAATGAGAATAAATAAGCATTGGTGAAGTTGAAGAGGCTCTCATCTGTAACTCATCTGATCCAATGGTGAAAGAGTAATGGTGATGACAAGTATTACGACACAGATTCAGAAACTATGTCTATTTTTGCAGCATTTCCTCTGAGCAGGAAGAGCCATCTGATAACAAGATGGCAACTATACCAACCATGCTAGTAGTCTGGCTGTTGCACTGCCTCGTAAAAACACAGTTATGATAAAGGTATAGATATTTTCTACATCATGAAATTTAATGAAAACTGGTCAGGTGATTTCAGTATATGTATGTGTGGTATACTAGAGAGGAATTACTGCTAAAAGCGTAAAAATGTTTGCTTACCTTAATTCATCTGTTAGCTGAGCAGATAAGACTTCTGCTTTAAGGATGAAAGACAGTAATTTGTAAAATGCTGGGCCTGTACTTTCAGTTTGAGCTTAATTCACTTGTGCTATTGTTCCACTTTGTGCTCTAATTTGCTTGAATATTCACTGCAGGGAAGACATGCTCATAGGCTGCTCTTAACTAGAGCACTGCCACAGGTACACCTCTGTTGCCATCAATGAAAGGCTTGCTCATGGGTCAAACTTTCCTCTAAGATAAACTTGAGCAAGGCCTTGAAGTCACTGGGGCTACAAATATGTAACTGAGTGGGGAATTTGACTAAGTAATGCTTTCAGCACAGACAGGAAGCAACAAGAAACAAAAGATGCTAGATTTCACAAATACGAGCGAAGTAACAAACTACAGACCCAGAAAAATGCAGCACAGGACAAAACCCAGAAAAATTAGGACAGATCTTTCTTTGTTGTCAATGATCACTGATTTTTATCAAGCTTCACTGATTTATGGGAGTGGGAAGTTTGGAAATAAAGTGTAGGTTTAACTAGTTTTAAAAGCTAATGAAAAACTAAGTCAGCAGAATAGATTATCAGGTTTCAAACAAGTTTGAAAGAGCAAGGGAAGTTTCAAAGATTGCATGAATTTCATGGAAATTGCTCAGTGTCTGGGGAAAAAAATAAAAAGGACATTCAAACTATTACTCCCACAATGGAAAGTGTAATTGTAATTTAACTCTTAATGTGTTCCAATATAAGGATAGGGAGCAAAGAAAGTTCCAAATGATCAACGCTGCCTTCACCTATCCCAAGAGAAAAGGGACATATGGAGAGCGCAGGAGGAGAAGAATATAAAGTACAAAACTGGAGGAAACAGTTCACTGAACAAGTTACCGTTTAGTTGCACAGGTTAACACAGAACAGAATAGCTGAGGCTAGAAGTGACCTAGAGATCATCTAGTACAATACTCTTGGTCAAAGCAGATTCAATTAGAGTCAAAGCAGGGTGCTCAAGGCTACATCTAGTCTGGTTTTGATTATAAGCAAGGAATCCCGAACATCTCAAGGCAACCTGTGCCAACCCACCCTCACAGTAGAGAGGCTTCTTTATTTAAATGGAGCTTCCTATATACACTCAGAGGCCCAACTAAGATTAGTACCTTAGCATAAAAGGAATTACACGCAGACAAGTAACATAAATAATCTTCCTCTCAGTTCACAAGGCAGGAAAGACACATGAAATGTGGAATACAAACCATACATAAGTGAAACTAATTCTCCAAGGACACACAGAGTGTCAACCTTAAATTTTCCAAAGACAATGCACCTGTATAAGAAGCAGGAGAAAATCCTAGAAGTACCTTATTTTTCAGTCTATCATGACCATAGAGTTTACAAAGCACAGAACAGCTCTAACAATAATATGTGCTTATTTAGACAGAGGCTATTTTCTTGCTTAGAGTATTTCTACTAGCTCAATCTATTAAAATAATTAAGAGGCTCAGTCTTGTAAACTTGCAACTAAAGTCTCTGAAAATTTTCTGAGAACACCCTCCTAAAGGCTTCATTAATTTGCTGTAGAAGATTACAGCTGCAGGAAGAACCAAATACCTGTCTAACATCCTCTATATTAGGACGCCAATCCTTGAACCAGTTCCCAGTTTGAAGACGCAAGGTGACTTCAGTTTTATTAAATAAAACCCAAAACAACAGCAACAACAACAACAAAAACCCACAACAAAACAAACACACAACCACAAAAAAACCTCAACACATGAAAACATAGATGACCAGAACTTCCATAGCAAAACTGCACACCAATGCTGTTCCTGCTGACAGCAGGCCATATCAACAAGACAGCCAAGCTACCCATCATTTATAAACTGAAAAAAGAAGTTGAGAGCTTTGGAATAGAATACTGAAGAGATGAAGAGATTTCACTAAGGTAAAAACATCTAAGAGTTAAATCCGTTCTTTAATCTTAGGGACAGATCACAGTTATTAAAAGGAATTCACGCAGTCACTGAATAAAACTTACCCAGGGCAAACAGCTGGCATGATGAGTAACCCAGCTCTCAGTTGACAGTCAGCAAAAGACATGAGAGTACATTTCATACCACATGGATTTCGAATGTAAAGTCTTCTTTTCCTACTTAAACTTATGTCTTAATTCCAATGGAACAAAATGGTAGTCACAGCAAAGTCTTGCGCTCGCTCAGCTCAAACTTTATCGGAGCAAGGCATTGTTCTTTTATAAAAGTAAAATTTAAAAAAAAGGAAATCATATATCACTATTTCACGTTTAGGTGAAAATATATTACTTCTTAGTTCTCCTCCTCATAATTTATATTACTGTAGGGCAAGATTATGAACCTGAACTACGGTGTACCACATCCTGGACCAAAGTGAAAAAAAAAATACTTTCCCAAGAAGAACATCTGTGTAGAAATCAGATGTCTACATTGCTAGCCATGCATAAAATAATTTAGAAAGAGTGAAAGAAAATAAGGAGCCAAGCAGACCCATCAGCATTCCCTGCTGGGTCGGTATGAAGAACTGATACATTCTCTCTGCTGTCCAACCTTTGGCAGACTAAAACTTCTAGTTCTAAGAGTGGGTTTTAGACAGACAAGAGAAAATTAATACACTTCAGATGAAGACCAGTTTGCTTCTCCTAGAAACCATATCCTCCATTATTTTTGTTCTTGTCAATAGTGCTTTTAACAGCTAAATGACAAGGGTAGTCAGTTTATGGCACATAATACTGAACACACAGAGGTATGACACTGCAAAAACTTGTTAATACATATGTAATGTAGACATTATTACAAGCATTTACATTATCACACTGATTTTTTTTCGTCCCACATTAAGCATACACTGCAAGAGATAGCAAATCAAAATTGCGAGATCTCCAGGATATAAAGAGAGTACGTTGTTTCGTAAGTAGAAGCAGGCAGCCAGAAGAGCACTTACTATATGGATGCCTGAAAACAGCCTTCCATCATTTTCTGAAATTTCTTTTTTAAGCTAAGCACTACATTCGAAAAAATATCATGCCTATAATTCCCACATAGTATTGGAACACTAAAACAAAACAGAAAATAAGATAGTACTTGCACACCCAAGCCACACGATGCTGGTTTCTCTCTTCATTTCTCCCCTGCAACCTGCATTAACCCATTTACTCTTGGTTGAAATTGTAAATCTTCGCACAAAGCTTTTACCAGCAATAACCTCCTTTTGTCAGTAACTGGTAAACAATCTACTTTTTTCAACTCCTTAATTATCAAATCAGTGATTATCAGTGAGTGGGTGTTAGATGAGAAAACGAAGAGCATTCTGTTATCAGTGGTAAGCTACACAAGGAATGGTTCCTTCTGTCTAAAGTCAGTCCTTCCACCTCCCCAAATTAAAGAAGTTTATTTAAACAAGAAATTTAAAAAACAATTATTTTCCTTTTAAGAATGCAATAATCTTCATACAAGAAAGCCAGGGCAGGAACAACAAACGTCTAAAATGCAGAAACTGCCTGGCACAGCCATGGGGTACAAAATAGTAAATCCAGCCATTAGAACTTTGTGAGAGAGTCATTTAGGACAGCTTTAGGTCTGCTTTAATTTATGTCAGTTGGCAACGATCTCTGCGGCCTTCAGGAAATAATAAAATAATTTTCTAAAAATAAAACAGAATACTGACAACTCAAGATAAGTTGTTCTCTTCTACCTACTTCAGCATGGAGTACCTATCCATCAGCTACCTGCACCAGAAACTCTGCACTACCGTGAAGCCAACAACACCATTTGCAATAGAGTGTTTCTGGATTTGCTGAAATATAAACACCTTGATTTATCTTCTTTATCCATATTGTTCTTTATTCTCAGACTCATGACACACTTCATTTATTAACCTTTTACAAACGGTATCCCAAGGTCATTGTGAAAAACCCCAGTATGTTTCTATTTATACAGGACAACAGCAATCTCATAGGCACCTCTACCACAAATGATGCATTCAAGGAAAAAATGCTTGCAGCTACATCAATAGTCATTAATACACTTTTATGAAAGGAACCAATACAATTGCCTCTGTTCACATAAATTCCATTTAAACCCAATTTTTAAAGCTACAATGCAAAGAAAAAAAATCTTCTGGGTGAATTGTTTGTATGGTTTTTACAAAAATTTTATCACTAATGCTTCTAGTCTGTGATCAGAATTGAAGAAATTAATAAAAATTTTATATTCCTATTCAAAGGTGAATGTAGAATAAGTAAAATGAAAGTGGATGAACCATACTAATGTATTCCAAAAGCATGCATTTGAAATAAAGTAAGTTTAACTTGGTCACATTTCTGCATTTTTTAAAAAAAAAAACTTTCTGGAAAACTTCACAACTTCCAGGCAAGGGGGCTCATGGGAGTCATGTCCAAATTGTCCAGTAAAACTAAATTTTCAGTTTGCAATTGCTACCATTTATATTGTAAAACTCTTATGCAACATACTCAACAAACCACATTCAAGAGTACAATTCAAACCTTGGAATATTGATTAATTGCAACTATCTCACAAGTGAGATAAAGGGTTGGGGAAAGGAGACAAAAGTAGCTGCCATAAGATCTGAAACAAATCTTAAGGAAATTACTCTGCACTTTCAGACACTGCAGATGAAGATGGTTCAAGTTCATTAAGAACACTAGTTACAACAAATTACTCACGTTACTCTACAGATCAGTATGAATGTATTGTAGAGAAATAGCACTGTTTATGGATGAACTGAAAATGAAGCAATTTCCTCATTTTTTATAAGCAGAACAAACAGCATTATTTTAACTAGCATTGTTAAGCACCTTGGGCTTGTTTAAAATAAACCCAGAAAACTTCTTTGAGATATTTCTTAATAGAATAAACCATGACAAAGAAAAACATTCCATCCTCACCTATTCATTATTTGCTTGATGATCTTCCTACGGGTCAATTTAGAACACTGACTGACTTCACAAGAGCAATTTACAGAATGTCAGCATTTGAAAAGCATTCGTTTATGGCTCTGCCTTTACCTTCATGGAAATCTATATCCAGACTTTCACCTCTTCTTATTCTGACTGTTCTCCTATGTGCATAACACATTCCCCATGAAATGCCTCTTAAGTTAGAGGGCATAATTCCAAATTTCTTAGTTCCTTTCAAATTTCTTCTGAAAGCTGGAATTCTTTCACCACTACATTTGTTCTGTAGTACTTACCTTCCAATTCTGACGTTGATATCAGCATTAATTATCACCATTGCAACTACTATTGCAACTACTCTCTAGAGTATACAATATTAAAGACTACCTAAAATACAACGCATGGAATAAATTTACGGTGTACCGAAAAATATTACAACATTAGGGAATCCAAAACATACACTGGCTGCTCCACTAAATTTACAAAAGCAATCGTAAGAACCCACTTAAAATGCTACATTTGCTCTTCGCGTGGAGTCACAAGTTCTCTAGAGATCAAGAAGAATTCCTCTCAAGAGGTGAATTCTATTGAGAACCTTTTAAATTCTCCAACCTCTCTCACCAGTCTAATGCAGTCCTTCCCACTGTATAGGCACAAAATCACATTAGAGTAATAGAAAGTAGAAAAGTGCTTGAGCAGTGCAAGAACTCTCTTTGTGAAATCACTGCTTCTGTTCTTCCTGATAATGTCTAATACATAGGTATATAAATAGACATACAGTCCCACTCATTTGACAGTATCTGAATTTTAACAACTCTAGGGTGAGAAAGCTTGCTGTGCTTTAGAAAGAAAAACAATCATTCAGAACCTGTTCCTGTTTCAACAAGTTCATAATGATTCTGCTACCAAGAGTAGGGTAAAAGACTAACGGTATGTCATTACAAAGCTTGCAGAAGGATGGAAGTTAAAGATCATTTTCACTGTAATTAGAAAACAGGAATTTGCTCTAAAAAAAACAGACTGGAAGTCATAAAAATGATATCTGAACTTTGCAGTTTAGACACACAACATGGTAATACTAGCTTACATCAGTCAATAATGCAGACAAAGAGTACTTTTCAACAATAAGATCAAAGGTACACAAAGACGAGAAAGACCAAATCATTACTTGAAAATCCATTATGTCTCTATGACATAACCTTTCTTGGCAAAATTCCATACAGCCCACAGTGTCACTTCCGATATTTTATTTCTATGATTATTAATTTACCATTTAAAGTCTTCACAGACTATCATGTCAAAGGGTGCAGATTCACAGTTTTAAAACTTTTGTAAGGAAAGTAAAATATGCATATTAAAACATGTATACGATATATACTGGTTCGTTGCTTGTTTGTTTAAAAAGATTATGGGAAAAACTAGAATGATTTACACCTCCATAATGACATATTCATCTAGACAGCGAAACAGAATAAAGCTGTATTCTTTAGATTCTCTCTAGATCCAATACACTGGGTCAGAAAAAAAAAACAGCAGTATGAATCATGGAATCATACAATGGTTTGAGTTGGAAGAGACCTTAAAGATCATCTAGATTCAACTCCCTTACCATGGGCAGGGACCCTTTCCATTAGACCACGCTGCTCAAATCCCCACCTAACCTGACCTTGAACATCTCCAGGGATGGGGCATCCATGACCACTCTGGACCAGTTCCAGTGCCTCATATACTCTGTTTAGCCTACTTATCTAAGAAAAATAGCCTTCTGAGATTACATTCTTTACCACACATCTGAAGCTTTCAATTTCAATCAAATTTGACAAAAAAAATAACAAACTTCAGTTTCTGCTAGTGTCACGGAAACAAGTGGTTAAGGCTATAAAGAAACATCCTGTACACATCCTCACTGAACAAAAGGCTTAACTTTGCTAAGACCCAAATGTAAAGATTTCTGTTCTTACATAACCAAATAGCATACTGATAAACACATCCTTTATGGCTGATATATTATTAACATGTTATACACAGAAGTAACTGTATGTTTTATGGTTAAACAATCCAGAAAAGGGAACCACTACACTTTTTACAAAGGTGAAAGCGTCATGAGTTTCAATCACTATTTTTTTATTGGATACCTGCAGAATGAGGCTTAAAACAGAATGAAAGGAACACAACAAAATGCATCAGCAACATTAAATTTTTCATCAAGTTTATCTCAAAGTGAGTAAGTCCCACTTAGGCAATGCCTTACTGCTTGTAGACAAAGCATCATTTTGGAAATTTCAACTGTACGTTGAACTGGTGCCATAGCAAACAATTATGCTGTAGCCTATATAGCGATTGTCAAATGAAAACACAAGAAAACCCTCCAAAACACTGAAGCCCTTCATAAGGCGTACTTTAGTTCCTCATCTTTGCACAGATTAATAAATATTTACTACAGTTGACCCAAATTACTCTTAAGACTTTCAAGGGTGAAATAGGGGTTAACAAGGCCAAAAGAAACTTATGAACAAAGATATTTGTTGAATTAAAAAAAAAATAAAAAATAAGGAATACACAAGCAACTGGATTCACACAAAATTAGAGGCAATTAGTGAAAAGCCCCTGCCTGACCTAAAACTAAAATAGTGCTTTGTGATCAGGTATGACTGGGGTTTTTCAAGGCACACTGTATCTATGTGTGTTATTGTAACTTGACACACATCCTTTGCTCATTACTGTTAATTATAGTGAAAACCTCCATTAACTGTAGAATAATGTAACAATGAAACCCACATAAACCAACCTTTCCCCATACACTCATATATATAGCAATGATCCTTTGAACTGACAGTTCTGTAAAATAATTTTTCAGTACAATAATTAAGATTATGCTGTTACTTGTATTCTTGCAAAACCAATTGAATACATATTCCATGAGCTATTCTTCCAGCTGCAATAAACAAAAGATGCTCTGAATTCAACCTATTACAAAAACATCTTACTACAGTACTCAAATGATACATTAAATTCATATGCTACATAATTGAAAATAACCTTCCTTAGCTCCTCTATAATTTCCACCACCAGCAAAGACCTAAGCAGAATTTTCAGTACTGCCCCATGTAGCCATTTTCTAAATTCTCTAAGAGGCCCTAATCCTTTCTTTGTGGCATCAGACACCCTCTGCAAGCTTGATGCACCAGCACAGAAGGCTGCTCAAACAAATTTTGCATACCTGATTTTGAATTCTAAACAACACTTTCAACAACCGTTGTTAACCAGCAATTTGAACTGAAAGCATTTCTCTGTTGGTTTTGCCGACCCACAGCCAGATGTCATCAAGTTCCACTAAACGTCACAGATAACGGCAACTGGACCTCTTTGGTTGGTAAACCAGGCTGCTGTTGGTTTTCTTCAGATATTAAGGTAGCAATCAGTGAGAACTTCATGGAGAATCAGCAAGAGTCGTACTTACCATCAAGTTCTACCTCCATGGCATCTCTTTTAAGCTGGCTCTGAACTATGAACCCACACTCCTTCACAAAATCCCATTCTCGGGAAAAGCAGTGAAGAGTGATGAATACATTTATATAATATAAATGTATCTAATAGCAAAGCTAAAACTGCTTATCGGAAATAACTTAATAAAGAATTTTTAATTCAAAATAAAAGTGATGGGTATGAGGATCATTGCAAAATGCGTAGGACTTTGCAACAAAACTTAACATTTTCTTTCCATTTATATTACATTTTGCCAGATTTTCTTTCTCAGTCTTCCCCATCCCCTTGAAAAAAAAATATTTCAAGCCATTATCTCTCGCTTTAAAGCCAAGTGCTAAAGGAATGATTACAGCTATTATGTTCTTCAGCTGTACGCCACCGCAACCCAAATGAAAAGTTAATGCCATGACAACGTAGTATGGTGTACCAGGCCTTCATACTGCACTTGTTGTCCTCTCCTTAAAATGCTGCAGGTCGCCCATTTACTCTCCAAAACAAGCAGGATGAGGACTAGCTACATACCACACACCGTTCATGCCATTCTGCATGCTCCCAAACGTGATTAGCACAGAAAATGCGAGAAGACCAGAAGGCATCTTTCCATACTTAGTCCTGTATTTTTAAAACTGAGTTAGATTTCACATCAGTGTGTTATTCTGTTAATCAAGGGCAGGTATAGCAAAGAAGACAGATGGACATCAGCTACTTTTAAGATTTCTCTTTCTCTTCCCCTCACATCCAGCTTCTATGACACCATCCACTCTGCATTGTATGTGCATTCAAGTGTGCAAACAACAGAGACTTATCTATAAAGAGCAGTTATGTAGCAAAACTGCAAAAGGAAACTTTCACCCTTGTCCAGCTGGTTGAATAACTGCAGAGGCCAACAGCAGCAAGCCTCTAAATACATCCTCTTCTTTTCCCTCCACCCCTGTGTCTCTAATCACTTAGGAAGAAGATAGGAAGATTAACAGAGAGGAAAAAAATAACCAAAGCTGCAGATAACCCTTTAGGACCACAACGTCAGGCTATGAGATGTGGAGCAAAAGGTTAATGCAGCTGTATTTTCAATAATCTCATATACAACTGTACTTAAAGGGGAGGGACGGGTGCCAAGAATGTAAGAAGGAGAAAAAAGGAAATGGTGATGAAGACAAAAATGAATGTCATCTACAGCTGATTCTTTGATCACCTAGACTATCCAGGAAAAGAATATCAGTGGAAATACGCCAGTTTTACTACCAATACGATGCAATTTTTCAATAGAGTATTTTCATTATCATTATCAGAAAATATTTTAGTAAGAATACAGCTGCAGAGGTAACAGCTTATTGAGCTATGCAAAGAATAAAGGTAGTAACCAAAACAGTGACAGAGAGCTACCTTTAGCAGCTAATGCACTGACGAGATTTGGAAAAAAATAAAATATAAATAAAAGTCACTTTCACTAGAAGACAATGTCATCTTCATCCATGTCTCTGAACGGTTGCTATGGGGTTGTGAAGAGAAGGGGGAAGGACAGGGATATGGGTGTGTGTGTGTGTGTGTGTGTTAAAAATCAATCATCTCAGGAAAGCATTGCTTCTTAGAGAGAAAGATCTGGATTTTGACTGTATCCCTAAGAAAACTGCAGACTGCAGAGCTGCTGCCACGCAGGGCAGTGAGGAAGCAGGCAGAGCAGAGGCAGCAGCTGGGGATGGAAACGCCTATTAAATCCTTTAGACAACAGATGGGCAAAGCTTGGCTGGGTTATAAAAAAAAAAAATCACCACCACAATGCATCATGTTTTATTGTCTCACCATAACGAACAACACTTAACACCCACATGCCCAAAGAAGCCCCTCTATGGCTGATCTTCCCATTTTGCTAAATTATAATCTCGAGTTTGAATCCACTTCTGGGGGGCTCCCTATATAATCAATATGCCAGAGCCCATTGCTTATTGCGCCTGACAGTAAAAAAAAAAAAATAAAAAAATCTGGGCTTCTTTTTTAAGGATTTTTCTTCCAATTAATGCTCCCCTGACCTCGAAGTGAATATGCTATCCAAGCAAGCAACAGTAAGTCCAGATCTTAAATGCATTTAGGGGATCTAATTATGTCATGTAGGGCAGAAGCACCTGCTCTCTTCTAATTCCCTCCACCCAGTTTCCTTTTTTTAATATTTCTTACCATTGTTCCATTCAGGAAAATCTGCTAGCAGTGAGTTTCATAAACAAGCTTTAAGAAAAATAATTAAATAACCCCCACCCCCCAACAAAAACACAGCATAATCAGAATGAATTCTGGTACCAATACGCTATTTTTCTTTTATTTCAGACCCTACACACAAAACCCACCAGCCCATCCATCCTTATTTGCTAAATACGCACAGTAGTTAGTGCCACAGACATACTGTACATATTTCCACCCCCCTAACTGCACCTTAAGGACTACACCCTTTTCAATCATGATGTCATGAAATACTGCTGGTGACTCCCTCCCCCCCCCCCGCCCCCCCCCCCCCCCCCCCCCGGTATTACAGGCTGTGAGTCTTTCATTTCAATATAATTTGATTAAAAAGGAAATGCTCCTAAGTAGGGCAGTGAAAAAAATTGGCATGAAAATTCAGCACAAGAAGATCATCTATTTATTTCTCTGCATGCACTCTGACTGTCATCAGAACAACACCCATTAGCAGCAGTAATGAACAGAAAGCATCCTGGCTTTTTTTTTGTTGTGTTTTTTTTTTTTAAAAAAAAAAAGGAAGAAAAGAAAGAATCAAAATAAAAATTAAAAACGGATACAGGCAAAAATCCCCTTCAAATATAATCTCCACTAAATTATCAAATGAGGAAGCCTGAACCCTCAAATATTCCATCCCCGACACTTCACTCGCTGCTACAGCAGCTTCACCCTAGCGCCGGTGCTGCTGCAAAAGAACCAACCTGTCTGTCCTTTTCCTAGGGTTTTTTCCAAACGATAGGGTCCAACATATTGTGCATGTTGAGCTCCGCTGCCTTCTTTCCCTGTTGATGTCATCTCTATCTAGATCTGTAATTCTGCAACGTGTATGTGCTGATGAGCTGGAATTTTTCTCTCCGCAGTTCTTTAAATTCCCACTTTGCAGCTGTGCAAGCAAAGCAGTATTTCTCTTTGCTTTAGTCCACTTGGTTGCAGATTTTTCTCTTCCTTCTCTTTCTTCCTTTTCTCTGCCACTCGTGTGTTTTCTGCCCGAGCCTGCCTGGGACGCTGATGGATGAGTTATTTTAATGTTCAAAGAGGGGGATCTACGATCCAAGCCCAAGGAGCATGATGCTTGGTGATCTGAGCTCCGCACGCCTTGTTCTCCCCAGGAGCTGTTCAAGGGAGAGCCAGAGCTGGAGCAGCGGAAGAGCTGTGGCCGCAGCTATGATTGACATGCAAAGCAGCCAATTGCCTCGTCTCACACCTCTTTCTTCCCGCCTCCTTCCACTACCTTTTCTTTTCCACCAGCAGCAGTTACTGCTTCTGTCTGCTACAGAGCATCATGATCAATGACAACAGTAAACACCTAAGTTTATCAGTCTATTAATAAGGTACAAATAAATATAGTTTAATTTGTATTTTTTTTGAGACCCAAACATACACTTTTTTTCTCTCTGAATTCTACTCCACAATGCAGCTGTATTTCCAGAATACTAAAGAAAGGCTGAGATTCTGGAGGACCTACATCATCTGTGGGTTTTAATGGGAGCCTTTGGGGAGGGAGGGAGAAGAAAAGGGGAAAAATGGCCAATCCTGTAACCAGTGACAGACCTACTGTTGAGTATGATGGGAATAAATAGACTTCAGGTCCTTACACAAGCAGATAAAAAATGGCATGGCCACTATCTTAATTAGAAACACAGCAGAATATCCAGGAACTAGAAAGCAATAGGGACTGACTCCCAGATCCACAGGCCCCATACTAGCAATGTAAGAAAACTTTTGTTGTTTTTGTCCAAGTACTTAGGCCTGGTTTTAACCTTTAGAGCTTGATGAGTTGGATGAAATTAATGACTCTGCAGATATGCTTCAAGTTAGGCATAAGCCTGTGTATTTTCTGGATTCAGGACCAAACAACACTTTCAGCCAGATTCCAAGGCTATCAAGCTGAAATCATTATACATACACAAGTTCAGTTTTTGTAGAATCATAGAATCATACAATGGTTTGGGTTGGAAGGGGTCTTAAAGATCATCCAGTTCCAACCCCCCTGCCATGGGCAGGGACACCTCCCATCCAGCCTGGCCTTGAACACTTCCAGGGAGGAGTCATCCACAGCTTCCCTTGGGCAACCTTTGCCAGCACCTTACTACCTTCATCATGAAGAATTTCTTCCTAATGTCTAATCTAAATCTTCCCCCTTCTAGTTTAACAGGATTCCCCCTCATCCTATCACTACTTGCCCTTGTAAAAAGTCCCTCCCCAGCTTTCTTGTAGCCTCCTTTAAGTACTGGAAGGCTGCTATAATGTCTCCATGAGCCTTCTCCAGGCTGAACAACTTAATAGCTTCAGCCCTGATCATCTTCAGAACCCTCCTCTGGACTCATTCCAACAGTTCCATATCCTTCTTATGATGGGGATTCCAGACCTGAACACAGTACTCCAGGTGGAGTCTCACGAGAGCAGAGAAGAGGAGGAGAATCAACACCCTTGACCTGCTGGCCACACTTCTTTTGATGCAGTCGAGGATACAGTTGGCCTTAGAGTCTGCGAGCACACGTTGCCAGCTTATGTCAAGCTTCTCATCGACCAGCACCCCCGATTCCTTCTCCACAGGGCTGCTCTCAATCCTGTTGTCCTCCAGCTTGTATTGAACCTGTGAATTGCCCCGACTCAGGTGTAGGACCCAGCGCTTGGCCTTGTTGAACCTCATGATGTTCACACAGGCCCACTTCTCCAGCTTGTCCAGGTCCCTCTGGACGACATCCTATCCTTGTGGCATGACAACTGCCCCACTTAGCTTAGCGTCGTCTGCAAACTTGCTTAGGGTGCACTTGATCTCACTGTCTATATCACTGATGAACATATTAACAGCACTGGTCCCAGTACGGACTCCTCAGAGATGTCACTTATTACGGATCTCCATCTGGACATCGAGCCGTTGACCATTACTCTACTTATGCGGTCATCCAACAAATTCCTTATCCACCGAACAGCTTACCCATCAAACCCATATCTCTCCAATTTAGAGAGAAGGATGTTGCGGAAGACTGTATCAAAGGTTTTACAGAAATCCAGATAGATAACATGCATTGCTTTTGCTGTGACTGCTGATGTGGTCAATCCATCATAGAAAGCCACTAGATTGGTCAGGCAGAACTTGCCCTTGATGAAACCACGCTGGCTGTCTCAAATCACCTCCCTGTCCTCCATGTGCTTTAGCATTGCTTCCAGGAACATTCTAGAAGGAATTTTTGCCTTCTCTCCTCCACTACAGGCAAAAAACTGATCATGATATCATCATCAAAATGCAACTGAGACACAAAACACAGCAAGGATTCTTCAGTCAGAGAGGGAAGCCTTGAGAAGCCTGTAAAAGGAAGAATAAGGAGAGGGAAAAACTTGAACAAGCCATATCATTATCTGTTGCTCATTAAGAGAAATTATTATTTCAGGTTTGTTTATTTTTGGGGTTTTTTTAAAAGATGAAATCTTACATTTTTTTAATATCTGTATCTACAGACAGCAAATGCTGATGTAAGTTGGAATAAAACTAGAAATAGGCTCTCTACCTCTATCACAGACAACACAACTCTACCCAACAGACTGCAGAGGACTAACAAGAGGAGGAGGTGGGAGGAAACCAGACCAGTGTACTGAAACCTTAAACCAGTTTAAATGTATCCTGTCTGCTCAGGAAACAAAACCTCGAGACTGGCTTTGACCTTCCCCTGCTTTGCTCTTTATGGTTCATCTTTGCTCACTTCCAGGCTGTGCTTCTTCAGAGATGTTGCAGCACACTCCACAACACCCTAGCTTATCCCCATTCCTCTGCTTCCCCCTCCAGACCTCACCCCATGTGACCACCCAAACTCCTTCCCTACTGTGAGGCTGCCTTAGCCTTTTACCAACAGCAGCCTCTGCCCCCTCCAGCCCCACAGGTGTTTACTTTCTTCCCCTACAAAACTCAACTTCAAATCACCATTTCTCCAAGCTCCCTTCACCAGATCTTTCATTGAACATTGTTCTTCCCCTACCTCACCGCAAGCCCATCAGAGGCTCCTATTTAATCCTTCCTCCTCCTCACACTCCCACCCGTCTCCTCTCCTAGCCCGGTGCATTCACCTCCACACCTGAGCTCACAGTCCCTCACCAAAAAGGAAGGAAAGGCAGCAGGGGAGACCGATGTCAACAGCTGGGGCAGCCCTTCCCCATGCCGTGCTGCCTTCCCTTCTGCCCCACACACCCCACAGGACCGAGCAGAGAGAAGAGTGGAGGCAACAGACCCTGCCAGCAGCCCTGGCCATGTGGTGTGAGCACCACTCTTCCCACCAAAAGTGGTGCTCGCAGGAGAAGGCTGTTGAAGTCCACCTCTGGACTGTGGGGTGGACTCATAAGACCAATGGCTGAATGGGAGGCTGACAAGCCTGGGGTCAAGGGGTGAGGCACAGCCTGCCCATAGTAGAAAGAGAATCTGCCACACATGTGGCACAGGACTTGGACCTGACAGCACTGACAGATCACAGAATCAGTTGGTTGGAAAAGACATTTGAGATCATCAAGTCCGACCGTACCTGTCCACTACTAAACCATATCCATGAGCACTTCATCTAGCTGTCTTTTAAATACCTCCACAGATGGTGACCCAGCCACCCCCCTGGGTAGCCTTTTCCAGTGTCTGACAATTCTTTTGATGAAGAAATTTTTCCTGATGTCAACCCAACTACAAGGCCTAGCAACATCAGGATGGATTCAATGGGACAATCGGGTACATCGTTGAAAAAATATCCCTGAAACTTGAGGCGGAAAGCACCTTCCACTCATGCCATCCCACAGGGTCTTTCCCTTCCTTACAAGTCACAGAATCATAGGGGAGAATCATAGAGTGGGGGAGATCAGGTCAGGATGGAGCAGTTCAAGGTGAGGCACTGTGGTGGGAGAAGCACTCTCCTGGCTGGACTATTGGCTACAGAAATCAAGTTTTAGGGGGAATTGAGATTTATTTGTGTTATATTTTCAGACCTTTAACCTTAGACCTTTAAGTGCTGCATCTGTGTTCTCCCCTGGCACCCCCACTATTAAAAGGTCCCTGCACAGTAAGGGGCAATACTGAGTTACAGGAATGTGAGCACAACTTTCAGAAAAAGGATTAGACTGTTTGTCTAAATTAGCAAATTATCCACACTACCTTATTAACAATGCAGGGGGAGAATATCGACATAGATCTTTACACTTACCATCTTTTTAAATTCCATGATTTGTATTTTAAGGCCATTTAATACGACATTTTTATGTCTGTATGTAGATAAACTGTATGTGGGTCATGATAGCAATAGAAAGATGAGCAATCAGACAATATTGTCCATCCAGTACCCAAATTGTGTATTTTTCAGTTTGCTTTCATTGGGCATTAGGGAAAATGAGTTATGAAGCCATGGATGTTACAAATCCCCACCTTGTACTACAAAATATGTGCCATTGTCATGGCTTGAATAAGATCAAAAAACTTGGTAAAGTTCGTAGGATCCTGCCTAGGAAGGTCGGTGACTTTTTAACACAAAACGATAAAAACCCAGCAAACTCAAAAGCCCCACATCACAAAAAAAAATCCCCCAAACCCAACCAACCAAAAGAAACCCCACCACACCTTCTTGGTCTCATTTAGCTATTTGTTATTTTGATTCCATAGGAATATTCTTCTGTATGGCCCATTGCAACAATATTGATCTTTCATCCTGAACTCTTTTTGAAAAAATGTTTGGCTGCTTCTCGATTCCTGAATAAACAAATGCAGCTTATTTTATTTGTTTATAAAGAGCAAAATCCCATTTATCTGTACCCCTTTGATCTGAAACTTACTCCTTTGAATCTAGGTTATGTCCCCGTGGTGTGATTTACTTATACAATAACTCTCAATTATTTGAAGCTCTGTTTATCCAAATATTTTGATGTTCCAAAAGTGTTTTGAATAAACAGGGCTCTGCTGTTGTTAGATATATCAGACATCTTTGGGGATGCATGATTTCCCCTGACCTTATTCTGTATCATCTTGTGCTTAAATGAATAGACAGTGTACACTTAAGTGTATAGTTGTGTGTTGACACCATCTTCAGTACTTATACTTCTATCCCCATTAATTATTTTTCTTTCATTGTCCTCATTAAAGGACTAAATTCCTGAAATTTCACTCAGGAAGGATTCAACAGAGGTGCCAGCAGAAGTTTTACTGATTAGGGAGTGAATTAGAAGTAATTGTCTAGAATTTTGTTCATTTTTGTCATACTTCTGAAAGAAAGCAAAGTAAAATTTTCTGCATTTTTTGGCATTTTTTCCCACTTCCATTGAAACTAGCTTGTGTCTAATGAAAGTCCTTATGTTCATTTGTTTTCTTAGATGCTTGGCATTGCCTTTCTTTTTATCCCCATGAGAGTTTTCAAGGTCAAGATGGATCATGAAATAGTGCAAGAAGCTAGAGGAAAGAACAGGTCCATTTTATTAAATATTTTTCACTTGTTCATTTTAATGTATTTGTGGAATTCATAATTAAAAAAAGGTGTCAATTTTCCAGGAAAAGGCAACAATAAACTAGTGTACTTAGCATAGAATGAATCAATGGTCATTACATGGAAGAATAATTTCATACCAACTAGGGATTTGTCTCCAGTTAGAATAACCTAGTAGCTAATACGAATGATAAGGACATATTTAAGAAAAATGGGGCAAAAATATTGAGTATTTTCAATGCCAGGATCCATTATGACATCCTGAATTACATGTACCATCCACATACCTACGGACACATAAGACCCCTTTGATAATTGGTATTGGGAATAAAATATATTGAGAACTAACCTCATTGTGTAAATACTCCATCATAGACTGAGTCAGATATTTGAGGGACATTTAGGCATCGGTACTGTTGACAAATTGATAATATCTATATTGAGAATTAATTTATCTATCTGCAGACTCTCCAAACAGATGCTAACAGGGAATTTTTCCCTTTTGCCTGAGATAGTTACCATCTTCCTAAAAAGTCCAAGTAGACCCTAAAAAAAGAAATAAATAGGTTTCAGCAAATGGATAAAATTTCCAATTCTTAGAACACCCTCAGAGTTCAGACACTTTCTACTAGCCACCAAGTGTGGCAGAACTTGAACTAGTTAACACTGGCTATTGGAAGACAGTGTTTCCACAGTGTCCCACTTTAGAGGCTCCTAAACTGGTCTACCTCACTCAGCAGAGGTATTCCATTATTGTATTTAGATAGACACTTTGGAATTTTTTCTGTTGTTGTTGTTATTAATTATTGTTACTATTATTATGGATTTAGCTATTTTTATTAGGGTACTTGGTGTTCTATATGTTCTAGTACCTCACTTCTAAGGTTCACACAGAAAAATGATCTTTGTCATCTTTGTTTCAAGCTAGGTGAAGGTAAAAGCTTGTAAAATATTTAATAACCAAACAGATAACTGCTTTCACAGTATTACTTGCTCTGGACTGTGGATTTTCTTTATCCCTTTGAAAGTATTAAAGTCCTTTTCTCAAGCCTGCTGCTGTCACTACCTGTGCCTCACAGAACTGTTAAACTGTTAAGGAACAAAAGGGCTCTTTCCAGATTAGTAAGACAGTGTGAAGACCTCTGTGTGAAGTTTTTTTCATACACTGAATTTTGTTTTTCATAAAAATATGAATACTGTATGCAGACACATTCATAGGTTCAATATGTGAAGCTTTTGGCTGGATCTTGATGGAAGTCAAACTTAAAAGCCATCAGATACTTCAGGGTGAGGGTGGATCTCTGGTCACTGACCTGTCTTTGAGGTACAAGAGACCAAAAGGATGTCATCATGGTTTGTCAGATCCACCTACCCTAATACCAAGTCTCCCACAATGCCTGTAAACACAAACTCAGGAAAAAATAAATCCAGGGTGAGTAAGCCAAAAGTTGTTTCTGTGTGTGTTGTAGTCCTCAATAGAATTCTTTTCCATCTGCTTGTTTTTGTCTTCCCTTAAAAACTTGACACTATGACAGATGACCAGCTATCTCTTCAGATTATGCGCATACTTCTCAGAAGACAATGAATCCTTGAGATAAGTAACATACATTGATCAATGCTCAAGAACACCGAAAAGCGTTGAAAATTATGAGTAAGGCACCATTCTTGAAATCCTACAGCTTTATGGAGCAATTCCAGCTGCAAAGTGACTGCTCAGGATGCCTAGAAACAGTAGAGCTGAGAGATTGGAGCATTTGGTGGTTAACAGGTAGAAAATAGCTATGTGGAAACACACACAGTTTCTGGCTATGCTATTCTATGTGGCTTCTGCCATAAAATGATATGTGCAGCCTGATCAGAAGCTGATGGACTTCATAATGAAGTGACTGTTGCACACATATTAACAGCTATCGTGAATATTTTATTTGCACCGTAACAATATGCAGGGAAGTTGTATGATGTCAAATACACTGAATAAAGCAAACTTTCTAGATTTTATTACAGTTATGTTCAGTGGAACATTCAGTCAACATCCTAGAATATCCCTGCATTCACTCTAGAGATTTTGGATAGCCTAAGAAGTTTTTACCAGGAAGAAAAAGCAAAACTATTAATTCTCTAGACTTCTACCAGAGAAAGTAAGATGTAGAATTTAAGTTAAATGTGCACAGTAGTTTTAGCTGTATGTGCAACATGAGGTTCTGATGAAAAAGGTATCAAGATATACTGTACAATTGGGTATGAATACATGGATGGATGCATGTTTCGTGTGTGCACAAAGGGGTACTTAAGAGATAAACCAGGGAATGTATCTATTGGGCTGAGAGTAACATACAAATGAACTGAAGCAATGCAGTATGTGTATGTTAGAAGAATATATATCATTCTCAATCCAACAGCCTGAGAGAGGCAAGGCTTTTGCCATACCATAAGCCCATGTCCATCCATTATTGAGGCTGAAGATATATTGTAAGCAGACATACACACAGAAAGCACAGGTATCCACTACACATCTAAATATATACACATAAACACTACCTATCTGCATGGTTGGGTATACAATTCTTTGATGGAAACTCAGAATATTCATGTAAGCACAGAATCATAAAATCATAGAATTGCCTGAGTTGGAAGGGACTCAAAAAGGTCATCGAGTCCAACACCTATCCCTACATTGGACACTCCCAACATTCACACCATGTGACTGAGGACATTGTCCAGATGCCTCTTGAATGCTGGCAGACTCAGTGCCATGACTACTTCTCTGAGGAGATGTTCCAGTGCTCTACCACCCTTTGGGTGAAGAGCCTCTTCCTAATATCCAGTCTAAACCTCCCCTGGCATGTCTTCCTGCCATTACCTCTAGTCCTATCATAGGTTGCAAGAGAAAAGAGATCAGCACGTGTTTCACCTCCCTCCCTTGTGAGAAGGCAGTAAACAGCTATGAGAGCCTCTCTCAGTCTCGTCTTCTCCAGGCTGAACAGACCAAGTGACTTCAGCCTCTCCTCATACGACTTCCCGTCTAAAACCTTCCCCAGCTTTGTGGCCTCCTCTGCACACTGTCCAGTAGTTTGATGTCCTTTTTATACTGTGGTGCCCAGAACTGCACACAGTGCTCAAGGTGGGGCTGCAGCAGTGCAGAGTAGAGCGGGACAATCACCTCCTGGCAATGCTGTGATTGATGCACCCCAGGACACAGTTGGCCCTCTTGGCTGACAGGGAACACTACTGGTTCACGTTCAACTTGCCATCAACCAGAACCCCAGGTCCCTCTCCACAGGGCTGCTCTCCAGCCTCTCCCTCCCCAGTCTGCATGTGTATGCAAGGTTGCCCTGTCCCAGGTGCAGAACCCGGCACTTGCCCTTCTTAAATTTCCTGCTGTTGGTGATTGTCCAGCTCTCCAACCTGTCAAGATCCCTCTGCAGGGCCTCTTTGCCCCCAAAGTGTCAACAGCTCCCTTCAGTTTTGTGTCATTGGCAAACTCCATCAGTAAATCTTCAAGTCCTTCATCCAGGTCATTTATGAAGATATCGAAGAGCACTGGCCCCAGAACAATCCCTGTGGGACCACAGTAGTGACCGGGCACCAACCTGATATAACTCCATTCACCCTGACTCTTTGAGCCCGACCCATCAGCCAATTTTGCACCCATCATATTATGTGTTTATCCAGCTGTATTCTGGACATTTTACTTATTAGAATAAACATAGGTAGGACTGATGGCCTTACCCTTCTCCCCTCTCAGACTGAGCAGGATGGAAGTCCGTTATTGAGAACATATATATACATGTATGTGCGCAAGGTGGCTGTCTCCAGCAACTAGACTCATAAAGTCAATCCGTGCAGTAGTTGGCTCCTGGATCCCAGTCTTCTCAGTTGTTGGCACCAAGACATACAAACCAGCCAGGGCTATGCTCCCACTCCACTGTCCAACTCCCATGCTCCCACACCTAGAGATGCATAGGTGCCCTCACACCCAGAGTTGACCCTTAGAGACCCACTCACCCCCTTGCTCACAGGTCACTTCACCTGCTCACCAGCTGTTTTGACTTAATCTTTGCTAGTGATTACACACTCCCATTCCCACACTTGATCAGTTACTGCACCACAGACACACAGGCCCTCCAGCCTATTGTCTGTCTCCAGTTGCTGGACTCACACTCCCAGAACAGAGACCTCTCATCCAGGAAAGAATTAGAAAAGAGTTTAATAAGAACACAGGACAGACTGTGCTGATCAGGCAAAAGGCATAGCCAGACAGGCATTCTAACTAGCCAATTATGTATATGCAACTGGCCATTTTTATTCACTTATCCCTCTATCTTCCCACTTCTATCCATCCCCAAACCACCTAAACCTCTCCCTTTCTTCAGCTTTGGTTCTTCCTCTAAGCACCCTATAAGTAGTCCTCTGTGATCCATAATTGCTTTTCTCTTGTATCCCATAATGCGTTCCACTTCTAAGTATTGAGCCCTATAGTCCAAAAGCTGATTGGAGAGTCCTTGATTTGGATTCTGGCCAGACCTTGTGCCCCTTTGCTCCTCTGGCTTGTGCTGATGGCCCCTGTGATGGGAGTAAGCCAGCAGGTTATTATTTGGACACCTCCCTCATGTTGCTGTCTCTCTGAGCTCCTTCATTAGCTTTTATCAAACAACTTAACATAGTATATGTTATGCTTTTGGACCAATCTTTTTTTTTGACTACAAGAGGCACCTGGTTTCTTAGATACCATAGCTTGCCATTCCTACTGCAGGAAGAATTGCAGAAATGACCCTCAGACAGGAACCATGATCTAGAGGTGTGCTGTGTCTCTTGAAAGATAATGCATACCTGGCATTTGGCACGTAGTGCAAAATAGCAAAGTGTGTAGATTTGTCACGATTCAACACCTACTGGGAATTTAAGAAGATGACATTGAGCCTCAAGTTGCACAAAATGCTGGAAAGAAAGGTTAGAGGCAAAGACAGTCCAGCAACGGTTGACAATGGCAAAATGGTAAAAGATCCCTTGCTCCATAAAAATGCACTATTCCAGGCATTTGAGAAAAGATATGCAAAGAGACTGATGCAGTGAATAAGTGGGACTTTGCTCTCTGTATTCACAGCAGTCTCAGAAAACAAAAGGTATGACTCCAAAACAATAGAAGAGTGCTAAGATAAGTAGTAGGGAAATGGAAGGAGTCAAGAATCTGAAGCCACTATGCACCAGTGATTGCTCTATATCTATTCATCAAATTGCCATAAATAGTAGCTGCAACTGGAAAAGGTAAGTTTTTAAGACTGATCCCATGAGGCAGTTCCTGACTTAGGACAGTTGTTAGGATGAAAAGTGCTAGATAGGAGTATGTAAGCAACAGCCATCAAGCATGACAGTGGAAGCAAGCGTAAAGCATAGTAAGAGTTTCATCTGATGAAAGAAGGTAAAGAACTGATGAACAATTTGAGGAGTCAACAGGATATTGTTCATCAAAAAAACAAAAACAATGTGGCCAGCAGGACAAGGGAGGTGATTGTACCCCTGTGCTCAGCCACACCTCAAGTACTGTGTTCAGTTCTGGGCCCCTCAGTATAAGAAGGACATTGAGGTGTTGGAGTGCATCCAGAGAAGGGCGACGAGGCTGGAAGAACAAGTCCTGTGAGGAGGGGCTGAGGGAACTGGGGTTGTTTAGCATGGAGAAGAGGAGGCTAAGGGAGACCTCATCACTGTCTACAACTATCTGAAAGGAGGCTGTAGCAGGGTGTGTGTTGATCTCTTCTCACAAGTGACAGGTGATAGGACAAGAGGAAATGGCCATAAGTTGCACCAGGGGAGGTTAGACTAGATATTAGGAAGAATTTCTTTACAGAAAGGGTGGTCAGGCACTGGAACAGGCTGCCCAGGGAGGTGGTTGAGTCAGCATCACTGGAGGTGTTTAAAAAACAGGTAGATGAGTTTTTGAAGGACATGGTTTAGCAGAAGATCAGTATGGTTGGACTCGATGATCTCCAAGGTCTTTTCCAGCTGGAAGATTCTATGATTCTTCTACAACCAGTTTCGCAAGCAAGAAGGGAGAGGCTGTTCTGAAGACTTGTGTACTGAAGTCTGTTAATTGGTGCAAGTGGTCAAGATACTCATTTATATCACAAAGGAAAACCAACATAATTTTCTTTAAAATGTATTCCCTAACTATACCAATCATTTTTTCAATTGAAAAAGAAACCGAACAAAACTAACAAAAAACATATACTGAAATGCTAACTACTTTCCCAGTAACTGAATTTTCTTTAGTGCCTTTCTGCTTGGTAACAAAGACGCCCAAACACATTCAGTATGGGAGCACCAGATACTAGATGCCATATTTACTAGATACTAGAATAATATTATTAGATAGTAGAACAACATTTAGACAATTGAGCTATGCTAATGCTGCTAACATAAAAGTACAACTAGTATTTATCATAAACTAAAAAATCCAAGTCCAGATCCATGAGGTATTGAGCAGAGTAATCCAGAATATGGGAGGTTGAAGCACTTTCCCTGCCTCCCCAAAGAGCAAAGAATTGTAGAAGAGGATTTCAAACCCTCTGGAACCTATGTTTTAATGACTTTTCTTTTTTTTTTTTAAAAAAAAGGAAGTTCTGAAGTTTCTGTAGAACAATTCAAGCACCAGAAGGCCACAGTTCCTAGTTCCATAGGTGCCATGGTTTAACTCAAGCTCATGCAGGTGCCCGTTAACCCAACCAAGAATCATGCAGGTGCCCGTTCACCTTCCCCTTCTCTCCCCCTCCCTGGCCTTTACAGTGGGATGGAGAAGAGAATGAAAAAATGTATAACTCGTGGGTTGAGATAAAGAACAATTTAATAGGACAGCAAAAGGGAGAGATGATGATGATGATGATGATCATGATCATGATGATGATGATCATGATCATGAAGAAGAGTGGAATATACAAGCCAAGTGATGAGCGATACAATTGCTCACCACCCAATGAAAAATTATTAGCCTATCCCCAGCAGCAACCCCTCACCCCTGGCCAACTCCACAGTTCATATACTGTGCATGATGTTATCTCATATCCAATATTCCTTTGGCCAGCTTGGGTCAGCTGTCCTGATTACTTGTCCTCCCAGATTTTCAGAGAAAATACCAACCTGTTGGGAAAGCCTCTAGCAAAATAAAACAATACGCAGAAGAAAGTTACGAGGATGACTGAAAGGTGAACAGCGGTGCTTTTTAAATCTCCACCTACTGGCGGTATAAAAAGTTGAAAGAAACTGTAGCATTGTAGTGATTAAATGATTCAGCTGGAACAGGAAGAAAGTGTTACAAACTGGTTGAATAAAAAAATTTGGAAAAAAAGACTCTGTCCTGTCACACAGGTTTTGCTTTTGATTTATTGCATGAACTTGGGCAAGTCACTCTGACCAAGAATTACCAAACCAACAAATGAGTTTATGTGTCACAGATATTTGCCGCTCCACTGGCACAGGCCCAGTTACCAAAAAGTGCAGAGCCACAGACCTCCTAAACACTGGTACTTTTAAAAATAGCTAAAATTTGGCAACCCACAGTTGAGCTGTCTAAAATACCATTTCTTCCCTGAGCTTCCTGTTCTTTGTTTAATTCTTTCCAGAAGATATTTCCAAGTCACCTGCTTTCTATGATGTACTTGCAGATACTTAAAAAGGATCCTTGAAAAGTCTGAGATTCTTAAAAATGTTCTATCAGAAATTAATTCTTGCATATTATTTAGGGGTTTTCACCTGCTTAGAAAGGAGAACAAACACACTAAATGCAGGACTGAAGGATGACCCTATTTTTCAATATGGTCAGTTTTTACTGACCTTTTCAACAGCTTCATAATTTCATAAGTGACCTGGATGTTGGGATCAAGAGCACCCTGATGAAGTCTACAAATGACACCAAGTTGAGTGGGAAGGTTGACGCTCCAGAGGGAAGACCTGGACAGGCTGAAAGAGTGAGCTGGTGGTAACATTATGAAGTTCAATAGGGATAAGTGTAAGGTCTTGCACCTGGGAATACATAATCCTGAAGTGCAGTTCAGACTGGGCTCCACCTGGCTGGAGAGCAAGTCTGTGGAGAAGGATCTGGTGGTCAACAAATTCAACATGAGTGAACAGCGTGCTGCAGCAGCAAAGAAGGTCAGCAGAATGCTGGGGTGCATCAAGAAAGACACCACCAGCAGAGATAAAGGTCATTATCCCACTCTGCTCAGCATTTGTTAGGTTTCACTCAGAGAACTGTGTTCAGTTTTGGTTCCCCCTGTACAAAAAAAGATGTGGACAGGTTGGAGAGGATCCAGAGAAGGGCCACTAAGATGATTGGAGGACTGGGAAACTTTCCATATGAAGCAAGGCTGATAAAACTGGGTTTGTTCAGCCTTGAGAAGAGAAATCTTAGGGGAGGTCTTTTTACCATGTACCTGTACATAAAGGGTGTCTACCAAGAGGATGGAACTCCCTTTTTATAAAGAGTCACATGAGAAAGGCATGGAGTAATGGATATAAGTTGCTTCTCGGGATATTCCAATTGGATTCCAGAAGAAAATTTTCACCATAAGAACAGTTAAAAGTTGGAATAATCTCCCCAGAGAAGTGGTGATTCTTCTGCACTGGACAGTTTTAAGGCTCAGCTTGATTTGGTTCTGGGCAATCTCATTTAAACTTTCTATTATCTACAACGTTGGACCAAATGTTCCCTGAGGTCCCTTCCAACCTGGCATTCTGTGGTTCTATGATTCTGTGAACAATTTTGATGAAAAGCTGAGACACAACTGCTCTGAGGAATGGTTCATGAACACCATGGGAACAGCAGCACACAAATTAGCATGAATGAGTTTTTCAAATTTCTCCTGCCATGGCAAAAGTTATTCTCTCAGAAAAGCAGTATATGAGATCACCTGCTCTTTTTTTTTTCCAATATGGTTAGTAGGTCACATACATTCAAGGATAGATTGTGCCCTCTAGGCACGGGCTTGCCTCAGATACAGTACAGCACATACTATAAAAGGAGAGTCCCAGAAGGCTTTTTTTTTTCCTCTGCCTTTTCCACCATGATCTTTTTACATCTTTTCTTTATGTCATCCTTTTTTTGAACATCCAGAATTTCAGGAAATGCTAAGAAAATGGCCTCAATAGATATAATGTTGTTCTTTTGAGGGCATCATAAGGGGAAAATTCCAGATTCTGTCTTTAGTTTTTATACACATAAATGTGAATAAGAAAATGTCTTGGCAGTAATTCACTATTAAACTGACAGATAAAAGCCTATGGAATTTAAACAGTTTGTCATCATATGGGAGACTTTTCTTTCCTTCACCTCTTTTCTTTGCACATCTCCTGATATGGCTTCTTGATTTCAGAATGGCAAATCTGTAAAATACAAAATGAAAAAAATATATCCTGGAGAAACCCCAAAATCTAAATCTACAGTGTTCATTATGGCTAGGTAGAAAATAAATCTCAAGTGCTTCCCTCATGACAAGACTTGCATAGCACTTGTTAAAAAAGAAAAGAAGACTTTTGAATTAAATGTGTGCCCTCATCAGTTCATACATGTAGCTCCCATTAATGTTGATGAAAATTACATGGGTGCACCAATGGGACAGTAGGTCTCTGGCTGAGTTAGAAATGTCTGCAGGAAAAGAGCAGCAAAATAGTAGTGTCTTTACAGCATTATCTCTCTTTCCCAGTACTCCAAGAGATGTTTTAAAATGCCCTAACTCAACAGAAGTTTGTGCCTTTTTTACTGATGGGAATTTTCTAACCTCAAGTTATTTCATTAAATAATACCACTGGTATTTAAAATGTCAGATTCTAACTGCATTTCCTGGAGTGAAAGCTGAATACTAGTGCCCGAAGGAAACTTTTATAGCATCGATTAACTGTGACCATTTGTAGAATTGACAGAGAGCTGTGTAAAATCTTTATTCTGACTTTTAGATGTGAGTATTGTGCGTCATTTTTATAACATGCAAGCAAACAATGATGTACTTTTTTATTCCAGGTCAGAACAACTATACCCAAGCAGATAAATCACAGAGGCTGACATTAGCAGTCCCAGAACTTGCAAGAACAAGATGAGAGAGGCCATAGAAGTATTTCATTGGGTTTTCCATTTACCCTGCTTCTATTAAGAAAAGCAAAATATAACTAAAATGAAAAACACACAAATCATGTGGAAAGAAATATTAGTGAAACAAACCTGAAATGTAATGGTAGAAGTAAGTAAAATATCTTTAATAAACTTAGACGGGAATAGCATCATACGTCTCTTAAGAGTCAAAAGACAAGGTCCTGAGCAGGTATAAATAGATTTTTAAAAAATGTACCAAGTAAACAAACATCTGTGGTGGTAAAGTCAAGACCTAATCTCAACACTGTTCCTATTCTGGTGGAAATTCTTGCAAAAAAAGAACACATTTTTTAAAAGGGGAATTCCTACTGCACGTATGTTGTTCATGTCAGCGTTTACAAACTATTACATTTTATGTTACACTTTAATATAGAGATCCAGACATGAGTAACAGCTGTGTCTGAAGAAGCACTGATCAGACCTAACCATGTGACAATCCCTCTTCCAGCGATGACTTTCCCCAGTTCACAGACTTGTAGTACAGACAGATAAAATAATTTACCAAGCACCATTTAAGATGCTAAAAACAACTTTGGAGTCCCAATTCAGCAGCCACAAGACAGGTTTTTTTTTGTCTATTTCTTGCCAAAAGCCATGAAGTCTTGGGACAGTCAAAAGCAAAATAACCCACCAAAATACTTTCTCCCAAACCTTAGCAACTTGGTATGTGTTATGAAGTGCATCTGGTTATTGATGATGTGAAATCAAACTGACCATCTGAAAGGAGACACATAGAAACAATTTTGCTTGTGAAACAGAGAATCATGAAGAGGTGAAAACCAAAAGGGTCAAGGTACTGTTCTTGTTCCCATTATAGCAAAAATTGTGCTCTCAGTAGCAACAGTTAAAGATACTTGCTACTCATAGGGACCCTGGCTAGAGCTCTAGGTGGCATGAACAGGAACGGGGACACACAGGATAAGATACATGAAAGTAAAATATATTAAAAAAGGAAAAGATTCAGGTCTAGGGACAAACTACATTGAATCCTTGAGAGACATATATTGCAGACTTATGGCTAACTTTTTGGCGGAAACTCGGTTCTGTGTCAACCTAAATCAGATATATGAGTTCCAAAATCACTTACATAAATTTCCACTCTGCCTGTAAAGATTTGGATAATTACAAGTCAAATAATCTGGATAATTACAAGTCAAAAACTTCTTGCCCTCTCATGCAGAAACCATGCTGCTAGCTCCGCTAGTATTAGTAATGGTACAATGCATTTGAGCTATTCTCAGCTATCCATACAACTGTGTAAAATAATGTAGTATGTTACCTTTGTGTTCTGTATTGTTTTACGCAAGGTCTTGAAAACAAATATGCTCATGATTCACCTCAAACCTGGAATTTCTTAGGTGGTTCTCCCAGCTGGCCAATAATTCATGGTCTCACAGAGTCACAGTATTGAATGATCATTTATACTGTGACACGTGTGGAGGGCACAATGTACCTTGGTGAGGTTTGGCACCTTCCCTATGTATACCATATTTCCTTTCTATCTTCTTTCACATCTTACTCCACCCTCCTACTGATAAGGCACCGAGTGCAAATGTGTGTTACTACCCTCTAGTGGTCAACGTGGCAAAGTTAAAAGTCCTACTAAAGACGGCTGGGGTAGAGGGTCCTGATCTCAGCCTGCAGACAGGTTTTGCAGCTAATATTATTGGGATCCACCCCAAACCCGCATTCGTCTGACAGAATTGAAGCCTGTAAGCATGTGAACGAATCCATTACACACATGTAGGTTGTCCTAGTCTGCAGGGGTAAGTTGAGTACAGTAGAGTTAAATGCAACAACTGTAATGCTAAGACAGACCACAAAATTCTCTTTACTTATGAATGTGGCTCCTTGGAGAATGGATCCCCTGTGAATGGCACCTTCAGAATTCTTGTGGGTCTTCTATGTTGATTGCTTAGATGTTTGCACAACAGATTCCTATGACTGCTTTGAAATATTACTCATTGTCAATCACTTTTCAGCATTGGCAGTAGTCCTCTTCTGTTATCCCTTCTAATTCCTTTAAGTGTTAGCTATTTAATAGCATGGCATGGATGCTGTAGGGGTCTGCAAATATGAACAGACAAGCTCAGATCTTCAGGTAGTGTAGATTAGTATTAGTACCACTGACCTCATGGATCATATTATTTGAAATGAAACGTTATTAAGCTTCCTGTGTCTTTTCACTAAAAAAACACCCCTGTCCAGTGAACTTTTAGCTTTCATTTAAGCAAAGCTTCCAGTAAGTTGATATATTTTCTTCATTTTTTAAAATTTTAGTGGCTATTATCTGCAATGCCCTGAAATACTTAAACAGCACATTTAAGACTCATTTTATCATGAACTGGTTAATCATGTGAAAAAAACACTACAAAAGACTTGAACAGAGCTTTCTTGACTGAAGTAATGCCAAAGCTATAAACCAATATCTTGGTTCTGAAAGCTATAAACAGCTACATGAGTGTCTTAGGATTCTATCTTACAAATAATTTATATGCATTATTCTGCATAACTGTACATCTGGTGGCAATAGGAAACATGGTGCATAAACAGGCACAGCTAGGGCTATAGACAATAAATTCAGGTAATCACTGTCCGATTTTGTATTGAAACTTTTGTGGTTCCCTCTAACAGCCAGACTACACTGGTATGAAAAGTCGCTAATCTAGGACAGACAATGAGTCAAAAGCTACTAACAAATTTTTGAAGAATGGCTAAAGGCCATAAAAGACAAGATAGCATCTGTGGGCTCCCTCGCTTACCTTCAACTACTATTATTTGCAAGTAATGAAATTTTAGCTTTCTCTGTCGCTGTCACTGTGGAGAAGAAGTATTCTTTTGAGTGTACCAAACCCACAGTGTCGTTTGCAATATGAGACAAAGAACCAATGAAATAACCACTGGAAAACAATTGTACTAATATGTTTTTTATGCTGCAGTATCCATTTCCAGTAGTAGAAAAAGAAGTCTTTCTCCATAACATTAACCTCATGAGTTCCCATTGCTAACAAAGGTATCTTTTTCCACAGAAATACAGAAATACCAGTTTCTGAGGAACTTGGATTGTTCTAGAACTAAAAAGTTGTGCTTACAATGTATAAATGCATTTCATGGGGACTCCTGTATGGTAGAAGCCAGGGTGCAGTATGAAGACATAGAGAGGAATCTTTGTTTTAAAACATTTGCATTGAGGTATTGAATGTCTTTTGTTTCTTTCTCTTTTTTTTTCCCCAAACCAATCTCTAATTTTAGATAATGAAAATTAAAGTGATATTGTTTGTTTATGATCAGTTACTCTTATGACTGACATGACTGTAGCTCAGGACAGAGAGAGGTACAATTAGCATATGGTGAAGAGCCTGAAGTTTGAGCTGCAGGTAGTAGTGTTGCCTTATGGGAATTTCATTTCAGTGAGGATAGACTACTTAGAAGCACATAAATAGAGGCAAGTTGGGGTAGCTAACGAGTCAGTATCTTTCAGTCACCTTTCCTTTGTCCTCAGTTGCTCACAAAAAATCTTTTAGAAAACTGAATAATTATGGAAGTTTTAACACTTCAAAATGATTTAGGAAAAGAGGTAGAATAGCAATGCAAGCGTAAGTGGACAGATACCAGTCAAATAATGGGAGAGGTTAACTTTATTAATACAGTGCTTAATGACAATACTTTTCATCACTTTGCCTTTTAAAATGTAAATTAATTCTTCATTTGTGTGATGTCTCAGATTTCAAAGTATTTTTCACTCAACATATAATTTTCTCGCAAAGAGAGTCTAATCTAACACCCAATAAAGATAATCGACTTTGAGTGAGTTCTGCATACACAGGAATCCCATTGGTTTAGTGCTTGCATAGAAATTGAGGAATTAAACCTTACTACTCTATGAAACGATGCAGTTACTCTTCCCACTTACAGGAATTTTGACTTACCTTTTGGATTAGAACTTGTCTGTAAAAACATCCATCTCTCTCCATTACTTACTTATTCTGTGTTACAGCACTGTATTCCCATTCATTTCTGCTGCCAGAAAAGAGACAAGCACTAAGGCCTCTGTTTTTGCTGCATGCAAAAAATCATACTTTCAGCTCCAGTTCATTAACTGGTACCAAAATGTCTTCCTTGAGGGGAGTCAAACTGACAGACATGCAGGGATACTGTAATTCTCTTCAATGTGGCTGCTGTCAGGTGTTTGTGAATAAAGCTCTCATACTCCAGCATCACTTCTGGGCAAATCTGTGGCCAAGAAGTTGCTGATGAACAGGAAGAAATGCCCTGCTTCTCCCCTGCAATTGATACAAAACCACATATGATTTCACTTTATGCAAAAAAACCTCCTCTCCAAAATCCCAAATAATGAAGAATGTTATTTGCCCCCCACCGGCAAAGGACTTTTTCTACACCTCTGAGATTTGGCAATGGGCTGGTGTTTCCCTGCAGCATTAGAGACTGAGGCATGCTCCATCTCTTTGCTCAAAACAGCGGCTCGAGACAGAGTGAGCGGGGTCTTTGCAAAGATTTACAGACGGAAGATGCACTATGGAAAGAGTGAAGAGAAAGCAGGGAATACATAAAGAAAACTGGAGACCATGGTCTTTTTCGAAAGAATGTCATCTTGTGCTTTTTTCTAAAGGCACCTTAATGAGTTACAGGTTGACAAGGGTGAAGTTAGACAAAAATTTTAAGGATGAGAAAGTGCTCAAGATTCAGAGATTGACAAGGGTGAAGTTAGACAAAAATTTTAAGGATGACAAAGTGCTCAAGATTCAGAGAGTCACAGGCACAAATTCAGTCATGCATTTCAGTACAAGCTTAGAATTAAGTGGTTGGAGTGCTTACTTAGAACAATTTACAGACAAGGACATTACTGAGATGTCACTCTTGGGACATTCAATTCATACATAGTACTTAATCTAGCTTTTTCCTCCTTCAGTGTGCTCTGAGGAGGTCTACTTTACTCCTATGTCTTCTGGGGCTATAGAGAAGAGAATATAAGGATATTGGTATGAAGAGCTGTCAGTCTCTTAGACTGCAGTTTTGTTTTGCTTCCCTGGTGACAGAATTTTCTGTGTCCTCCTGGCAGACGCAATTCAGCTTAATCATCATTTAAACTGCCAGTTCATTACTCTCATGAATCTTCATGCCAGCTAACAGTTTTAGAATTGCTTTTCTCTAATCAGACTAAGACATTCAGACACCTTCTTCATTTCACTTTGCTTGATCTCCACAAATGCTGACACATGCTAACTTGACTCAAGCTTGTCGCTAACCTAAATAATCATAGCAGTTGCTAAACACCATTTAATGTCTTCAAAGAGAGATTTTGGTTGGTCTTTATCTATCTGAAAAGTTGGATGTGCCTGTGTTATTTGCCAGGAAGGTAATTTCAGTCCAATTCAAAAGTGTCATAGATGACAGATGTCTGTTAGGGCGCTTTTTAAAATCAATTTAACTTAATCTACTTAACGGATTTACTTTTACGTTATCAGAAAATTAACTCAAAGCTTATAAACTATAAGTTCGAGGATGATACATGGATTCTTTTTACATACTGCATAGAGGCTGATTCCTTATTATTCTTTTTAAAAAAACAATGTTTTGGAATTGTATTCAGGAGTGGTTTTGCAGGTTTTCATATTAATAACGGAAGGTTACAAAACCAGACGATTTTAAAATTGGGAAGTTCCCAAGTTTAAGCTGATAGTAGTGCAACACAATCTCACATCAGGATTTTTTTTTTTAAGGTGAATATACCTTTTTGAGTACAAAAGTGTTTAATATTAGGTAATAAAAATTAATTTCATTATCATTGCTAGTTGTTTGATTAGCAGATCATAGAATCATAGAATGGTTTGGTTTGGAAGGGACCTTAAAGATCATCCAGTTCCAACGCCCCTGCCATGACCAGGGACACCTCCCACCAGACCGGGCTGCTCAAGACCCCAAACAACCTGGCTTTGAACACTTCCAGGGAGGGGGCATCCGCAACTTCCCTGGGCAACCTGTTCCAGTGTCTCACCAGATCTTATTTATTCACTGAGTATTAATCATCTCTTTATAAAAATACCATTATTAATTTCCCTGTAGGTTTTCCTATGGCAGTCATCACTGTAATACGCTAGTACTTCACATTTTTTCCATGCAACACTCTTGTTAGATTAGTTATTTTTATTCACATTTCCAGATGGAAATTGAGATAGTGATTTAGATGCAGATAGTTTATTCGCTTTGTGTTGGGCGTTATAAATTAAGTAGTTCTCATTGATGCTAATTTTAACTGTAAATTCTTAGCACATCTGATTGGATACTTAAGGAGTAGGAAACAGTTAATGAACCCATGTCAAATATGTGACTTCTTATCTTGCAGCATGTTATCTAAGCACTACCACAGTGTTAGGGAAAGACTACCATTTCCCAGGGTATCAGTGATTACCTTAAGCACAAGCCAATCCCATCCGCTTCTTAACAAACATCCCCAACTCCATTTGCTACTCACCTTCCAGCCTTGGCAAAAATGGGGCAATATCATACAGAACCAAGGAAAAGCCATGAAATTCAAACTGATATATATAGAAGTATGGAATAATTGGTATTTAGTTGTAAAGAGCGCAGAGGGATTACTTATTAAAGTTGCTAAAACCAGACAGGAATTAACTCCCCACTTACTTCATACACTATCCAATAGCTGCATTGCCAAAAAGGGGCAAACTCTCCACTTGAATTGGTATACAATATCCTTTGGAACAGACACATTGATTTATGCTTCACTTAGGTTTGTGCTGACAGTGAGAACCTGGTCCAGGAACACTCAACTCCTGACTTTCATCACCTTCTCTGAGGACTACTGAACACAGAGGAAGAAATGGCTGGAAGAAAATTGATGCTCCCTGGAGAATAAAGATGGAGCTAGGTTGCTTCTATTCCAAGAAACTAGAAACCTTAAGTCGGTGAAAACTAGGAAATATCTAAATAAAATAAACATAAGTTGAACTAATTTAAAGAAATATAATTAAAATACTGTAATAGTGGAGGGGTGGGGATTATTTTCCCTGTGAATTCACCAAAAAGAATAGATGAAGAAAGGAATTGTGGCAAAAGCAATTGGACATAAAATAAGCGAGACTGAGTATACTTCTTGGACTGACCAGGGGGGTTTACTTCAAAACCTAATTTTGTTAGACAAATGTGTCTTGCTCTTCCATGCATATTTAGTACTACTGTCTTTACATTTACTTGTTTAATAAAATATAGATCTTGAGACCTTTTCAGTGCTCCTTCTTCTGAGGAAACTCTGTGAAATAGAAGGTGATAATTTATTTTTATAAATAATTTTGTTAGTATTTAAAAATCAGAAGTATATTGCATCCCAAACATTATATGAAAAGCAACATGTGAATGTTCAAATAGTCATAATAAAAAGTTCTTTAAATGGAAACAATAGAAAAATATTGAATAATTATGCAAAGCATTCAAGATTTATCCAATTTATTAAATGGAGATCATACTTCTGTAACTGTTTGCCTTACAAAAATGTTACTATTCTGTATAGACATTGTTAACATTTAACTAGCTTGCTGTCATGATTTAGCTTAGTGTTTCTTGTAAGAGCTTTTGCTATGGCTGTTCCTTTTAATAGGTCTGATCTAGAGCCCTTGAAGCTAAATGGGAATTTTCCAGGTGGCAATGCTTTGCAGCAGAAGAGCATTACTCTGCCTCTTGCCCTAAAATACTAAGTACATAGCAGTAATTAAATGGATATGAGTTCATAAGAGGCCTGGTGCAGAGGAGACATGATTCGCTGTTCTTTCCTACCGTACGAAGTAGAGATATATGTAATTTGTAGTAAAATTGCTCTAACGAATTCCTTTTTCTTTTAGAAAATACAGATTTCATCCAAATATCTCCAGCTTTTACTCTACCCTTGAGAAAAGCATTGTATCTGTGATCTTTTTGGTTTATAATCAGAGAATTCCCACTGAAATGCCTTAGAAATCTCAACCAGGACAGCTGTGAGGGAATCAAGAGGCAGTCCCTCTGGTAACAATATCCTATAAATTTGGGGATTTACAGGTTGATCCTAGTGTTTTAAACTCTATTTAGAAACCTAGTGACAGCTGCCACAGACCCAGAAATATTGGTGTAATAATAATTTTTTCATGATGCTGCTTTGAAAATTGGCTGTAGAATTGTTTCTCATCTTGAGTTTCCCAGGGGTGTTAAAGTGTAATACAGCTAAATAATCTTGAAGTGATAAAAGAAGGGATTACTCTGGCAGGGATTACCCCTGGAAGAATGAGTCACACTCTTTTTACCAGCTGCAGATGAGAATATTGATATTGTCTGACTGAGAAAAGCTTTAGAATCCTTCTGTTTTATCTAAGTGGTAGAATTGAGCTGATGTCTTTCTAAGCTAACGAAGACATCATATAGAATACTTTTGTGATAACTGTGCAGTACTAGAGAATCTAACTCACTCTTTAGCTGTTGTAAATAATCTCTGTTATCTTCTCACTAAATTGGCAAATAGTGTCATTTCCAAAGCCTCCAATAGCTCCAGGAATCAAGTTACCATCCTTAACTTTATACGTCTTCTTCAAGATAAAATGAAAATGCTTCTCTTAATCCCTAGTAATCCCCTGTCCTCACCCCCCTCATTACTACAATGTCTGAAATTCAGCCAAAATTCTTAAATAACTGAAGAATAATCTCCAGAGATTAAGAGATTTGCAACAAAAACAATAGGTAAGTGATTCCTAGAGGGTTTTCTGACTCTTGCTTATGTAAGTCCACATCAGCTTCACAGAAGTGAGAGCAGTAAAAGAATCAAATGATGAGAGCATCCAGCCCTACAATTACTGTTAATAACATCTTTAAAAACAAGGGTTTTCCAATGTAGAAGTGGAATTTGAAAGTGGATGGAAAGGCTTATATGAATTCTTTTCACAAAGACTCATATCTTTTGGATCGTTTCTTTTTTTTCTTTTTTTTTTTTTACATTAGTGATCTACTCTTGTCCCATATGGGGAAAAGATTTAGGGGTTACCATTTTTACTAGACCTCTATAAAAGATAGAAATGATGGGCACATGTTTACGAATCTACATAGTGGACATAGATTTTTCTTCCCTATAGACTGAAAGCTTCTCTAGCTGTTGAGGTTCATCAAATGTTTAACTTACAGTTTCAGAGATGTCTGCACTATATTCACGGACAATTGGTTTCCTCTTGCTTGGCAGTCTCATTTCACTGTTGTGATGGGCTGAAGAGACACATAGGTCTTCGATTTGCTGAGGCCAGAGGTGAGGTCACATTTAAATGGCACTGCAGTCATAACATTTTCTTCTCTTCCTCCTTCTCATCTTCCAGGTTTGCTTCATACACAGCCTTATTTAACTTCCAGAGTCTTTAGTTCTTTAGTTCCAAAGCATCCTCCTTTCCACAACCTGTTTCTTTCCTAAACTGACAGATACTTTTTCTCCTCTGGATCTTTTCCAGTCTTCATTTTCCAGTCTTCATTTTCTTCATTTTCATTTCCAGTCTTCATTTATCATAGCTTTCAGACAGTCCTCCTGACAAATTCTCTCTCACTGTGCCTCCAAAAACCTGGCTTTTGATCCAATGCTTGGCCATTTCACCTTTGGACTTCCAGTCATGTAACTTGGAAGATATAGCAATACAGCAAGCATGAGTAAAACTAATCCCTGAAATGGACTACGAAATCCTCTTTTGTATTCTCTCCAAGGCAAACACATTTTTTCTCTGTGTAAAGGCAAGGAAATCAGTCTTTCTCTATAAAAGTAAATTTTACTGTGCTTAGGCACTCTGAGGAAAGCTAGTAATCGCAGGCCTGATCTGTCCTATACTAGAGCAAATAAGAAAGAAATCCTCTGAAGTCAGAGGAGTTACAAAAATGCATTAAAAATCTTTAATTATTACTAATGCCAAGCTGTCTATTATGAAAATGGGGTCTAAGCTTCTACCTTCACTCATTTGGCATTTCTAGACTTGCTAACATGAGGAGAAATGTGGTCTAGCAGGCAGAGCACAGAAATAAGAGCTGTGAGGCCTTGACTCAATTTCTACCTCTGGCAGTGACATATTAGGTGACAATGAGCAGATCATTTTACCTCTGTAAGATAACACTTCCCATTTCACCTTTGGTCTTGTTGGTCTGCAAATTCTTTGGTCTCAATAGGACCCTCTAAGTATTGTCACAATGTAAGCAGTAACAAATTGACCCTTGCAAAGACTAATTCTAAAAGAAAATTAAATGAGTTTTATATGCTCTGCAGTTACTTAAAAATCATGGAAATAACAGTTCAAGGTGTTGTTTATTAGCCCTGGATTTATATAACTCCAGAGCAATGACGCTTTTTTGTTACTCCAAGACCCATTTGTCACCAACATTCAGAATGTTTTGTTAAATTGACAAGAGACTAATCTATCTAAATTGCAATTAGGGATAAAAAAAAAAGCACTTGATAAAAAAATCTAACCTAATTTAAACAATTAACACTGTGGCAAAAAGCAAACAAAGTGTGTTTTCAGTTTAATTAAAATGCCATGATTACGATTTAAATAATTGTATTTTATTACTCATTGGCCTTTGAGCTTAACACCGGAGCAATAATAAAGAGAATTAAGTTGCTGGTGCTGAGTATGGTGCCTTAATATGGAATACTAACTGAAACTGGGAAGTTCTGAAGAGTGATTATGTTATCAAAGGCCACTAATTAGTTATGTTAATTTAGCATTACGTTAGTTTCCTGTGTAGACTGGGCTTGTTAAACTGCAAGTCGCCATTGTCATATCTGTTATATGCAACAGAACTGGTGTTCTCTTTCCCTACCCATTGAAGTTTATACATCATTGAATTGGTCTCTAAGGTCGACAGATCCTACAGAATCTTAGACTGTATTTATTAGTTATTTGTCTGGCATATGCAGGTAGCAGCATGTTTATAGCTCAATGTGCTTCATCATGACAAGGAGCATTTTGATAATTACTGTCAAGGTGGAGTCCACTTTTTAAAGTTGTCCTCATTAGTCCTATTTCACAGACAGAAAAACCAAGGTTGTTTTAAGGGGTTTGAAGGGAATGAGGGCAAGAAACTATGCTGGTCCAGAGACAGACCGTATAAGAAAAAAAAGTCATAGGTAATTCCTCCTTGCAGTCATGATACTGAGGACTGTGTTTGGTCTGAGCTCCTGAGGCAAGGAGCTGTGAAGCCTGAAATGCCAAATCAGTTGAGCTGAATGTAGCATAAAGTAGATGTTGCAAATAGCTTGAGTGCAGAAGGTCTCAAAGGTAAAAAGGAATTGAGAAAATACTCTGCGGGGGACAGTGAACTGGTCAAAAGACCCCAACTGTTGATTTAAAATTTTCCAGAAATATTGAAATCAAATGAAATCAAATGAAGATTAAACAGTAATTTCACTGCATTTGCAAGGAATGGCTTTCAGAAAAACGAAGACAGAGATGCAGCCTTCTTTCAAATAAACCTGGAGTAGCTGGCAGTCAGTAACCTAATGTCCCCATCTCCCTTTACCACCCCAAACAGGGTGATTGCCCCTAGTTTGAGAAAGGGGAATTTCCTCTTTACACTCTTCCATTAGGTCTTTGCAGATAGCCATAAGATCTCCTCTTTCCCTACTCTTCCTAAGATTAAAGAACTCAGTTCCTTCAGTCTTTCCTAGTAGCTTTTATGTATATATATATATATGCTAAAATCCACAATGCCACTTGGGCACTCAAGTCAGTCACCAAAGTACTTTTATGCATCTTGGCCTGGTTTCTGATCACCAGACAATCTCCACTTTTTTTCTCAGAGAAGTAAGCTGCTTTGCCCCGTTTATGGAGTAGCTCACACGAACTGAAGGAAAAGCCTTCTTTGCTTGATACTTCCATTCCCTATCTTTTTGATCTTAATAAGGAGAAACACATACTTCCTCTGTATTCACACCATGACTTAAGGGATAGGGGGCAATGGTGACGTGTTCCTGCTTGGCACAGCAGACACACCTGTTACGTGACTACCTCCCCTTCCCAGGGGCCCTTTTATAATAGATATAAGGCTCTAGAGGCTGAACCCGACAATGTCAAGGGCGATGGTTCATCTAGGTTGGAGCTGTTGCCAAAGTTAAGTCTACGTATGCACTGTGTCAAAACCACTTAAATAAAAAAGATGACTTATTGTCATAGAAGTTTCTCTTTTGAGGGGAATAAAAACTCCAGTTTGCCAACCTGACCCATTTCTTGGGGAAGTCTGCTGCCTTACTGGAGCCCAGATTAAAGATCTGACAAGGAAACTTCCCTCCCTGGTACAGTCCTTGGATTAACATTGATTATTGCTTTTTCATGTAGGCAGCAATGAAGCTGCAATAAGAAGTCCAAGGGCAATAAACAGAGATTTCAGGGCCTTAGAACAACAGCTTAAGGAATCAGGAGCACAAATAGTGTCCTCTACTAACCTTCCAGTTGAAGGGAATGATGAAGGATAAAAAAGGAAGACCCATCAGATCAGGAACTGGCTCTGAGACTGGTGTCACTGGCAAAATTAAGAGGGCTCATAGACTTTAAACTAGGTTTAAAGAAGGAAGAGGATATAATCAGGCTCACTAGAGATGAGTCATGGGGTGGCATATCAATGTTGGGGATGAAATCCAAAGCCCGGATCAAGTGCATCTAAGCCAATGCATGCAGCATGGGAAACAAACAATAGGAACTGCACGCCATTGTGCAGCGAGATAGCTATGACTTAGTTGCCATTGCAGAAACATAGTGGGATGACTCTCATGACTGGAGTGCTGCAATGGATAGCTATAAGCTCTTCAGAAGGGACAGGAGAGGCAGTGGGTGTCTATGTGTGTTAGGGAGGGTTTTGACAAAGGATGAGGAAAAGGCTGAGGTACTTAATGTCTTCTTTGCCTCAGTCTTCAATAGTCAGACCATTGTTCTCTGGATTGCTGGTCCCCTGAGCTGGAAGACAAGGACAGGGAGCAGAACAGAGTTCCCATAATCCAAGAGGAAATGGTCAGTGACATGCTACATCACTTAGACACACACAAGTCTATGTGGTCAGATGTCATCCACCAAAGGATACTGAGGGAGATGGCAGAAGTGCTCACCAAGCCACTTTCCATCATTTATCAGCAGTCCTGGGGAGGTCCCAGATGACTGGAGGCTTGACAGTGTGACACCTATCTACAAGAAGGGCCATAGGAGGACCAGGGAATTACTGGCCTGTCAGTCTAACCTCAGAGCGGGGGAAGGTTATGGAGCAGATCATCTAGAGTGACATCATGTGACACGTACAAGAAGACCAGATGTTCTAGCACAGTCAGCATGGGTTTAGGAAAGGCAGGTCCTGCTTGGCTAACCTAACCTCCTATGTCAAGGTAACCTGCTCAATGGATGAGAGAAAGATTATGGATATTTTGTACCTGGGCTTTAGTAAAACCTTTGACAGTGTTTGCCACAAGCATGCTCCTCAAGAAACTGGCTGCTCATGGCTTGGATGGGTGTACTCTTCACTAGGTAAAAAGTGTGGTGGGATAGCCAGACCCAAAGAGTTGTAGTGAACGCAGTTAAATACAGTTAGAAGCTGGTCATAAGTACTGTTCACCAGGGTTCAGTACTGGGGCGAGTCCTGCTTAATATCTTTATAAATCAAGGTCAAGTGCCAGGTCTTGCACTTTGTTCACAACAATCTCATGCAATGCAACAGGGTTGGGGAAGAGCAGCTGGAAATCTACCTGGTGGGAAAGGACCTGGGGTGCTTTTTGCCAGCTGGTTCAAAGTGAGACAGCAATGTGCCCAGGTGGCCAAGGCAGCCAACAGCATCCTGGTTTATATCAGGAATGGCGTAGCCAGGAGGACTTGAGAGGTGATTGTTCCCCTATACTCAGCACTGCTGCAGCCGTACCTCAAATACTGTGTCCGTTTTGGGGCCTCACTACAAGAAAGACATTTTGCTGCTGGACTGCCTCCAGAGAAGGGCAACAAAAATGCTGAAGCGTCTGGAGCACAAGTCTTATGAGAAGCAGTGGAGGGAACTGAGGTTTGTTTAGTCTGGAGTGAAGGAGGCTGAGGGGAGACCTTATCACTCTCTTCAACTACCTGAAGGGATTCTATAGTGAGGCTGGTGTTGGTCTCTTCTCCCAAGTAACAAGTGATAGGATGAGAGGAAATGGCCTCAAGTTGCCCCAGGGCAGGTTTAGATTGGATATTAGGAAACATTTCTTAACTGAAAGGGTTGTCAGGCACTGAAACAGGCTGCTCAGAGAAGTGATTGAATCACCATACCATGAGGTACTTAAAAAAATGTGTAGATGTGGTGGTTGAAGACATGGTTTAGTGGTGAACTTGGCAGTGTTAGGTTTGCAGTTGGATTCGATGATCTTATAAGTCTTTTCCAACCTTAATGATTCCATGATTCTATTCCTTCATGTCTTTAGAGAAAAAAACAGATCTTGGCCATCATGGAAATTGCAGGGAATATTTTCCCTTTTTCTTTTTTCCTTCCTATTGACAGAGTAAGGGATATGAATCAAGATTTTGTGCTTGTGCAATGGCAACATCAAGAGCTTTAAACCCTGATCCTTTGTTTTCTAACATGTATTCATCTTCTATGTTGACTTTTTCCTTACATTGTGAGGATAAGTTTCTAACTAAAGTTCAAACGTGTTGCTCTGAAGTTGTTTGAAAAGGCAGCGAGGCTATGGGGAATCTCCCGAGACAATGGAACAAAGAAGAATGTCTCCCGCTTCACTCAGAACTTATGCATGCAGGAGCTATTTTTAGTGTTACAAATTAATACATATGGGAAAACAGATCCTCTCAGCAATAGTGCCAGCAGCATCTGAGACTGAAAGATGCCTAGAAGCAGAGCTGATAGCTCTAAGGGCTCTTGCCCCAGGCAAAACAGCAAATGTCCTTGTGTGGGTTCATCTACACATTTTTACTGGACAATTAGTTGTCCCTAAGGTTTTGCTGCTCTTACTAGCCCTGTTGACAGGGCTGGCCCTGCAAAGAAGTTAAATACATCACAACAGTCTTTATCCCACAAGTAGGGGTTCCTTTGCAGCTCAGAGCTCTGCTTATCAGGTGTTGAAGGTGTGGCTGCTTTTACTTACAGTTTTTCCTTGGTCACTTTATTAGATCTTGTTCTAGATCTGAAGTTGATGTATACATCTGATGTATCTGAATTTGTGTATACATATTTTCATAAAACATCTCATTGATGACCAAATTCTGCTCCAATTACTCCTATGTAATATGACTGAAAAATGCTACATGGGAATAGATTAATTTAATTCCATGTGGAAGCTTTAGTTTAGGGCCTCGTTATAAACTTTAGAGTCCATATAGAAAATCCTCAGGGCTACAAAATAAAGATTTTTATCTTCCTTAGAAAACCACTTGAGTGGAGATATGAAACTTAATTCTGCCATTATTTTCATATTTTTTTTTTCTAAATTTGTTTTTCACAGAAGTAAAATTATTTGTCAAGGAGCAAACACTATTCAGAGAGACAGACTTCTGTTTTCTGTGAACAACTTTTCACAGTTCTTCATTACTCCAGAAGCATTGAGGCCACTGATTCAACCTGCTTGGTAATTTTTATTACCCCAGTTTTACAGAACACGCAGCTGTACAACAGACTGAAAAACTTGTGTATGATGACCCATACAAAAAACACTCCTTGCATGTAGTCAGTCAGTAACACCTCTTGCAGTATCACAAAGCATTTTGTAAATATAAAATAATTGCATGGCCCCGGAATGGGTGTCTCAACTGTAAAACTACAAACAAGGAAACCAATCAGAAGGTTTAAGTGGCTTGGTTAACAAGAAGTTTGTGGTTAAGACATAGACTCTAGAAATCTTAACCAAGTTCCTCATGCTCTAATTACTAGGCTGCACTTTTGAAGGGATTCACTGCTGAAGCACTGCTGCTGTACAACCTCTCTCCTGACTATTTGCTGTAGACCATTCAGTCCCTGATTAAATTTGGTTATTTTCATTGACCCTGGCATTGTCAACAGAGGTGGTTTATCTCTGTTCTGCATGCACAAGCTGGAGGGTCTCTTCTAGGAAACTGTCACATATCACTTGCTAGTTGCATGTGAACCACCATAGATATGAGCACTTCTGTCATAAAAGTTCAAGGTAAGCTACTTAATAAGCTACCTCTGCATGGGAGCTTTGTCTAGGAAGCTGGAATCAAAACACTCCAAGGCCTGAACTTCCTCTGACAGTTGAGCTGTTTCCAAGTGCTTTTTATATACCACAAGTTAAGAGTAATTAGCACAGTTCAGTTGATGTGCAGGAAGGTCTTGCCTAGTTTGTTTCAAGTATCTTCAGCCCTAATGTCCTATCAGAGAATGCATCAGGCCATTCTGAAAATTTGGGCCTTTGTCTAAAGACAGGTCAGCCTGCATCTGCTTCCCCTTCAAATCTCCCCCAAAGTACAGACATCTGGACTTTTTCAAAGGCAGGGAAGGCAATTTGGCATGCAACTCCAAATGTTTCTCAAAATCGTCTCTACAAACCCTCCCTTACAAATACAGACTCTTATGCTGATGTTGTTCTTTGTGTGCTGAAATAAGTGGAATTGCACCACTGTAAGATGGAAGTGAGGGGAGGAAATGGCCCTGTGAGAGGCTCTTTTGGATAGCAATGGTGAAAATGAAGCTGTTAATCATCATACTGCGTAGTGATGAGACTCCACTGTCAGACTAATACTCTGATCCAGCATGCTATGGATGCACAACCAGATGTGTTCTTGTCTGCAGAGGCAGCAGAGGGATTTCAAGGTCTGCAGTGGGTCTGCTGGAGAAAGAGGAATTAATAGTGTTAGCAATTTGAATAGTCAAATTGATGAGGGGCTCAGGGAAAATGTCAGTAATGAAATCATTAGAGACATTTTGAAAAGTATTACGGTTGAGAATTTTGTCATAGGATATGTTTGTTACAAAGATAACTGAACCTTGTTAGAAACGAAAAGACATTTTATAATATTACCTGACTGGAAGAACAAGGGCATGCATATGTCTGTATGTACAAGTACACTCACATTCACACACACTGGCAAGCTTTTAAAAAAGCAGTTTCAGACAAACTAAACTGAGAGGAAGAATTTGAATAGGATGGGGAGTTAAAACAGAAGATTTTAATTGCTTCCTGATTACTTAGGTCAAGTGTTGAATATAAAAAAAGGGAAAGCAGAACAACATGATTTTCTGTTTGATTCTCCCTCCTGCTGTTCTCTGAATAGAAGTGGTAAAGCACTGAGGAGCACGCTGGGGGAGGCAGCGGTCTGGAGAGAGGACAGAAAGAAAAAGCTTCTCAAGACTTTCTAGTTTTTTGCATGAAAAGTTTAAAATATTGTAAAACAAATTATTTCAGGAGAAATGCACTGCTGTATTGTCTGAATGTCATAAATATTTCTTTAAAATCACAATCAGCAGAAATCACCCATGTCTATAATGTTTTCTAACCTCTTAATTAGCACAAAGTTGGTGCTTATCAGTCCAAAGCAAGGGGAGCATGAAATTAACTTAGGGCCAAATCTTCTTTTCCTTCCTTCATCAACTTCCTTTTGACATAAGCAGTCATTTTGTTGAATAAGAAATGAGTTTAAAATACATGAGGAGTTCATCATTTCACCTATTATGGAGTATTTCCATGTTATTCAACATTGCATTTTTCTTTTGTATATTTTATTTCTTCCTCCCCGAAAACCTTCTGAATACTCCCTTAGATACAACAGGTAAAGTCTGGTTCTGGTGTAACTCTCTTGCTTTCCAACCTCTTTTCAAATATAACATTAGAAATTTGGACTTCTAGTAATATCAAAAGATGAATTGATGTTGAATGCAGATATTTCTTTTCCAGTTTTATAACAAGCCACGGTGGTCCAAGGTGTACCTTATTTTGATTTTGAAGGCTGAACCTCTTTATCCACTTCTGACTGTAATACTCCCACACAAGAGTTTGTCTTTCTCTCCTGCATCAATATACAGCATAGGCAGGGAAGCTGCACTTCTGAAACAGTAACAGAGTCTTCAAGAGGCAGCCTGAAGCCACATGAGGAGTCATCAGCAGGGTTTTTCGGCGATTATCATTCTCCTTAGTCTCCTTTGGGTTTTGTGCAGCTGGTGGAGTGCTGCTTTAGTGAACTTCAGCTATGATGAACGAATCCTGTATGGTTTAAAATAAGCTAAGACATAACCTTATAACCTCCTAACAAGGTTTTCTTGCTATAGAAATTCATTGAACTTTTCTGAATCTTATTCTCTCTTCCCTTTTTGCTTCTTAGTGAAATGTATTTTAAAGGGACATTATTCAAAGATATTTTAATAGAAGCGAGTTATTTGCAGAGCTGCTACATATACCAAACTTATTAAAATCAGCAAGGATTTCACACACTGAAAACAAGGCTAACAAGCTCAAAGTTTACCATGCAAAACATACCACAGTCTTTCTTGCCTCTTCTCCTTCTGTTTTCCCTGCAAGATTTGTGGATGCTCCCATTCAAACATCATTTAAAAGGGCAGGTTTTTGAGGCCTCTTGGAATTGCATTTCTTGGTACACCTGATATCCCTACAGAAATCTAATTTGCAGCATGGGGCTTTGTAATTTCATGCTAGAACAGCATAAAATGGAGGAAGAACTCATCCAGAAGGAGGGGATTATGTAACAGTAGTGAAGGAGAATCAGCAGAGACAGTGAAGATCCTTTGGAAAGTCATGTTGATTGTTCTGCAGTGGCATACACCTGCTAATTGGTTTCAAACAACAGGGTGATACATTGCCAACAAGTGAAAGAAAAGTGAGGGAGGAAAAAAAGCTTAGTATTAAGAGAGGTCACCTAAATTCACTCAGACAAAAAGTTATATTGGAGCAGGATAAAATCCTCCTCCAGGTTCCATCTCATGAGTGCATGCTCTTCTTTCTCCTTTCCTTCCCCGTAGTATTACAGACTGTGACAAAACCAGTATCTTTGGTGTCAGTGGTGTACTTTAGCCATTGAGAATGAAGAATGAGACATTTGGTGTAGGGATGCACACAACCTGTTACAAGTCATGTCAAACAGGAGCAGTATAGCTGAGTGCAGGTAAGGCACAACACACCACTTTAAGGATTTGGTGTGAAAGTATCCTGAGGTAATGGAAGTTGTGGGCTCTGCCCAAGAAAGGACACTCATTAGCAAAGCAAAAGAACGGCTGACAGAAACACGGAAGAAATTTTGAAGGTTGATAAGCTGGACTGAGAAACCTCATTAATTATTCCGACACGTGAATGCTCTAAAGGTGTTGGAGTATGTGAGAGTGGGATTACTGTGTGAATAGCAATGACATTCAGTGCTGTATGCAGCTATTCTAGGCCGCTCTTTAACTTTAAAATAGCCACAGTAGAGGCACAGAAAAAATATGACACAAACCAAGAGAAAGGGTACACTAACACAGGCTGAGGTTGGAGAATTGTCATGGACAGGAGCAGGTGGTTGGTGGGAGAGCTGAAGAGACAGGGCAGAGGAGATCCGCTGCAAGAAAGGCCCCTAGGTCTTTGTTCACCCTGTCATTTTTTTTTTTTATCCAGTATGAACTCTCCCTGCTGTTGCTAATGGTACGGGGGTTGTTGTTTTATTGATCTATCCGCCATGATTTCTACCTTTTCCAGCTCTGGTGTGAGCTGGAATTGCTCTAACATACGGTATTTCATATCTACCAAAAAATGTACACATCATCTGTCTAGGTGCCTTTTAAATTTCTTCATTTTCATGATGATACTGCAGAATGCTATGTCATCTAAAAATGGAGTCACTTCACTGTTCTCTGAACATTCATTCCCTAATGATACTAAAATCATCAGTCCTAGCATGCTGCTTTTCACCACTGTCAGTTAGTACCTAGCTGTTTCAAAAATTATCTATTTCAGCTCACTATTTAAGTCTTAAGTAGATTCTAATGAAAGAATTCTAGCCTGAATACCTTAATTTTCTTAATAACACCTTCTGATATTTTTTAGCACAACACCTTGCAAGCCACAGCCATCCAGTGGGAGTAGGTAGTTGAGAACTGTGGGACTGCGACATCCATACCATGTCATGATTGGGCAGGCTGGAAGCTCTCAGTTTTCTGTCATCTTGGCCATGCTTTCTCCCTTCAACAAGACAACCTCTGTAGTGAATAATCTATGTCTGACAAATGAAAACTTACAACATCAAAGACAGTACCTCAGAGAAACAGTAGCAGAGCTGGATATTGAAAATCAGGATTTACTGAAAGAAAGTGAAGATACGAAGGATGGGATCAGGGCACTGCAGGCTAGGGCAAGCTGTTTGAGGACATGAGCAGGAGACCTACACAGAGAAGTGTATGATGCCAGGCACATGCTGAAAGACAAAGAAAACAAAACCAAAAAGTTGGAATTGAAGAATAACAATTTGGATTAAATCAATGAACAACTGATGGCAGAGATCACAGAAATGTCCTGTTAGATTTCTGCATCCTGGGATAATAAAATTTGTGAAAAGATGGGTGTATTAAAACTGAGAAATATGTTTGAAAATGAGAGGCATTTGGAATGACTGGAAATCAGACCAGAATTGAAAGAGAAACTGAAAAAGAAAAGCTCCAAGCCCACCAGTTAAGGAACATATTAGGAGAACTTGATAGGCTCAGGGAAGTACAGAGGAATTGTATTGTGCAGATCAAAGGACAACTAGAAGAACTAGCTGATGAAGCTGTGCTTGTGGCAGTAAACTGAGTGTGCTTCTCCTTACTGCATAAGTCTGCTGAAGCCAAACTTCTGGAGGTCTTTGCTTAAGCCCAAAATTTCTTCTGTTACATATGGAATATTGTAAAGCTCTTGCTGTTAGTAAAGGTTGCTTTGGACTTCTCAGTTACTATTTAATAAGCAACATCATTCCACTATTGCATAGTGGCAGTATATTTGATACACTGGTGCAAATAATGTACTTACAATCAATTTTCTAAAAATTAAGCAGTATTACCATTTTAAGAATAGCTATAAAGGCTCTGCAGACCTGTTCACGTCAATTTAATAATCTCTTGTACTGTTTTTGGTGATGATAGATTTAAATTTCTTCACAGTAACTTGTATGATGCTACATTTTGGATTTGTGATTACAACAGTGTTGATTGATAATACAGAGATGTTTTAGTTATTGTTGAGCAATGATTACAGTCAAGACCTTTTCTGCTTCACACCCCACCCCACCAGTGAGTAGGCTAGGGGTGCATGAGAAGCTTGAAGTGTATACAGCTGGGACAGATGATCCCAGCTGACCAAAGGATGTCTGATACTGTATGGTATCATGCTTAGCAATCACTTGTTTTCCTTGGTTTTGTTTTATTGTGATTTTTTTCCCCTCTGTTGTTTGTACTCCCTCCCTTGTTTTGTTATTTTTTTTTTAATTATTGAACATTCTTTCTCTCAATGCACAATTTTTCACCAGTTTTACCTGTCTGATCCTGTCTCTAATCCTGCTGGGGGAATGTGAGTGAGCAGCTGTGTGGTGCTGAGCTGCCTACTAGAGTTAAAATATGACACTCCTTCTGCTCATTGATACATGCGTTCATGTGAGTTTTTTAGAAATGAAGTAAACTTTAAGTTCTGAGCATAGATTTTTTTTAAACTTGATTGTTAACTGTGAATATATTTTACAGTAGATAGCTGCAAATAGTAAAAAGCCATCAGAGAACACTCTGCCTTAGACAAAGGAAACAAATTGCAGTTTGTGCTAACCTGACTGAAAGTGGGCCTTTTGCAGTATTCGTTCATGGAATCCACTTCCCTACTAGACTGGCATCTTCTAAGTTTTTTCACCTATGCAGAGTATGTTTTCTCCAGACTTTGAGGAAGAGCATGGAGGAATTTAAAGATGTGGGAGGGTTTAGTATATTAGTTGAGATTGGTTAAGAAGGGCTTTCATTAGTGGGCATTAATTCAGATATAGCTAAAATATTTTGTTTGTGCATCGCAAGACAATAGGCATGGGAAATTTTTAAATGCAAATAAATAAATACATGTCATTTGTGCATGGAAAGTTAAATCCTAAGGATCAACGTGGCAGCTGGCCAACTGGTAGTCATGCTGAGCCTTCAGAATTATTCCTGACATTTATGCACAAAGCAGGTAGACAAAGCTTGCCAGGCAGGAGTTAACAAACAAACACTATAATGAACAGGGAAAAATATCCTAGACAGTGAAGAGGAAGCTGTGATTCCAGGACATCATTTTCACTGTAGCTTGTAGCAGTGGCAGTAGCTTGTAGCAGTGGCAGTGGAGAAAAATTCCAGAGATGAAAAGACTAGAACAACCCCTTAATCTCCTTCATGCCTGTCCTGTGTGACAAGTCACCCTTTGAAATCAGAAGAAACGCAGTCTAGAAGAAGAAAGTTAGAGCATAAAGAGATCGAGCAATACGCAGAGGTAAGGTGAAGTCAGAACAAAGAAGGTTTCTATTTAAGATGCTGAACTGTGACTCAGAGGAACTAAATTTTCTTCCTGCATCCTTCCTCTTTTCCTCTGGCAAATCACTTAATCTCTCTTTATCTTGGCTCCTCAGTTGAATAATGACACAGTAATATCAAATAATGTGTTTATTTTCATACTTGAGAGCATTTGTTTGTTTGTTTGTTTTTAACTAGAATAATTTTACAGAACTGAAGGAGGAATGATAAGATAAATAGGTAGAAGAGCAAAGTGGAGGGGGCAAAAGAAAAGGAGTTTTGGAAAATACTAAGCTTAGGTATCTCTTACTCCCGATCAACAACATCAGTTGGAAGAGTTTATATACATATAAAAATGGTTTAATGCCTGGTACAACTAGGACCCAATCTAAACAGAGACCTTTGAGTACTACTCCTATTAGATAATACTGAGAGGTGAACTGCCTATAACAGTGTGATAAAGTATAACATTTAACTGGAGAGGAGAGGAGAGGAGAGGAGAGGAGAGGAGAGGAGAGGAGAGGAGAGGAGAGGAGAGGAGAGGAGAGGAGAGGAGAGGAGAGGGGAGGGGAGGGGAGGGGAGGGGAGGGGAGGGGAGGGGAGGGGAGGGGAGGGGAGGGGAGGGGAGGGGAGGGGAGGGGAGGGGAGGGGAGGGGAGGGGAGGGGAGGGGAGGGGAGGGGAGGGGAGGGGAGGGGAGGAGGGGGGAGGAGGGGGGAGGAGGGGGGAGGAGGGGGGAGGAGGGGGGAGGAGGGGGGAGGAGGGGGGAGGAGGGGGGAGGAGGAGGGGGGAGGAGGGGGGAGGGGAATTCTGTCTTTTTAAAAATGAGACAAAAGGGAATTCTCCTATTTGAAAAATAAACAAACATGCTGGTTTAGTCACAACTACTGTTGGCAGGTATTTTTGCCAATCAAATATAACAGGTATACATTGTAGAACAACTTCAGGAGGAGCTGAGAGGATGCAACTCAGTAAAAACAAACAGGTCATGACACTTAGGTGAGAATAATAAACAGCAAAAACATAAGGCAAGGAAGGACAAGCTAAGCACCAGCACAGCAAAAAAAGATTTGGATGTTAACACAGATCATAGGCGGAACAGGAGTAAACAATATTCTGCTGCTATTAATAAAAGGCAAACACTTACTGCAATTTATAGCCAGTGTTATCACCTAACAAAACATTTAGTAATTCTTCAGTGCTTCTTGGAGTTGTCTGTGCCCCAGCTTGGATGCTGTGTCCAATTTTGGATACTTCAAAGAAGGTATGTCCTATTGGGAAAAAAACAGGAAGACAACAAAAATTATCAGGCTTCATAAAAGTATACTTATAAGTGAAAGCTGAAGGAATTGGGTTGTCTAGACTGACATTCATCTAAATAGCTGAACTTAAGAGAAAAGAAAACTAAGAAGTAAAACAACAGCAGTTTTCAAATACATAAAAGGTAATTTCAATAAGAGGAACACGTGGTTTTCTGTGACCTCTGTGTGTGGACGTAGAGACATTTTTGAAGAGCTGCCTGGAAATAGAGATTTTACCAAAATAACACTAAATACAGTCCTTGCACTGCTACAGTTTTCCTGGTGCATTAAAAACACACTAAAGAAATACAATTTGGGAAAAGCATGGCAGAACTGGAGAACCTTTTGATGATTGTAGATTACTCTCCCCATCAGAGGAAGCAGCTGCTCTCTGAAATTGTTTTCAAAGAACCTTCTCCTCACCTCTGTGCAGAAAAACCTAGCACGAGCTTGATTTGAAATGAAATAACTCCCATTTCCTAGTGGACTGTGTGATGAAGATGTAGTTATAAAATAAATAATGATTCAACTCTAACTCTCAATTTTGTCCTTATTAAGTTGCTCAACCAGGTGTTGAAGCCAATAGAATTTGCTTTTCCTCTATTGGAAAGCTATTTTGAGTGCAGCGTATCTGAAGAACAGCCACTTAGTAGCTGCTCAGCAGTACTCTCAGCTTTTCTGCTAGAATCCCCACAATTGCTCAAACAACAGTTTTGCCAATAATCATCTAGCTCAATCAGCTATAATGCTGGGATATCAAATTATGCAGTGACTGTGATGGTGGTAAGTTGCCTGCTGTTTAGCATCTCTGTTTCACAGCAAGGTATCAGGAGGGATGCAATACATTTTGAGCTTCAGTTTGTATTTAATTCTTTCTCTCTTCAGTCTATCCAATTGAATTCCCCGGTAGTTTCAGTGCAGTATTCATCCCGGCTGAAATTCCCAGATAATGTTGTTGTGTGCTGTTACAGAGTTGCCATGTCTCATCATGGAGCTATCTGTTAGAGCCAGTCTGAATACCATCTGCGATTTCCATGTCTTTGTTTCAGCTCTGTTGTACACCAGGCTTGAGCTGGTATCCTGAACAAAAATTAGTATTGCACTCTGCTGTGTGTTTGGTGCTGTGTCCAGTGCCTGTATAAGTATTTGTTTGTCTCTACACATCTCTGACCTGCTGTCCAATTTCAAATGATTTTTATTTAACGTCTTCAGAGATACTAAACTCCTGGAATGTTCATAAAAATAAGCAGCTTATTACAGAAAATAAACCCTATTAATGACCCAGGAGGCAAAGGTTTCAACAAAGGTAATAGTCACCTTTGGCATCCATGAGGAATCAGCACAAAGAGCTCAGAAACATACACTGAGTCTCACCCAGCCAGTAGCTGGGAACAAGGAGATGAGCTTATAAAATGTATAAACAGAAAGCTCCAGGTGAAATTTCAGGGAATATGTGGCTTATGACAAATCTGTGGGAAGCAAAGTTAAATAGAAAAGTGTAGTACATGAAACAGAGTGTCAAAGCAAAAGAGAGGGATGGAGAGGAGAAGGAAAAGCAGTAGAAGCATTTATGGAAAAACAGATGGGATGTGGAAAAAAGGGGAGGATTTAGGTAAGTGAGATTCTGGGAGGAACAGATGGAGAACTGGGAAGAAAAGAGAAGATATTGGGAATCAGAATGAAAGAATGATACAGGAGAAACTGATGTCTAATTTTTTTATTGCAAGCTAAATGCAATTTATTGTCATTATAGCTTCTTTAATTACATTTCAATTTTTTTAATGATGCCCATATGTTGCAAATAACAGGGTTTATGACTTCTGTTCTCTCACCTTTCCCATAGCTTACATTCCCACTTTAATTACTACATTGCCGTCAGATGTCTCGCCTAATGTTTTTGCACTAGTGTTCCCTGTTTGTGGTGATAATGCACTTGGGGAAACAAACCCACAGGTGTCTCCAGGTGGAAGGCTACTTGCTATTCCTGTAGATGTCCACCAGATGGCAAGTCGGTATTTTTGCAGGGTTTCCAGGCCACCTTCAGGTACTAATTTACCTAATGGAGAATGAGGGCTTGTTTAACAACATACCCTTCACTGCACAGATTATAAATGGTGATTAAAAATAAGTGATTAGATTCTATGTGGATTTCATGGGAATAGTAATAAAACAGGAAAATAAAAGATGCAGTTAGAAGTCAGGCAGACATTCTCTCTACTCACAGTCTATCTTTGTATGAGGAAACCAAATCTCAAGAATCTCTGAGTTAATATTACTACTTTTTTTCTGTTAATATAAATTTTATAGAGACAATAGTGTTTTCTCATGCCTAATCTCTTTGAAATTGTTGTGATAGACCAGGTCTTAGAATGAAATCCAGGGTAATTAAAACTGTAACTGCCCATGACTTACCTAAAACTAATTTCTTAGCTTGTGTGGTTACAGATGTAAGAATAGCAGCGAGGCTTGTTAACACTCTTTTCCCTCTAACCCAACCTCATGATGTCAAGATTGTAATTACGGAGATCAGCACTGATCTTCTTACCTCATGGGCTTTACCTACTTTTTTAATCATGTTGTCTGAAGCAACTTCTATCATTTAATCATTGAAACTTGGTTGCATGTATATACAATATGAACAAATGGAGAGTTCCCTGAAACAGGCTACATCTGCATAGCATTTGTTATAAATTGATGTAAGTGTATCACTACATCAGCTTCATTCAGACAGCACATATATCTGATATTATAAGATGCTGAATGTTCATCATGCTGTTTAACTTTAAATTGTATTGCTCCTTCATACAGTGCACTATCTCTGTTGAAAGGCCTATACAAGAGGCAATGAAAAAATACCTACTCTTCAGCTTCCTCCAAGAAACTTAACCCCTTCTCCCTGCAAAAAAAAAAATAAAAAAAATCCCTATGTCAAGGGACTGTTTAGGAACTTTAACTAAAAACAAACAAACAAACAAAAACAGTGCGTGAATTTACCCTTCTTTTTGAAGGAAAAAATCCATATCTTTTCAGGTCTGCTATCTTTCCTAGTGGCAGGAACAAGGGAAGGATGATATGCTTCTTTAATGATTTGTAGATTGACCTCAATTCTGCTTTCAGCAAATGAACTGAATGTTATAGTCCCTTGGCTGGTTGGCTTACAGCTTGCATCAGCTATCTTGGTTCCATGGCTCTGCATCAATGACACCCTGTGCTACTCATTTTTCTAAGTTTCAAGACACAAGTAAAAAGATGAGGCCGTTCCCACTCCAAGTGGATGCTCAGATAGCAGGGAAGAAAAGCTGGAGCTATATTTGGCGCATTCCTAATGGCACTGTTCTATTTCCAGCTGCTGAAATCTGCAGTAGATTTTTAATGAAGGGCTAAATTGGTGCAGCAGACCCTAACAACAAGAAACAGTTATGTTATTTAAACAAGCTGTGAAATGATCAGATTTTATCTCCCAAGGCAGCGCTCGGATGAATATTAAAGCCGCTTTTATTTTGCTGGAAATGGCCGCAATTGCTCGGTGAGCGGAAGGAGGTCCCTCTGCGCGCTGTGCAACGCCGCTCGCACCGGGCCGGCTGGCCAGTGCACAAAAGAAAAGGCGAAAAGTCGTTTCCTCGCACTCCGCACCCCCGACCAACAACCGCGCGCCCCCTCGCGGCGAAGCTCGCCCCAGGCCGCAAGGGAGCGCGGTTCTCTACTCGCGACGGCGGCACCCCCTCGGAGCTCTGCGCTCCGCTACGGCGGCCGCAGAGCCGAATAGCGCATGCGCAAGAGCAGCCCCCCCCCCCCGCACCTCCTGCGCGTTCTTCTCCCGGCGCATGCGCATAAAAGGGGGGGGCTGCGCGTGCATGTGCCGGCTTTGCTTCCCCACCTCTCCAAGGCTCTGGCGCATGCGCACGGTGCGGCTCAGAGAATCGCAGGGGGCGGGGGAGGAATGAGTCGCTGCAGGCGCGCGCGGTGCGGGGTGGGGCCTGGGTCACGTGGCGGGAGTATCGCACTGGGCGGTTGCGCGGCCTCGCAGGGTGGGAGGGCGCTGGACTCGCGGTGGCGCCATGGCGACCACTGTCACCACTCAGCGGGGACCGGTGAGTGCGCCGGGCAGAATCGGCCGCGGGCGCCCCGGCGGTCTGGCTCCTGTTCTTTCTTGCGGTCGTACCGTGCTGAGCCAGTGAGGCCAAGCTCGGACCCCTCTGGGCTCCGGGTTCTGCCCCGCTCCCCTCGGCGTGGCTCCGGCCCTTTAGCGCGGCGGGAGCAGGACTCGCCCTTCCTGTGTCTCCCTCCCTCGCAGAAGAAGAGGAAGGGCCTTTCCCAGCTGCCTTGACGGGGTGCGAGGGGAAGGGGCGCGGGAAGGCGAGTCTCCCTCTTTCTGGTCCTTTGCCTTGCGGAGAGGCTCTGAGCGAGGGGAAGTGGGGAGCCCCTCCTGTATGCGCGCAGGGCCCGTTCTTTGCCCAACGACCTTCCAAAGGAGCGAGCGGCTTGAACTAAACGGAAGCTAAGCCTCTTTTTGCCTTACAGCAGAGGGAAGTTTTGTGTCTTCGCCGGACTGCTTCGGGTGGCTGTCTCTGAGAGTGCCACCTGAACGCTGGAACTTGAAACATGCTGCGAAGCGCATTCAGTGGTAACATGCTGGCGTATGTGTAGGGGTGCAGCCGAAAATCAGTTCAACCATCTTCTGGGAGCTGGTGTTAGTTTATTGTGAATCGGCTAATGTCTGGATAGTTCTAACGCATGGCGTATAACTGCGATATAACATCAGCTCTCGGTTGATCTGCTTTTCCTGTCTTGAAGGATTTGGTAGTAATTGGCAGTACGATATTGCTTTACAGGTGAAGTAAGATTTTCTTAAACAATCAGTTTAAACTGTGTTTTATTTCTAGAAAGCTGGGGTTTTTGTGTGTCTACGCAGCCTCGATGAAAGACCAGAGGAACAAATTATTAAACTGCTAATCTTGAAGAACTGCATCTGTTGTTATATTGTAATAGTAATGTTATATGATTATCAGTTTAATTCCTTGAAATGCCTTGTTTACCTGGTCTTCCAGAATAGATTCCTTTTGCAATGGCTTGTGATGATTGTTGTTGTTGGAATAAAAGCTTTAAGTGTAAAATTAAAGAAAATAAAGTGAATTAAGGTTTTTATTCTCTCTTGGTGGTTTCATGAAAAGATGTCTTGTTCAAGTTGAATATACGGTGAATTGGGTAGTTGCTATCACCAAAGGTTTTTTGAGAATTGATGCTGTGGTTGGACCTAAATAGAGTTCTGTCAATATCTAACACGCTTTATTCCAAAAAAGCTCAAAATAGTACTAAGGCCTTAAAAAATAGTCAGAGTTTCTTTAAAACTGTTATCCGTTAGTTTATGTTTAGAAAAGGTTGGAGAATTGATTTGCGAGTAAGGACGGAAAGAACTGGTAACAAATGAAGTGGCGTGGCGGAAGCTGAAGAGTAAGGCCTCATTATGGTCCTCATCTGGAGAGGAGAAATTTCTCAGAAAAGAGGAATTTTAATTTCTTGTGATGTTGATTAAATTACCTTGTTTATATTAAATTGATTACTTTCAACATCTGCTTGGTTTAGGTGATGAAATCCACTTCCTGGGTTGGGATGAGATTTCATCGAGAACCTTCTTGGACATGGCTATAATCTTGCAGATGTTTGAATATTGTAACTGCCTAGTCTTTCTCAAAAGTTTTAAAGGAACTGCATCTCAATGCTTAGAATGTTATTCTTCTACATGTCTTGTGCCAGAATTGGCCAGGTGCTCCTGTATAATCTCTTGGCAATCTTTTGTTACTTAATGGATTTAAGTCTGATGAATGGAAAGGTGTATGATGATTTATCTTGTACGGCTTAGGTTCTCTGGCTTTCTTTTTTTTTTCTGTGTGTGTGTTCCTAACACTGTTGTGCATGCTTTTCTTACTTGTCTTAACTGCTTTAGAGATTTGAATGTTTTCAAATGAATAAGTATGCAATATTTAGCATCCTCACCAGCTTCTGTGGTGTTTGCTAAGCTTTCTTAATTCTCTCTAGAGTGGAAAATGGGATTCTATGCATTTTTATATGTGCAGCTGTATTACAAGCGAGTAGCCACTAAAGGGAGCTAAAGAGTTGGAAAATATTTTCTCTTTAGTGGTGGAGAGAGCAGTTCTGTCTCTGAATGAGCACAAAAATATTCAAGGTAAGATAATGAAGTGCTTTCTAGCTTTTGGCAGTGCTTATTTGGAGAGTCATTGAAGCTTCTGATTGCTCCTTAGTGTTTCAGATGAAAGAGAGGTGGATTTTGTTCTGTCTGTTACTATATTCTGCCAGAATATAGATTTCTCTGGTTGTTTTCAGGTTATTGTGGAATTAGCATGTTTTCACATTTTGTGATTTTTTTGAGATAACAGTTTTTGAAATCTGAACTACGGCTGAATATGTAAGGGCTACTAAATTATGCATTTTCCAAGTGAGAGGTATTAAGGAACAGTTTGATCAGGCTTTGTGTTAAGCTTGAGAGACCAGAACCTTGTATTTGTGATTCCTTAGCTTGCCAAGCTCCCACAAAATTAATATCTGTGATTATTCACTGTGCTGGTAAATATGTCAGGGCCTCCAAAATTAGATCAAGTATGAAGCTAGGACTGCTTAGATTGGTGTTCCTAATTTCCTTGATAATCACTACTCTGCTGGAAATCTTTTAATGGGTGGGCTTCTCTTTTCTTGTCCTAATACTATCATTTAGCTACCTAAGTCTTGTCTTTGATTTTGCTTGACGTTTTGTTTTGAGACTTCAAAATACTTTTGGTATCTTTTTTTGAACAAAGGTTACAAAGAAGCAATTCATGTTTGCATTGTCCAGTATTGATACATGTTATGCTGTCACATGAGCAATTTTGAATACAGAGTCCCATCACCAAAATAATTGTGTTGATAATTCTGGGTATAATCGAGTATTTTGTTAGATATTTTGTTTATCACTAGAGCCTGGATTACTAAAATTCTGGTCTGTAAAGGTAAGAATTTCATAAAGACAGATTATTGCAGTTAGTTGGGATCGCAGAAGTTATTTAAAGTGTTGAGGGAGTAAGATGTCATTGAGTGTTTCTAAGGAAAATGTGAATTAATTTTGAAGTGCTGTGATCTGATCTCTGGAGCAGGTTCCTTTGGCTGAAGATGTTGAGAGAAGCATTGGTACTGCTTTGAAGTTCTTACTCTCTAACAGATAAGAGAAATACCTCAAGGCACTAAGTGGCCTATTTGCTGTTGTCCAATGGCATTTTCTTTTAACAAAGACTTGGAGGAAAGAAAGATTTGTAGTGGTAGTGTAGGAAAAAACAGAAGCCTGTTCCCAGGACTGATGACCATTATCCTTCTCCTTAATGCTAATACCAATGTGAATTCATTGGTTTCCTTGTTTTGAACTGTTTCTATGCCTTTTCTCTGTTAACATGGAGTTTAGACCAAATCTGCATAGCTCAAATATGCTGTAAATGCTTCTTGGATTTGAGATGTCTATGGATACTTATTCTGTCTTTTAATTTTTAACTCATATTTGAATACAATATTTTCTGTGGTACTTAGTAGGAATTCAAATTATTATTTTAGTGATCAATGGTTCATACTGATTTTTTTCTTCTGTAAAACCAAACTTTTTTCTTTAGTAACAGTTGTGCTTTGGCATTGTGGAATATGAATGTCTTGGACAAATTTAGATGTCTGGGGAAAATCTAGAGGCAGTAGCTACTGGCAAAGTACTTTAGTCACGACTAAATATATTTGCTGGACTGGGGGGAAAGGGAAGGTAATACTAAGGTGATGACTATAGAGTCATAAAGCCTTTACAGGTAGATATATGAAAGCAATGGAAGCAACAAAGTAGATGGGAAACTTCTGGCAGCAGGAGAATGGAGAACAGAAGAAATGTCTCGTACCTTGTGGTCCATGGCACTTGTTTGTCTTGCTGACATTTAAAAAAAAAGCAAGAAAAAAACCTGTTATAAAAACCCCAAAGTCCCAACAGCAAAAATCTTTAAATGTAATAAACTTAATTGCTGTTGTATTCTTTCCTTTGTTCATCTCTAAACTGAAATTCTGAAGGACAGCCTTTGACTACAGTTCTACAGGAGTTTAACTAGGAATGTGTCATGCTGTAATGCACGTTCCGTAGAATCATAGAATAGTTCAGGTTGGAAAGGATGTCAGGAGACTGTGTAGTCCAACCTCTTTATAGATATCAGAAAGCTGCTATGAGGTACATCTTAAGTTTCTCCTACTCTAAACAGATCCTCAGCCTGTCCTCACATTTCTTGTGCTATAGCCCTTTTTATGTGCTACTGCACTCTTCGTGGATCTTTGCTGGGCTCACTCAAGTTTATAATTTTTCATGAACTGCTGCACCCCAGGCGTGTTTGCAGTATTCCAGATGTGGTGTAATGAGTGCTCAGTAAAGGGAAACAATCGCTTTCCTCAGCCTACTGACTAAGCTTGTGTTAATCTAATACATTATGCTGTTAGGCTTAATTGTTGCGAGAGTGATCTGCTCATTCATGCTTCCTTTTCACAAGGATCTACATGTCTTCATCTGTACAGCTGCAGCTCTGATCACTGTTCTCTAGTCTGTACCGTTGCTAAGGGGTTTGTGTCCAAAGTACAGAACCTAGCACTTGTTGAATTTCGTGAGATTACTGAGATTTTGTGAATTCATGTGCCCCTCTGGTTGTTCGTTCCTCCACTATGCCAGTTATTCTCCCTCAAGTTTGGTGTCGTCCTCAGAACTGATGAGGGTATATACTGTCTTCACCTCTGGTCACTGATCAGGAAAAATATTAGAGACATAAGCTAGTCTCAGTACAGACCTTTGAGAAACTTTGCTTTTAACCACTGAAATTCAGCTTCTGACCTCAGTGACCCAGCTAGTTTTTCGTCTGTCCAGTGGTGCACCTATTTGTATTGTAAAATTTTTAATTTGTATTGTAAAAGCATTGATACCTACCACTCTCTCCTTATTCACAGATTCTAATAGTTTTATTGTAGAAGGCAATTTGACCTATTAGGTTTGGTTTCTTCTTCAACCCTTGGTGAGGGCTGGGTATTCCTAGTCCCTGTTTTATCCTTCATGTTTCTAGAAATTTCTTTGCAACTGAAGTGAAGCTGACCTGCTGCCTGCTCCTCGGGTCGTCCTTCTTACCTTTTCAAAAACTGGGTGTGACGTTTTTTTGTCCAGTTACAGAGGACTTTCTCTAATCTCCATGACCTTTCAAAGCTGATAGAGAGTAGCCTTGAAAAATAAATCAGCTAGCTCTTTAAGGACCTCTGGATGCATCTTATCTGATCCCATTTTTTTCTGGTATCAGAATTTCTTGGTAACTGCTAGTGTAGAAACCTTAGGAACATTTTCCTAAATGTATCATGCCTCGGCATATGGAAAGTCAGGGCATTTGTTGTCCTTGGCTCTGTGGTTGCTTTTCCTCCCTTATGTAGGTACCAATACTCATATCCTCAGTTAGTGAGGTAAAGGTTCTGATGGCTGCCCTTCCTCTTCCCTGTGCTTCCAAGCTTTGTTTCACTTTCTTCTGATCAGCTGTCTGCACTAACATACTTTGCAATTGCCTTGGCACCGTTTAATGTTGCACAAGAAATGGAGTGAGAAGAAACAGGAGGGTGAGGCTGTGACAGCCCAGTCCTAAATTAGCTGGAATAGATGTAGAACATCACACTGCCTTCAATTTGAAGAAGTTGAGATACAGTTTTAATACCTGCAGTGTTTCACTTTTTAGATCTTAAAAACTAACTCTTATGTAGTTTTAGCCAGACATAAAGGGTAATATTATTCCGTTTCTAGATCATTCATTTTTTTTGATGTGTAATGCTGTCAAAGTTTACCTGCTCAGCGTTTGTCTTCTGAATTGCAGGTCTATCACAGCACTGTTGTATGGCTGTCTTGCTTCAAAAGCAAGTACTTTTAAAATTCAGGTGTTAAATGGAATTTATTTTTTGTTCTACCATTAATGGTGGAGTGGGGTTGAATTTCACATTCTTCCATAAATGTTGTTATAGTAGAGGGAGGTGCATTTGTTGTAAGGTGAGTATTGAGTAGTATCAGTGATACGAGCTTGTCACTTCTGTTCTCCTTGCTTTAAAAATGACAGCTGTGGTTGAGCTCTGGGTATGTAACTATGTGCTTTTGACTTAGGTTTGGAGGTTGCTTTTATGTGCCTGCTTTTAAATGCTTTGAGGAAGAATGAATTAGCTTGTTTTCTTTACACATAAAAATGTTGCATGCTACAGATTTATCTCCATCTATATGGAACCTACTGATAATTAGCATAAGAACTTACTGAGTAGTATGTTTTCCTCAATAAGCATCTCTTAGATATTTTATGGAATATAGCACCAGGACTTGTACCAGATCTCTGTTAGAGCTGAACATTTAAGATGGAAGCATATGCATTTCCTGTTCCCTACCCTTCTCTTTAGCCACTCAGATCTTTTGAGAGTTTAGTTACACTGGCCATTTTCAGCTTCTGTGAATGTCTGCTCTACAGTTCCAGAATAAGAATGTAGCTTTATGTGAGATAACTGAATGACTTAAATTCAGCTTAGTTCCTGTAGTAAAGCATTGTACTACCTTACCGATTTTCTTTGTCCCTTTTGGATTTACAGAGATCAGGTTATATATTTTATTTTGAAGAACTGTTTGGGTGAGTTAAATAACTAGACTTCTCACTTGTGAATAAATTAAACTTACCAATGTCCATTTTAAAATGGTTGAGACAAAATGCACTATACTCTTTTCTGAGAAGTTGACAGAGGGAGGGAGCTTGTGCATATGGGATTGTAATTTCAGGGCTGCAACCACTACTTATGACTACCAGAAGTTTTTATGATGCCTACTCAAAGAGATGCTAATAATATAATACCAGATTTGAAACTTCCTGGAGGTCAAGGGTTGGAAGGCACCTGCTGTGTTGTAAATGCCGATGCCTTGCTAATTCTGGTGCTATTTCAAATCTTTCCTAAATGGATTATGTTTTATTTTAAAATTCCTTTCTTATAACATGTATTCCAATGAGAAAACTGTTACAAGACCCTGTATAATTTCCAACCTAACATAAATACACTTTCTTTTAGTATTAGCATTATCTTTTAGCTTAGTCTTCTCCCCCATTCCCCCCCTGCTTTTGGAAACTTGAACTACTTAAGATCTTAATTATAAAATTTTTAGATGCTTGTAGGCAAAACTGATTCCATCTTTTCCCTCCCTTCCAGTAGCCTAGCAGCAGGCATTCAGTGCTTTCTCCTTAGCTTTTTTGGTAAACTTCCTTTGTGGTATGTAATCCATCTACTGTTGCAGGGATTCTGAGGCTCTCAGACAGAAATTGCACTCTAGCCAAATAACATTTTGTATAGCTGTTGCTGTCTCCAAGATGTAGTCTTGTCATGCAAGTGCTGTTTAATCTTCAAAACTATGCCCTAGAAGCCTGTTAACTTCTTAAGGTATGTTATGTAAGCATATGTATCTGCGAGATACACAATCGAGTAATCTTGCCTGGGATAACAATGTAAGAAATTCCACAGGTTTTTGTCCTAATGTGGTAGACAGTTCTGTATTAAATATGTGAAAAACTACAGACAACAGTACAGTTTAATTGTAAGTATTCTATGCCAGTTTATTTACCTTTTGAAATTTATTATTATTATACACTTGTTATTGTAGCATAATGATCCCTCTAAATGTGGTATTTATAATGTTCACTTAACATTTGAAACTTAGACACAACCTGACTTGTTGAATTGATGGTAATAGATTTGATAAGTAATAGAAATTTTCCCTTTTTACTGTAAAGCTAACAGAAAATACATGGTGACCACTGATTCATATTTGCACATGTGACAGAGTTCCTCTAAGATTTTGCAACTTTAATTTTTTTGTCATGGTTCATTCTTGTGGTAGGCCGGATTTTGTATTCCTCAGTTACTGTTTTGAGTACAGTGGCATTTTGTTCCCAATTTGTCCCAATGGTTAGTTGCAGTCTGACTGTGCTTAACTTTGGAAAAGTATTACGGTATCTTTGTTATATTGAAGGATTTGGTTTGTAGGAGACATTGTCTTTATGATCTATCTTGAAGGTGACTGTGAAAGTAACCCTTTCATTTGAAAGTAGAATGCTGTGTCTTGTCTTAGGGGTGGCTAGGTGATGAGTAGGTGAAAGAGCTTGTTGTTGTCAGATGTCATGCGTGAATGGAATGTAAAGCTCAGTAGCTCTGACTTTTGTATGGACTTGTTAAATGTTTAGGTGAAAAGCAGCCTTGGCTCTATATATCCTATTTTTTTCAGAGGCTTATGTTGGAAATTAGTATTTTTGAAAGCAAAAAGAACATTCCCTATGTGAGTTGGCAGTTTTGTCATTTAATTTGTTCGTGCTGTCAAAACTAGCCTAAATTCTGCTGAATGTTTTTGCTAAGCTTTGATTTATATTCTTCAGTCTTTTTCATTATGAAAATGGAGGACTTAAGTTTGAAGTTTTTTTCTTTTTCTGTTCCTTTTTAAGGTATATGTGGGTGAGCTTCCTCAAGATTTTCTTCGCATTACCCCAACCCAACAGCAACAGCAAATCCAGCTGGATGCCCAGGCAGCTCAGCAGCTTCAGTATGCGGGACAAATGGGTACAGTAGGCAGACTCAGCATAACTGTAGTACAGGTATAAATTATACCTTCTTTGTACAATTAAATAATTGTAATTAATATAATTTGTCTTTTTTTGATTGGTGGCCACTAAAATATTTTGTGTTGAAATTTGAATTACTACATTACTTGTGTATAGAGAATGAGTAATTTTTTCAATTTTTGTAGCTTCATGTTTCTGAACATCGGCATTTTTCCAGTTTCATGTTTTCTAGCTGCGTTGTGCGTGGCACAGCAACTTCCTGTAAATCTTGCTATTATAGCACATAATCAAGTAATTGCATGATTTTTTTTTTACAGTGAACAACTTTCTGTCCCTATTTCCTCTAATGCATTTGCTGTTTTTCCTCGTGCTTTCTGCAGGTTTTTTTCTTAAACACACGTGCATAGTCCTAGCTCTTTATTTTCTGCTTCCTCTTTTCCTTTGTTAACCTTTCTTTTATTTCTTGGTAGTACTGTAGTACTGCATTCATTATGCATAAGATTTCAGGTTTTAAAACATCTATCTTAAAATGATTCTCTTCATCTATGTGATCATACCAGGTGTTCTTCATATTAACTTAACACACCTGATCTACTTGCAAGTACTGTTTTCAAGTCATTCTATAAAAATATACCAAAGAGATGTTTAGCCTAAAATTTAGCACCAAGGTTGGAATGGTACATGTATGGTTACAGCTTCCATGGTGAGACGCTTTTTGGGGATATACCCTTCCTTTGAAAACTGGGGGTAATGCTTTTTCAAAGGTGAAGGAAGATGGCAGCTTGGCTCTCAGTGATGTCTAGAGGAAAGACAAGATGTACCTGAGCATCTCAAGCACCTGAACACAAATTGAAATACATCAAACTCTGTTTAAGTGTATAAAAAAGCTTTTTAATCTGAGAGTTGTCAAACATCAGAACAAGTTGACCAAAGGGATTGTGGAGCTTCCATCCACGTAGACACTCGGAACTTGCCTGAGCATTTGGCTTTGCTTTGAGTAGGGACTTTGGACTAGACAATCTTCAGAGGTCCCATCCAACCTCTATTATCCTATGATTCTGTGAAACTATTTATTGTCCTAGTGGCCCTTTGATGAACTCGTTTGAGTATGACTGTGTCTTCTACTGGGCAACCAAGAACTAAAGAGAGCAGTACTCCAGATATGGTCTCATTAGTGCTCATTAGGAGGGATCATCTTCATTGACCTGATAGCTGTCCTTTTCCTAATTTAGCCCAAGATGCTATCTGTTGTCTTTGCTGCAAGGGTGCCTTACTGGCTTATTTCCAACTTGGTGTCCACCAAGACCCCTAGGTCCTTCTCTGCAGAGCCACTCTTCTAACAGTTGGCGCGCAGCCTGTAGTGATACACATGGTTATTCCTTCTCACGGGTAGAATGCTTTCATTCGTTGAACTTCGAGATTCGTGTTTGTGCACCTCTTCAGCCTGTCAGAGTCCTGCTGAATGGCAGCATGACCCTGTGGTGTCCTGAGACGTAGCCTTCTGTGCCTGCCCGAGAGGTTACGCAAAAACACTGTGGGAATCTTGGCTGCGTATTGAGGCATGGGGCATTCTGGATAGGAGACTTACTACAGTTAACCTGTGGAGCATGAAAAGCTGGTTGAAGTCTTTTGTATTTAAATGTGTTGATTAAGTATGTAGAGCAACATGTCTTAATTCTGTTACTAATGAACTACTAGTGGAAGATCAGAAAGCATTTTTGGGAAGGTAACTTACTGCCTTTTTTTTTTTCCATTTCAGATATGTAGGAATGGTGAGTTTTCTAAGCAAGGTTGATTACATCTTAAATTACTAGACAGTCAATTGATATTCTCTTGCTTTCTTTTGGTGAATTTTTATGGTAAGCTGCTTAGTCTCAGGATTTCAGAGTCTAGAGTGCGTAATTTAGGTACCAACCATTTTACTTTAATTATTAGGCCCACATTTACAAGGAACAGTTTGAGACATTTCTCACCAGTTATAATGTATGTATTAATTAACCAGCACGTGTCCTGAAGGAGAAGAGGCCTTTCCAGGCCAGAGCTGTAGCCATTGTAACTAAATCTTGCACAAGTCTCCAACTGTTCCAGTTCTTTAAATGCCCTATACGGTGAGAGGCATCCTAGGCATCATATTTTGTTACTTGTCTTGCTATGAAAAGAAATGTAGGCTACTATTACAGGTCAGAGAAACAGCATGTCCAAAAGTTCCAATTTCTACTTTGGCATAGCTATGCAACCATACTCAGTGTTGTCTTCAGGACTGTCATCAACTTCTTTTGTCTGTTCCTCTGATGTTACAGCAAAAGTATGTTGGATATCTTCTGATTCTGTACAGCATCTGTTTTTATAGTAACTTAGAACTTAAGTTGCCCACAGAATTAAGTAACATGAAATGCAAACACTGAGTTTCAATCACTTTGAAAAGTATGAGCTACTAGATTTTATGAACTGCTTTTGCATTTTATGCTTTTGAATTATATTATATTCTTGAAGCTACTGAATTTCTGTATTTCAGCCTTTAAAAGTATTTCAGTGAAAGAGGACAGCATGCCTATCACATGAATTTAATTGTATGTTGGAGAGGAGATACCTAGGCAAAAATTGAACTTATTACTATTAGCGGTGGATAAAGGCACAGACCCCGATGCAGGTTCAAAATGAAGTCCGAATCGGAATCATTTATTTGTGAGACTTATTGCTCTTTTATAACAATCTTTTTGCAAAGTCATTGTCCACGGGCCAATTTAACATCAATGATTGGGTTAAAGCACTTGTACACGCGCCTTGAGCTGTTTCTTAATTGGTAGCACAAATTATGTTTTTCTTTACCTAATCCCTGCTGATAAACTGCTGGGGGCTTTCTGCTACTTCAGGGTTAACCAGTTCTCAGCTCATTATCGAACTCTGTCAAGGCTTCTGTGTTATTCTCTGTGTTACTTCCCAGGCTGTAACTCTACAACGATTTCCTTGTAATCGTGTATCTTTAGGTGTCAAGTAACTTATTTTACCTGTAGTGAAGATGCGTTTTCTACAACAGACAGGTGAAGAGATTCCCTCTTCAAGGTCTTCAGGGGTTCAATGGTGTCATTAGCTCTTCTATGTTTTAATCTGAATGCTGTTTTTCTTATTTTCCTTCCTTCCTACCTTATAATTAAATCTAGTCTTTTCTTCAATATCTGATTCTCTTTGTGAACTAATAGTAATTAACTTCTCAAATTAATATAAATATTATACACTTACAGGCTTTGTTTTCTTTCCAGGCAAAATTGGCAAAGAACTATGGAATGACCCGCATGGATCCCTACTGTCGAATACGGCTTGGGTATGCTGTCTATGAAACTCCAACAGCACATAATGGAGCCAAGAACCCCCGCTGGAACAAAGTTATTCAGTGCACTGTTCCACCGGGTGTGGACTCCTTTTATCTAGAGATATTTGATGAGGTCAGAGCTACTATATATTTTTTTCCCCACTCCCCGTCTCCTGTTTGGACTCAGGTTTTGGAGGGGGGGGAGGGGGGGGAATCTTGCAAAAAAGGATTGAGTTACCAAAGGCTGTTTCCTAGCTATGCTCTCTGGGAGACAATGAAAGTTTTTCAGAATTCCAAGAGCAGCAACGTATAAGGCTTCACTCTTCCCTGACACTGACAGAGCTGTTACTTTTTCTTTGGTTAAGAGGTATTAGCAGAGTTCCCTGCAAAGGAAGAGACACAAAAACATTTGAGTGATGATTAAGCTCCTCTTTGCAGTCAAACTGCCCTGCAGCCTTACATTCTGTATTGTTCCTACTAAAAATAGATGGTTTATACAGTGCAGTTTTATTCAGGAATTCTTCAGTTTTTATTTTGAACAAGGAGGAGCTTGGATGCTTTCCTAAGCTTGGAAATGCTGAAAATAAAACTGTCAAATATAGACTGTGTGTAGTCACTAAGATTTATTAGCAGAAATCTATACTTCGCTGAATTTCATTCCAAGTGGGCATATAGGCCCTTGTCTATGCTTTACTTAAGACACAGTAGTAATAAGTAACTAAGTTCTGAACAACTTCATTTTCTTAGAGATTGAAGGGGTCTGATTATCAGCTCTGGTAAGTAATCTGCTGTACAAAGCTTTTCGGGCTGTATGTTGTTCTGCTAAATGATATTTTTTGCAGCATCTCAGCTGTTTCTAGTTCAGGATATTGACTTTGACTTAGTGCAAACATACCTTCTTGAACAATTTAGACTAAGAGGCTACAACTGAGGCTAAAGTCTCTTGCCTTTTTTTTGCTGCCTCTCTTACTGTGTGTGGTAAACCCTGCACCAACTGTCTGGTCATTACACAAGTGAGGCTTTTGGATGCTATTTTATGGGCTTAGTTGGTTGGTTGAAGTGTCTGGTCTTGTATTGGCTGTTGAATTACTGGAGTTCTTGGCCTATCTTAGTGTAAACAGAAGCTGTTTACATTCATTTAATGGCATCTGATATGATGTCACTAGACATACAAAGGCTATGCTGATGTTAGTGTGTTGTGTTTCTAGAGATGTTCTGCTTCAGGTTTTCAATTTCATATTGCTAAATATCTGCAATCAATCTATAGTCCCACTTAAAGCATCTTTTATCCTTATTGTGAAGGAGATGGCTAAAATATTTGCCAACACTTCAGTAATTTCAAAATGAATACCTTAACAATAAAATTGGCAAAATGAAATAACATAAACCAGAATGAAGTGTTAGTCAGGAATATTTTTAAGTTGTTTTTTCTTTTTAGGACAGTTATCTTCATAATATTTTTTTAAATTTTATTCTAGCGGGCCTTTTCAATGGATGATCGCATCGCTTGGACACACATTACAATTCCTGAGTCTCTGAAACAAGGAAGTGTGGAAGATGAATGGTATAGCCTGAGTGGAAGGCAGGGTGATGACAAGGAAGGAATGATTAATCTGGTTATGTCATACACGGTAAGCGAACTCTGGATTGAGAGGAGAAAGGGACAGAAGCTTCTCGGGCACTGAGAGGCAGATATTTTAGATTGAAGTGGTAGTTCCATTGTACCTTACTGGATGTTTGTGTGTGTTAGCATTTAAAATAATCATACTTTAATTTTGGGCATAGCAGTCAAAAACATTAGTTTAGTAAATTAGTAAAAGTAAGTATTAGTAATACTTTTTGATGAAGTGGTAGATGGGTATTTGTAACTGCAAAACCAGATAAATAAAAATTCAGCTTATTCTCTTGCTAATTGAAGTATGAAAAGGAAATCCTCCCTTGATGGTCCACTGTTATTTCTGACAACTTGTTTTTTTTTCCCCAAATGTTTAGAAAGTCATGTCAGTTTACAAGTAAAAATGGTGGAAACTCTTCTGTCTTGGAAAGTTTGAATGCTCTTTCTGATGACTGTTTTACTTTTATTCTTGTTCATTTGGTGCTCCTGGTCATGAACTGCTGACTTATGCTTGCCAATTTAGCAGCTTGTGAACTATTCTCTCATCTGTCACCAATGTCTGAAGTAGCTGTTGGATAGCATGTGCAGCCCTGAGTGCTTCCTACTGCGCTTGCTCATGATCAAAAGTTCCAAGCTGCTTTTGAGTGCAGAACTGGGAACAGATGTTCTCTGCTGTGTGAAATTCACGTTTTGCCCCACATCTAAATAATTGTTTGATTACGTTTAGGAGAAATGAGTTTATGATAAACCTTTAAAACTGTCTGCCCATGAACACACTGTACGTAGAATATGACCTGTGAATATTTTCCAGGATTAAACTAAACAGGAATTATAGTAGTAAAAGGGAATGGGGTTAATCTGATATTTTGTTTAAATTACTGGTTTACCTTAAAAATAATTGTTTTGGACTAAAAAGCAGTATACTGCTTCTAATTAAATTGAAGTTTGCTCCAAGTTTTCATTAACAATATGTTGTATATTCATTTCAGAAGAAGGCATGAAATCTGATTAAACCCATATTTTAAAATAATTCAGTAACTTCAGTAACAAATTTCAGTGGCAAATCTTATTAAACTGTTGCAAAAGGGTAGTTTGACAGGATGTGTTTATATTGATTTACAGGCAAATTAATTGTCATGTAAAAGAGTTGTTGTTCAGCTACTTTGCCAGAGATTTTGCTTGATATGGATTAACACTGTTTTATAGATTTTTTGTAATATTGAACATGGGGCATGGATTTGCAATGGGACAAAAGTTTTGCAAGTATTGTTTCAATTATGTTAATTGCTTGCTTATGTTTTCTGTTTTTCAGTAGTACTAATCTATCTTGTGCTTTTTATAAAGTCTCTGCCAGCTGCCATGATGATGCAACCCCAGCCAGTAGTCTTGATGCCCACTGTATATCAGCAAGGAGTTGGATATGTACCTATAGCAGGTATGTTTTCTCACCTTGAAGACTTTTAAAGCATCCAGATGACTGGAACTACCAAATTTCTCCTTTTTTTTTTTCAGAATGTAGAGGAGGCTATAAATTATTTTGTCCATGACTACTTTTCCCATGACACATTTTTAGGAGGAGAAGAGTTGGCTAGTTAAGTGTAGGTCTGCTTTCAGTCTTGTACTCCGTTTAAGGGAGCTGCATGAGTTTTATTAAATGGATAAAAATGACTGGCAAGTTGGAACAGGTATATTGAAGGCTTCTCTTTTTGAGTATTTTAGACTTATGTCAAGAGACTGAATAAGTATCTAACAGGTTGCATTCTAAAATAATGTGTGCTTGTTTAATTGGTGGCAATCTATGTGTGAAAATGCTCGGACTTCAGAAAGTGCACCAAATGACTTGTATTATCAGAACTGCAGCTTAAATAGCCCATAAAGGCATTGACTCTATGTGGTCTTTTGAAGATGCTTTGTTGGACACTGCTACACAACTTGTAAAGTAAAAAATGTTAGGGAGCTCCAAAATAGTTATGTACATCAAGAAAAGCTATAGTATAGGCAATTCTCTTATTCTGTGCAGAGTAAGTTTTGGACTTGTATACAAAGAAAATCTTGAAGTATGTAAATAAGCTTGAATTTCTCCTACTAAGGTAACATACATAAAGTTCATTTGTTTTTCTTGGGTGTTTCACTTGAGGTGCTCTAAAAACAAATCTCCAGTTTGTTGAAAGGACATTTATTCAGTAATATGTGTACTTTTTAGAGACACGAAGATATACATTTACATATTTAGACTTCATTCGCATATAAGTGTGTAAATGAGTGTGGGAAGTAATTGCAGTGTTAAGGGTTGACGCAACTGATAGTTAAGAGTTAGGCTAGAGCAAAACACAGAATAGTTTGGTTACATATTTTATTCTTGGATGAAAACATGCATTTTGCTTCATTTAAAATGCTTCTATCTATAAATATCTTAATTGATATCTTAATCTCATGATTTGTCTTTCTTGCTTTGCCAACAAAGTAGTTTAACTTGTATGTGCATCCTGAAGTGTAATTCCATTGTGTAAGCCAGAACTGTGTAGCTTTTTTGTTTGAATTGGATGCCGTATCTTTTTTGCTTATAGATTGACCGCATCCTTATATACTGAAGCAGTTAGTGAACTTCAAAGTTATGTTCTGTGTGGCTAAAAGAAAAACAATACCTGAGATAATACATATAGCAATGTAATACAAGATGTTACAGAATTTCTTAAACAGGTCAAAATGAGAATATTTGTATTGCAAAATTACTGTACCAGTCAGAGTTCAAACAGTAGAAATGAAGAAGTGACTAGTTTCTGACTTTATTGAAACTAGACATAGACCCAAACAGATACTCGTTTTTCAACTTTGAAGGCCTAGTATTAGTTGTATGGTGATGTATCTTGATACTCAAACCTTGGTGTTCTTGTAAATTTTGTGTTTATCTTGAATTTTTTCAGTATTACTTATTAAATCTACTTGGACAAGTGACAAAACAAGTAAAGTGTAGCAGGTGATAGTAATGTTTGACATTTTAACATATAAAAAATTACCTTTGTGTAACAACTTGATCTGTGGAGCGTTGCCTTTCTGGATCTTTGCAGAACATTTGCTTTGTTTTGTTACTGCTATGATAATCTTCTGTATTAAAAATTCTCCCTGATTCTGACATATTTTTAAAGAAGTCCTAACCTTGATTTAAATTTTGTTTTTTTCTGGGAAAGCTTAAACGTGCTTCCTTGACTTTATACATGCCAAAGTTATTACAAGCTACCTTTGTATTTAGGGTTTTTTATATTTTTATTTTTTTTTTACTGTGCTTTGTGTTTGCTGTTCTAGAATTTCTGTGGGCATCATCAAAATTTCTCAGAGCACTGCGAGTTTGAAAGCTTTTGCCTTGTCACAGTCAATGACCCACTCATAATAATTAGATGGACTTCTAAAATGACTTGTCTTCGGAATACTTCTACTGTTTCATACAAGTAACTGTATGGCTTAATAAAAGTAATTACAAATTATAAAAGGAACCAATACTGCATCTTGGAAGATGTGGAATGTCATCAGAATATTTTCTGTATGCTAACTAGATGCTTCTCCTAGATTCTGCAAACATTTTCAGAAAGATGCATGCAAACTACTGGCCTTCCCTGCCTAGCTGAATGGATTGTATCATCTGGAGAAACTGTTCATACTCTTTCTTTGGAGCACTGTACAGGGTTTTCCCTTTTAGAGACTGCTTCAAGAAGGGCATTAGTGGGACATCCGTATGCTCCACAGGAATGTTTGCCGCCTTCTTTCAGGTTTTTTACCTATCTAGTCAATAAGCAAGTTCTATTTGTTTCCTGCAGAAGAGTGGAAGAACAGCACTGAGTAGTTTACTGCATGTGAAATGAAGGAGTTTTTGTTGATCAGCAAGGCACTTAGACTCTCAGTCTTTTCGGTGATGGAAATACATAGGGTGGGCTAAAATGCTTATACAGAAAATTTAACAGTTAATAAATAACTGTCCAAAATGACTGCACTCTAAAGAGAGGTGGTGTTAAGTTAAATCAGGCCAAGTTCTTTTTGCTGTAATGGAAAATTTCTGCTCAAAATTTAATATACGTAACTAAGCTTCTAATTAAGGTCAAAGCAATTAATTCCTCTCCCACTTATCTCTGTCGTTAAAAGGTAGTAGAAAGCAGTCCCTCTGGTAAGCAGATGAAGTTTGAAATGCCAACACAACTCAGTCCTTCTTCCCCACATTTGACGGTAGATTTCTGTCATTGCAGAAATTGGCTTAAAATACTCTTGCACCATGTTAATTCATTTCAAAAGTTTTAAAAGTTAAAAACTTCTGACAATAGTACTAGTTGCTACAAAATATGGTTGCCATAGATAATATCTACGCAGTGGGTTTGGGAAAATTTGGAATTCAGTCCTGTTGCTCTTGTAAAAGTTGAGTTTATTTACTATCTCTTCCTGTTTCTTTTTCTAAAAATTATTTAATCTGTAGAATATTGTGGTGTACTGGTTGCTTACAGTCCAAGCTGATCTTCTTGCTAATGTATTGGAGAGTAAACTGAAAAAAGTTAGTTCAATGAAGCAAAAAGCTATTTCTTAGCTGATAAGTATTAATGGGATAAATAGGAAATTTATTTGTACTTAACCTACTTTTTACACAGGTGTTCATAAGGTAAAAACCCATGTGTGTCAGAGCTCTCGCAGAGGCAAAGTTGTGTGTATATGTACACTGCTCCTTTAGGTATTGTTGGTGTTTGTTCATTAAAACATGTATGAATGTTGTCCTTTGTGGGCCATGAAATATGATTGTTGCTGCAGGTGCGGTGACTGACTTATTTTGAAAACATTTCCTCTAAAACCAGTGTATTTAGGAAACTTGTTCAAAGCCCTGAGTGAATTAGTTGGAAAACTGAATCCTAAGAGCATTTAGTTTTTGGTATTAGGTAGTTTAAGTTTTACCCTCAGTTTATCCAACTTTGACCTTTGGAAGCTAAATGGTTCCTTGCCTTTTAAAAAAAGATTAATATTTCTTTCCCATGTCTTATTCCTTTCCCCTTGCCCCTTCATTTTCACCTATCTTCAGGGCTTGAGTACTTTGCTCTGGGTAAGTTCCCAAGCTCTTTTCTCACTCTCATCCTCATTGGCTCAAGAGTCTTTGCATGAGCTTATCTGAACAGCTTTACGTGCTACAGCAGACTGTATCACAAGGTTTTACCACTTTGATGTTAGAATAGAATGATTTAATGCCTATCCTGGAAGTTGTTGAAAGTCCCTCTAACCTGTTGGAAAGTCTTTACAAGTATATGCTCAGCTTCAAGCTAAAGTAATTAAAGTAATTGGTGATAATGATGCTAATGGATAGCGTATCGTGTTAATGTTCTGAAGCTATTGTACGTCAGTGAGCTCTTCTAGATGGTAGTACTGGTTCCTAGAAAAGAAACTTTGTAATCTTGCAGTTCTACTATTGCAAGGTTTGGTGAAGCAGGTGGTGTCATGACTTTGTAAGGTTGAAAGCGAAGAACTCAGTTCTATGGTGACATTGAGAAGGCAACCAACCAGTTGCCTTTTGTTAATCTTCAAATAAGAGTTTTCAAGAAGAGTACCACTTTTTTTCATCAGTGTGTAGATTTACTTTACTATGACACCTTTGATTTTGAATTGTGCAAAGATATTGTAACATCCTTAACTTTGATAAAAACATTCAATCAAGTATGTTTAGAAGATTTTAGATATTTCTTGATGCTCTGAATGTCTGAAATATGCTTTAAATAAAACTATTGTGGTTGGTGGTCACGAAGTATTTGGTTTATTCAGAGCAGTAGAATTTTAGAATTATTCCGCTGGTTGGTATGCTTCACTTTTCTAGTAGTTTGCAAAGAAACAAGACTTAAAAAAAATTGTGATTATGGCAGGTGTATTTTAGCACTGAATTTTTTCAGAAGTATCATTGAGACCTATTTGTATATTTTTAAAATGGTGATACTGATTTCTTCCTTTTAAATGAAAGAATTCATGCTGATAAGGTTCCTGAGTTTGCTCTGAAAGGCTCTGTGCCTGAGAGAAAAAATGAGTTAAAAATTTATCATAGGGTACTTGACTGAACAATAAAATAAAAGGTGTGTAATGCCTTGTGTGCAGTTAGAAATTGTTTACTCTGTCAATGCTGCTTTGATGCTTCATTGCTGCTCTTAGCAGTTGACTTGCTATTGTACATACTTGTTTCATGTATTGGAATGTCACTGCTTATTCCAGCATGTTTGCCATTGCCATTTCACTGAATTGGAAAACACTACTCCATTCTTCTAATTTATAACACTTCACCTAATATCTGAAGGCAACTCAGGCATGTGCAGTTCCATTTATAGTGGATTCTTAAATGATTTCACCTATTGGTTTAATGAGGTGCTTAATATTTGAAGCAGTTTTTATACTGAACATTGATAGGTTTGAAGTTTATTATTGCTCTCTCTAGTGACTGCATATATATGTATATTTCCTACATTGTAGTGCCTAGTTCTTTAAGCTTATGCTTAAGTCTTGCTTACTATTTTGCAAATCAGTTTTGAATGCTTTTAGCCTGAGTGTGGAACAAAGCAAAAAAAAAAAGAGATACTCTTTAAATTGGTATTTGTATAGCTTGAATTTTTTTGTTAAAAGTAAGCATTTGTCATGGAAATATTTATTAAAAATAAATATGTGGAAGTTGGTAATACTAACTTCCACTTGTATATGGTGTAGTTGTAGACAGCATAAACCAATTTTAGAACTATAAGAGCCAAGAAAATGAATTTTGAAAAGATGAGTGAAAAACAAGACCATCAAGAAATTTATTGTCTCTAAAATTGAATATTTAGCTTGAAAATATTTTTGGAATGCTGTCGGGGCAGATGTCTGGCTTCGTTATTATCTTGTTTTCATGAAAGCAGAGAGAAAACCTGTGTGCTGGTCTTGATTTTTTTTTTTTAACACTGACAAGACACCGAAACTTCATTGGCAAGCTGTAGGATGCTGTGGTACCCAAAGTGAGCCTCATGTTTCATTTGAATTAATATTTTAAACTGAACTCTTGTATGGACAATTCCTATGCAATTTAGACTAATAATCTTAGGGTGCTGATAACTTACTGAATAATATTAGGAAGTTTGTGTTAGAAATAAAACTTGTATTTGCTCTGTCCTTTCAGGTACTTTACAACTTTGTTTTTTGAGGCCATACGTATTTGGGGACAGAGTGGCTGCAGAGTAGTCAGGCAGAATAGGACCTGGGAGTGCTGGTTGACAGGAAGCTCAACATGAGCCAGCAGTATGCCCAGGTGGCCAAGAAGGCAAATGGCATTCTGGCCTGCATCAGAAATAGTGTAGTGAGCAGGACCAGAGAAGTTATCATCCCCCTGTACTCGGCACTGGTCAGGCATATTGTGTACAGTTCTGGGCCTCCCAGTTTGGGAAAGATGCTAGGATACTGGAATGTGTTCAGAGGAGGGCAACCAAGATGGTGAAGAGGCTGGAGCACAAGCCCTATGAGGAGCGACTGAGGGAGTTGGGGCTGTTTAGTCTGGAGAAGAGGAGACTCAGGGGAGACCTCATTGCTCTCTACAACTACCTAAAAGGAGGTTGTAGTCGGGCAGGGGTTGGTCTCTTCTCTCAGGTGACCAGTGACAGAACTAGAGGGCATGGACTCAAGCTTCGTCAGGGAAAGTTTAGGCTTGATGTTAGGAAAAAGTTCTTCACTGAAAGAGTGATTGGCCATTGGAACGCGCTGCCCAGGGAGGTGGTGGGGTTGCCGACCCTGGAGTTGTTTAAAGGGAGACTGGATGAGGCACTGAGTGCCATGGTTTAGATGATGGTTGGTGTTGGTGTTAGTGTTGGGTTATAGGTTGGACTTGATGATCTCAGAGGTCCTTTCCAGCCTTATGATACTGTGATACTGTAATTTGTTCACCTCTTGTAAATGTCTAGATTGTTTGTAGGAAGCACAAGGAATGAGTTGAGGCTTGTTGAAGCCTTAGAAGAGACAATCAAACATTGCTGAATATGATTATTGGGTAGAGTGTATTTGCAGCGTTAGTGAGGACTGCACAGTGATTTGCCCGTGGGTTGCATGTGTGGGATGCATGGTCTGATTTGCCAGATGTTCAAACACTCAGTGCCAGACAGAATTCCGGGAGGAAAGGGCCAAATGGCAGAAGAAGCTCTAGAGCTAAAGTAAACTTGTTGTGGAAGAGGCAATAGATAATCCTTGGTAGTGATGTGATGCAAATGGCTAGGCAGAAACATGGTTACAGTGTGTAGGTAATAAATTCATGGGGAAAGGGACATTTCTTTAGTTGCCAACATTAATGTTCTCAAATAGATGCAGCTTGTACATTAGAGTTAAAACATCTATACTTTGTTTCTAATAAAACTGAAGATAATTACAAGGGGAACTTTTAAAATAAAAATTAGAGAATACTGATAAGTGTTGAGGTGCTTATGATTCAGTAATGCATCTCTTCAGATAGTACAGAAGTCCAAGCTGAGGAAAGAGATAGCAAAGAGTACATTAGGTAAAATCACACAGTCAAACTACATTCAATTATAGTACATTGTCAGTCAGAGTTGGTGATTCAAGATGGGTTTAGCTGATCCAACCTTGAATGTGAGTTTTAATGTAGCATTTTTAAAGCTAATACAAAAAAAAATCCCAACACTGAGATGCTAAAATATTTGCGCAATTAAAGAGCGAGCACAGACATTTGTGATGAAACAGTTACAGGCTGAAGGAAGTCTTGAAACTAGGGAAGTACTGAAATTACCCTTTGCTTTTTTTTTTTTGAGGTGTTAAGTCTGAAGGGAAGTAGCATAATATTTCAATAAGTTTGGGCACTGTAGTGCTTCAGTCATTATGCTGAGAGGTGAAGCTGTAAAGAGGCACACTTGAAAAACAATGTCTTGTACGTCTGCTTTATAGTTTTTTGAGCAGTTAGTCAGAATTCAATAGAAGAAAAGCAGCTTTTGATGTATCCCTGAGTAATATATGAAGTCTGGTTCAAAAAGTAAGTGATTTTGGAGATATATATAACAGTGGTGATGCAAATAGTTCATTCTTTTTTTAACTTCAGGAGAAGTAACGAGGGTCGCAGAAAGAAGGCTAAACAGGTGAACTAAGAAATATGTAAATATGTTGCTCCAAGTACATGTACAAAAAATTAGAGGAAAAAAGACACTTGGAGAATCTTAAAAAATCTATACGTTAAAAACAGAGTTGGTTTCTGCCGAAAATCAGTAGTGGATACAAGAGTTAAATTATATGTGCAGTCTAAACTGATAATAGGTTGGCTAACACAGGGTTTGAAGATCAAATGCATAAGTAGTTGAGATCTGTGTATTTTAAAGCAGCAGAAAACCTAGCATAATTTAGGTAGTCAAGGACTATAAAGTATATAAGGGAGTACAAAGAAAAACCAATGGGAACATGAGATGGGGAAGGGGAAGGAGTAAGTGTTTGATTTTGTCCTTCTTAAGAAGGAATATTTCCTTCTATGGAGAAGGAACCTTAGAGTATAACTTCAGAGTTTAACTCTAATTGTTAAGTAAGAACTCTATTTGATCAGTAAGAAAATGCAGGTAAGAGAAATTTTATTCCCATCTTGTACTTTGGATTTTTTACCAAGCACAGTATGTATCCTGTTAATTAGTTAGTCTTGCTTTCAGAGGATTGGAGGATATCAAACAAATTTCTTTTAAAAACAATTCTGAAGTACATGTTTTCCCTATTGCATAAACTCATTAAAACCTATGGAGATTAGAATGAGGTGATTTGAAAAAAAAAAACAAACAAACCTTTTTTTTGTCAGGTAAAATATAGGAGGAGGATGACGTAGTTATGTAGGGAAAGCTCATACCTTAGAATCTGTAGGTGTGTGAGTATCTGGATAAGAGTGATGTGGACTGTGTGTATCACCTTGTCAGCTGCATTTTGAAAGTGTTATTTGCTAAGGACTTTTCTTATCATATTATATTCTGGTACAATAAATGTATTCTTGTAGTTTAATAGCTATTTTGAAAAGTTGGCAAAGAGGTAAAAATAAGTGATGAGTCATCCGCTGATTGAGGCAGGCTTTTGAGGTGCATCACCTTATTAAAAACTTATCTAGGCAAGGGGACTAAAAAATTTGTCAAAACAAAAACTCAGCAATTTTTAAGTCTCTGACTGCAGCAGATTGCAGAAGGATATTGTAGTAAATGGAAAATAAAATCTCATGTTTATGGCTGTTCAAGTAGTGTGTGTAAAGAAAAGTCTTAATACATATTTGATGATTTCTTGGTTGGTCATTACTACATAATGGGGTTTGAATTACTGTGCACTATTCTATGAAAATACCAGGTGAATAGCATTTGAAACAGTGGATAATATGCTTGAAAGCAAGTAGAGGGCAAATACAAGAACTTATTCATGTTGCTCTATGAAGCAGTGCCATGTTTGCATCTAGATGCAGGTAGATCTTCTTGCCATACCTTAGAAATAATGTATTAGAACTGGAAAAGTAACACTGTAAGGTGTGGGGCTAAGATACCAGGGTCTGGAACTGCTTAGAGTAGTGGTGAAATACACCATTTTCAGAAGCGATAAGAAAAGACTCTAGATGTATACTATACCTGGTTTCAGTTTTGTAAAAAATAAATGGTAATTTTTTCAGCAATGTGTCTGTGCTTTGCTAATGATAAAAGTTAAGTGATGAAAAAGGACTTCAGTCTAGTAATTCCCTTTAACAGGAATTAGAAAACTAATTTTTTAAACTACCTGTATAAAGTGACAGTGCTTTAATTTTACACAAAAGTAAAAGAAGCTCATGAAAAACATCAGATGGATTTTGCTCTGTGGCAGAGGAACACGGAAAAGCAGTGTGTACCTCTGTAAGGATAAGAGAAATTGCTCTTCTGCAACTTTAAATTTGCAGGCTGAACTGGATGAAACTTTAAATGGGGAAAATCATTTGCTTAAAATTTGCTAATGAGTGTGAGCCACTCTCCTAAGTTGACCTAAAATACTTCACTTTCCTTTTAATGCAACGGAGATCGCATTCATTGAATTTCCAAATATCAGTTATATATATTGCTGATGTAAAACTGTCTTTTTCATCAGAACACTAGGAACTTAAATCTGATTGAAATGAGAGGGGAAAAAACAACCACACCTTTTTGTAGTGCACTTAATGTTTGATTAGTGACTTGTGTAAACCTAGTTAATGCAAGTCATACCTAATTTTGAACTGTACCTGTTGCTATAGTGCAATTTACCACTTCTGAACATAATTTGGGCAGAGAAATACATCCAGAAAGATGTATTCTGATTACAACAGTGTGGTATCACCTCTGCAATTTTTTTTTTTTCTGGAGTATATGTTAAAAAGCCAAAAAAACCCACCAGAGTTGCTGGGTTGGGCCAAGTCATGAGCCACAATAATTGTTTTTTTTTTTAATCCCATCCCTGCCCTCCCCACATACAGTCATGTATGATTTGGTTTTTTTTCTTGTGTTTTTTGCCTGCAGGTATGCCTGCAGTCTGTAATCCAAGTATGGTACCAATGGCAATACCGCCTCCTGCGGTCAACCCTCAGCACCTATGCAATGAAGAGGACCTGAAATCTATCCTGGACATGTTTCCCAACATGGACAAGGAAGTAATCCGCTCAGTGCTAGAAGCTCAGCGGGGGAACAAGGATGCAGCTATCAACTCCTTGCTTCAGATGGCTGAAGAATCATAGATTATCACATCCTGCATAGTCCCTGTTCTCGATGCCACTTACTTTTACTTGCCAAACCAGGGATTTAGCTAGAGGAAGAATTTCCTTTGTGTTAGTTCATCTGGTGTGAAAGATTATACCCCTTTTCTCCTTGAACATTTAGATCTTCTTCACTTTCTTTCTCCATCTGTACATACTCAGTTTAGCTTATGTCATACAATATAGCATTGAAGCATCTTTACTATCAGCGGTGCCCTGTGTGGCTATATTCTGATGGGTTGGAGAGTAATGCTACTTTTTCTTTCTCTCCCCCTTTTCATAAACTTGTTCTTATGAAGTAACTCTATGCAGACATCTCTGTGTGTTAGATTGAAGAATTTTTTCCATGGAGAGTTAAGTCTTTAAACATAACTGATTTGTATTTAGATTCAATCAGACTGCATAGTTCTGCCAGAAATAAAAAGGAGGACCCTTCCTTGTCCCATGGTGTTAGTGCTGTGATGTATTCAACTGCTTTGAATTGAAGATTGTTAATTTAATAAGCTAATTTTTTTAGGTTGCGCTATTGGTATTTGTAATGAGCATCTATTCAGTCTAGTTGCTGAGCACCGAAGCAGTGTATTATCTGGCATGCATTTAGGCCTTTATCCTCCCATATAGTATTGTTATGCAGCTGTACAATCTTAACAAGTAACTTTCAACTTGTACAGTATGTATTGTTTTAGAGGAGAACAGGACTGAGCCCTAACGTACCCACACAGTTAAATACACTCGAACTACTACTAATACTGCGTTTTCATGTCTAATGCAAAGGATAAGTGCAGAAGGAAAAATTTTATATGTAGGAAGTTACTGAATCAGTAAATAATTATTTAAGGTGTAACCTTACATTAAAAAAGCTGACATCTATTATCTGGTCATAAGGCTTCTTTCTTTACACATATTTCAGCAAAATTACATTTTATAATAGTGGAAAAACTACTGAGTTTTTTCTGTAATCTGAAACAAGAAACATGGAAAATAGCTTCAGAATCTTTGAATGATGTTGAGTTGCTCAGTGACTTGTTAGACTACTGTTGCTGTAGTCTATTTATTATTATTTGATGCAGGTGGAAATAAATTTGTTGTGAAAGAAAATTTAACACATCTAAGTTAGTCTGATCCTCAGAGGATGTGGGTGGGTTGCTTGTGTTTATTGTTAGTGTTATTTTTTCTGATAACTTGTTCGTCTTGGAGCTGCAAAATCCTAGAGTATGCACCAGTTACCAGTTGGATAAATTTCTACACTGTCTGTTTTTGTAGATGGTAAAGTAATGCACTTTAAATAATATGCACCAGTTTTATTTTTCCAGTGATGTGCAATGTTGCTGTTTTATCTTTTTAATGCTTGATTTCAGATACTTTCTTTAATAGCCATAGACTTTTATATTTTCAAGAGTTGGAATGAATGTATGCTTGAAATCCAGGCTCTTGAGTGATTCATGAGAACGTTAAAGGTAGTTTTGAAACAGGGAAAAGGGACCCATATTCTCCTCTTCCTTTGTTTTATGTCCCACATTTAAAATATTTTGTTATCTGCTGAAAAGCTGATTTTTATCCTCCCCCTTTTCATTCAGGAAGCCTTTAGGTAGGACTGGTAGCAAGAATTTTTTTTTTTTAGATTAAAAAGTGATACTGAAACTCTTGAAATACAGCACCAAAAATAATCCCAGTTTTTAACCTTTTAAAAAATCTTTTCCATAATGTATGATTTTAAGTTATGAATCCCTTACCTTCTTAATTTTACAATGAAATCATAAATGTCTTTATACATCCTCTTAATTGGCTTTTCAAGGCTATAGTTTCTGTGTGCTTTAGTTGTAGAGTCATCATTTTTATTTTCTAAAATAAAACGGGTGATCAAGAAACTAGTCTTGCCCCTTCCCTACAATCATGGTGAATTTTGTGCTTGAGTAGGTGTAGAGCCACTTTTTTTATAGTACCGTGATTTGTAACATCATCACCCAAAACTATAAGTCTTGGTAAGGGTTTAATGCTTAGATTCCAGCAAGAGTCCCTTGCTCTAACTTTTACACAGATAGCATGAATTGCTAGGGATGGAACAATTCAGGGAAAATGTATATATTTAAATTTTTATATTAAAATGTTGGGATCCATAATACAGCTTTTTATAAAAGCAGGTGGTCATGGTTCAACATAGTGGCTGGTAAATTGCACTGCATCCTATTACAGCTCGTTTCAACCACAGAACACCTTTCAATCCTAACCACGAGGATGGGTAAGTGTGAATATTAGGTTAGACAGATTTATTCATAAACTAGTCTCTGGGCCTCTGAGGGAGGCTCCTGTTCTTGGATTTTATTTTTTTTTATGTTTTGTACTAGGCAAATGTTTTGCAAAACAAGATAGATGTATGAGTTGAAGATGGGATATGTAGGAGCAGTATGGCCAGTCAATGAATTTCGGCACGTTATACTATAATTGTTGTTCTGGAGATATTTTTATGTTGATTTAATTAAGCATTATAGCTGAAAATCTTATGTCAAGATGTGCTACTTTATCTTCTTAAAGAGAACAAAACAGTGATCATAAGCCTACTTAGCTTTTCAGCATGCATATCCTCTCAGTCAGACTGTTTGAATTGGAGAGAGAGAAAAGAATGAGTGTTTAGTTATTCTAGGGTCTATGAAAAGAAGGCATTTGAACTGGAAGTCTCTTTCTTGATTTAAAATAAATTGTCACTCATTATGATTGTATCTTTTGACAAAATGCTAATGGGATAATACTGTGTTTGATGCTGTTCTTATGCTCAACAGCTTCAAGCAGCTTGGAGCCAAAGTCAGCTGTGTAAGACTGGCATCTGCTAGAAGTTAGTGCTCTTAGGCTCTTGGCAAGACTCAAACTAGTACTAAACTTGCTAATGGTAGGAACACTTTTTGTTTAGCTGGATCCTTGCTAATTTCTTCTCTACTGCTCTTTGCATCTGCTGATGGTACTGAATGTTTTTTCCCTTACAAATGTTATTGCTTGTTTGGTTAATATGTAATATCATACAGAGGTTGCTTTTTGCTGTAATATTTCTGAAGACATTGTTTCTCTGTATTGAGGTCCAGTGTCAAAATGTTTCTTGCATTCTGAAATACCTTAACTTTTTCATTCTAATTTAATAAATGTATCACCTAAATGAAAGTGTATTATGTCTCTGTTGGAGAGCACACCAGTTTGGGTCTTTGTCTCTAGACTGATCTAAAGTTCAAGTATCAGTTACTGTCTTTTATTCAGCCCTGGCCATTAGTTAATAAGTTACACTGATTCTTCGTGTGGTTATCTGGTGGGACAAGTACAGTAAGTACTCAAAAGTATTTTAAACATTCCTCTCTAGGTAGATGCCTTTTTCTAACTCTTCTAGGTGCTGCTTTCTTAAGACTACATTAACTGTATTGCAGGTCTAGAGGGTGGCATGAGGTTGTAGTGGGGTTGTGTTTTTTGAAGGACAATGGAGGAAGGAAGAATGGTGTGTAGGTATGGAGGACACACTCTGCAGTGCAAAGGGATTGAGAACTCTAGATGAGAGTGATGTCCAAGTGAAGAGTTATGAAATAGAGCTTTTTTTCTGTTTTACCTACAATAAGAGCTAGCTTTATCTGCTAATATATAAATAATGAATTCTAAAGATTTGGTTTACATAGCATCTGCAAAACTGAGTTCCTCTTTCTCATTTAACAGCATTGTTATGCTCAGTGATTGTTAGTCAGCTGCAGTAGTAGTGTGTTATCAAACTAACATTTTAGGTTTTACTGTCCAGTTCACAGTGTGTTTTTTATCAGGAATTAATTTCTTTTAAGAAATTATAGCTGAGAGGAATCTTTCAGAACTGAATTTCCTTTTATTTATTTCCTTAACATACCTGGTATGTATTATATAATGAAAATATGCTAGAATTGTGCTTCCTTCTAGATCTTGAGTGTCAGTTTCTCTCCCAATTTATGTTCCAAAGCATACAGTTTGCTTTCACATTTCTCCTGTGCACTGTGAGAAAAGTGAGAATTAATTTACTTAAACAAATGGCATTTTTGTGGTTGCTAAAGCATCTATTAAGCATTTTAATATTTATTAGCTTTTTCATTTCAATGCTAAATCAGCTAGTGATGGTGGGGATGGAAAGAGAAATCGGTGTATTTTTAATTATTAAAACATCTAAGTATATCATTGAGAGCAGGGCCTCAAATACGTGTTTTCTTAGAATAAGTAGAAAAATTAAAACTCATACTAGCAATCTGCTGCAGTTTTAAGTTGAAGCCTACTGAAGACTTCAACATTCTCTCTCAGGTTGTCAGGAAGCTTCTTTAGAAATCCACGGTGGTCTATTCTCAGTGTGTTTTAGAAGGATTTTCTTTGTTGACTTGCCAAAGAGCATAATTAATTTTGTAAGAAGTAGTAGCCTATGCTTATGGTATGCCGTAACTTCTGAAGTAAAATTTGCATACACATGGGAAAAGTGAATTTTCAGGAGAGCAAATAGGTCAACATTGATCCTAAGCTCCATCTATATTTCCATGTGTAGGGAACTATGAAAGTAGTTTGGAGTATTCAAAAAATTCTCTTGGAACAAATTTTTAAAACGTTAAGTGTGCTAATCTGGTGTATGAAGCAGATGAGGTACTAATGGACAACCTTTGTAATTTTAATGCATTTTATCATTGGAAGAGAATGAAGGATGATTCAATTAATTTCAAAATTATGTCCAATTACAAAATAATGTGGTGAATGAGTACACTGGACTTCTCTTCCATGTATGTGCTGTCCGTATTTCTTTATGGATTCCATTGAGGGGCTTATCACTGTCACAGGACCATGTTTTTCCACCTTAAATGCATAATTTCTGTAATAGTAGTCAGCTTAAAGTAGGGCATTCATCTTGATTTGAAATGCATAATGCTGTTTAAAAATGAACCACTAATCATTTAAGTGCACGTAGAATAGCAACAAGTTCCTGCTCAGTGCAGCAGCTGCATCTGTTCTGTGACTAACCCACCTTCCCAGGTGCCCTTGTATAATAGATAAAAGGCTCTAAGTGAAACCAAGCAATCGTGAGGGCTATGGTTGGTCTAAGTTGGAGGTATTGCTAAGGTTAAGTTGGCCTAGACACTTCTATAACAAAAGAAAAAAGACTAGTTATTGTCATAGGAGACTCTCTTGAGGGCAGCAGAAGGTCCAGTTTGCTCTTAGGGGAGGTTGCTGCCTTCCTGGGGCCGGGTTTAAGATGTGAGAAGGGAACTTTCTACCCTGTGTGGCTGTTTATTATCAATTATTGCTTTTTCATGTAGGCAGCAATGAAGCTGCAATAAGTCCAAAGGTGACGAAAAGATCATTCAGCACCTTGGGACAACTGGTTAAGGGGTCAGGAGCACGAGTAGAATTTTCCACTATCCTGGTTACAGAGAATGAGAGAAACAAGTAAGATCCAGCAGATCAAAACCTGGCTCCATGACTTGTGTCACTGGAAGAACCTGGGGGTCTTTTTGATTGTGGGTCAGACTACATGACACCAGACGTGCTGTTGACAAACAGGATACACCTGTCTCAAGGGGACAGAAGGATCTTTGTCCCAAGAGTTAGCAGAGCTCATTGAAAGAGCTTTAAACTAGATTTGGGGGGGAAAGGGATAAAATTAGGCTCACCAGAGATAAGCCTAGGGATGTTAGGGATGGTGTGCTAGCAAGGTGCTTCAGCCTGCTTCAGGATATGCTGAGTCTGCTGGAGCAGATTTGGAATGTCATTGTACTAATGCTTGCAGCATGAGGGATAAATGAGAAGCTAGAAGCTTTGGCCCAGTCCCAGAGCTCTGATATTATTGGTGTAAGCAAATCATGGTGGTATGTCTCCTGTCACTGATGGATAATTCTAGGCCCCTCAGGAGGGATAGACAGAGCAGGCCGTGCAGAGGGGTGGCACTGTATGTAAGGAAGGTTTTGGATTGTATGGTGCTTACACTTGGCGATGGTGTGGTTGAGAGCTTCTGAGTAAGGATGAGGGGGAAAGCAAATAAAGGAGATACTGTTGTGGAGTCTGCCATCAACCACCCAGCCAGGATGATGACGCTATTATTCTACAAGGAATCAAGGGTATTTCTACATCATCTGCCCTTGTCCTTCCAGGTGATTTCAACTTCCGAGTCATCAAACTGGGACTATCACACAGCAGACACAAACAGTTCCAGGAAATTTCTGAAGCACATTGAAGGTAACTTCTTGGTGCAGGTACTGAGGGAGCAGACTAGGAAAGATGTCCTCCTAGATTTGTTACTTGTAAACAGAGAGGGACTTGTGGGTTAAGTGGTGGTTGGTGGCTGTCTTTGTCACAATGACCACGAAGGAGTTTCAAATTGTTGGTGATCTCGAAGAAAAACTGCCAGTAAAACTTCCACCCTGGATATGGGGAGAGCAGAGTTTGGGCTGCTGAAGGAGCTAGTTAGTAAGGTCCACTGGGAATCTACTTTTGAAATTTGGGATCCATGAATGGTGATAACTTTTTAAGAGCTATCTATTAAGAAAGCAGGAGCAGGCAATTCAAAAGTCAAGCAAGTAGAGCAGAAGCTTGACTTGGCCAAGCAGGGATCTTCTAGAACTTAAGCAGAAAAGGAAAATGTTTTGGAGGTAAGGACAAGCAACATGGCACGACTACAGAGATGCTGTTTGCCACTGCAGGGATAAAATTCATATGGCCAAACTCAATTACAGTTCAAGCTGGCCAGTATACTGTGAAAGACAACAAAGGGGTTTTTAAAGTATGTTAACAGCAAAAGGAGGAGGATCAGAGATGACAACATTAGCCCAATAGGTTAGTCACCTCAGAAACAGGGATATAGACAAAGGGGAGACATTTAATGCTTTCTTTGCCTCTGTCTTTAACATTGATAACGGGCTTTGGGACACATGCAGCCCTGTGCTGGAAGGACATGAGTTGGGGGGATAAAGTCCCAACTGATTCTGAAAGTTACTGCTCCAGCTGGAGGCACAGAAGTCTATGGGACCTGATGGGATTCATTCCAGTGTATTAAAAGAACTGTCTGACATTATTGCAGAATCTCTCTTGTTTATTTTTATATGGTCTTGAGAGGTCCCAGTCAACTGGAAGATAGCGAATGTTCCAATTCTCAAGGCAAACAAGGAAGACCCTATTAATTACCAGCTTGTCAGTCTCAATTCAGTACTTGGTAAAATTATGGGGAATGTTACTTGGGGAAAGACACTCGAGAGACAATGCAGTCATTGGTCATAACCAGCATGGGTTGATGAGGGAAAAGCTTTGCTTAACTAAATTGCCTTTTATGATAAAGTCAGCCATCTAGTTGACCAAAGGAAACCAGTGAATGTGTTTGTTCTGGATTTTCGCAAAGCTTTTGATACTATCTCTCACAATATCCTTCTGGACAAAATGTCCAGCATGCAGCTAGATAAGTCTGTAATACATAGGGAGAGCAATTAGCTGTCGTGCTTGAAGAATTGTAATAATTTGGGTTACATCAGGCTGGTAGCCAGCTTCCCAGGGCTCAATTTTAGAGGAAGTGTTCTTTAATGTTCTAACATTGTCTGGGTATAGTAGTCAAATGTACGTGAAGTAAGTTTGCTGGTGATACTGAGCAAGGAGGACCTGTGGACACTCTTGAAGGCTGAGAGGCCTTACAGTACAATCTGGATAGACTAGAGCGCTGGGCAATCACCAAAGGTGTGGTATTTAACAAGAGCAAGTAGCCATATTCTGTATCAGGGATAGGGGAATCTTCATTTATACATACAAACTAGGGAACAAGACTTGTGAGGAGCGTCTGAGGTCACTTGGCTTGTTCATTTTAGAGAAGAGAAGGTTGAGGGGTGACCTCATCATGGTTTACAACTTTCTTATGGAGCGGGAGGTGCTGATCTCTCTCTGATGACTGGTGATAGGACATGGGGAAATGGAGTGAAGCTGCATCAGGGGAAGTTCAGACTTAGGAAAAAGTTATTCGCTGAGAGAGTGGTTGGTCACTCAGATAGGGTCCCCAGAGAAGTTGTCAGAGCACCAAACCAGTCCAGACATTTCTTTGAACTCTGACCATGCTCTTACTTACGTGGTTTAGTTTTAAGTAGCTCTATGAGGAGCAGGAATTTAGACTTGATGGTGCTTTTGTGTCCTTCCAAGTTAAGATGTTGTATGATAGTAGCTTTTATTTAGAACCAGCTCACTAACTATAATTCCCTTCATAAAATGGGGTTTATTCTATTCTCAAATGGCATGATATGAGTTAACAGACTCACTTGCTATCACAAGATTATAATTTTTTTTGTTTGTTTTAATCTGACATGTAAATAAACTGGCAACATCTTCAGTTTTAATTTCATGGCTGGTTGCTAAATCTGAGAGTCCATAAGATGCTTCCTATAGTTTGAAACAATATGGCTGTGCTTGAAATAACTCTTTGGGAAGTTAGAGATCCAGATAGCTGAAAATAGTTCAGCTCTCCAACTGTAAGGTTTTGGGCTTTATAAAGGGAGGCTGATTTATACATTTGTCCTACTTCTAATGATTTTGCAGTGCAAACTTTTGTAGTGACCTCTTTCTTATGTGAGCTTGATCATTTCATTTTCTAAATATCGAAGAATGAAAATACTACTCTGCTTGTTCTAGTGGATGTTTCCAAGCTTAAAACCTTTTGTAGCCAGTCTGTTGTTAATCAGCGTGTATCATGTTGATTGTCACACATAATGATTTGTTTGTTCACAGATAGTAAGGCATTAGAAAAAAAATTGAACATTGGAGGCTGAGGGGAGACCTCATCGCTGTCTACAGCTGCCTGAAAGGAGGCTGTGGCAGAGCGAGTGTTGATCTCTTCTCTCAAGTGACAAGACAAGGAGAAATAGCCGTAAGTTGCACCAGGGGAGGTTCAGGCTAGATACTAGGAAGAATTTCTTTACTGAAAGGGTGGTCAGACACTGAAATAAGCTGCCTAGGGAGGTGGTTGAGTCACCATCCCTGAAGTTGTTTAAAAAATGAGTAGATGAGTTTCTGAAGGACATGGTTTAGCAGAAGATGGGTACAGTTGGACTCGATGATCTCCAAGGTCTTTTCCAACCGGAAGATTCTATGATTCTAAATCAGATATGAGGTTCCAGCACCACCATAACAGTACTGAAGAAAATACAAAATATAAAAAGCTAAACCAGCATGCTTTTAATGGCATATGTTAAGTTCAAAACTCCCACTAACTTACAAATGATGTCAGAAAATATGGAGAAACTCTTAAAAATTTGGCATGGGGCTGCTATTTTTTTGTCTTTTCACTCAAGTGTTTTCTGCAGTGAAGTGTTAAAATATTTAGTTTTCTTTCAGTAATAACTTTCTTCATGCCAAATATCCTAAATAGTATAAAGAAAATTGCTACTTATTTTTTACAGAGTGTAAATTTAAATCTTATTGAATACTTCTAAAATTTCGAATTGACTAGACAGGGCAGGTTCATGTTAGAAGTTCTTACATCTTGTCCCCATTTTGAGTTGTTATGCTATCTGTGTGTACAATTGGCAAGATATTTTTCATGTCCTACTGTTCCTTGGTTTTTACCTTGCTTTTAGCCCACTCTTATTACCACATCTGTCTCACAGCACTGATGTTCCCCAGGACTACACTTGCATCTAGAAGTATGGGGCAAGTAGTACATTCTCCTGAAAAAACATGCATAGCCTAGTTGGAGAGAGGAGGAAACAGTCAGGTTTCTGTGTTCTGTAATGTGTGCTTAAAACTCCTGTGAAGAGCGACATCTGCAGTTGCGATTGGTGATCCTTCTGACAAGTGTGAGAAGCATTTAAAAAGAAACTCTTCCTCATGGCAAGTGACTAGCAAACATAATCATTACAGTCATTCTTAAGAATAAGGCTGTGGCTTCTGAGTGAGGGTCAACATAATTTAAACAATGTTATCTGCCTCTTCATATAAATGCAGGGTTTGATTCAAGGCCTTCTGGTATCAGAAAGAACATTATTTTCACTAAATTCAATGTCTTAGATCAGGCTCTGTTTCATTACAGGTCACACTGTAAGCACTGGATTATGACAGGCTCTGGGTTATTATGTTTTCAAATCTCTCTTATTTATCAGCCCTGCATTTCCTTAATTGTTAATTGACAATGTCTAATAAGCTATAATATACATTTATTAGGATGTTTCAATTTGATTGAAGTCCTACTAACAGGAATAAGCTATCAATCGGTCTAACGTGTGCTGCTGCTGCTGACAGAAACTGGTACTGAGATCGTTGCACAGAAAATCACTCTGAGGTTACCTGCTTGGGTTTTTTTTACAGTAGTAGTGAGAAGAATTTGTGAAGGCAGACTATATTTTTTCTGCTCAGATTAAAAATCAGCATATGGTCTGTAGCTGGAGGGTTGAGAAATTTTTCCCTCTTCATCCTAAATACTCTATTTTCAGATGCTATTTTTGTGCATTTGAAAAAGGCCACTTGAAATTACTAAAATCTTGGTGTCTAAATAAGAAAACCCTAGCAAGGTGATGCCAAAAGAAATTATGATTTTATTTTTTCATGACAGAAAATATCATGGGAATACTTTAAAATTTTAAATTTAAATTTGAATACTTGCATTGAAACAACTGGTAAGACAAATCTGATATACTGTCTGGAGTACACTTCTTTTAAAGAAATGGAAGGGTTTCTGTGTCTCTTACAGTTTATCACGTTCATACAAAATGGAAGCAAGTAGCAGCTAAATACTCTCTGGCATACTTCAGGGCTTAAGTTCATGTGATACAGAGCCTCATTACCTCAGGGCCAGAACTCAGCCTTTATATTAAGTGAATGTTTCAAAAGAATTTAACACGATCTCTGTCTTCAGTGTTGAAATATAGCAGAAAAAGTAAAAATTGCTCAGAAATTGCTCATCCCATCGAGCTAATCTGAATATTTTTATATTGATGGTGATCCATTACTGCTAGTTTCAGTGGGGAGAACAAAACAAACAGTGAAAGCAGCTGGGAAAATCAGGGGAGCTTAATTACTTTAATATTGTGGTATAGTCAGCTGTCAGAAAACAGAATGACCATAAGGACTGTTGTGGCTATCTATAAAGGACCACAAGGTTGCTGTGATACTAGATGTTAGAACACAGTATTTTTGCTTCTTTGATTGTTGCTTTTATGTTTTAAATAAAGATGCTTGTTTGTTGTATTATGTGAGTTGGTTGGATGGGGTGAAGAAAGCCTATGCAAAAGAAGTTCTTGATCCTTTTCTACTGCAGGCAAAATCCAATTAAGAGTCTTTTACTTCACTGGAGAGGAAAGGCAGAGGCCTTAGAGGAATAAGTAAAAATTGATTCAATACCTACAATATCTTATTTTTTCCATTCCAAGCTAGAGTGTCTATAATTTTTGTAACAAAATAAGTGGACTATTATTGGTCATTTTAAGAGGGTGAGCATACCATGTTTTAATGGTCCTTTGTGATGCTGTGTAGAAAGGACATATTCTTTAGTTTATAGCCAACTCCTTATAAAGTTCTAAATTGCCACTATTGTGAAAAACATCAAGGCTCTGTATTATGCTCATACATTTGGAAAACTCTTTTGCACATACCTCATATTTTCAGGATTACAGTAAATAAACTTTATAGTGAAATTCTGTTGGGTATTTGAGCAGTATTTGTGGAACCTGATAAGCCAAATCACTGGCTATCCTCCTGTGGGCAATATAATCTTGAGGCTGAGGAAATGAAACAGTTTGATCAAACAGTTCCACCTTTATTTTTCAGCCAAGCCTTCAAGGCAAATTTCAGGCTTTATGTTGTAACAACTACTGATAAGGTAAATACTCCGAACATTTCAGGCAAATTATCTACTGTGGAAAAAGGCAGCCAATTTTTTCAGTACTGTAAATTCAACTAAAATCTCTTAGAATACACAGTTTAAAAACATATCCTGAACTTATTTGCAAACATTGTTAAAATTATGGGCAGGACAAGTTTTCAGAGTTCATTGATTCCACCTTAAGTATTCTTCAACTGGTTAGAGCTTTCATTCATAAATAGATTTTCTTCTTCATTGGAAGAAACAAATGCTGATTACTACAGCCAGGTACTTTTTGATCTACAACATGAAAGAGTAGTGATGAATAAAGTTTTCCCTTCCTCTTTGTTTATACTTGTCTTCTGGACCTTTCCACCAATTACAGGGAAAACAAACTACAACCGGCCTGTTATCCCACCATATTGACAACTAGAATACAGTGTGAAAAGAAGAGAGTTTTTTAAATCTCTGTACCTTTTATGCTAGTGAGCAGACCTATTTAGACCTAGATATGGGAATTCAACCAGGATTTTAATTTTGAAAAACATTTTGAAAGTACCTTTATTCCCAAAAGCTGCTAGGGAAAATATACATCTGAGTTAGAGAACTCCCTGATGCTATTGGACTCTCTCATTTACATTATGAAAATGGATATTGAACAGTTGATAAAATTGAAAAATAATGGAAGTTTTATTGATTAAATAAGCAACAAAATGAACAAGAAAACAGTCTCCTTCCTGTCACTATGATGTCTGTTAGGACTATTAAATCCATAAAAATGATATACAACAGTATTTTCTGGGGGGTTTTGGGACCTCTTAAATCTTTTTTTTCTGAAATGTCAGTTTTGTGTTCAACAGAAATATACTTTTTTCTTTCATTTGCTCAAAGGTATTTTAAAAAGTCATCTGTTTTTACTCTTAGATATTGTATTGCTTAAAAAAACCCAAACCAACCAAAATTTAATTATGTGACTTTTATTTTTTTCTTTACAAGTAAGAAATGAGAAAAGGTGGTAACAGAAATTGTCATATGATCTGTTAAAGAAGAAGCACAAGTTATTCTGGGGAAAACATGATTCCAGTTTCCCTAGAGTCTCTGCTTGCTTTTTCTAATGATCATCTCTCTTTCCATTGGGAACCAGTTTTTTTCAGTTGGGAGTCATCTGATACGGAAGTGTTTGAAGTGCATGCATTCATACACTGGCATTGTTCTATGTAGACATAGTTATAATTTATGCTTGTTCCATTTTGGCAGGTCAGGGTCACCTCTCTTGTTTGGCTGCTGTACTCCTGACAGCAACTACATTCATGTTGCATCTGGTTTGCTTTGAGAGAATACCTACGTTCCACCAAGAAAAGAAAGTATGTGTTGTCATTAAAAACTGACACACCACCTGCCCAGTACTTTTGTTTTGTTTTTAGGGGGAGGTTTTGGTGTGGGGTTTGTTTTTTTTTAAACATCCTTTCTTCCTCCATCCCCTGCATACTTAGGAATCTGATTTTAATTACCCATTTCTTCAATAATAAAGTAGTTCTTACTTCCTTTGACTCTGATTCCACTCAATAGATCATAGAAACATTAACTTTTTTGCTGTTAAGTGATCATAGAATCATGCAATAATGTAGATTGGAAAAGACCATTAAGATTGAGTCTTAACCTAGCACCGCCAGGTCCACCATGAAACCGTGTCCCTAAGTGCCACATCTACAGAGCTTTTAAATACTTTCAGGGGTAGTGACTCAACCACTCTCCTCTGCAATTAATTCCAATGCTTGACAGCCATTTCAGTGAAGACGTTTTTCGTAATATCAAATCTAAGCATTCAGATATTAAATAGGACTGGCCCCAACACTGAGCCCTGGAGAACACCACTTGTGACTGGCCACAAACTGGATTTAGCTCCACACGCCACAAGTCTTTGGGCCTGTCCATCCTGCCAGCTTTTTTACCCAGCAAAGAGTACGCCCATCTAAGCTACACATGAGTTTCTCCTGGAGAATGCTTGTTGGAAATAATGTTGAAGGCCTTTCTAAAGTCCAGGTAAACAATGTGCACAATCCCTTATCTACTAGGCAGTTCACTTTGTCACAGAAGCAGATCAGGTTAGTCAAGCAGGGCCTGTCTTTCCTAAACCCATGCTGACTGGGCCTGAACACCTGGTTATCCTGTATGGGCCACATGATGGAGCTCAAGATGATCTGCTCCATAATATTCCCTCAATGCTGAGTTCAAACTAACAGGCCTGACAGTTCCCCAGATCCTCCTTCTGGCCCTTCTTGTAGATGGAAGCCTCCTGGCTAACCTCCAACTGTGACCTTCCTGGTTAGCCAAGACTGTTGATAAATGATGGAATGTGGCTTGATGAGCACTTCTGATAAATCCTTCAATACCCTCAGGTGACTGATTAACTTGAGAGACCGTTACAAATGAAGCCATAGAAATGTTAAATTAAGATTTTGGAACTTACACTGAAGAGCCAGGACACGTTCCTTCACAGTGCGCCAGTTCAATAGGTTCCAAAGATTCACAATCACCATGGCGGATCACAGTTTTTTTGCTGTAAGGTTTGCAGTTTGGAGCTACATAAAAAGGGGGGGGGTGAATACTTTAAATGTCTAGCTCAGAACTAAATGAACACCAAAACAATTTTGAAGTGCATGATGCCTGATTATTTAGAATCTGCAGGATGTGACAGTGGATGCAGAGGTACTGTGTAATTTATCTGGAATTTTCAGGTTATTCTTTTTTGGAATATAATATGAAGGCCTGAGTATTGGTAGTTTGAGTTGTATTCAGCATCAGGAAAATAAATTTCCTTCTTCACTTTGAATAAATAGTGTCTTGCCAGGGTCTTGATAAATAGAATAAGTGAAAAATGGGAGAATGAAGAATCCTTCTATCCACCCAAGGACAGTTAAAATTTGAATACAGTGCTCTTTTGGCAGAAAACATGAACACATTACTTACGTTTGCATATTTTGCAGCAGCCATCAGGAGTAGTCTGTACTTCATCCTTTGCAAAAGTAAAGATTGAGGATTTGTGTTAATACACAGATGACAATCATGAGTATGAATATGAGTTAGCATTACCAATATTGGGTAGAAGGCTCCTCTGTTATAAACACTAGGTGAAACTATGGATGGCTTAGTGTCGCCACCATAGAAGTCTTGAATCCTTGTAGCTTCATATGAAAATATTGAACTCTTCTTGTTACTAATGTTACAGCAAGATTAATTTAAGTCTTAAAACATTTCTGCAACATTCGTGAAAGTGATTTGTCATATTTTTCCTTGCCCGTCTTTCTTTGTTGTTTTAAACTCTATTCAGTCAATGAAGAATTGGTTAAAACTTACGGGATTGCATTCTCCTGGGTTGTACTCAGGGCATACTCTTTTAGTTTGGACTGCAACAAATTGATCTTCAATTTTTTCACATTTGTAATGGCTGCAATTATTGAGTGGCAGGATCTCATCAACCTAAGGTTTTATGAAAAAAGAAAACCATTTTTTTTCATTGTGATCAGGTATAGTATGATTATTTAAAAAATGTCTGAGGTACTTAAGTTCTCCAAAGATTCTCAGTTCATAGAACTGTAGAATTGTAGAATGGTTTGGGCTGGGAGGGACCATAATCATCTAGATTCAACCCTCCTGCCACAGGTAGGGATGCCTTCTACGACACCAGGCTGCTCAAGGCTGCATCAAACCTGGCCTTGAATAACTCCAGGGAGAGGGCTTCCATGACTTTGCTGGGCAGCCTGTTCCAGTGCCTCACCACCCCCACAGGAAAAAAATATTTTCCTAATATCTAATCTAAATCTCCCTTCTTTCAGCTTAAAACAATTACCCCTTGTCCTATCACTACACTCCCCAGTTTTTCTGTAGCCCCCTTTAAGTACTGGAAGGTTGCTATAAAGTCTCCCTGGAGCCTTCTCTTGTCTAGGCTGAACAAGCCCAGCTCTCTCAGATCATCCTCATATAGGAGTTGCTCCAGTCCTCTGATCATCTTCGCGGTCTTCCTCTGGACTCACTCCAACAGATCTGTGTCTTTCCTGTGCTGAGGACTCCAGAACTGAATACAGCACTCCAGATGAGGTCTTACGAGAGTGTACTAGAGGAGAAGAATCACCTCCCTTGCCTTGCTGGTCACACTTCTTTTGATGCAGCCCGGGTACGGTTGGCTTTCTGGACTGCAAATGCACATTGCTGGCTCATATTGAGCTTCTTATCCAACAGCACCCCCAAGTCTTCTCCTCAGAACTACTCTTAATCCATTCTCCCCCCAGCCTATATTTGTGCTTGGAAATGCCCCAACCTTGCACTTGACCTTGTTGAACTTCATGAGGTTTGTATAGGCCCACCTCCCAAGCCTATCAAGGTCCCTCTGGATGGGATCTCTTCCCTTCTTCACGTCAACCATGCCACACAGCTTGGAGTCATCAGCAAATTTGCTGAGGGTGCCCTTAATCCCACTGTCCATGTCACCAACAAAGATATTAATCAACAGCCGTCCCAGTACCGACCCCTGCAGAACACCACTCATCACTGGTTTCCACTTGGACATTGAGCCATTGAACATAACTCTTTGAGTGTGACCATCCAGCCAATTCCTAATACACTGAGTCATCTATCTGTCAAACTAGTGTATCTACAATTTAGACAATATCACGCGGGACGGTGTTGAATTCTTTGCACAAGTCCAGGCAGAAGATGTCAGTTGTTCTTCCCTCATCCATGAACCCTGTATCTCCATTGTAGAAGGCCAACAAATTAATCAGTCACTAATTTGCCCTAAGTGAAGCCATGTTGATTGTCACCAATCATCTCCATGTGCCTCAGCAGAATTTCCAAGATGATCTGCTCCATGATCTTGCCAGGTACAGAGATGAGACTGACCAGCCTGTGGTCCCCCAGTTCTTCTTTTTTCCTTTTTTAAAAATGGGAGTTGTATTTTCTCTTTTCCTGTCAGTGGGGACTTCACTGGACTGCAATGACTTCTCAAATATGATGTATAGTTGTTTAGTAACTTTGTCCTCCAGTTCCCTCAGGACCGGTTGATGCATCTCATCAGGTCACATGGACTTGTGCACCTTCATGTTCCTTAGATGGTCTCACACCTGATGCTCTCCTACTGTGGGCAGTTCTTCGATCTCCATGACCTTGTTTTTGCCTTCTGTGGCCTGGGTGGTGTTGCTAGAGACCTTGCCATTGAAGGTTAAGGCAAAAAGTCACTGAATACTTCATCCTTCTCCATATCCTGGGTAACCAGGTCTCCCATTTCCTTCCAGAGAGACCCCACATTCTCCCTAGTCTTCCTTTTATTGCTGGCATACCTATAGAAGCTTTTCTTATTGCCCTTGACATCCTTGCCCACTTAACTGCACATATCAAGAATTTTTATTCCATGTAAGAGTTCAATTCAGAAAGCTGGTGTGTTGTTTTTAAGAGTTACTTCCGTGTTAATTAGATTTTTAGTAGTAAGGATGTGAGTTGACTGTTACCTGTTTTAACCTGTATTGGCTAATAGTGAAATCTGAGAATGGAAGGAATACTTACATTGAGCACGTGAACAGTGTTGTTACTTAGTTTGATTTTGCAAGCTACTTCAATACATTTCCCACAGCACTGTCCATCCTCAGTCATATATTGATGACCCTACTCACAAGGAGGTGAAAGAAAAGGTATGTTGAGTTGATGATGGAGGATTCTAGTCTTCCTATAATTGAGGGCTGGCTGGGCAGTTTGTAGAATCTGAACTCACCAGTGGGCAAGATGTTTCACATTGAATTGTCTCACAATGCACAATATTTTGATTAGTTACTGGATCTTTCTCAGAACTGCAGGTACATTTCTTACATGAATTGATTATTGTTGACATTCCAACCTGGAAGACAGGAAAAAAATAATTCAAATGGCAACAGTTTCTATACAATGTGTAGGCAGATTTAAAACCTTTGCTGAGAACCATTAGGGCCGCTGAAATGCAAGTGTGATTGAGTTGTTCAACTCTCTTTGAACATAAAGTTGTATGGCTTTATGCCTTGCAAGAAAGCATGTATTAGGAGAAAACTAAATAATGCAATATAGAAAAGATGAGTAAATTAATAAAATGCAGGTAATATTGGTTTGTACTGCCTCATTATTTTACCAGATTTTCAGTGCACCATTTAATTTTTTTTTCCCTGTAAGTCAATTACAATTTAAAATAGAAATTAAAGTCATTGAAACACATACAGATCAATAAGCAGAGGTATGAGCTGATGCATGTGCATGGATTTTAGTCTTTCTGAAATTTATCTCCAAAAGGCTAATTTGCTGAGGTTGAAGTTTTACCTAAATGACCTAGGTTACATTTTAGCAAAAGATTTAGGTATCAATTAAAGCAAAAATCCTAGCTTTATTTTTGAATCACCTTTTGAAGGCCTACTTCCAACAGTGGTTGAGTTTGGGCTATTCTTCAGCTGTTTTTGGAATTTCATTAATTATGTAAGTGGAAGAGAGCTTAAAAAGTACTAAAAATGGTACACTTGTTTTATGCTGGATGTTGAGTAACTCTTCTGGGACTGTTTTGGTTTTGACATGAGAAAAAAACTTCCAGTTAAAGGCTAGAGGCAAAAAACCTGTAATGGGAAAAGAACTTTCTCAAAGGTTTATTTTGGTGGAAAAGATTTACCTTTCAGACATATACCACTATAAGTATAATATTCTCACCGTGTACATTGTACCGTTAATCACACAGATGTCAGGCATTCGTCCTGAAAAACAAGAAAAAATAATTCCAGAGTAAATTTAAATTATGAGACTGCCTGAGAAATCAAGATGTTGTCAAGATTTGTTAGTAACACAGAGACAATGGAAAACTTTAATTCAGTCCCCCCTCTATGCTTAGACCTTATATTTAGTATAGCTGCCATGTAAGGTAAGTAAAGTTTTATACATAAAAATCCCTTTTTCTCTCTTTCAATATCAAGTTCACCTCAATTAGTTGTTTCCTCTTTGATTCCTAGAAGTCCAGTAACCTTCAAAGATGCCGATGTTATTGAATCTATGACCTCTCAGAACATGGCTTGGGTGGAAGATTGACTCCAAGTGGAAAAAAGTATTCTTACTGTGGCAATATAAATAATTCGGCAGCATGGAAGCCCATTCATGTCTTTCACAGAGCTACTTAAAACTTGGCCTTTCCTTTGTTTTGACCTTCCTGTTTTGGGCTTAATTTATGGCTATATTTTTCTTTTAATTCTTTTGTAAAAATACATGAATATAAAAATTTATGTAGATAAAAAAACATACAGAACTGTTTGATTTTTAAATTTTCATAAGCATTTCATGTAAAAGTAATTATTATTTTTTCATACATTGGCAATTCAGTCAGTGATTGCAATTCATTTTGTATTAACGCTTTGTGTTACTTGCTTTTGTAGTTAACTTAAGTGTAACTTACCAGAGTGTATAGCCAGGTATTTATATTTGTTTTTTTTAATACTTACGGCATTCAAATTTAGGACAACAAGGGTCTTCTGATAGTACAGGCACAGAAAAAAATCCTACGTCACAAATGTGTGTCTGATTTGTTTGGCAAGGGAGCGGCTGGCATTGTACCGTAGCAGTGAGGGGGTCACAAAAACACTTCTGGCATTCACTTATCCAGTTCTCTCCAGGCTGAAAATATGTAAAGTACTCTCTCAAATTAGTTGTTCTCTTTCAACTTAAGGTAGACTCAAAATTGGGAGGAAGGTCACATTAGAGTTTTCTTAGCATATGACTTAGGCCTTAAAAGCAGACAAGTTAACAATCACAGAATTTTCTTCTGTGTAGAAAGAACAAGATTTTAACTTTCATATCTAGACTACTTATTTCTAGGACATTTAAAAGTCCTAGAAATAAAAAAAGTCTCTGCCATGGTATTAGTGAACATTTTCATCTCCAGATTACTTAAAAGTTTGGTAATGCCAGGTTGTAGAATTCTGTGCAGTCAGGTCATTTGAAACATGACCAACTTTATTATTGAAATACGTACACGTTGATTTGAATTGGCTATTACAAGACAGAAATCAAGCTGATATTCCAGTGGTGATGTAATAGTAAATAGAGAGGGGAACCACCTTTCGTGGAGGATTGACATCAGTACAATTTCTTTCTACTGAAGTTGTGAGGGGTGTTGCTGTGGTTGGTGAGACAGAAGACAATACGTATTCTGCGGATGAGGTGACTTGTGTTGTAGTTTCTGAGGTTACTGAAGCGAAAGGAGTTGTAGAAGGACACGGCCCCTGGAATGGGTCAATTTCGCATTCTTTGTTGCAAAGTGCATAAAAATTACAGCCAGCTCGATCTGTTCTGTTGTATACCACTTCCCCTGTGGAGGAAAATTAGAGAAGAGATTTATAAAAGAATGAAAGCACTTACGGAAAAAAAAAATCAAGAAAATATTGTGAAAATCTGAAGTGTATTTCTGTATAAAAAACTGTGTTTGGATGAATTTTGAGTGGTTCTCTTTAATTGAATAAGGTAAAAAGGGTTTATATTGCATATGAGTATTTTTTATAACTGTAAAATAAGACACTTACCAGGAGAAAAAAAATGACCAAACACATGACAAAAACATGGAGTTGTTCTGCTTGATGTAACATATATACTTGCTTCTGTTGTGAGAGGTGTGCTGAGAGAAGAACTGAAGATTACAGAAGTACTTGTCGGAACATATCTTGATTGTGATGTACCAGTTGTAGATACTGTTGAGCACAAGACATATCTTAGTTTGCAGCACAGTATTTTGATGTCATAAATTTAAAATATTGGAGTGGATTGTTCAATATTCTGAAAAAGCAAGCCAAAGTTTTTGTTGCATGCAACTATTTGACCTAATATGAAGGGGACGTTGTAGAAATCATTTAGGACTATGCTGAACATCATCTGGAATTTGGAAAATCTTATGACATTTTGCTCTGTTATGTTGAAAAAGTTTCAGTCACCACTGTCTCCCCCAGCTCAGGGTAAGTAATATCAGTTATGGAGTCGACTCACACACTTGGTCTAACACAGATACTAGTAGCAGAGGGACAGAGAGATGAAAATGGGTTTATGTGCTGGTAGAAATAGGCATGACCATGGAAGAAGTCAAAAGAGACAATGATACCAATGTTTTCTTACTGAAATATTAGTTGGTACCATTTCCAGAGATAGACAATGACATATGTTGGCTGCTTATGGGAGGGAAACTTGTGGGAAAACCAGAGGTGGCAGGAAATTGTGCAGTTAAAGAAAGAGAGGCGGAGAGAACGTATAGATTATGGTGCTTGTATTACCAGTTTGAGGCACAATGGAGGCAGTAGTAGTTGTTGTTTGAGCCAAGGTTGCCACAGTGGATGTTTCTGCTGAAGTTGACGTGGCTGTGGGTGCTATGGTGCTTCCTGCAGTGGTCCTGGAGATGCTGGTAGTGATGGGCATAGAGGTGGCTGTCGTTGGTGCAAGTGTGATGATGGTTGTATTTTGAATTGGAGGGAGAGGTGTTTTCGTGGTTCTGATGGAGGTTCCTGCTAGAGAAGCTGTGGTGGAGGAGCCTGCAGTGGTGCTGGTGGGTGCTGATGTTGTCTGGCAGTGTGTACGGTCACAGCACAGCACCTTGACCTCGTAGTCAAAGCAGATGGGGTACTTCTTGATCTGATCTTTATTTCTGCACACCAGCCCGTAGTTAAGGCTGCACTCAACTATCTGGCCCAGTGTGTCCAGGCTCCTGGAAGGGTAATCCTTAGCACGGCACTCAATGTCTTGTGGCTTGTCACACAGTGGATACCCAGCAGCTCTTATTTTTTCAAATGTCTCCAAGTCTCCATTTTGGCTGCCAGGGCTTGGGGAATCCATGTCAAACCACTGTGTCCAGGCACAGAGCGGCTGGCAGCTGCTGGTCGTCTCGGAGGTGCTGGCAGCGGTGGTGGCTGCAGAGGTGGGCACTGTTGGTGTTGGTGTGATGATGGTTGTGCTTTGTGTTGGAGCGGGAGAGGTCCTGGCTGTGCTGGCCCCGCTGCTGGTAGTAATGATGGATGTGGCTTGTGTTGGTGGAGCAGTGGTCCTGGGGACAACCGTGGTGCCTGTGGTGGTTGTGAGTTCTCTCTGTGGGAGGGTGGAGGCTGTAGTGGGAGATTCTGGGGTCTGGGTTGCCATAGTTGAAGTTTCTGCTGGAGCGGACATGACTGAGGAGGTGGTGGTGCTTCCTGATGTTGTCTCAGAGGTAGTGGTACTGCTGGCTGCAGGGGTCGACACTGCTGGTGGAGTTGTGATGATGGTTGTGATTTGTGCTGGAGCGGGAGAGGTCCTGGCAGTGCTGGCCCTGCTAGTGGTGGTGATGATGGATGTGGCTTGTGTTGGTGGAGCAGTGGTCCTGGGGACGATCGTGCTGCCTGTGGTGGTTGTGACTTCTTTCTGTGGAAGGGTGGAGGCAGTAGTGGGTGATTCTGGTGTCTGGGTTGCCACAGTGGAGGTTTCTGCTGGAGGCAACGTGGATGTGAGGGTGGTGGTGCTTCCTGCTGTTGTCTTGGCGGTACTGGTACTGCTGGCTGTAGAGTTCGACACTGCTGGTTGGGTTGTGATGATGGTTGTGCTTTGTGTTGGACTGGGAGAGGTCCTGGCGGTGCTGGCCCTGCTTGTGGTAATGATAATGTGTGTGGCCTGTGTTGGTGGAGAAGTGGTCCTGGGGGCAACCATGGTGCCCGTGGTGGTTGTGACTTCCTTCTGTGGAAGGGTGGAGGCAGTAGTGGGTGACGCTGGGGTCTGGGTTGCCACAGTGGAGGTTTGTGCTAGAGAAGCTGTGGTGGAGGAGCCTGCAGTGGTGCTGGTGGGTGCTGATGTTGTCTGGCAGTGTGTACGGTCACAGCACAGCACCTTGACCTCGTAGTCAAAGCAGATGGGGTACTTCTTGATCTGATCTTTATTTCTGCACACCAGCCCGTAGTTAAGGCTGCACTCAACTATCTGACCCAGTGTGTCCAGGCTCCTGGAAGGGTAATCCTTAGCACGGCACTCAATGTCTTGTGGCTTGTCACACAGTGGATACCCAGCAGCTCTTATTTTTTCAAATGTCTCCAAGTCTCCATTTTGGCTGCCAGGGCTTGGGGAATCCATGTCAAACCACTGTGTCCAGGCACAGAGCGGCTGGCAGCTGCTGGTCGTCTCGGAGGTGCTGGCAGCGGTGGTGGCTGCAGAGGTGGGCACTGTTGGTGTTGGTGTGATGATGGTTGTGCTTTGTGTTGGAGCGGGAGAGGTCCTGGCTGTGCTGGCCCCGCTGCTGGTAGTAATGATGGATGTGGCTTGTGTTGGTGGAGCAGTGGTCCTGGGGACAACCGTGGTGCCTGTGGTGGTTGTGAGTTCTCTCTGTGGGAGGGTGGAGGCTGTAGTGGGAGATTCTGGGGTCTGGGTTGCCATAGTTGAAGTTTCTGCTGGAGCGGACATGACTGAGGAGGTGGTGGTGCTTCCTGATGTTGTCTCAGAGGTAGTGGTACTGCTGGCTGCAGGGGTCGACACTGCTGGTGGAGTTGTGATGATGGTTGTGATTTGTGCTGGAGCGGGAGAGGTCCTGGCAGTGCTGGCCCTGCTGGTGGTGGTGATGGTGGATGTGGCTTGTGTTGGTGGAGCAGTGGTCCTGGGGACGATCGTGCTGCCTGTGGTGGTTGTGACTTCTTTCTGTGGAAGGGTGGAGGCAGTAGTGGGTGATTCTGGTGTCTGGGTTGCCACAGTGGAGGTTTCTGCAGGAGCCAACGTGGATGTGAGGGTGGTGGTGCTTCCTGCTGTTGTCTTGGCGGTTCTGATACTGCTGGCTGCAGAGGTTGACACTGCTGGTGGAGTTGTGATGATGGTTGTGCTTTGTGTTGGAGCGGGAGAGGTCCTAGCAGTGCTGGCCCTGCTGGTGGTAGTCATGATGGATGTGGCTTGTGTTGGTGGAACAGTGGTCCTGGATACAACTGTGGTGCCCGTGGTGGTTGTGACTTCTGTCTGTGGGAGGGTGGAGACAGTAGTGGGTGACGCTGCAGTCTGTGTTGCCACAGTGGAGGTTTCTGCTGGAGCCGTTGTAGCTGTGGGGGTGGTGGTGCTTCCTGCTATAGTCCTGGAGGTGCTGGTACTGCTGGCTGTAGAGGTCGACACTGCTGGTTGAGTTGTGATGATGGTTGTGATTTGTGCTGGAGCGGGAGAGGTCCTGGCAGTGCTGGCCCTGCTAGTGGTGGTGATGATGGATGTGGCTTGTGTTGGTGGAGCAGTGGTCCTGGGGACGATCGTGCTGCCTGTGGTGGTTGTGACTTCTTTCTGTGGAAGGGTGGAGGCAGTAGTGGGTGATTCTGGTGTCTGGGTTGCCACAGTGGAGGTTTCTGCTGGAGGCAACGTGGATGTGAGGGTGGTGGTGCTTCCTGCTGTTGTCTTGGCGGTACTGGTACTGCTGGCTGTAGAGTTCGACACTGCTGGTTGGGTTGTGATGATGGTTGTGCTTTGTGTTGGACTGGGAGAGGTCCTGGCGGTGCTGGCCCTGCTTGTGGTAATGATAATGTGTGTGGCCTGTGTTGGTGGAGAAGTGGTCCTGGGGGCAACCATGGTGCCCGTGGTGGTTGTGACTTCCTTCTGTGGAAGGGTGGAGGCAGTAGTGGGTGACGCTGGGGTCTGGGTTGCCACAGTGGAGGTTTGTGCTAGAGAAGCTGTGGTGGAGGAGCCTGCAGTGGTGCTGGTGGGTGCTGATGTTGTCTGGCAGTGTGTACGGTCACAGCACAGCACCTTGACCTCGTAGTCAAAGCAGATGGGGTACTTCTTGATCTGATCTTTATTTCTGCACACCAGCCCGTAGTTAAGGCTGCACTCAACTATCTGACCCAGTGTGTCCAGGCTCCTGGAAGGGTAATCCTTAGCACGGCACTCAATGTCTTGTGGCTTGTCACACAGTGGATACCCAGCAGCTCTTATTTTTTCAAATGTCTCCAAGTCTCCATTTTGGCTGCCAGGGCTTGGGGAATCCATGTCAAACCACTGTGTCCAGGCACAGAGCGGCTGGCAGCTGCTGGTCGTCTCGGAGGTGCTGGCAGCGGTGGTGGCTGCAGAGGTGGGCACTGTTGGTGTTGGTGTGATGATGGTTGTGCTTTGTGTTGGAGCGGGAGAGGTCCTGGCTGTGCTGGCCCCGCTGCTGGTAGTAATGATGGATGTGGCTTGTGTTGGTGGAGCAGTGGTCCTGGGGACAACCGTGGTGCCTGTGGTGGTTGTGAGTTCTCTCTGTGGGAGGGTGGAGGCTGTAGTGGGAGATTCTGGGGTCTGGGTTGCCATAGTTGAAGTTTCTGCTGGAGCGGACATGACTGAGGAGGTGGTGGTGCTTCCTGATGTTGTCTCAGAGGTAGTGGTACTGCTGGCTGCAGGGGTCGACACTGCTGGTGGAGTTGTGATGATGGTTGTGATTTGTGCTGGAGCGGGAGAGGTCCTGGCAGTGCTGGCCCTGCTGGTGGTGGTGATGGTGGATGTGGCTTGTGTTGGTGGAGCAGTGGTCCTGGGGACGATCGTGCTGCCTGTGGTGGTTATGACTTCTTTCTGTGGAAGGGTGGAGGCAGTAGTGGGTGATTCTGGTGTCTGGGTTGCCACAGTGGAGGTTTCTGCAGGAGCCAACGTGGATGTGAGGGTGGTGGTGCTTCCTGCTGTTGTCTTGGCGGTTCTGATACTGCTGGCTGCAGAGGTTGACACTGCTGGTGGAGTTGTGATGATGGTTGTGCTTTGTGTTGGAGCGGGAGAGGTCCTAGCAGTGCTGGCCCTGCTGGTGGTAGTCATGATGGATGTGGCTTGTGTTGGTGGAACAGTGGTCCTGGATACAACTGTGGTGCCCGTGGTGGTTGTGACTTCTGTCTGTGGGAGGGTGGAGACAGTAGTGGGTGACGCTGCAGTCTGTGTTGCCACAGTGGAGGTTTCTGCTGGAGCCGTTGTGGCTGTGGGGGTGGTGGTGCTTCCTGCTATAGTCCTGGAGGTGCTGGTACTGCTGGCTGTAGAGGTCGACACTGCTGGTTGAGTTGTGATGATGGTTGTGATTTGTGCTGGAGCGGGAGAGGTCCTGGCAGTGCTGGCCCTGCTGGTGGTAATGATGGTGGATGTGGCTTGTGTTTGTGGAGCAGTGGTCCTGGGGACAATCGTGCTGCCCATGGTGGTTGTGACTTCTTTCTGTGGAAGGGTGGAGGCAGTAGTGGGTGATTCTCGTGTCTGGGTTGCCACAGTGGAGCTTTCTGCTGGAGCCAACGTGGAGGTGGGGGTGGTGGTGCTTCCTGCTGTTGTCTTGGCGGTACTGGTACTGCTGGCTGTAGAGTTCGACACTGCTGGTTGGGTTGTGATGATGGTTGTGCTTTGTGTTGGACTGGGAGAGGTCCTGGCGGTGCTTGCCCTGCTTGTGGTAGTGATGGTGGATGTGGCCTGTGTTGGTGGAGCAGTGGTCCTGGGGAGAACTGCCGTGCCCGTGGTGGTTGTGACTTCTTTCTGTGGAAGGGTGGAGGCAGTAGTGGGTGACGCTGGGGTCTGGGTTGCCACAGTGGAGGTTTGTGCTAGAGAAGCTGTGGTGGAGGAGCCTGCAGTGGTGCTGGTGGGTGCTGATGTTGTCTGGCAGTGTGTACGGTCACAGCACAGCACCTTGACCTCGTAGTCAAAGCAGATGGGGTACTTCTTGATCTGATCTTTATTTCTGCACACCAGCCCGTAGTTAAGGCTGCACTCAACTATCTGGCCCAGTGTGTCCAGGCTCCTGGAAGGGTAATCCTTAGCACGGCACTCAATGTCTTGTGGCTTGTCACACAGTGGATACCCAGCAGCTCTTATTTTTTCAAATGTCTCCAAGTCTCCATTTTGGCTGCCAGGGCTTGGGGAATCCATGTCAAACCACTGTGTCCAGGCACAGAGCGGCTGGCAGCTGCTGGTCGTCTCGGAGGTGCTGGCAGCGGTGGTGGCTGCAGAGGTGGGCACTGTTGGTGTTGGTGTGATGATGGTTGTGCTTTGTGTTGGAGCGGGAGAGGTCCTGGCTGTGCTGGCCCCGCTGCTGGTAGTAATGATGGATGTGGCTTGTGTTGGTGGAGCAGTGGTCCTGGGGACAACCGTGGTGCCTGTGGTGGTTGTGAGTTCTCTCTGTGGGAGGGTGGAGGCTGTAGTGGGAGATTCTGGGGTCTGGGTTGCCATAGTTGAAGTTTCTGCTGGAGCGGACATGACTGAGGAGGTGGTGGTGCTTCCTGATGTTGTCTCAGAGGTAGTGGTACTGCTGGCTGCAGGGGTCGACACTGCTGGTGGAGTTGTGATGATGGTTGTGCTTTGTGTTGGAGCGGGAGAGGTCCTGGCGATGCTGGCCCTGCTGGTGGTAGTGATGGTGGATGTGGCTTGTGTTGGTGGAGCAGTGGTCCTGGGGACGATCGTGCTGCCTGTGGTGGTTGTGACTTCTGTCTGTGGGAGGGTGGAGACAGTAGTGGGTGACGCTGCAGTCTGTGTTGCCACAGTGGAGGTTTCTGCTGGAGCCAATGTGGATGTGGGGGTGGTGGTGCTTCCTGCTGTTGTCTTGGCGCTACTGGTACTGCTGGCTGCAGAGGTCAACACTGCTGGTTGAGTTGTGATGATGGTTGTGCTTTGTGTTGGACTGGGAGAGGTCCTGGCGGTACTAGCCCTGCTGGTGGTAGTGATGGTGGATATGGCTTGTGTTGGTGGAACAGTGGTCCTAGGGACAATCGTGGTGCCTGTGGTGGCCGTGACTTCTTTCTGTGGGAGGGTGTAGGCAGTAGTGGGTGATGCTTGGGTCTGGGTTGCTGCAGTGGAAGTTTCTGCTGGAGGCTTTGTGGTGTAATAAACTGTTGTTGAGGCTCTCGATGTATTTATTGTACCTGAAGTTTCAGTCAGAGGAATCGTGCTTTTACTATCTTTTGGTGACGTGTTAGGTACTTCAGTTTTTTGTGGCATTGTTTCTTTCTTTTCCGTTGTTGGTTTTATCTTTGTGTGCAGTGTAAATTGCGTTGATTTCATAGCAGTAGTTGTGAATTGTTCTGTGGTTCTTGGTGTTGTAGTTTGTGTTTCTGAGCATGGTATGTAGCTGCAACATGATATTCTGATTTCATAATTATAGCATTTCTTTGATAGCTGGTCCTTGTTATTACATATTAATCCTCTATTTTGAATACAATGTACTGTTTGATTAAGATTGTTTATTTCTGTATCAGGGTGTTCTTTTGCTCTGCATTGAACAGCTTTTGGGTTTTTGCATATGCTATATCCTTTGTCTCTGAGATTTTCAAATATTTCATAATCTCCACTGTCTTCTTTGTTTTCAGGCTGTGTGGAATCATACCATTCCGACCAGCTACACGCATGTTTCACGCATACTGTTGTTACTGGTGTCACGGTTGTCATTTCTGTAATTAAAAGAAGGAAACATAAGGATTTTCTGTTCTTACTAAAAAAACTGCCAGGAAAACATGATCTTCCATACACTTTGATGTTGTATGTATTTTTATATGTTAATATAGTATTTTAATTTTAATTAACTTACTTTGACATTTGTGAATTTCATTTCCAAAGGTAGGTTTTAATCTCATGTCTGTCGTATTTTTGTACTGGTGTCTATGTGTTATTTATTAAGTAATAGTAAATATCACAGTATCACAAGGTGGGAAAAGTCCTCTGAGATCATCTAGTACAACCTATGACCCAACACTAGCACCTACTCATCATTTAAATCATGGCACTAAGCGCCTCATCCAATCTGTTTTTAAACATCTCCAGGGACGATGACTCCACCACCTCCCTGGGTAGCGTATTCCATTGGCGAATCACAGTTTCAGTGAAAAATTTTTTCCTAATATCAAGCCTAAACCTCCCCTGATGAATCTTGAGACCATGTCCTCTTGTTCTATCGCTGATCGCCTGAGAGAAGAGACCAACCCCTGCCTGCCTACAACCTCCTTTTAGATAGTTATAGAGCGCAATAAGGTCTCTCCTGAGCCTCCTCTTCTCCAGGCTAAACAAACGCAGCTCCCTCAGTCGCTCTTCATAGGGCTTGTGCTCCAGCCCCTTCACCATCTTTGTTGCTCTCCTCTGGACACACTCCAGCATCTCAACATCTCTCAAACTGAGGGGCCTAGAACTGGACACAGTACTCAAGGTGCGATATAGCTAATGTGATATCTTGTATGAGCAATGTCAATATACAGAATAATGTGATGTCATGATTGCAATGGTATAGATAAGAGGTGATTTTAGTCTCCTGTATAACTCCTCTCTTTATTTACACTTCACTGCATAACCACACAGGCTTTAAAATATTTTTACAGGTTAATGACTTTTCTACTTATTTCAATATTAGGACATGGAATGTATTATAAATATTAGATACAAAATATATATTTAATACTTCTATTTTATATATAGTACATTGTAGTATAAAATACACATATACAATATACATTAAATATGTAATCTAATAAATATATTCTACTTAATTTCATATTTTTTTTTTCATTTTCCTAGTACTATGAAGGTATCCATTTGGAATACATACCGCTTTCTTCATATAAATATTATTTGATAGAAGACTTAAAGTTGATTATTTAGTTCTTGGTTTAATATTGTGTGGAATATGTGGAAATGTTTCTCAAAATTACAGGGTCAGTGTGAGTTAACTGTAGGAATAATGTAGCAGTATACTGCAGAGTAGAAGGAAATTGTGGAAGTTTTCAGTATTTTAAAAATTGGCAGTAGCCATCTTTTTGTTTTCAGAAGTTGGTCTAGAACTGCTAGTTTTTGTTTGCAAGAAAATGAAATTCTCCATCATGGAATGATTAATAAGCTCTATTATTTTTTTCCCCTGGAAAAAACATGACAAAACTGTGGAAACTGAGTATGTAAGAAAATCTGTACTCATTTCTACATCCTTAATTACGGTCATCTTTAGCAACTGAAGCTTCCAAATGAATTAGTGGCTTCAGCAGAAGTTAGCAGTAAAGTTACATGCTACTAACTGATGAAAAGGCCCTTCCTTCCGGACAGTTTTCAGTCCGTTCCAGAGATTTTTCAGTTAAAGAGTTACCTGAAGCAGTAGTTGTGGGCTGACTTGTAGAAAATGTAAATGGGGTTGTTGTAAATATGCCACATTTGAAGATACTTCTGTTTATTGTTCCATTGACATCACATGTTGCACTGAAACACCATCCAGTTGTGTCTGTGGTGTTGTAGATCAGCTCACCATATTTATAGCTGTTCCCTTCATAAATGCAGCGACATGCTGTAATTCAGAAGTTGTTTATTGTCAGGCATCGATGTAAAGATAATATCCAATATTTCATTTTCTTAATAATTATTCTTAGCTGCCTTACCTTTATCATCGAACTTGCACTGTAAACCTTCTGATGTGCATTCACTGAAATAAAAAACATAAAATACCACATATTTTTTATTATGAGGTAGTTTTATTTGTCATCTTTCTGCCAGATACTAGCATCAAAAGACAGGAGATTTTGTGTTTATCCCTTGAGTGCCCAATTCATGTTTGCTATTGTTTTCCAAAATCTTTCTTGGCATTAAACATGAACTTATAAATAGACGTGAAGGTAAATATTATGCAAAGCTATAGATAGAAGTCTTAGGGAAGACTTTAGTTCTTTCCTCCTTTCCTCCTTATAACTTTCCTTGCACTTGCAATGTTTTTGTACTAAAATGCAGTCTAAAATGGGAGAGAGTAGTTTATGAATGTAATAATATCCTTGGAACTAGACTCCCTATTAGATATATATTCTCCTGGAGGAATGTTTTTCTTGACATAGGAATGGGAAGCCTAGTTATAAAGGACTTAATCTTGTATCATTATGCTGAGGATTTGCAACATATTCAGGAACAAATTCAACAGAACATAAAATCACATAAGAACTTCTTACTACTAATGTAATAAGAAAACTGGTATTACATAGTAAAGCATTATACTCACACAGGCAGTATAAACTAGTGCTTTCATGTAAGAGGAACAGCCATTTCCTAACTACTGTTTTTACTGGTTTTCCTTGTACATGATTAGGCTGATATGTTCTTACCATAAATGACATTCATCCCGTCTATATATCTTTCCATCTTCATTATCATAACAGTCACAAAGGCTGACACACTTCATCTGATCCTCATGAAAATATGGCTTGTCTGGTGGGCAGTTAGGGTAGCAGCCTGAAGGAAGGGAAAGGGTATATAAAAGATGGAAAAGATGAGAATGAAATACCATTAGCAAAATTTTATTTTTGCAGAATGTGTTTGCAGATCTTGTTTTTAATAGTCATAATTTTTAGTACTTTTTTTTTTTTCCCCAGTAATTCTAGGAAGTAATTCAGAGTACTAGCATCACTAGAGCCCACCCACAAGGACCTAGTCCTAGAGATGGTTTTAACTGCAGTTTCCATACCCTGCCTCTATTCATGTAGATGCAATGATGTTGAAGAGAAATGAATGGTGCAAATGCAGCTGGTCGGGGAAATACACTTCATTAAAGACCATTAAAAATATAATAAAATATACCCACTTAAAGGTACTTGCAGCTCTTTTTACCTTCTAAACCTGGCGAGTTATTGAAGCATTTTCCACTTGGGTTCCTGCAGGTCTTCATACAGGAGACTCCACAAGGCTTATAGTGCCATTCACATTCACCTTGGTGATTGTAGTAATCACAGAACAGTGCTAAGGATGAACAAAGAATTGGACTTCTTCAGAATAAAAGAAAGCATTTTTTTGATTCATATCTGTTCATCATATCCCTGCAATGCTTCTTAAATAGTCTTGAATGGTGAATGAATGCGTGAAATTCTGTGACCATCAAAACAGATTAGTGCAAAGTCTACACAGTAAGATTATAATGCATATATAACGCACAGATATCCAGAATCTGTGTTCAATGACATCAGCAAGGCACTGTACATTTAACGAGGCTCTCAGAAAAGTCTATAACATAAAACTCACGACAGATTGATGGGGTTCTCCAGGCTATGCAGACACCAACTTCACTACATGCTTGAGCATATGCAGCTACTGCTGTACAAAAGCAATCACAGTCCCCTCCAGTGTCGCATGCACAAGCATCTGTCACACATGCTTGATAGTATTTTGCTGGTTCAACCTGTTATTAAAAATAAATATAATAATATATATTTTTCCTTCTAAATTCTTCCTTAGCTTTGCTAGGTTAATTTTCTTAAAATTGTATTATCTCAGAAGAAAGGCCTGCATCAGTAATTTCTTTTTCTTTTGTTTATATACACTGTTTAACACTAAAGGTGATGCCAGATAATAGATCCAAACCACTTATTCACAGATTTTCAGAGACCCAGACTTCTGTCCTGGTGGAAGTTTAGATTCATGATATCAAGGGATATGAGGCAATTGTAATTGTAAACAAAGGTCTCTGCCAGTAGAAAAAATGAGGTAATTGGAAGAGCACAGTTACCCTACATTGTTTGATAGGTACTTAGTTTTAAATAAAAGCTGTGCTCATAATTCACTACAATGTTATTGTTTCATTGAGCTTGTGTTCTGTACATGATATGTGAGAAATTTTTCGTCACACTACAAGAAAATACATAGTCATTATGAAATTATAATTCTTACAAATAGATCAATTATTTCCTATGAACTAAATGTCCCTTTATTTCTTACAAGTAGAGACTATAAAAATGTCTCTTTGAGAGGGATTCAGATTGAAGTTCTTCTCATGCAATTTAAAGTGAAACATGCTAATGATTTAGACATGCATTTTAAAATGCATAAAGATAGCAGCTTCAATAATACACAGACCTAGTCTTCACATAGTAAACCTCTGCCCTTGCAATACCTGAGAGTGACAGGCAGTAAAGACATTGCTGTTGATGATGCTACACTGCTTCTCTGACCAAGACTTTCGATAAGGGTTGGCAGAACATGGGTCTTTTATGCTGGAAGCATCAGGACAAGTTGAGGATACTTTCCAGCTGTTTCCGAATTCCAAGACATTCTCTACCACAGACTGACTCCTTGTAGTAAAATCATTGATGCCGTTGCCATCATAATTTCCACAGAGACCACAGACTTGACCCTGTAAAAGGAGGAAAATAAAATAATAATGGATGTCATAAAACTTGAAATAACACCTGAGACTGAAAGGACACTTGAAATTCAGCTCTTAGAACAGTGCTATTCCATTCTAACATTCCTGAACATCTTCATCCTTTGTTTCCTCTGCAACAGAACATGACTTCTAAGGCTAGAAATATACTGCTGTTAACTTTTCGTCTTTTAAATCTGAACAATAAAACCATCTTTATCATTGTAACATTCTTACCTTTAAGATATGTATTTAATGAGGAAATGAGGACTCACAGTTAGCTGACTAAGATTTTAATTTACGCCTTGTTTTACAAAAACTATGTACGTATTAAGAAACAGCCTTACAAGCCTGCCATAAATACTACCAGTCCAACCACAGTCTACTTGTTGAGTCTTCACTATTATGAATGCTCACAGATACAAAAAGAAATTATGTTTTCCATGCACATCCATAAATATCCTTCATTCTGAATGTATTGGTCTGTAAAATTGTGATAGGCCACAGTAAATACTAATGCTTTCTCTATGTATATACGGTGCACATTTCCCATATTGCTACTATTTTTATAAAGACTCAGTAGGTGAGGCAGAAAAACAACCTATGATACTGAAATAGTTTTGTATATATAGTTCTAAATTACACTTAATTTATATACCTAATTTAAATATCACTGTGGTATACAACAAGATAACAAATTCCTCATTTACTACAGTTCTTAGTACTTATGTATCATAAGCTAGGAAAAGCTATGACAACAGGAATGTAGGCACATGCTTGAAAAATACATACTAGCATTTTACAAGTGGCTTTCACTTGTAATATTTTACTTGCTTGTTGAAGTATAATTTGATTTGTGTGTCAGTGAGAACTGTAAACAATGGATTAATTTCAAGATCAAGACTACTCGAGTGATTTCTACACATGCAGCTATGTAATTTCAATGTCTGATGAGCTTTATCAAAGTTCAATGGGTAAGTTTAACAAAGTTTAGTCCAAGAAAGTGATTTGGCAAAACAGGTTCTGTGAGGCTAAATAGGCACTGAAAGCTTCCTTCAGAGCTGCAGTAGGTTTGATTATATAGCTTCCTGAGGCACCAGAGGAATGAAAACCAAAATGAGATGTCCTGCAGGAATGATAGAGACATCACCAGTCTGGGATCTCAGCAGGGTCTCAACGAAATTCACATCCAATCCAAATCAGGACTGCAAATTTCCATGTATCTGTTGGTTTCGCACCTTAAAATCAGGGTTGAGCTTGATGAAGATGCTAGTTTTCTTGTCCCACATGAGGATCAGTCCGCTTGTGGTCTCAATTACCAAATACATACCCATATAGCGGACTGTGTATGGGACCTCATCATTTTGTCCTCTCTTTACAACAATGACATGCTCCTCACCAAGTATCAGTTCATAGCTCTGAAACACGAGGAAAAATTATTAGAAATTAACTCAGTAGCTGCAGCTGCGGTCATAAACATGTTTTTCTGCTTTTAAAAGAACTAAAACTAGTTTATATAATGAAAACAAACAATCTGAACTAAATTGTTCAAATTTCAGGTTCCTGGAGCTGTAGTAAAAAGGTGTTTCAAATGGTATAGGTCAAAATAGGGTTTTTTTGGTAATCATGGAGGCACTACATTGCACAGAAAAAAATGTTCTGACATGATAAGCTAAACTTCCGCTAAAGGCAATTTTCCTGTAGATCTGTTGTTTGCCCAAAACTGGTATAAGATATGGTGGGAAAAGGAAAATAGAAAGCTGGGAAGCTCTACCAAATATTTCACTAGAATCTGATTTAAACTTAATTTACAAGTTGATTTACTTTAAAAAATATTTTTCCATCTTCCTTGAAACAATGAATATCTAGGCTTCATAGAGTCATAGAATTATAGAATCTTCCGGTTGGAAAAGACCTCTGAGGTCATCGAGTCCAACCATACCCATCATCCGCTAAACCATATCCCTTAAAAACTCACCTATCCTTTTTTAAACAACTCCAGGGATGTCCACCTCTGTGGACAGCCTGTTCCAGTGCCTGACCACACTTTCAGTAAAGAAATTCTTCCTAATATCCAGCCTGAACCTCCTCTGCTCAACTTATGGCTATTTCCCCTTGTCCTATCACCTGTCACTTGGGTGAAGAGATCAACACTCGCTCTGCCGCAGCCTCCTTTCAGGCAGCAGTAGACAGCAATGAGGTGTCCCCTCAGTCTCCTCTTCTCTAAACAACCTCAGTTCTCTCAGTCGTTCCTCATAGGACTTATTTTCCAGCCTCTTCACCAGCCTCGTCACCCTTCTCTGAATGCACTCCAACACCTCAATGTCCTTCTTGTAGTGAGGGGCCCAGAACTTAACACCAGTGGCCTCACCAGTGCTGAGTACAGGTGTACAATAACCTCCCTTGTCCTGCTGGCCACGCTGTTTTTGATACAGGCCAAGATACCATTGGCCTTCTTGGCCACCTGGGCACACTGCTGGCTCATATTCATCCAGCTGTCAAAACCATAGGTCCTTTTCTGCCAGGCACCCCTCCAGCCATTCTTCCCCAAGCCTGTAACACTACATGGGGTGGTTGTCTCCCAAGTGCAGGGCTCAGCATTTGGTCTTGTTAAACCTCATCCCGTTGGTCTCAGCCCATCGATCCAGCCTGTCTAGATCTCTTTGCAGCGCCTCCCTTCCTTCAAGCAGGTCAACACTGCCACTCAGCTTGGTGTCATCTGCAAACTTGCTAAGCTCTTCTTCTAAGCTCTGTATAGGCAGAGAACAAAACTGGTGTGTATGTAAAAACCTTCTTACCTCTAAGAAAACTTTGATAGATTTTGAGCAAGTTGTCCCAGTGTTGCCACAGGGAATATTTTCAGTGATAACCCTGAAGGTCCCATTGGCTGTGCCACTCTTCCCACAGTGGTCCTAGGTAGACAATAACATTTAAAATGTATTATTTTTGTAGCCACAATCAAAGTTACATCTCATTTACTAGTGCTAATTATCAGTACCTGGACTAGTGTGTATTCACAGTTTCCGTTGAAGCTGAACCTTTTGTCGTCAAAAGTATTATAATGACCATCTCCATAAACAGCACAAGTGCCGAGACATTGATCTTTGGTGCATTCCCACTTCCTATTCTTACATACACTAGGTGTGAGAATAAAACATTTTAATAATAAGACAACTCACTGTTTTGTGTAGATATATTCCAACAACACAATATTTTCTTTGGCAACTCATCCCTGGTAGAAGTTATATTCATTCTGGAGTTAAAATATCCTTACATTTTTCATGTAAAGAATTAAAGGAAAGTTCTGTTCTGCTACTCTGAATGCGTTAACTGCAAAATAGGATAATACTTATTGAGCACTGTAGTCCCGAAGATTTTCTCCCATTCTATGCTTTGTCCACCTACCTACATCAGAAGGAAACGGGCTCGTACTGTCTAATCCAAAACTAAAAGACCCATCAATTTATGAAATGTACAATCCAAATCTTTCCTCACTGCAGTACTATTTAAGGTCTTTGGAAAGGTAAAACATGGAAGGAGGAGTGCTACTTCTGAGGAAATATTTACCAAGTGTTACAGTCAACATTGATCTTTTCCCCAGGCTGATACATGACTTCATTGTGAATACATGGACATTCCTCTTCAGGAATACAACCACCATTCCCATCTAAGACAAGCGCAGCTGGGCACATGCAGCCAGACAAACATTGTGTGCTATACTGGAAAAGTCAAGAGGAGGATATAATTTCAGAATGAAATAATCACAATAGAAAAAGGAAGATTAAATTCTCATAAAATGTCTTTATATGGTCTTATTGTTGCCCAACTTCAATGGGAGAACACTATGAAGTACTTTGAGGAACAAAAAAGAAGTGAGTAGCCTAATTATTAGTTATTTATGTCAAAAATAAACGTTTTAAGTATGCCAATTGTGATTGCTCTGCTGGAGTCGGTGAAATCTGAAATACGTTAAACTTGAGTCTTGCTCTGTGTTAACTGAAGAAGCCTTGTACTTTGTAGAAGATGATTTGTGATTGAATGGAGCTTTAAAAAGGAAATAAGTGATATTTACTTTAATTTGGTTGAGTTTCATTAAAATCTGTTTGCCTCATACGTTACTGATTTTTGAAATGGCACGTGGCTACCATACACCTAGGTGGAATAGTATAATTAAATGTGAAAGAAATTCACAATTGCAGCATGATTTCTCCTAGCCAGCTTATAGTCAATAATTTTCTCCTAAAGAAGTAAAATATGTGGCAGAGTCCTAGGTATTTTCACTACTAATTACTGTTACCTGCAGTTGCTGGAGAAAGGTAGAGACTAACTTTGTTAGTTAAATTATAAGTTACTTTATTATATTTTGGTCTAAGGATCCCGTTGTCTATGCTTCATAACATAGTTTTAGGCTTTTTTTTTTTTAACAAGAACAAAGCACCGTATTATAGATTTGAAAGAGAACAAATAGATAATTTACTTTAGCACCAAGAGCACAGACAATACCTGGAAACACCATTTCATCCAGCAAGGACGTACTTACACACTGCATATCCAGGGTTTGGCAACTTTTTTGACATTCTGCTCCAGTTATTCCTGCAGTGATGTTTCTACAGTTGAAGTAGACCATGGGAGATTCACAGACTAGAGGAATGAAAGAAGTGAGAGCAGGAAGAAATTGTACAGAGTTTATCCTACAGCTGTATCTATTAAAACCATCTAGAAGTTCTTTGGAGATTACATATTTCAGCTAGTAGGGATTGCTATCCCTATTCAAGTAGATTCAGTGAAATCCCAGAAAAAACCCCACAGTATTTCAGAAAAAATAATCTTTATGAAAAAGAGGTCTTATCATTAATCTAGGTTCACTCCTGCCTTTTGCGGTAAATGATGAACTATAGCTAAATGAGAATTATTTCTATTACTTAAAAATCCATTAAGAAAAATCAATTCTGTCAACTATTTCAGTCCAAAACCTGGCACAGAAAGATAAGTTCAAGATTTTTTTTACCTGGAGCTGGATTGGGCGTTCCAATGCAATTTAGTCTTCCCTGGATACAAGAGCTGAAAGAAAGTCAAAATAGGTTTTTCTTTTTTTTTCTAAAACCATGTATTGAGACTGAGAGCTACTTCTCTCTAATCAAGTTTCGGAATTTTTGAAGGAATTTCAGAATGCTGGTTTTCAGTGTCAGGGAAGAACGTCCTCTACCAGTGATGCTTTCACATGATAGCCAGAATTGCTTAATAGCAAAAATCATAGGTCGAAACAAGAATGTATCTTTGCTGGTTGTTACTTACTGTCTCATAAGATCTCTCTTTGCTGATGTCACAATTTTATGCTTGAAAAATCATGGAATTAAATTGAAAATGCACATGAATGCAACTGCTGTATTACTCTGGAAATACAGAATCATAAAATCATGTTGTTTGGAAAAGACCAAGATCATACAATCATATAGATTGGAAAAGATCATTAAGATCATCAAGTCCAACCCATAGCCCATCAGTACCGAGTCCACCACTAAACCATGTCCCTCAGTGCACGTCTACACAGGTTTTAAATACCTCCAGGGGTAGTGACTCAACTACTTCCCTCAGCAGCTTGTTCCAATGCTTGACAGCCCTTTCAGTGAAGACTTTTTTCCTAATATCCAATCTCTGCTTTCCCTGGCACAACTTGAGGTTGTTTCTTCTTGTCCTATCACTCACTACTTGGGGAAAAAGACTGACACCCACCTCGTTACCACCTTATTTCAGGAAGTTGTAGAGGGTGATGAAGTCTTCCACCAGCCTCCTTTTCTCCAGTCTTGAACAACCCCAGTTCCCTCAGATGCTCCTCATAAGAATTGTGCTCCAGATTTTTCACCATTTTCCTTGCCCTTCTTTGGACATGCTCCAGCAGCAAAATATCTTTCTTGTACTGGGGGACCCAAACCTGAACACAGTACTCAAGGTATGGCATCACCAGTGCCGAACACGGAGGGACAATCACCCCTCTAGTTTTATCAGTCATGTTTCTGATACAAGCTCGTATGCTATTGGCTTTCTTGGCCACCTGTGCACGCTGTGGCTGTAAAACAAGACTCTCAGGTCCTTTTCAGCTTTTCAGCCACTCTTTCCCAGACCTGTAGAATTACATGGGATTGTTATGGCCCAAGTGCAGGACCTGACACTTAGCCTGGTTGAACCCCATAAAACTGTCCTCAGCCCAGTGATCCAGCCTGTCCAAATCCCTCTGTAGAGCCTTTCTTCCCTCAAACAGATTCACACTCCTGCCCAAGTTGACGTCATCTGCAAACTTACTGAGGGTGCACTCATTTCCCTCATCCAGATGAGATCAATATCATAAAGATTAAACAGAACCAGCCCTAATACTGAACCATGGGGAACAACACTTGTGACCAGCCTCCAACTGGATTTAATTCCATTCACTACAACAGTGTGGGCCTGGCCAAAAAGCATATACCCATCTAAGCCACGAGCAGCCGTTTTTTTCTGGAGAATACTTGCAGGAAATTATGTCAAAAGGCCTTGCTGAAGTCCAGGTAAACAACATTGACAGTATTTCCATCATCCGTTAGGTGGGTCATCTTGTCATAGAAAGAGATCAGGTTGTTAAGCAGGACCTGCCTTTCCTAAACCCATGCTGACTGGGCCAGAAAATCTGGTCTTCTTGTATATGCCACATAATGGCACTCAAGATGATCTGCTCCATAACTTTCCCCAGCACTGAGGTCAGACTGACAGGCCTGTAGTTCCCTGGATCCTCCTTATGACCCTTCTTGTAAATAGGTGTCACATTGGCAAGCCTTCAGTCATCTGGGACCTCCCTGATTAGCCAGGACAGCTGATAAATGATGGAGAGTGGCTTGGTGAGCACTTCTGCCAGCTCCCTCAGTATCCTTTGGCGGATGTCATCTGGCCCTGTAGACTTGTGTGTGTCTAAGTGATGTAGCATGTCACTGACCATTTCCTCTTGGATTATGGGAGATTCGTTCTGCTCCCTGTCCCTGTCTTCCAGCTCAGGGAATAATATACCATTATTAAAATATAGTTGAAAAAAATGAGAAAGCATTGTATCGAAATTCAGGCAATGTAGGATGAGATCAGTATAAATGCAGCAGATTTTAATGAGAAAATACAGTGTTGCCTGAGTGTTTTGCAAAAGATTCACTTACCATACAAGTCCATTTTCATGAACAGCTTCTCCAAATGGTATGGGAGATCCTCTGTAGTAGCAGGGGCATTCATTGGCAGGCACACATTTGCCGCTCTCATCCATGTAGGTTTCATTTACACAAGTGCAGCCATCAACTGGAACAAACTTAATGTCGCATGTGACATCAGGCTCACTCAGAGACCGACAAGTGGGTTGACAGGAAGAGATAGTATAGCTGTAGCTTAAGGATTTGGGACATGATGTGGTATATTTTGCTTGAGAGAGGAAAATACAATAGGTTTGTTAATTCCAGAAGATACTTTCTGGAGGGAAATAAGAATCCAGAGGTAGTAGAAAATCATGTAAACAGTATTGTACAACTTTACCTATGTTGCATCTTTCATGTTAATGTATTTCTGAATACTTCCAGAGTTAGACCTGAAAAGCTACTGTACATGTGGAGTAAGTGATGTAGTCAAAGCAGAAAATATTTTTTCAAATGAAATCTTGGAAAGAAATCTCCCTTTGCCGCTGCCATTAATTGCCAAGACATCTAAACCTTTTGAAGTACGAGACAAGATGTCTCTCTGAATGTCTCCTGGTACAGGAAAACAAACCTACTGGACTGGTGGAACCCAGCAATCAGCTTGAGAGACCTTGCAAATGAAAGTGTTCTGGTTAGTATTACTAGTACTGTAATTCTCACATGGCACATTTTCTCTGCAATGACTTGTGATACATAAAACTGTAGCGAAATCTGAAGTTGCACAAAACCAGATGGAGGCACTACCATAACACCAGTCTCCTTCCTAAGCAAGTTGTGTCTCCAATTTATGTGTATTCACTCTTCCTAGCAATGGATTGCTTCTAAGGGAACAATGAAGGATTGTTTCCAGGAGTGGACTTAATAAAACCCCTTCCTCTACACTTACTGTATTTGTCTAGAAATCAGTATAAGACAATCCCTGGTCAGCAGGTTTTATTGATGTGTGTTCTTAGGAAAGGGGATTGCTAAATTACTTACAACAGACTTCAGTCCTCCATCCTTGCAACTGGATTCCTTTTGCAGTACAAGCTCTCACATAGGAAGATAGGGCTGCACAGAGACAGTCCTCACTATTCTCACAATTACACGTGTCAAACATGCAGTTCTAAGAATGCACAGAAAAATAAAGTCTCAGCACCAGTAATATTGTCAATCTAAAAAACATGAATGTTATCTTTCTGGTCTTATGCACTAATTCTTCTTCAGATATGCTCACACGTAGACAGCACTATCATAGCTCTATCACTTTCCAGTCCTTGTCTAAGTTTCCTGGTAGAGGAGAATTAATGTAATGGAAATTCAGTTGATGTCTATATTTATTATTGGGAAATAGTTATACATATAACAGTTTAATATTCCTCTGAACCATATTTATGAATATGCTGCATAGTATCATACAAAGGTCTAGTCACAGTAAGCAGCCTAGAGATGTCATTTCACCAGTGTCCATACCTGGATGATTCATGAGAATAAAGGTTGTGAACACATTGATAGCGGAATGATGATAATTAGCTCAGGTACTTTCTGTGTGAAGTAACAAGATATGAGGCTGATAAGACAACAATTCACTGATATACGAACAGGCATTTGACATGCCTTTGCATACACTTCCTATTCTATGTGTACAGCAATCCAGGAGTAAATAGCTGCCTTTTTATTTGCAAGCGAGTTGGAATCTTGAAACCCAGACTGACAATTGAAATAAGATGTTACAACACAAACAGAAACATATGCTGAAAGAAAGCAGTGCTGCAGTACAGAAATTAAAATATAGGCATTGTGTAAGACAAGAGACATGTCTGGAACAGTCCTTTTCTGGTAGCTGTAACGTTTCTATTTCTATTGTTTCTGAAGGGAAAACCAGTTTAACAAAGTACCGTGTGGTAAACAGAGGGATTCACTGCATAGTGACAATCAGCAAAAGGTCCTTTGCTGTCAGTTAGTAGTCCACACCAATGCTGAGCATATTTTTCTGTGAAGAGAATAAACAATACAAAACTGGTATTTAATTAGTCACAAAAACACATTGCCTTAGTCTACTGAGCCAGTTCTAAAAATCACATCAAATGTCTCCTTCTCCTGACTTTTTTTCACTTAGCTTGCGGGCTGAGTTTCCTAGTACCAAAGAGGAGGACTTGCTGAAGGGGATGAATAAAAGATTTCTAAAGATAATCCACTCCTCTGACACCAGTTTGTCAATTTAAACATGCTCTCTGTTTTCAATGCCTGTACAGTTTTCTTCAGTTACGTTTCTATGACTCTTTTTGTACTTGATACTTATCCCCAGTGCTTTAATTCTGAATATTTGTTTCTAATTTCAGATGTATGTTTTTACCAAGTGTATCAGTCTTTACTTTCTTATCTATTCTTTCCAATGGATGTGTTTTCCATATGGATTAACAAAAAAAGCCTAGGGAAAATTCCAAGAAGAACACACCATTATCAATGCTGAGTGCACAAGGGTTCTCAAAACTGTGCTGGATATTGGGACACGAAGCCTGAGTTCTCCATGTATTAGCAAATGCTGTTGCTGTTCCTTCAATTATTCCACTTATGGCCTTGAAGTCATCAGTTTGGATATTATTGAAATTTCCACAGAGACCTGTCGAAAAGCAGTGAAATTTTATACTGATCATATTAGACAAAAGACATTAAGCAAGATATTCTTTAATTTTGTTTGCTTACCACAAGTCTGGTCTCTGAAAATAGGGTCCAGCCGCACAAACACTTGCATGATGGGTATGATTTGGATTTCAAGCTGGACACCAAAATTTGTCTGTATCATGATGAAGAACGATGAAGGTTTGAACACGGTGACATTAGCTATAGATAAAAACAGAATGATCACTTTCTGTATCTTTCTGAATGCTGGAAACAGCATTTTACTCTCTTTTTGAATTTCTGTTGCAATTGTTGCAAATTCTGAGGCGAAATAAAGGACAATATTTACGACAATGCATCAGAAATACAAATCAAAATTTACAGTTCAGAATTTTATTGTAGCTACGAAGTTGTTAACTGTATTTGCTGTCTCAACATTAAGCAGTTGGAGATTACTCCTTCCAAGAGAATAAAAAGGAAAAACAGTATGGCACTGAGCATTAAAATGAATACTTGTATTTTTGTTTCTAAACTTGTACAGTATATATTGGAGCCATCACTCTGCTGGAGAAGGAAACTAAGCAGATCTGGAGGTCCAAGATATCACATAGAAATCATTCATTGATGAGACAGAGAAAAAAAGTCAAATTTCTGCCTGAGAAAGTGTGAGCACAGAGATGGTAATTTGGGAAAAAGAAAACTCTCCCATAGTTTAAGAAAATAATTACGTGTGGAGGTGAAGTTCTGAGCTTCTTGCTCACAGACTGCTAGACAAAAAAATACCTGCTGAGATGGGCAGCTGGGTATAAATGGAGTTCACAAATACACCACCATCAGGTTTGACCTCAACAAGCTGAAAAGGAAGAGGAATAAGACACTACTGTGTGAAGTATAACTATAGCTCAGAGACTAATAATGGTGATGACTCTAGTGCAATTAATTAAGAAAAATATTAAATAAAATCTGTAGTTTTGGGATTTCACCTCCCTCTTTCCACTTTGTATACTTTACTAATTTACCCTGCCATGAAAGAACTATTTTTAAAGAGAGTTTCTTAGCTCCTGAGAGAATTAAAACATCTTGGTTTCTTTGGACTTACTGAACTTTCACAAAGCCAAATTTACAACTGATCCCATTCATATTCTTTTCTCTTGACTAAAAATAACATGTACTTGTCACATATGCTGACTATTTGAGAGAAAGGCAGTTCCCTGACTAAGGCCTAGCTTCTTTGCTTCCCATATTTCAATAGTAATTTCCCATGCTTATTTTGCATTCTTACAGTTTGTCCTTTATTCATGTTGAGGGTCACTGTCTTTAAGCATGTCTCAGTGTCTGTTAGGCCACATTGGCGGAGTTCTACCAGGATGGTAAACATTTCATTTTTACAGTGCTGAAAAAAAAAAAAAAAAAGCCAATTGTTGTTTCATGAAAGGATGATTAAAGAAGCATTCTGTAAAATTTTCTCTCAACTCTGAAAAAGTAATTCTGTTTCTGGAGAAGATCAAAACTCTTCCAAATCCCAGGTCTTCTTTGCCTGAAGATTCAGTTGCCTTTTGTAATGGTTAGGAACAATGAGAGAATCCAAATCTGGTTTTGCATTTTATAAATGATATCCATATTTGGAGTTTCTGTTCATGCTTGCTTCAAATGTTGGATTGAATTCTACTGTACCTCTTATCTTTCTGTAGCTGTTATCAATGTTAGACAAAAATTTCAGATAAAACGTTTTTCAGGAGAACAGTGACATACAGCCCCTTTTTTATAAAAAACCTGAATTGTTTAAATTGCTGGTGGGGAGAAAGGAAAGCAAAGAACAAAAACAAAAAAAAAAGCCCTTAAAAATCAAAACATTTTACTCACACATTCCTGTAATTAAGTAAAGTATTTTTGTTATAATTAATTTTTATTTTTCTATTTCTTTTGAATTTTTAAATCCATTCAAAATTACTCAAAACCTAACAGAAACATATCAGTTGACTTGAATTGATTTTCTGCAGTTCAACTTCCCAGAAATTAAACATGTTAGTCTCGTAAATTATATCTTTTTTTCTGTCTGAATTGTTAGTGTAATTTTTCAGACTTGTACTATTTGGCTTAGTAACATATAATACAGTAACATGGCAAAAATTACAAAGCTCAGTAAGAAAGCTGGATTAATTACACAAAAGAATGTAGACTAAGCATACTTTTAAAAAAAAGCAATGCCATTTAGCAATTGCTACATGACAGAACTGGAAATTCCTCAGTAAACACTATATACTGTTGCATGACATCCTGATAGCTAACTGATGATTGCCATTGAATGGCAGCATATGTTTTAGTAAACATCTGGTTAAATGAGAGGCAAGTTAAAGTCTGTATGTCAAAAAAGGTAAGTTTCAAAAGTGATGATTGAGATCACCTTTTCTTTCTATAAACGTAAAAGGCTTTAAGACCTTGTAATAGCTGATTCCCACCTTAGAAAGCACATAAGTGCAGTCTCCATGGTAATCATAATGTTTTTTATCGTATGTGGAAATGTGCGAACCTCCCTCTACTGAACATGTTCCTGGGCATAATGTGTCTTGGCAAGTCCACTGTCCTCCATTACAGGTACTGGAAGAGAAAGAGAGAATTAAATTAGCTGACATCAGTAACTATGGTAAAGAGTAAAATGAATTACATTGACATTAGATTCAGCTACTTTGCTAGCATTTTTCCCTTCAAGCTCTAATTTAAGATATTTCAAATCATTGTGAACACGTGTAAAAAGAACGACTCTGATGCATTCACTTTGCTTGTTTATTTTTTTCCTAATTTGAACAGGTGAACTCTCCACCAACAGGTATTTGATGAGTAATTACTTGGGCTTTGCAGCTAATAAAAAACACAAAGACAAATTAAAATATCTTGTTTCATTATACAAAGATATTAGAAATTAAGACATGTAACCCCACATCTACTCCTGATGCAGAGCGTATCTGTTTTCTAATGTGATGTGGTAGCGCACAGCTATAGCATTAGTAGCTATGAAATCAAAATTGTGTTGTGTCATTCCTTGCTTTCTCCAGAAAAACAAATATTTGCAAATATATAAATGGCTGCAACCTCATTCCCCTTAGAGAAGTCCAAATATTTGAACAAAATGAACAGAGAGGAAGCATTTTAATTGACTGGTGAGAAATCTAAACGTTATCAATCCTTGCTTTGATCACCTTGATTAGAGTGCAAAGCTAGTTAAGGCTGCTGCTAAACGAAACAAGGACTGCTCTTTTGGGGTATTTTGGAACTGTAGCTGTCAGTTAAATACACGTATCAATTACCAATGATGCAATAGCATATAATAAACCACTAAACTTATTAAATACATAAGAGGAAATAGTAATTTAGAAAAGTAACAAAGGTTACCAAGAATGGCACTGTTCTGAAAAAGAAGTTCCTGTGGCATAGGTGTTGCCATTGTACACACAGGAGCACTGCTCACGGGCAATGCAGCCAGAACTGTTGATGTCATCAAATACAGTCCCTAGATTAAAAAAAGAAAGACAAAATTTGATCATTTAAAGAGGCATTTCCTATACACTATTTTTCCATTTTACAAATCCTAAATATCGTGTTCAAGACAGATCTGCTGTTGTCATGAATGTTACATATACTGATGGCAGAGGACAGTAGGACAGTGAAGGGTTCAACTTTTATATTCTTAAATTCCACCTGATTTGAAATAGGGACTTATTGTAGCACAGGTGGCTTGTTGAGAGTCTGATCTTGATCTGTTTGCTGTTCTGCTTTCCTGCTTTCTTACTATTGCACGTATATTGGCAATTAATTCAGATAGATTTTCTCAGCTGAGACATGACACACGCTCATCACTTGTAACTGTGAAAAATGCAAATACAGAGTCTTAAACTCTGTGGAACCTGCCCATATCTTACAGGTAAGTTGTTGTTGTTCTTTGAAATTAGAGATGTGAGTACATAAGAACTTGCCTGGTGGGCAGAAACAACCATCCATACAGTGTTCTTCACAGAATTGAGATCGTTCAGGATTGGTGCATGTGTCAGCACAGGGAGAGCTGCACTCATGGTACTGCATGTTGTAAGGACACTTCTTTGCTGAAATTTTAAAGGAGGAGACCTTTTTTCAGTCAAAAATATTTCTAGTTCACTGTTCATGAAAATACTTATATTCTGCTAGATGTAAATCTACTCTAAACTGCAGATCCGCCACCAGTTCTCAAAATTTGCCGAGTTAGGCACCCAGATCCATATTTTTACAGCTGAGATGTGGTTTTCATGACTGTTCCATGAACTGGTTCAATGAATGGATTTCTGGGGACGGCAAGGTAATGACCCCACAAAGTGTGCAAGGCCTGTTTTTCTACTGGAGGCACGCTTCTCATGAACACCCATATTGCTTGTGAGATGTAAGACTTAAGTTCCTAAAGCTTTAGTGTGTTTGCATTTTTTAGACACCATTATAACGGCAGATAGTACCTCATGGGGTTTTGTGTTGAAGCGAATACTGATGACAGTATCAACAGCTACACCCCATATCATGTGTTTAATTCAGTGCAAATGTCTATGAAGATTAAAGTGGTGCAAACTCCTCACTATCAAACAAGGGGAGACAAAAATGTGCTTCATGAGCGACACACCTGTGAAGGCCTAGTTGGTTATTAACTGAATAAAAAATGCTGTAGCTACCATGGGAAAAGGAGAGAAAAAGGAATATAAGCAAGCGAGTACACCTGATTCTTTCTCCTTCTTTCCTCTTTATTTTCTTCCTTTATTGTCCCAGTTAACTAAGTAGCACTTTGACTGCCAATTAGAGTATTCATATAAGAGTTCAATAGTTCAATCCAGTTGGCATTAAAACTCTTAGCTCTTTTGCTGAAGTCTTCATGCTGGAACTTTTACATCAGAGCCCTCTGGAGAATGCCATCTTGAACAGCCTGCAATTTCTCTTGAATTCTTATCACCATTTGAGAGCTGCTTATTTGTTAGTTACTGAGCATAATGTAAGGCTATCTCCACTGATACTTACGGCACAGTTTTGAGGTTCTCCAGTTCAGAGGATGCCCACCAGCATGAGCACACTGACGAGAGTATTCAGCAAAAGTATCACAGATGCATGAGGAATTTTTAGAGTCTTCAGAGCGACACAAGTCACTTTGGCAAGTCTTAATGTACTCTCTAACACCAACCAGGTCATTACACTCTGCAAATGCAGTGCTGGTCAGTGTTTTCTGGCAAATGTCATCCTTGGGGAAAAAAAAAAAAAAGAAAAACTTCCAGGAAATATAAAGAAACAAATTTTTTTTTTGTAATGTACTTTGTATAATTTTTCTGTGATAGAATCTAATCTCTTTAAGTTGCTGTCACCCAAGGACTTTTACTGCTGACCCGTTTGAAACTGTAGAAGATAGAGATGAATTTGAAATAAAAATAAAAGAATAGTCAAAAGATCCTTACAAAATTATCAGCGCAATTATCTGGGGTAGTAGTGGAGTCTTCACAGAGTTCTGTTGGCCCATCCATTTTCTGCATATTCCCAAACTGCAAGGCTGTTATGTTAATACCTGCACAAAAGAGATTTAATAATGAAGATTGGGTTATTTTGTTCAGTGCAAATGTTTGTTATCTTTTTCTCGTCTTAATAATTCTGCCCAAGTCTGGCCAAGGCAGCTAGTTCCTTTAAGGTTTTAAATTTAATCATTATCCCTTCCAAAGGCAGTGCTACATCACTGTCTCAATTTCCCTTGCACAACACCCAGAAAAAAGTAAACATTAGAGAGTAATTGTCAGCCTATTACATCTCAATGCAAACTATGATTTTTAACAGAAGAAAACCAGTTTTCAGGTTATACTGAGCCTATTCAAGGAAGAGAGGGAAGAATATAAACAGCGGTTTGGACAATGGAAACTGCTGTGAGACAAGGTTTAGGAAAAAGCTCAAGAATGGTGAATATCTTATCAATATTATGCAATTCAGCAGGCAAATGTGGCATACAAATTTTAAGGCAGAACTTAAAAAATAAATATACTGGATATGCAACATAACTGCCTTTTTTTTAATTGAATACATTATTTATTTATGTTAGTGAAAATCTGGCTCATTTTTATGACATTAGCTGATTAGATAAATAAAACACTGGCATGTAAGTAATATACAATCGGTTGTTAACACAAACACTAGATTTATACTTGAAGTATTAAATCACAGGATCTGATTTCTGTGATACATATTTTTAAACAGAGATTGAATCATATCACCTGGGTAGATCACTTAACAGGATAGGAAAGAGGAATGTTGGTGATGTAACCATTAACAGTATACAAAAAATAGTCAAGTTGTAGACCCTAAAAATCAATTTTTATTATTTAAAAATCTTACTGTTTGAATAGAACTCATTGTAAATTGGTAAGCCATTGAAGTCCCCACAAAGCCCACAGGTCTGATTGGCATATTTCTCATTCAATTCCAGCTAAAATGATAGACAGTAAATTGATAAAAGTTAGTATAAACATTGTAATTTATGTTCAAGATGACTGGAAGGTATCTGCACCTGCTGCATCAGATTATTTTTCATTAAATCTGAGTAATTTACATAGCAATCTGATTAAAACCTGGGGGATAGAATGAAGATTTGCTTTGGATTTGATTTACAAGGCATTGTCCAAGGTATTGACGTTATTGATGTAGACTCAAGTTTTCATCATAATACCTATATTGCTCCCAGCCTCCTTCTCTCTATTAATTCTTCAGAAAGAAATTCAAATCCACAGCAAAAATTAAGTCCTAAAAGTGATATTCTGCTAGAAATTATATTTGAAGGGGTAACTAGGCCCTACAACAATTCCAGTATATTAACGATGTAATGAAAGTGATTTTTCACCCTATTTTAAGCAGACATCTGATATCCACTAGAAAAATATCCATCTAATTTTCTTTAGGAGTACCTGGGTCAGACCTATCTTTATTAAGAAAGGATTGCACAACACTATGAGAAGGAGATAGCAACCGCCTAAACAGGTAGGGACTGGCCTAATCAAAGATTAGATCTGGTGTCTGAAGATGCAGACAGGTACAGGAGCAGTTCTTACCAGGATACTGTCATCTTCATTCCACATTAATACAACACCCATTTTGCTGGCGACTTTCACATAAATACTGCTTTTTTCTATTGTAATTCCAGATTGGCTATATGGCAGCTGAACTCTAGGAAAAGGCAGAAAGAATGCTAGTTGTTTCTGATCCAGATGTTTGATAAAGAGAAAAAAAATAGCTTGTGATGTTCATCATCTGCTTGGATTTTAAAAATAATGCAGCTATGTGGAAAGAAAAGTGATTAAAGAGTAACATGGTCCATCATCACCAATATCTGTCTGGATGTGGATCCTGCTTCTCAAGGATTTTCCATCCAAATTTCATTTATGAGGTTATCTTAAAGAGAAGGATTTATTTACTCTGAAAGGAACTAACAGCACATTATTCTTTATCTATGTTGGTAAAATTGTTAGGTTTATTTAATTCCTGCCGTCCTCCCATCCCTCCATTATACCAAAACACTTGGCAAGTTTGCAAAAAAGGTCTGTGTTTACCAAATAAGTGTTATGAATAAACTCACCTGTTGCCATTGATCCTGACAACATGCTTTGTTAGTTCAGCAGCTACACCTTCAAGTTTCATGGTGATACGATTGATTGTTGGAGCATTATCCACCACTACACGCCTAATCTGGATGTTGAAATCTTCATAGGGAGCATTGCAATGGGATGCAAAAATGTAGTTACAGAGCCCAGGGAAGGAGAATATGTCACCATCAAAGGTCTTGAAGTGGAAGTTTCCCCAAGTGCTGCACACGCGACCATTGTGAGCAGGATTGGCAGCTGTGAATTAAAACTAACTGTAAAAGAATGCCTTAAAATTTCCAGCCTTAACGTGGTGAAAACCATCCTGTTTAAGGCTTCATTTTGTCGTTGAATAGTTTTCACCTGCCTTAGTTTATTATTTTTTGTCCGTCTACCCATTATAAAATTGTGTATTCATTCTTCACTTATTTTATATCAGTTACTCATCTTACATAACCCTAGAAATGGTTATAGTTACGTTCAGCTAGAACTTCATTAGTTGACCACATTTAAGATAAAATAGCAGTTCAATATTGTTTCCTAATCATTCTATTTCTCGTCTTAATAATCTATGACTTTCTTTACCAGTGCCTTTCCCCATTTGTATTAGATTCCTCTGTCTACATGCCCCTAAAACTGAAAACTTCTTGAATACAAATAATTCCCTTTACTTACGCGTTATTACTGGATTTGTCACCATTGGCTGAATGATGTTTACTTTAGATGACAATGTAGAAGAAGCTAGAAGAAACATACAAAAGAAAACAAAAGCTAGCTTAACAATACCAAAAATCTGTACCTTAAATTGGCCTAGAAAGGACTAAAAAGCTAATATGTCAGATCCAATTAAAAATATCTTAAACCTGTGTTGTTTTACACAGGCCATAGATCAGGTGAAAAGTGTGTACTAAAATTGAAAATCAGTATTGTTAAATTGTAAGAAATTGCTTTAAGCTCCAGTGATCTGCATTTCCTACCTTTAAATTTTGACCCTTTTCTGAAATTCTGTATTGTATTATCAGAGGCAGAACTTCACAGCTGTGCATATTGGAGAGCTTCAGAAATACTGAATAATATAAAGGGTTAAGCTGTGTTGAACTGACATTACTTGTACAAAAGACTAGTTGACTTCTCATTATGCCTCCTCTTTCTAAGAAAGGAATAGAAACTTTAATTATTCCCTTTGTTCTCTGCTTAATATTTTTCCTTTAGGGGCTGAAAGCTCTTAGAAATGACCACAAATCCATTGCGCAGGATGATCACAAATCATTACATGGTAAAAATCAACGGTTAGGTTGCCATCTTGATTTCCTAACACCACCCACTGACATTATAGCTTGCCAAAGTGGTCTTATTTCCTATTTCCTTATTTACAACGAGCCAAACACCTGGAATGTATACTTCACTTTGATTTTATATTTACATATTTATGCATATACGTATACAGCTTCTACAAACACACATCTGTTTTTCTTAGTTGCTTATTATTATAAAATATAACTATACTGTGTGTGTTTAGTAACTGGTATCCAGCAAAGATATTACTAATCTTATACAGTGAGAGGTCGGTAAGACACATTTATCCCTACTTGACGTTACAGACAATGTGGTATGGATTTTTTTTTTTTTAGTAGAGATGTAGCAAATAAATAGAAATACACAGTATAAACAAACATACTGTTTTGTTTCTGCTGAACATCCTCGGTGTATTTGCTTTCTGTTCCTTGTTGGATTTCAATCTGGGCTCCTGTGAAGAAATAGTAAAAAAAATATGTTAAGTACAATGTCCTTCATTTGGATTTTTAGAGCAAAACATTTAGGTAGGATCAGATGACCCCGATATATCTCTGTAAGATAAAGGGGATGGTCCTTTATCACATTACAAAACATGAAACAGCCCCCCCCCTCCTACCAAAGTAATGTATAATTATAGAAACAAACATTCTGTTGCAAATATGCAGAATTTGAAATCCAAATAACTTTTCACGTACATCTGCTTTCTTTGTTTCTTTAAAAACTCACTGCAGGGGATTCTACTTACTGGATTACAGACCTTATTTTACTGCTGCTGTAAATATCACTGGTAGGTGAAAAAATTAGAGAAAGAATTTACAAAACATAAGTACGTAATTTCTTAAAATTGCTGTGTAGTAGCTAAATAATAATAAGAAAAGGCCCAGAACTGGTTATAAGAAACAAAAATCATGGATTTTGACCCAGTAATAGCTGCAGACATATATATTCCATTTTCTTTGATGCCTAAGCATAGGGCCCTTTCTTCTGGAGTAAATCTGAAGCCTCAGTCAGGAATCTAGATTTACTTCACAGCTGAATACAAGAAGGTACTTCTGAGTGATAATACAAGGGCACATAGCCTGAGCAGTAACCCAGGAGAAGTAAAAGAACCAGGTTTCCTGTTCTACCACCTCTGAGAGGTTAAAACTCACATCTTCTCTGCAAAACTCTTAAGCCTCATACTGTAAGTCTATTTGACCCAGGTTTCTTATTAACCCACCTGAAGCTGAGACACAGTCCTGGGAACAGTGGGAAAATGACAAAGGAGGAAAAAATAGGCCACGATCGTGTGACCACATGATTAAAGCACTCCGCTACAGCAAAACTGTCCTATTCTTGTGCCTTGCTTCAAGGATTATTTTTGTACCTCCAATTAAAAGGTAACTGGATCAATTACATGAACTGTCTTGCAGAGTAGTTCTCTCTATCTCTATCATAATTTCCTAAGTTTTTAATTTCATTCCAAGCATGGTCTAAAAATACCATGTCACAGGGGGCATTGGCAGGGGCTTTTGAGAGATGACTAATATTGATCTAAACACCTTCATGCCTAGAAAAAGACTGACCCTGAGCTCCTAGACTGGTGCTCTAAACCTTTGTCTTTTATGAATAGATATGTCAGGCATTTCCTGTAAAAGAATAATGGCTACATCTTTATTTTGTGAAGGATTGAATCCTGTCAGCATACAATAACTGTGTTTGAAATATGTTGAATAACATGTATCTATAACCTGCCAAGGCTAAATTCTCAAAGGATTTAGGTGATGAAGTTGACTAAGATCTGAATACAGAATGGGGGACGACATAATTGAGAGTAGCCTTATGGAGAACAGCTTGGGGGTGCTGATTGATGAGAAGCTCAACCTGAGCAGGTAATGTGCGCGCACAGCCCAACCGTATCCTGGGCAGCATCAAAAGAAGCGTGGCCAGCAGGTCAAGAGAGGTGATTCTCTCCCTCTACTCTGCTCTCATGAATCCCCACCTGGAGTCCTGTGTCCAGTTCTGGAATCCTCAATAGAAGAAGTATATGGATCTGTTGGAACAGGTCCAGAGGAGGGCTACAGAGATGATCAGAGGACTGGAGCACCTCTGCTATGAGAAAAGGCTGAGAGAGTTGGGGTTTTTCAGCCTGGAGAAGAGAAGGCTCAGGGAGATCTTATTGCAATCTTCCAGTACCTGAAGTGGACGTACAAGAAAGGTGGGGAGGGAATTTTACAAGGTCAAGTAGTGATAGGACAAGGGGGAATGACTTTAAACTGGAAGGGTGAAGATTCAGATTAGACATTAGGAAGAAATTCTTCACGATGAGGTTGGTGAGGCACAGGAACAAGTTGCCCGGGGAAGCTGTGGGTGGGGACAGGAAGGCCAGGTTGGATAGGGTCTTGAGCAGCCTGGTCTGGTGTGAGATGTCCCTGCCCTTGGCAGGGGAGGTGGAACTGGATGATCTTTAAAGTGCCTTCCAACCCAAACCATTCTATGATTCTATGAATCCTGACCAGGATTATGGGAATGAGCACTGAGAATTTCTCAGTCAGAGAGGAACAGACTGTATCATTTCGTCCTAAGTTCCCTTTTTGCTTACGCAATAGATGAAAAGATTTCACTGACTCTGAACTGGATCCATAACACTTACGTCAGTGAACAGGGAGTCACATTGGTGGAAGAGGGGAAAAATCTGAAGTCAGGGTAAGCCATAAACTCTAGTCCCCCTTGATGCCTCCTTGCTGAGTATTTTCTCCGCTTTAAGAACCTCAGCCCAGATATCTCCATGAGAGTTGGACAACTACTTCTGCCTTAAAATTAACCAGATAAGGAGCACTTGTTTTTCATTATTATTTTTCTAATGAAACTTATGGCTTTGCCTACCATGTAAACAGATTGAGTCCTTGATCCCAGAGATGAAGGATGCCTGTCTGAAGGGATTCAAGACCCCACTTGCAAAAAGGTACTCAAGAGACTGCTGACTTTGGAGGAAAAGTCTTTGGGCAATCTTACCATATCTAGAAGTTGCTTTCAGTGTCTGCAGTTTCTTTTAGACCTTAATTTTTATTTTTTTCTCCTTTAACTTTATGCATGACCACCAGAGATGCACAAAGAAGTAACTTAGGACAGAGTTTAACCATTTTCTTTTTCCTTAATAAGCATCACAGATACTATCACTAGGTAAATGCCTTCATATCACTATAATTTATACTGATCAGATGAGAAAAATTGATACCTAACAGGTGAGACAAATGCCTCTTAATAATAGGCCACAATTTGCTCTCACCCAACACATCTATAGGAATCTCAGTAGGCAAAGAATCATGGAAAGTTTGTTCATTGTAGCATCAGAATCTTTCTAACAGAGTAAAATATTGCATACATTTATTTTGGTCAGTTAAGTTTTCTCAAGGAAACAGTAGGGTCCTTTTTTTACTTACAAAATACATAATTCCCAAGGAAATTCTAGCTGCACTGGTTTATTTAGCAATTGCACAATGCTACCTTGTTGACCATTAAAAAGTGTCTTTCTGTTGTAAGAATAGTCATGATAACTTGCTGTTTGATAATTTGGCAACTGACTTGATTAAGAATATTTCTGGATGCATCTTGATCCATCTGCCAATCCACATATGTAATTATCATTACAATCAATTTATGGAAATTAGCATTTGACCCAAAACATAAAGTCAAGTACAGAATGTTGGTGGACCTGGCATGGAATTGAGCCAATACTCTATAGTCACTCAGGTAATCTGAAAATGTTTTCCACAGATTGTGATTTGAATAAAGAGGTATTTGCAGGACACTGTCTAACTGCTACTCATTTTTCAAAGCAATTATCAGATTAGCATTGCACAATACAAATAACTTTCTTGGTCAATGAATCACTGAAGATGCTTTTGACTGACATTGTGCAGCTCTAAACATAAGCTTATGCTCCGACTGTTGTATTTTCTGCGTAAATAATCTTCCCGGTATATTAGTGTTTATTTCACAACTACAAAGTAGCCTACAATTATATTTGCATTTGTCAATGTTACGAAAATGATATGCAAGGCAAATATACATAGGCAGTTCAAGATTTAAAAATATTAGCTGATAGAGCAGTAATTACTATATATGAATGGGACTGACTTAGCAGGCTTGTACTCATGCAAGTAATTTCAATTTGAGTGGTTCCATTGATGTAATAGGGCTACTCATATCAATAAAACCTGCCAAGCCCAGCACTGATGGATATATAGAAGAAAAAAACCCACACAAAATGATGGATTACATGTGTCAGGTAAATCTCCCAGTCGTGCTCACACATAATATCAGTGACTTATACAAGCATTTTATACTTACATAAATATTATATAAAATATAAGTATTTATATACTTATATAAAATTTAAGTATTTTATACCCCATTTACATAGGGTACCATCAATGCACAATTAGTTACTTGAAAACCATTGCCACATGAATATTCCCTTCTAGTCTGTTCTGCACAAGAAAGAAATTTTGAGGAATCTAATATTAGCTCCTGGTAGGTGACAAGGTACTGCTAAAGATTCACCAGTGGTCTGATTTAGTAACTGGAAACTGTAATGTTTTAAATTTCTTAAAAAACATAATATTAATAATCAATTTTAAATCAAAATGCAACAGGAATAAAATGCTTTTTTAAGGCATAAATCATATTGAAAAACAGACATTTTAAGTTGTGAATAATGTTTTTAAATGCAACCATCTGTTAAGTGAAATAAAAAAATAGTGTATTTGTTTAAAAAATATTACTAGATCTAAACAGAGTGTTTTCCCAATAAAAAAGAGAACTTCTTACCTATCTGATGGATACAACAAACAGCTAACAGCAAAGCCCATTCTGGTACCCATATCCTCCTGCTAGACTCCATCTTGAGTAGAGTCTGGCACAAGGACATCAGGTGTGAAGTTTGTCAGGAGGAGTAGTTCACCTGTGCTTTATCAGTCTTATATAGTAGCTGAATTTGGCTTCAGTCCCAGATTGACTGAGAGAGTCTAGAAAGGTGGGGTTTGTGGGATTTTAGCAAATGAACAGGTAAACAGCGGATGCTCTTCCTTTCTCAGAAACTGGTCATGATATTTACATTTTGGGAGGAGTTTATACATATAAGTACACATTTTGTTAAGGTTTGATCTAATAAAAACATGATTGCAAATAAAACACAACTCCTGCTCCTCAAATAACAGGTCCTGGAACAAATATAATTTGGTGTTGCTTTACAATTATGCAGATGGCCTGCAAGTTACTATTCTAAGTTTTTCCATACTGTAACTGATGCCAGGCAGCACCTTGGCAAAACCTCCCACTGATTTCTGAAGTCTGAAGCGGTGTGGAGTATTTCATGCATGGGAACCCAGCGTTAGGAAGTCCCTCTTGGCCTCTTGGGACCACTAATCTTGTAAAACGAACTAAAAACTTGGATGAGTCCTGCATTATCACATGGTCACACTGAGTGTATGCCACTGAAACTCTCGGTGTGGTACTGTTGAGCATTAGGCACGTATCTGAGGAACATTATGACAGCTTTACCTAAACTGTATCCTTTGTTTATTATAGATAGGCTTAAACCTTGAAATCTACTTCTAAATTCTCTCCATAATCTGATTTTTCCTTCTCATATGAAATACCAAGAGTGATTGCATGCTGCCACTCAGATTTTAGGCTACTGGCTGTGCCCCCTCTTACACTGGTATCGGACACCAGTGGGGAATTCACCTGTAGGATATGTGCTTGGGTGGAGGAACTCCTCTGCTTAGTGATGGAACTCAAGGAGGAAGTGAAATCCCAGGCTGAGGACCATCAGGAAGTATGAGGGGAAGACTGACTAAAACACCTTATGCTCCCTCTCAGACCCGACAGACAGGTACGCTTCATACAACAGAGGACTCCCCAACCTCTCTCTGTTACGCTGAACATAGAAATTTAGGAGATTGCTGAGAATGGCAGCATGTTCCTGCCCAGTGCAGCAGGTCTGTCTCCACGTCAGCCTCCCAGGTTCCCTTGCACAAATGAGTTTTGTACCAAAACTCTGCAAGTAGAATCAAACCTTAATGTGGATGATGAGTCTCACACCCTAGAGGCATTCCCAAAGTTAAGACATGCTAAGCAATCCATAAAAGTGGCTTCTGTAAAGAGCGAAAAACAGGTCATTGTCATAGGGAACAGAAGGTCTGATATGCAGACTACACCCATTACATAGGGAATTCTGCTGCCCATCTGGGGCCTAGCTTAGAGATGTGAAAAGAAAATTTCCAACTCTGATTAGGCCCATGAATTATTAGTCACTTTCGATTTTCCAAGTAGGCAGTAGTGAAACCCCAACAAGAAACCTGAGAGCAAATAAAGTGTACTTCAGTGTCTTGGGATGAACAGTGAAGGGATCAAGTCCACAGGTAGCGTTCTCCTCTGTCATTTCTATTACAGGGAATGATGAGAGAAGGTGTAGGAAGAGCCAGAAAATAGATACCTGGTTCCAAACCTGACATAAGGAGCAAAATTTTGTTTTTTTGGCCATGGACTGGCCTACATAACACCAGACTTGTTTACAAAGGATGGGGTACACCCGTCCCCAAGGGCCAAAAGAATGCTTACCAAGAAGTTAGCAGGGCTTATCAACAGAGCTTTAAACTAGATATGAAGTGGAAGTGGAACAAAATTAGTCTTCATAGAAAAAAGACTGGTAATGGCACTCCAGTGTTTGAGGTATGGTGTGCTAGCAAGGCCCTTTGGTTTACTGCCTCAGAGGAAGTGGAGGATAGCATTCCAATTGGCAGCAAAGATGCAAAGATTATTTATGAATTAGAAACTATAGCGAGTAGTCTCTTAGGAATTAAAACTATTCCACTCAGGTTTGTGGCAGGATCCACAACCCAACTGAAGCGCGTCTATACCAATGCATGCAGAATGGGAAAAAAAGAGGAGGAACTAGAAAACTGATATGTCATCATTGAAATGTGGTGAGACAACTTGCATAACTGGAGTACTGCCATGGTTGGCTGTAAACTCTTCAGGCAGCATAGGCCAGGAAGAAAAGGCAGTGGGGTAGCCCTCTATGTTAGTGAGTGTTTTGATTGCCTTGAACACAACGATGATGATACAGTTGAGTGTCTACGGGTAAAATCAGTAGAACACCCAATAAGGCAGATATCACGGTGGGTGTCTGCTATGGATCGCCCAGCCAGGAAGAAGAGACTGATGAGATATTCTACAAGTAATTGGGAGAATTCTCACAATTGTTAGCCCTTGTTCTTGTGGGATACTTTAACTTACCAGATGTCTTCTGGAAGTATAATACAGAAGAAAGGAAATAGTCTACGAGGTTCATGAAGTGAGTGGAAGACAACTTCTTGTCACAATGGGTGAGTGAACTGACTAGAGAAGGTGCTCCACTGGACCTGCTGATTGTGAACAGAGAAGGTCTTCTGGGAGATGTGATGGTTGCAGGATGCCTGGGGAGCAGTGATCATGAGCTAACAGAATTGTCATTTCTTGGAGAAGCAGTGAGGAGGTGTCAGCAGAACTGTCACCTCGGGCTTCCAGAGGGCAGACTTTGGACTGTTTAGAAGGCTGGTTGACAAAGTTCCTTGGGAGGCAGCCCTTAAAGGGCAAAGGAGCCCAAGAGGACTGGACAGTCTTCAAGAAGGAAATCTTGGCAGTGCAAGAGCAGGCCATCTGCATGTGCCAAAAAAATGAGCTGGTGGGGAAGGAAACCAACTTGACTGAGCAGAGAGCTTTAGATGGTTCTCAGAAAAAAAAGGAAGGCATAAAAGCTTTGGAAGAAGGGACAGGCATCTCAGCAGGACTACAAGGATGAAGTGATATCATGCATAGAGAAAATCATAAGAACTATAACTTAAACTGGCCAATTCTGTGGAAGATAATAAAAATGTTTCTTCAAATATATGAACAACAAAAGGAGGACCAAGGAGAATCTCCATCCTTTACTGGATGCAGGAGGAACAAAAGCAACAAAGGATAAGAGTGAGGTACTTAATGCCTTCTTTGCCTCAGTGTTTAATAGTAAGGTCAGATGTTCTCTGGATACTCAGCCTTCTAAACCATAAGACATGGAGGGGGAGCAGAAAAAAGCTCCCATGATCCAAGAGGAAACGGTTAGAGACCTTCTCAGCCAATTAGACATTCACAGGTCTACGGGGCCAGATGGGATCCACCTAAGTGTATCAAGGAATCTGGCAGAAGTCCTCACCAGACCCCTTGCTACCATCTACCAGCAGTCCTGGCTGACTGGGGAAGTGCCACTTGTCTGGAGACTGGCGAATGTTACCCATATTTACCATAACAATTGGAGGGATGATCTGGGGAACTACAGGCCTGTCAGTCTGACCTCGGTGCCAGCGAAGGCCATGCAGCAGGTCATCTTGAGTTCTATCACACAGCACACACAAGACAATCAGGTGATGAATCCCAGTCAATATGGATTTACGAAAGACAGAGCCTGCTGAACTAACCTGATCTCCTTCTATGACAAGGTTACCTGCTTAGTGGATGAGGCTATAGCATACCTGGACTTTGATACAATCTTTGACACCGTTTCTCACAGTATTCTACTTGAGAAACTGGCTGCCATTGGCGTGGACAGGCACACCCTCTGCTGGGTACAAAAATGGGTGGATGGCCAGTCCCAAAGAGTGGTGCTGTATGGAGTTAAATATAGCTGGAGGTTGTTCGCAAGTGGTGTTCCCCAGGGCTCACTGTTGGGTCCAGTCCTGTTCAATATCTTTGTCAATGATTTGGATGAAGGGATGGAGTGTACCTTAGCAAGCTTGCAGATGACACTAAGCTCTGCTGGAGCAATGGGCTGAAAACAATGGGATGAGGTTCAACAAAGCCAAGTGCTGGGTCCTGCACTTGGGACACAACAACCCCATGCAGCGTTATGGGCTTGGGGACGAACAGCTGGAGGGCTGCCTGTCAGAGAAGGACCTGGGGGTGTTGGTTGACAGCCGGCTGAATAGGAGCCAGCGATGTGCCCAGGTGGCTAAGAGGGCCAATGGCATCTTGGCCTGTATCAGAAGCATTGTGGCCAGCAGGACCAGTGAAGTGAATTTTGCCTCTGTACTCATCATTGTGGAGGCTGTATCTCAAATACTTTGTTCAGTTTTGGGCCCCTCACTACAAGGACATTGAGGTGCTGGAGCAAGCCTTATGAGGATCAGTTGAGGGAACTGGGGTTGTTTAGCCAGGAGAAAAGGAGGCTTACAGGAAACCTTTTAACTGTTTACAACTACCTGAATGGTGGTTGTAGTGAGGTGGGTGTTGATCTCTTCTCCCAAGTAACAGGTGATAGGACAAGAGGTAATGGCCTCAAATTGCACCAGGGGATGTTCAGATTAGGCATTAGGGAAAATTTCTTCACTGAAATGGTGATCAGGCAGTGGCACAGACTGTCCAGGGAGGCGGCTAAGTCACCATCCCTGGAGTTCCTTAAAAGATGCATACATGGTTTAGTAGCGGGCAGATACAGTTGGACTTGATGACCTCAACAGTCTTTTCCACCCAAACGATTCTATGATGCTGTGATTTCAGACAGTCAGACAGCCTTACACCAACTTTGTAGGAAAATATTAGATTGATTATGTCCTGCAACCATAATCACACTATCACATTGTTTCAATATCATTCCTGTGTAAGTTCATTCACATCCATGAAGTTATGAGGACCACAGTTTAGTGAAACAAGCAATGAATCAGACCTATAAGGCATGCCAGTAAATGTTTAACATACTTATTTTACTGCTTTTTTCAGTTCTACTGAATTATCATTTCAAAAGGAAAAAATAATAATCTCAAACAGTATTGCCACTTCATGTCACGTTATTTTAACTTGGCATTAGATATACTTAGGATGAGTTGCTCTGAGCAGATTTCTGTCTCTTTCCAACATTGATAAACCTCACTTTAATATGGTAAAAGATGGACAAAAATGTTCAGAGTTAGTGAAAACATTATTTTAAAAATGCTAGGTTTGGCAAAAACAATACACAATCCAGCACTGCATATAAACATAACATTTGCCCTGTGTTCACCTTCATCTTCAGCCTCCTGGCAGGTTGCAAGTATGAAGGTAGCTGATGGATCCAAAGATCTTCATCATAAGAAAAGAAATGGCAGCTGCTGGGAGTGAGGTGGTGTTTAGCTAGAGGCACCTGGGAGATATAATTGGGGTGGTGTAGCCACAGGAGAGGGAGGGGAAAATAATGTATATTAGGATGTGTAGAGAGGCAGAAAGGATTTTCTTTGTGTAAAATGGAACAGTATTATCTTCTGCATCTGTGATTCATTTTGGCAGTCTCTATTGATGTTGGTAATTTCTGCTAAAGAAGGGGAGGGAGGCAAAGTCAGGAAGGTGTACTTACTTTAAAATGTCATCACAGCTAAATGTCTAATCCTCCTGGGTTCTTATAAAAATCCTAACCCACAATTATAAATTTAAACCTATTCCTGTAAAAAACTAAGAGACTACAATACAATATTCCATCCAGGCTATGTAAATTTTTGCAATTTATTTCAGTTCAGCCCTTATTTCCACTTCTATTTAGCACTAAATATATTAGGTCCTCACACATTTAATATTATAAAATAAATTAAGAAAAGTTCCCTTATGAAGTGTTCTCAGGATTTGATTTTTTAGACTAAAATCAATGGTTGCTTGCTATGGCCAGGTTGGGGTACTTAGGTCAACATCTTGACCTGCTATAGCATGAAATAGGTTTCTTGTCTAAATATCCAGGATGTTTAATGATGTTACATCTTCATAATCAGTAGTAAGCTGTTTACACACCTTAGGTCTGTATCTTCATGCTTCAGCAGACCAGGAGAACAGAAAAGACTGGATTTCCTGCCCATAGAACATTGTTTTATTCTGTGCCAGTTCTCATAATAGATGTATATTTATCTGTACATCGAAAAGGCAAATGATATCTTGTTTACATGGCCAGTTAGTTGTCTTAAATAAATATGCACTAGTCTCACTTAAGAAATTAAAGAAACCACCCAACATACTCTGTGACTCAAACAGTGAATGTCAAACTTGAATATACTCATTCATTTAGTGTTTACCAGTGCAAAGTATAACGTAGCTGTTGTGAAAGTTGTTCCAGACGTATTTTTGGGTGTATTCTTCAAAATGTATTACTCAGATATTTTTCTCAAAACTTTGCGCATTCTGGAGTTGTAATTGTTACTGCTTAGACTGAAATTTTCAATCTCCAAGCAGCAGAGACATTCAAATGACAGCCCAATATTCAGCTTAACCACCATACAGGCTCTTTCTCTACTTCCCTCTCCACCACAAAGAGTGTGTGAAATTGGTCGTATTTTAACAAAAGAGGTACAGAAGAAATTCGGGTCACTCTATGACACAGTTTATGAAATTTTGAAATTTATTAGGCCACGAGATTTTACAGATTGCTGGGGGAAACATATCTTTAGAGAAGAGTATCACAAAACCCATCAGGACTTCAGTAAACATGTTCATTGGTCATGTGAGTGGTTGCTCCAAATGGTCCTTGTGGGTTAAAAAGAGTAGTTGGAATACTTTTGAGTTTCCCAGATGATATAGTGAAAAGAGCCTACATACACAGGTAGGGAGGATTAAGCTCTCCTCTTCAGTTGTATGAGAGGAAGAAACCCATAAGCATGTTTTTAATATTTTAATAACAGAAACTGTCTTTATTGTCAGTGTACCAGGAATCCACTAAAGGACTGCAGGTTTGGTATTACCTGGCACTAAATCAAAGCCCCTTTTTTTGTAGGAGGAAATGTTCAGGAAGGTGTTGAAAGCATTTTTGGGTTTTTTTTTCCTGCATTTTTGTCTGGTTTTCTCAGTTTTAATGCTGTGTGAAACAAAAAAGTTTATATTGACATCTCGGCTTCAAATAACAGGAAAATTAATTTAGGATAGGTCTGTATGGTTGATATAGATCAGCTCATTTTATAGGAGGTTGTTGGAAACAAATTACAACAGCCAAGGATCTGACTGACAAATATTGTTCTGACACTTTTTTTTTTTGATCATGCATCAAAAATCTATGTCAATGGATTGGTCACTGAAAATGCCTCTTGTAAGTGTAAATTCAATGTATGAGTTATTTTACAGATAATTCTGATGATGGATATATGCTCTCCAGTTTTACCTTTTCTTCTTGGTTTCTTTCATGGAAGTAGGGACAAAATTTAAGACATTCATTGTAGTCATTTAATGTAAAATTTCAAATGCCAGATAAAATGTGGTTATCATATATACTTTAAATACTATAATTACAACATGAATGTAGGTTGTACTGTATGAGAGTGGCAAAGGTAAGCATTCAGAAGTTAGGAAGTTGTAGTATTAAGGCTATTTATGAAAGCAAAATTCATCTTCCTTATTTGTACAAATTGCAACTCCACTACTGTTGACAACCTCTTCCTCCTCACACACATGATAAATCACAGCTATTGGGACCCCAGTAAAGCTGCATTGTGCCTCCAATTTATGAAGTCCCTGCTTACTGTGTGAATTGTGAAACTGAATCAATAGTTGAATAGATCAGAGAAGAGAATATTTATTTTGGTGTGGATAATGTAAAATAATGACAGTCTGCAATTAATATAAATCAAGTTAACATTAACTTATGTAGAGGATCCATCACACCCTTTCCATCTAGCTCTATAGAGGTTTAGATGCTGTTCTTGGCTTGTCCTACCCATGCTTTTCTCACCTTTCGCTGACAGCCTCAATCATTCCTTCCTTCCATCAATCTACAGGTAACTCAATATGCTTTTGCTTTCCAGCCCTGCCCAGGGTTTCACTCTCCACCCTTTTCAAAAATGATCTGTTAACTTCCCCCTAATAAATACGTGCACTGCCATGGTGGAAGAAAATGGTGGACAAACTCTAGTGATAGGATACTTCTCTTGGTTTCTCGAATAGATGATGCAGTCTGATTTCTGTTTAGCATAACATGTCACGACACTTGAGAAATCTCAGAGAAGTTTATCCATGGAAATAAAGCTGCATACAGTCTCACAGTGAAAAGCCTCACAGTGTTAAACTCTTAGAGTGAATTGCATCTGAACTCTGTATTGTATATGGCTCTTACTGCTTTTTAGATTCCTACAATAACTTTAGACCTGTTTATGCAAGGTGCTATTGAATGTGGAAGAAAACTCTGGCTCTGGAGATTAGATTACCTAAATCAAAAAGAAATGAGAGCTGAGAGTAGTGAAGGTTAGAAGAAATGAAGTAACTTGCCTCATTTGACAGTGACATTAGTCACAGTTCCTTAATTACATAGTGACACCTTAAGGGCACAGTTATGCTGCCATTGGTTTTTTTGATTCACCTTTTAAAGAGGATCCTGTAACTGGTGTCTTGAACTATTGGCAGGCAAGGAAGAGCAGAGCACTTCCTTTGCTCACCTTAATTAAGGGGAATGAAAGGTGAAAGAAAAATAAATGAAACTTGTATCTAATACAGTGGCAACAATGGCTTCTGCACATTTCAAATTGAATTAATGAAACCTGGTCATTCGTGTTTTGGTTTTCAAATGTAATAGCTCTACTTAAGTGCACAGTTTACTTAACTTCTATGCAGTCAGTATATAACCATGGTGAGTTCAACATCATTTTTTTCATTCTCCTTCTTGCTCCTGGGTTTTAACTGTGTGGGTACTTACCAGCACTAACCGAATCATTATTTTTTATCTAATTGCCATCCTTTAAAAATACTTGGAAAAATTTCTAATAGCTTTGTTGCCAGAAAACTATCATGTCTTGCCTTACGTCAGAATTTTTCATTGTTGTAAGCTATGTTTTTAAAATGGGAAAATGTATGTATGTATGTGGTGAATCATTTTTTATCAGGTTCAATGTCCTTAGGATCATAGTGCACTTAATTCAGCTGAAAGCATATCTTTTCCATTGTATATGCTAACTGACAACTCAGCTGGTAGTTTTTTCACCTTCAATATTTGCTTGATTCTCACAGTGTTAGGATGGTGTTCATAGCTTTCATTTGATTTTTTTCGTATGGATTTCAGTTTTGTTTTGCTCTTCCACATAATGTTGAATATTCCTTTCTGGACTAATATTGCCATTGATTCCTTATAATCTGTTTGATATTCAATGTCCTATATGTTATTGTGCTTTTGTCTTGCCTGTGCATGGTTTACTCATTTCTTAAAACGCATATTCTGTGGGATACTAATAACACACATGAGACAAATCTAGTTTTTTGAATCCTTAGTGGGAGTCTTAGTTAATTTTCTCCTTGGTTTTTCTTCTTTACAAGCTTGGCATAATTATTTCTCCTGCCCCAGTAACTGTGTAGCCCTCATTTTAATGATTCTTTTCTCCAAAGCACTCTCAAATTTTCATTTGCATTTCTTTGCCTATTTCGGAATTTGCTATTGAATACATTACAATGTGGTTTTTGTTGTGTTTTTAGTGATATTTGACGAGTAATTTCTGCATCTGTTCCACAAAAATCTGTTCAGATTTGAGTATGCTCATTAGTGCTGCACATATCCTCAGTACTTAGCAGACTAAGTTTATGCCAATATTGATATGTAAGTTGAAGTTCAGTCTAAAGACTGTACATGGAGACCCGTCTCAAAGTTTAACTCCTTCTCTGCAGTGCTGACTGAGTTTAGAGGTTCAGCTGAACTTCTACCTGAGAAGTCAATCTTACCATCCCTTAGTTTCTTATCTGCAGTTTTCAGCTCATGGCTCTTCTGCTCCCTTTCTATCACCAATAGAGAATACCAAAAAAAACCTACAAGCTGAGAAAACTCTTACACAGACTAACTCCTGGGATAGACCAATTTACAAATAAAAGCTCAACATAGATAATTTTGTTGCAGGCTACCAAGTGTGCAGCAGAGTCCATCTATTTTGGGATGGCTGATGCCGATGGTCAGTGCAGACAACCACAGTGGTTCCTCCTGCTGTTCTCTGTGATATCTCATTAGTTAATAAGCAGTTCCCAGGAGGTTCAAACCCACCTAAAGCAAACCTGCTGCTATCTCCTTTTGTCCTGTACTGACTGCACATGCCTACTTCCTCCCTTTCTCCAAGCCTTGGCACTCTGTGGTGAAGCAGGTCAGTGAACAACCTGGCTCCAAAATTTCATCACACTTTTCTGCAAGATTATTCATAATGAATTTATTATTTTCTAAAGTTTTGAAAATTATAGTAATCAATTTTTGTGGCTTATGTTCTATTGTTTCTCCAAATTCTTGGGTGTATGAACTGAAAACATACCTTTTATATATAACCTATTTGAAGCTGGAGGGTTTTTTAAAGAGAACTTCTAGGACTTCATACAAGCCCTCCTTTTCTTCTTATAGACCATCTAGCTGTTTCTGGAGTACTTGTAGGCCTTTCCCCCTTCCTAATATTTCTCCTTTAGTCTTTCTTTCCCTTACTCATTCCTGTTTTAATTCCAGAGCTCCTCTTTAATTTTAAAAATCCCCATGAGATTATTAAAAGGGTTTCTGCATGGGCAGACACAGGAACTCTGTGTTCTAGTTTAATTCCTTTTTCTATATATAGTCATCTTCCACAAAACGCTTCCTAAAAGTAGGCTTTTGTGAATCCCCAGGCATTGTCCTCCACATAGGATATCGCAAGGGCTGCCGTATCACTGGAAGATAGACTGTGAGACATATAGCTGTGATTATATTACACTGTTACAATGCTCTCTGTATGTTATCTGTCAAAACACTAGGAATGACTAGAGATTCAAAACACAGTCCAGCCTAGTGGTGAGCACAGCACCTGCTCTTTGACTATATTCTACTGCCGGCAAACAAAATAAGAGAAACAAAGAACAGATGTGAACTTCATGTTCTTTCTCTTGCCTTAGTCTAATCAGACAAAGAAGATAGGCAGGAACAAGGGTTAGCAAGCATCCATTTCCCACAGACTGTAGCATCACGCTGTATTTTAAGACCAAGTAAGCATTGTGGGATATCAAAGTGCTTGCCTACCAGTGCTGGTGTAGATGAAGCGGTTGCACTGAATTTCAAATCACATGCAACTCATTCAAAGAACTCAGACAACAAAAGCTGGGTATTTCTTCTTATGTATGAGTATGAATATGGATAGGACACAATTCACAATAAGAACCTTGAAGGTTCTCTGACTGCATTGTTTTACTGCTTGTGGTTGAAAACAAAGTTCTCAAAGTAATATAATTCTAGTAGTTACTGTTATTGTTTTACTGCTGAAGTGAGTTTTAATTTTAATTTTGATTATTGTTCCTTACAAATGGAAAGAACATGCAAAGCAGCTCGTGCTTGTTTTAAATTAATTGCCGTTATACATATAGTATTTAAGGGCCAATCACAGCAAAATGCTGACGGATCTCACGCTGTCAGGTTTTACTCTGGGAGAGACTGCAAGTCACCCACTCAATTTATTATTTGTACATCATAACCTATTAGTATATGCACGTATACGCATGTTACTCAGCTAGTTTGTCCATAATAAATATACTGTGACTGCTGAAGGAGATGATCTTGCTAGCTATAAGGGGATTTGTTTCTTCACTTCTAGCTTCAAATTCCCAAAACCAATTTGAAATGAGACAGACTTCATTTCTTCTAATTTCTGTAGCATACATCTGTAAAGAAGAAGGGAGTCTACGCAGTACTAGCAATTTTATTTCATCCAAACTCAACTGTATTTTAGCACCATGTTCAATAATGATGCTGATAGACCTATAGTGTAATAGCAAAGCCTATTCTTGCAGCTTCCTGAACATAGTGAGAAGCATTCTGATCTCATTTATAATCTTGTATGTCATAGCCAAAGGTGCTTACAGATAAGGAGCTTGAGAATCAGGTTAAATGCAGATAGTGGGTTCTTAAAGAAGCTTAGTGAGGGTAAGATGTTATACAATGCTGAAGAGGTGGTCTGAGATCCTGAAGGTCAGCATCCAAATGCCTGCCCATTATAGGCTCTTTATGACTCTCATGTCACTGAATATAGATTCTCCTCACATTTGTGGCTTATGAATGAACTGTTTGGATCCTTCATATAAAGGGTGGACTTTAATACGAAAACCAGTCCCTGGGAATAAAAATCGTACTACTGTATCATTACTGAGTATTTTGGTTCTCTATTAGGAAACAACAGGCAATGCTGATGCATTTCTGTGCACCTCAGCTGCATACTCTGTGGTAGCCCTCACTCGTGCCTAGATTTTCAATCCTACTGTTACCTACAGACAGCAACCAGCCTCCTCTGCAACTGCAACCTATCTGTACTCATCTAAATATCCTACCAAATGGTCTGCCAACGTCCTTTTAAAGTAAAACTGTGCTGCCTACAACACCACTACTTGTACTCCAATATTCACCCTGCGTATTTCTTTGTAGACTTCTTCATACAAAAGCTTTCTGACCCTTTGCAGAAATAAGTTCCTTGCACATACGCTTGCTGGTTACTTCTGAAGCAGCTTCTCTTGTCAGTCACTGCTTCTGGCTGCAGAAATATGCCTTGCTGTCCTGAAAAGGAGAAGTGGAAATGGGTACAATATGAGTATAAAAGAAAAGGAAGTATCAGGAGAGAAATTGGAGAAGCAGAAGCAGAAGTACAATTGTGTCCCATGAAGCCATATAACAGTTTTCAGCTTATTGTACCTCAATTGACTACTCAAACCTGTTAAATTTATTCTTTTGATATCATCCAAGTCATGAGTAAAACAAAGTAGTGTACTAAATAGCACTACATATAGAAGTGTTCAAAATTTCCCATCATAATGAAAAAGGGAGATACAGATCTTGTAATTACGTGTTTATTGGGGCATCCCATACTCATCCTGTTATGAAATAGTGTAGCTCATTGTCTATGTAGAGCATAATATTTAAATTCATATACTCAGTACTTAGGATTAAGATGAAGTGTTTTAAAAAACCTGTCAGGCTCACCCAGTCCATCTGTTGATGGGATAGGTAAAGCAGTTGAACTTTTTCAAACCACTTGTAACCTTGCTGAGGATGCCCTCAATCCCACTGTCCATATCTGTGACAAAGATATTACACAACACTCGTCCCAATACCAAGCCCTGCTGAACACCACTAATCATTGGTCTCCACTTGGATATTGAGCCATTGAATGTAACTCTTTGAGTGCAACCATCCAGCCAATTCCTAATCCACTGAGTGGTCCATCTGTCAAATCAATATATCTCCAATTTAGAGAATGTCATGTGGGACAGTGTTGAATGCTTTGCACAAGTCCAGGTAGATGATGTCAGTTACTCTTCCCTTATCCATGAACCCTGTAGCCCCATTGTAAATGGCCAGACAATTAATCAGGTACTAATTCACCCTAAGTGAAGCCATGTTGGTTGTCACTAATCATCTCCTCATTTTCCATGTGGCTCAGCAGTTTCCAAGATGATCTGCTCCATGATCTTGCCAGGCACAGAGGTGAGACTGACCAGCTGGTAGTCCCCTGGATCTTCCTTTTTCTTTTTTTTAAAATGAGAGTTACGTTTCCTCATTTCCAGTCAGTGTGAACTTCACCAAACTGTAACAATTTCTCAAATAAGTTGGATATTGGTTCAGCAACTTCATCTACCAGTTCTCACAGGACCCGTGGATGCATTGTATCAGGTCCCATGGACTTATGTGCCTACATGTTCCTTAGATGGTCTCACACCTGATCCTCTCCTACAGTGGGCAGTTCTTCAATCTCCATGTCCTTGCCTTTGCTTTCTGTGTCTTGGATGATGTGGCTTGAGCCACAAGTGAAGATTGAAACAAAAAAGTCATAGAGTACGTTAGTCTTCTCCATATCCTGGGTAACAAGTTCTTCTGTTTCCTTCTGTAGAGCTCCACATTGTCCCTAGTTTTTCTTTTGTCACTGACTTACCCATAAAAGCTTTTCTTGTTTTTCTTTATGTCCTTGGCCAGATTTTATTTTATCAGGGCTTTAGCTTTCCTAACCTGATCCATGTCTGTTCAGACGATTTCTCTGTATTCCTCCCAGGCTCTCTGCCTTTACTTCCATCCTCTGTAGGGCCCCCTTTTGAGTTCAAGTATGTCCAGGAGTTCCTTGTTCATCCACACAAGTCTCCCGGTGTTTCTACCTGACTTCTTCTTTTTTGGGATGCAGCGCTCCTGAACTTAGAGGAGATAATCCTTGACAATTAATCAGCTTACTTGCCCCTCCCTGCACTCCGGGGCTTTTTCCCATGGTACCCTACTGAGCAGATCCCTGAAGAGGCCAAAATCTGCTCTCCTGAAATCCAGGGTAGTGACCTTGCTGCATGTTCTCCTCACTGCCCTAAGAGTCTGGAACTCCACCATTTCATTTCATGGCAGAGTCCTTGGATGTATTTTCAATTTTATGATTTCCTTGCAGAATGAAAAAATGCAAAATTCCTCTGTGTGCCTGATTTCCCTTCTATATTTTTCCTGGCTAAAATAATTTTATTGTAAGTGTCTCAAGAAGGAACTAACAAATTCTAAACTAATGTGCTAGCATGATAGGAACTTGATACTTGTTATTGGAGTAAAAACCCTCAATTAGTGAAAATTGTTAATTAAAAATGCTAACCCTTTTTCCCAGATTTTTCTGTGCAAAATGAGCTCTTCCACCTGCAATGACTTTGTTATATCTTGACATTAAGAGCAAATTATAGTATCTTTAAGGTTGTCCTAATCTGAACAAATGAACAAGTCCTCTCTTTTTCCACTTGTGGAAGCAGTGTTTCACCTCCTTTTTTGATTGCATTGAGTAATAACCAGACAAAGCCAAACACCTCCTCTGCCATGACCTTCCATACATGGACATATATGCAGTGCCCTACATCTTTCCTTTATGGTTCACAGCAGTAATACAGTAGCCTCCAATTTGGCAGTTATTTTAAGAATTTCAAACAATTATTTCAAACTAATATTTAAAGTTACAAGTCACAAGCTTGGCCAACTCAAGGACTTTTAGGCACATTTTGTACATTTCAGAGGTAAAGTGACGACTTTTTTGCTCCTTTGATAAGGACTTTTTTGGTTGTATTCAGTTTGAACATAATCATGTGAACTGTGACAGAACTTTTTGGGGCTCTTCTAGGTAATAAGACATATCGGATTAACATCAGACACATCTTAATTATGAAGGCTAAGATGGCCTCAATCATGCTGTATATACACACTGGACAATCCAGAGAGGTTTTCTATTTTGTCCTATTTCATTCCTAACAGAAGCAACATCCTGTATACATCAAGATCAAAGACAAGTATAACTTTGGGAAAGAATTTCCCTTTTGACCACTCATGAAAGAACAGAATGAGCTCTCGGTACGTCAGAGACATTAGCTGTACCCAAGAAGTCATCTGGCTCTAGAATTATTTGCTAGGATATCTGTAGATCAAAACCATTTAAAAGTTATTTGATATGTTATATTTTGAAACCAGGGACAGTAGAATCAAACAGAATAGAATGTCAGGCAACTCTCCTGTTTTTTCTTGTGGGTGTACCTGCTAATTAGTCACTACTCTAGCTAATATTTGCTCATAAAGAGAAAAGAATGTAAGTATATTTATGTATGTAGTTCAGTCAGTTCTACATCAGAACTTATTTAAAAATTCTTTTCCTTAGACCTTTTTTAATTCAATGGCTCTTGAACATTAATGTGGGAAAGTTGTTTCTGTAGGCTTACAGAAAGGATGATTACCTGAATTGATTTTGTGAAGAAGATCTTGGAAAAGGGATTGTCTTTAGATACTTTTTCTGTGGTCCAGAGATCTGGATAATGGAATTTAATATAATCTGGATAAAGAATTTAATATACATAAAATAGTATTTATGTCCCACAATGTCAGTGAAGAGAATTCTATGAAAGCTTACATAAATTTTACTACTCCTTTAATAACGTATACATTGATAGTGATTGTATCCTTTCACGTGCTGGCTACTAAGTGGGCAAAATGCTTCCTATCCTAAGGCAATGTATAATGCAGTGTCGTGGAAGCTGAATAACTGCATATCTACTGACATGAATTATTATCTTGAACCATCAGATATAACATGACCGACTCTAGTTTTGATTTGTTCCTGAGGCTTTCCTGTATCTTTACCTTATAGCACTGGCAGATATTGTTACACAAATTTTATCCTGCTCAGACCCTCCTTCCAGCTGCTAAGACTTTGTCAAATTTTCAATAATTTAGTTGACATTTTACAAACTTTTGATCTACTTGTGCCAAGTAGTTTTGGAAGGAGGAGGTGAAAATATTTCAGTCAGAATGACTCAGCTGTTCAGTATAGCAAGAGAATAAATTGTTGATATATCATTTAACAAATCAATGTGTTGCAACATAAGAGAATTTGAGGTGATCTTGCTTCTGCTTAAAACACATCTTGACAATGGCACTTACAAAAGCCCCAATTTTCATCAGAATTTACTGGAATTCAAGTAGTTCATACAACTGCTAATGTCATTCTAGGGTGTTACATTTAGCTCAGAAAGTTCCCAGTATTTCTATTGTGTGGTAAAGCATTAAATGGTTGCCAAATCAAACTCTTAACCTTTTTTGTAATTCAGCAGAAAAGTAAACTAGATACTGGGAAGTAGAACCAAACCTTTCTGATAAATACATATTTGCTTTGCTAATATGTTGGAGGGTTTTCCCTCCGCAGCATTAAGGTAAAACTGGCAAGTGGTGTTGGTTTCATTCGAATAAGAAGCAGTTCCACTCTGTTCATTTAGTATAAGACAGACCACAGTAGATAAGAAGAGACGTCCATCCAACCCAATATCCTAGATGTGGCAGTGGCCAGCACAGCGTGTCAAGGAAATAGTTGAGTAAGCACAAGGTGGCAGTTCTGAAGAATACCCTCCTATACTCCACAAATATGTGACTCAGGGGAGCCTGATGCTTTGGATTCACTATCTCTATTGGCCGTGTTATTGTTGCTTTTTTGTTGTTACTATAAAGTTAAAAGAACATCTGGGCCATGATTGCAGGCAGTACAGAGAAGAAGTAAACTTAGAAGTTAAGAGGCTTTCAAGACTGATTTTCATGAACTTCATGATTTTCTGTAGCAGCTCAGCTGTTGCGAATAGAGCTTCCTCTTCACTGCACCTTTTCTTTGCTGCTGCTTCTGTTGGACTACAAGTGTGACAACTTCCTCTTGCAGAAGTCAAAGGGAGATGGAAAGTGGACCTCTGACTGGGAGAGGAGGGAGAGGAAGCAAGTGCGTCTTGGGGATCATAAAGAAAGAATAGCTAGAAAGAATGAGTGAGGAGACACAGAGGTGTCAGAGGGAGGTTGGTACATATGGATAAGTGAGGAAGCTGGGAATGTGCATAAGGTAGCAAGTGAAAAAATGAATGGGATGATATTACTGTATCTTCTGATCCTGGGGGCAAACTAAATTAGGCACAACTAAAGATACTGATCGGCCTTTGTGAACAAATGAGTTAAATGACCTGGTATAAAAAATTCTTTCTGTACTGTTCTGGGCAAGCCACGAAAAGAACATCATGCTTCTGAATTTCATTTGTCTTTGAGGTGGTGTGTGGACATCCTTCTGTCTCAAGAGTCTTTTAAATGATATTGCTTGCTGGAGTTTAAGAAAAGTTTCTGTCCCTAGTCAACTTTGATCCCTCTCCTATGTTTGATGACTACTGTTCATTTCCATGAATACTATGACTACTGTCCTAAAACTAGCAGAGCAGGACCACACTGCTAAAGAAATAATTAGCAAAATCCAAATTTTGAGCCGTCGTCTATTTCCTTTAAGCTTCATAAATAGCACAGGTAACCTTAGATGCCTATTATTGTTCTGTCTCTTCTCTCTTCAGTGTCTTTACATTACTCTTTATCTCTAAGAATTCTGTTTCATGTGTGTACAGCACAGCAGAGGGTAATTGTATGCTGCTACTGTATTACAAACACTACCTTGGCTTAATAAATATTTAGATAAATAATAATAAGACAATGCAGAGAGATGTAAACAAAATGAAACTCTAATCTAGTTTGCCAAAGTACGTATGTTCATATTTCAGATAATTGATTCAGATCATAGAATATTATAATGCCTAGCACAAGAAAATCCTGGTCCCTGTGAGTGGATTTCTTAGCTGTTAGGGCAACACTAATGCCAAAGCAATCATTGAGTTTATTCTGAGATGCATATGTTCTTAAACTAGCTTTTTGAATAAGTATGTGGAATGGAATTGGGCATTTAGTGGAATCTGGCCTTACAGATTTAAGTAATCCCCGTTGTTCCAATACAGTTATTCATGAGTTTATAGTTCCATAAGTTCCCTCAAGAAAGTTGTTGAATTGACACCTAAGAACCTGTATCTCACAGCCGCAAACTGGAAACATTCTTAATGAAGTGCAATCAGGAAACTAGAAAAAAACCCAAACCTGCAGAGAATGGAAGGGGGAAAAAGAGAAAAAAACAGAAGGGGAGACAGTAGATAGAGCCCTTTCCTTGCTACTCATTCCCTCCTATAAAGGAATGTTACTCATACTGTAGCATGATCCTTACAGAAATACTTCAATCAAAACTCCCAGTCCTTGTTCTGTGCTCGTGTTGCCTTTGTACAGCTTTCAAACAGAGCATCTTGATTCCCTATATTGTTCTTTCATCAGGGTGTATGTTTTTGCTGAGGTGTTTTTTTTATCTATCGGCAATTATTTTACAACACTCTGATCTGTCAGCATGTGCATTATGTTGGGGTAGAGCCAAGACCACACCTCAAGGACATTTTTAAGCATGAGGCTAAAGGTAATGCATCTCATCCACAATAGCACTCTCTGTCTGACTGTTTGCTCTGTATGGATTCAGGTTTTGTGACGAATGTTAAATATCTAAGCCTTTGTCAAAATCAATAGGAGATTTCTTATCAGGGATAAAATGACAACTACTCTCAACCTTTGCACAACTTTGCAAAGCATTTTTTCCTGTTAGAAGGAGGACATCGTCTGCTACCAGCAACCAATGGCATCACACACATGGATAGAAGGTGGAGGACCCTGAAACAATCTACCACAAAAACAGATTCCATAAAACAAGCAACAACCACTGCCCCAAACACACCAATGTTAATACCAGAGGGACCATTCTTTTTCTACTGGGAACAAACCCACTTTTCTCCTGGGAACAAGACCCAAGAACCTTGCTGGCCTATGTTCACAGGCAAAATACTGGAAGCAATCCTATAAGTCCTTTTTACATCTAGCAACATATATATATATATATACAATTGTAGCAATGATTGCTTCGAACGTCTGTAGCAGAAGACAGGTATGTGGAGAAAGCAAACCTTTAAATATATCTCTAAAATAATGCAGGATTTTTCTTCAAGTGTCAGTGAAGCAAATGTTTTCCTGAAGGTAACAAATGCTACACTGACTCTGCAAATCCAGTCCTTTTGGCTTCAGCTGAATGGTCTAGGAGAAGTCAGATTTGGCTGTATTTCACCACTTCTTTAGGTAGAAGTATCTAAGAAATACCTCTCTGATGGCAAAATATTTAGTCATCTTTTTTTTTGAAGCTGACTGGAGGGCTTCTGCGCCAAAAAGCTTGCCTAATATTTCTAAGAATGCCAGTTGACCCAAAAAAACATTAGGTCTACCTGTAAACCTTTTATCATCCATGTCCTTCATTTGAGAGAAAGAAGGCTGGATAGACTTCAGAGAAGTAATAGTACAAGTAGCTCCAGATGGATTACTAAAAATAAGAGCCAAAAATTTGGCTGAAATGGCAAACAACAATATACAACAAATCTGCTCTGTCCCTGTAGACCCTTTCTCCTTTGAGAACCTTGTGCACTAACCACAGAAAGTACTCTTAACATAAGAGTTCTTATCTATATTAACACAGATTGCCTAAGACATCTGAAGTATTTGAGTCACATCCTTATGACACAGAGCTTTTAGGGAGAAAGAAACAAAATAACCTGTTGCCTCAAGAAAACACTCTGTTAGCTACAGTACTGCACAAAGGTTTGAATTTGACTAGATAGACCAATGATTTTATATGCAACTGCGGTAAATAATAAATTAAATACACAGCTGTGAAACTTCCTATGTGATTCTGAAAACAGCTAGTTGTATTTCCTGGAGATTAATAACTTTGTTTCTTCAGACAACTGAGGCATATTATCTTGTGCTTTGCTAAGTTTTTTGGGGGTGAAAAGTCCGTGACCTTTTTCATGGCACCTGCTTGCATGAAAGCTTGTGTTTGTTCTGCGCTACAATTAAAAGAAAGGTAGAGGGGGAAAGTCCCTGCTCTTTCAGGCACAATTTGGTTGTTGTCCCAGGAACAGAAATACAGCAAACATGTCAAGTCCTCTCACAAAAGATTTCCTGAAGACATAAAAGTACTGTGCTGCAGGTACTTACCTTGCTGCCATTCCCCTGAAGAAGTGGTGATGACCATCCCTGGAGTTTCATAGGTCCTGTGGTACAGGGTGCTGCCTGGTTGGTGCCAGTCACCTCTCTTTCAGGGGGGCTGTACTGAGATAAACAATGCCCAGCAGCCCCTGCAGAGGGCTGCATTTTCTCTGAGAAGCAGGAAGGACCTTGCATTCAGGTGGTCATCAATTCTGTGGGTTCTACCCAGCCTTGGTGACAGCCCCAGAGTGTGGCACACCTCAGGCTGGCCTGCTCAGCTTCCAGCTACCCAGGAGCAAGTCACTTACCACTGCAGGCACCCCATGTCCTGCAGTGACCATGTAATGGTGTACCTGAAGGTCACCTGGGGAAGGAGGTCCTCTCTCTGTTTTATTTTTCAATATTTCTTAGAGGACATTCCTGCAGCTCAGTGAGTTTGAGGTTAGGCCCTGAGAAGGATGCAACATGTGTATATAAATAAATACAGAATTTATAACAACATAATGTACATTTACAGTGACTAACAAACCTTTTTTTTTTTTTCTTTTGTAGAAGCCCAGAGCATATGGGAAATCTGAGAATGGCTTAGGTTGTAAAATCATTCTACTTGTGTTGGAATCTCAAACTGAGATAAAAGGACTGTTTGTTGAAATACTGGTCATTAAAATCCTCTCAAAGTTTACTGAGAGGTAGATTATATTGATCCTATACCTTCTTTGCTAAAGGTAAAGGGTTTTTGCATGCCCTGTTAGACCAAGTGTTGTGTGAGCAGAACACAAGAACAAACACAAAGCCACAGATAAAATACAAAGAATAAACTTATTTCTGCTACCTCATGATCTGGGGCAACTCTGAAACAGCACCCAGGCAGAGGAAACACAAGCAAGAACAGAGGCACCATGGAACTTGGTCCTTGTAAACCCCTAAAGTGCTACTTTGCCTATACGTTATCAGCAAAAGGTAGAATAGTTTTCCATTGCGCTTTGATCTTCCTCATAGCAGGCCAAAAATCTCAAGTGTGTTTTCCAGGAAGCCCTGAGTTTATCATGGGCCTACGATATATAAACACAAATGTTCTACTTGTTAAGCACAAGAGACTAGGCAATAATCAGCATGATTTACGTGTTTTTTTACATTCCAGCTGCAAGGTCACTTGAGTAAGTTTTACTATTCCTTCTTGCCAATCTTCTGTTATGCTCTCACAAGTGTACAACCTCTCTACTATGAATGCCATGCAAATGCACCTTGCCATGAGGTATGTGATTTAGTGTTGTTTTGCATTATCTTCAGTCAACACAAATTTAGTGCAATTACAATGCTCTTTTCCTGTAAGATATCAGATATCTGAACAATGGACCTGAGTTTCCATTTGAAAGAAGTCATAAAGCACAAAAGCCTTAATAGCAGAGCAAGTGATGAAACTGCAGAAGATAGAATAATCTCACTCTCCAGAGTAGAGAATAACCACCAACTCAAGTGAATAAGAAAGGCAGTCCTGCTGTGGTGTTTACTATGACTTTCCCACAGATTCTGTGTCACCTACTGTCTCATTTTGCCTGCCAATTCTCATATTGTGCATATGTTGCAGTTGGCAGTCATGTGCCTCAGTAAGTGTGACATTGAGCAATGCCATGAAGTTCAGATTTTCCCCCAAAAACTCTCTAGAGATCAATTAAATTGGAATGAGAGGTTTTGACTGACTCCTTGCTGAGTGATGGAACAGCTACAGAGTCCACATCTGATACTTTCCAAAACTTAGGCCAGTTCCAAATTTGCCTTGGAATCAGGCTCCCCTCAAATATTACTGGCACTTCTTTTTTGAAGTCAGTGGAACCCAGCAACAGCCAGGGGGATATCCTTGTGTTTAGATGGGTGCAACTGCAGAATCAATTATTTGGTTTCAGGATTGAGATCCGTGCAGTAGTCTACAGCATTTTGTGAGACGTAGTGCATGAGATGTGTGTAATTGCTCATGTTTAATGGCTTCATTTTTGACTGCCTGGACACGTTTTCCTCTTTTAAAACAAGGGGAGGTAAAAGTGGGATTTTATTTGTACACATGGCTGCAATAGCAGGAGATGAATTAGCAGATAGTGTAAGTTTCTGTCTATATAAATATTTTTAACTATATGACTAATTGTGAGTATCAATACTTGTTATTTCCTTGTAACCAAATTGTAACTATAAATAAGAGATATAATGAATGCTGAAAGAAACCTGAGAATTAAGGAGCACAGTTTTTGAAACAGTAATGTACAGAAGAAAATGTGACGGTCATGAGAGCTGCATTGTTTGCTAAATGATTCTGTGCATTTAGAATTCCTTTATTATGACATTAATAATATCCAAACATAACTAGTCTTCTGTTCTATTATAAAACTCTGTTTTAATTAGACTACTTGCCATAAGAGCTGCTCTTTTTTGCAATGATTGAACAAAACCTAGTGAAGAGTAACAAAGGTCTCTCCTTTGAGATGGATTTTGTTATTATCAACTGAGGGTTCCATTCTTGAGTTCTCCTTTATCTCCTAGGTTGTGTTACTAACAATCCTAAGTCTTTTCATAGCTGTTTTCAGAATGTGATGTGGCTTAAAAGCTGCCTGTCATACTTTAATGGTCGAATGTATTACTTGAAATGGATTCCTATGCAGTAAATCCGAGTAGACGTATAATTTCAGGTTATATTTTATATTTTACTGGTAATCACAAAGCATAAGTGATTGAGCTGGTTTGAGCTAGCTTTCCCAAGCTCTCCAACGCTCAGTCTGCCTCTCTCCCATAGCTTCTCCCATTTGAAAAGAAAAAAAGTATAGAAGAAACCAAAATCACACTAAATATATGCATTTATGTATTTTTCTAAATACAAACAACTGCACAGCAAGGATATGCAAAGCAGCAAGGGAAGAGGGGAAGGGAAATGGGAAGAAGGACAAAAAGGAGCTGTATAACACCTGGCATAAAACTGTAACACCCAGTAACTAACAAAGTAAAGAATTTTTGAAATCTTACCCCACCACCTACCCTGTGGAGAGCCGGGCAGCCAAATCTGACCTGTTAAAAATTTTTCCACAGGCTCGGCAGCAGACAGGACCAACGCAGGGACCTTCTGCTCCCAGCCTTGCCGGAAGAAGAAGAGCATACTCTCTTATCTGCACCTTATTTATATGTTGTGTTGCATTAAAGGAAGATATGGAATACTTCCATGGATTCTGACCTCCGTTGTTAAGGAAGGCCTGTAAAGGCCATTTTTAAGGAGGATCAATCCACTACAGTGATGAATAAAGAGTTTTATTTACACTGCAGATTTTTAAAATGCTGTGTGGAAAGGGCTGGGGGGAGGGAAGAGAGGAGGGACGGAAAGCTGGTCATGCAGTAGTTAGGCTACAGAGCAAGAGTCCTAAGTGAAGATCAAGTGCACGAATGCCCATGGAAGGATTGCTGACAGGAAATATTGAGATTAGACCCAAAACTGGAATGTTTTTCATATACCATTGTAAGTTCTGTCCTAAATTAATCATTTCTCTGCAATATATTTGTGTTCAAAAGATGATCAGACAAGGAAAAAGGTGATGTATAAACAAGTAATGTAATAAACAAGTGGAAAAGATGCATTCAGATTCAAGGGTAAATTAAGAACAAAGTTTATCTTAATGATTTAAAAGCAAGACAATAGTTACTATGTGGCTCACTTCGAAATGGTTTGCAAGAAATGCTTTTGACAGAAAACCTTATTGTCATGCAGGCTTGTAAACTGTGAGCCTAAAGCCCTCTAGTGTTAGCATTGGTGTAATACATATTAATTATTTACCCTAGTATAGTCCGGTGTGACCTGTACAACATCCTGACCTGTGGCAATAAAGAGATACCAAGTCAATCACTTTCTTCAACTTACTTGTTTATTGATTTTATTATTTAAGTATGGTTTAAGTATGATTTAAGTGATTTAGAGATATAACTGATCTCAATCATCCCAGGTTTTAGGAAGGTTTACTTTGGAGATACTACCCAGTCTGTGGCAACAATAACTTGGAGCACAGAGAGGTCCTGTGTAAGGGAAAATTTAGGAAGCCTTTAAGGCTGCTCTACTGCCTCTATTGCATCTCTCTCTTTCCACTCACTCCATGTTTTGTTTTAGGGAGTCCCTGCGAGAATTTGTACCTGCTCTTTCATACCCAAAGCCTGTTGTTTCTTATTCTCTTTCTCTTAAATTGATGGCTCCTATTTGCTCCTTCGCACACTGAGACTGTATCTGTGACACAGATCCTTCCTTCTCTAAGACAGCACCTCCACTACATCCTCAGTCATAGATTATGTATGCCTCCATGTTTTGCCTTGGCTTGTTTCCCTTCCTTGTTTCTTTGCCTTCTTATCTCCCCACGCCTATACTACAGTCTGTCCATTCCTTTACTTTTCTTTCTTTGATTTTTTTGGGGAGTTTTGTTTGGTTTTTTTCCTGCTTCTTATACCACCAGACCTTAGGGTTTTTTTATCCTCCATTGTCTCTGCCATTATCACCTTTCACACTGCTGAAACACCACATATAATATGCGCCTCTCCTTCCTTTCATAGAATGTTTCATGTTGGGAGGGACCTCAAAGACCATCTAGTTTCAAGCCTCCTGCCATGGGCAGGGACACCTTCCACTAGGTCCGGTTGCTCAAAGCCCCATCCAACTTGGTTTTGAACACCTTTGGGGATAGTACATCCATGACTTCTCTGGACAACCTGTTCACTGCCTCACCAACCCCAGAAGAAAAAAATTCCTCCTAATATCTAATCTAAATCTCCCCTCTTTCAGCTTGAATCCCTAAAAAAAGAGCCCCTGCCCAGCTTTCCTGTATGTCCCCATGCTGTAAAGTCACCCTGGAGTCTTCTTGTCTCTAGGCTAAGCAAGCTCAACTCTCTCAGCCTGCTCCCATACAGGAGGTGCTCCAACTCTCTGAGTCCTGCAGCTCCCCTCAGGACTCAGTCCTTCCTGTGCTGAGGACTCCAGCACTGAGGTCTCACAAGAGCAGAGTACAGGGGTAGAATCATCTCCCTTGCCCTGCTAGTCACACTTCTTTTGATGCAGCCCAGGGTATGATCGGCTTTCTGATCTGCAAGTGCACATTGCTGGGTCTTGTTGAGCTTCTCATCTACCAGCACCCTCAAGTCCTTCCCTTCAGGGCTACTCTCAATCCATCCAGACAATTAATCACGTACTAATTCGCCCTAAGTGAAGCCATGTTTGTTGTCACTAATCATCTCCTCATTTTCCATGTGGCTCAGCAGTTTCCAAAATGATCTGCTCTATGATCTTGCCAGGCACAGAGGTGAGACTGACCAGCTGGTAGTCCCCTGGATCTTCCTTTTTCTTTTCAAATGGGAGTTACATTTCCTCATTTCCAGTCAGTGTGAACTTCACCAGGCTTCTCAAGTATGTTGGATATTGACTCCACAACTTTGTCTACCAGTTCTCATGGGACCTGTGGATCCATCGCATCAGGTCCCATGGACTTAATCACCTACATGTTCCTTAGATGGTCTCATACCTGATCCTCTCCTACAGCAGGCAGTTTTTCGATTTCCATGTCCCTCCCTTTGTCTTCTGTGACCTAGGAAGTATGGCTTGAGATCTTCTTCCTCACCCTATTAGTTTTTCCTCTTTCAGTGAGTTGTATTAGGAGGCTTTGTATGGAAAACCCTAATGATCTTGAAGGAACATGCAGAGAGTCTTGTTATTTCAGTGAGTTAACTGTGGACAAGAAGATGTTGTGGATCTAAGAAGCCCCAAATAACTGATTTTTATACTAAAGACAATCCCTTGTCCTTTCACAGAATGAGACAAGAATAATTTCCTCATTTGCCTGGAAAGGACAGAGAATCTCTCACTCTTTGAAATGATCATAAATTCTGTAGTACTGCTGCATTGGGAAGTCTGGTGGATTAGGTGGAAAGGAGGGAAGACAGCAATATACTAGCTGGGTCCTCGATGGGAAGCAGAAGAGCCTATGGACTGGAAAGAAACAAACAGTGTAATAACACTTTGTGAATAGGAAGCCGGCAGGATTTTTGATAGTGATCCTCAGAAAGAAATCTGTGCTCAGTCCTGAATGAGGGAGTATATGGTTTGTTACTCTTCTTTCTTTCAAGAAAAACAGGTGAGAAAGCAGTCTAAGCTACCACAGGGCTCCTGCAAAGAGATTTTGTTGATACTTTGTTACTTCCCCTACTAACCTGAGCCAACTAGGAAAAAAGTCATCAATTTTAATTTTTTACAGTCCCCCCCTCCGGGTCCTAGAGTAGTCATTTGTAAAATATATTGTTTGGCATTATACAATCTATAGTCAGATCTGTGGTGACTGGTTTAAACTTCAGTGTAATTAAAGCTGCATAGTAACATACCAAAACTTCTAGATTTACAGCAGTGCAATTTCAGGTTTGAGATTTACTTATGTAGGAGTGGTTTCTAAAATACGAGACTAAATGATTTACACTACAGAATAGTTTCTCTCTGTCAGGTAAAGCGCTTTCAGAGCTACAAAGTATCTAAGACAAATATGTGATTGCCTTCTGGAAAGTCACTAACTGATAACGTGTGAAGTGATGTGCTTGGAACACTTTGCTTTTGGGTGTCTTTCATTCCAAGTGGTATCAAAGTTCTATTGGGGGTTACATACCACAGGCTAGATGGGTATCTGACCTGGAGCTATTTGCTATGGCAGGATGGAAAGCAAATATTTTACAGGACCAGCAATTCCCATATGAGGGTTTCAGTGAAAAGACAGAGGAGACACAATGTAAAATGCTTAAAATTTATTAATCATAATTACTTTTTTTTCATAAGGAACAAAATGAAAACCATGTTCCAAAACAAAATAGGAGAATAAAATATACCACACCCACATAACATGACTAAGACTAAGAAAAGGCATAATATAATTTCTGAAAGAAATGATCCAATAAATCAATTTTCCAAACTCAAAATAAATAATAATGGTTCAACTTTTAAAAGCTTTCTAGTAAAGAATTTACATTATTATTATTATTATTATTTTACAAAAATCCTTTCTAGACCCCTGCTGGCAAAATAAAATATGGAGAGATATATATATATATTTCTTCTGTAAACAGCTAACCACAAACAAAAAACATTTCCATATTTTCATACAGATACTATGCTGATGTTGTTATGTAAACAGAGTGGTATGCAGCAACTTCTTGTGATAGGATTTCTATCTCTATATGCTCATCATAATTTGTTCAAAATATTGAAGTTTGTAGATTTGAGAAATTAGTTTTCTGCAGTCTGCATTTTTCTTAATGCAAAAAGAAAACTAAAGAAGCAGAGAAGCACAATTTTCCCTCAGTTCTGTTTGTTTATTTTCTGGGCTTTAGCTTTTGATTTGTCTTAATGAACTGGAATGAAAATGTTATAAGAAAATGTCAACCTACATCAAAGGAAATATGAGATATCATCAAGTGCCTATATTATGCCATCACAGGCAAACTTCAAGCCAGAAAAGAACATTGTTCTCATAGTATACTTTGTGCATGTTAATCCAGCTCTTAGTCTTATGGTATGGCATCTCTCAGAAGATAAACAGACTAACAGAAAATGTCAAAACGACCTTGCAGTGTACCTCTCAAGATGTAAATGAGAAGACATGAAAAACAATGGGAGGTATATTTGTAATGAAAACTTAAGTAATGTAGACAGGCATATTGAGTTTGTAGGCAGAAAATATCATCTGTTCACCCCAAATTTTAGCTGGCTTTTGACACTTTCATTATTGTTCAAAGATTTTTTTTTTTTTTTTTAGTCTTATGTTCAAGCCTTCTTTGACTTCTTCCATATAGTTTTAATTTTAAACATGCGGTTGTTCCTGAGTGGCCATTATCTGATTTGTTTCCTCCTGGGTGATGACTTGGGAAATACACTCAGTGCTCACACAGCTGCATTTCTCCACATAGATGTATGAGTGATCATGATAGGTTCCGTCACTGCATGTTAGAGTCACCTTTCTTTGGCTGGTCTTGATTTCCTGACAACATGAGCATTTATGTTCCATTGTGTTGGCCTCTGGAGAATATCTGTTTGCAAAACCAACAGAAGAGAAAGATTCAGAAATTATGTGAGAGACACCATTATTCCTCCCACTCATTGCTAAAGATAACCAGAAGTTGTGTGCTTGCATGGGGGACTATTTCTCAATACTACCATTCTTAGTGTATTATTATGAAATGTAATTTGTTCCTTATTGCGAAAATTGGTGGATCTAGCTCTTCATTATGGCACAGAAAAAATAAATTAATGAATCCAGATAACTTATTAAGTCAGTCCAAAGAGAGAATAGTGAGAAAAAAACAATCTCACTTTTATATGGGCAAAACTATGGTCTATTGATTATGACGCTGAACAGGCTGTTAAAACATGGTGAGTTTTGAGGTTATTAAGCTAGTACCACATCATGTCTGTTAAAAATTCTAGTTAGCAAAATGGAAAGTGTTGACGACTAGGTGGGTGTTGGACATATTAAAAAAATCACTTGTTATTTGCTTTATTAACTAGTCTAAAGAGTAGAAGAGACCACAATTATTTATACCACGTACCTTGAGAAAGCTTCACAGCTGCCTTCGCAGTATGTCATCTCAACAGGTTCAGGAGTTACACATCCATTATGTTTGATGATAGTCTTAGTATTGTGCTTCCTACAACCTGAGGCTGTCACAAACCAAGAGAAAATAAGTTGAAATATATGTGCATGTAAATAGGTATGTGTATGATAGATTATAGTAGAAAACTGAGAAGGATGGAGCTGAAATAGGAAATCAGGTCACAGTGCACGTCTCTTTTAATTGGTAAGGTCTAAATGATGACCCCATTCTCTTTTATTTATGCAACTTTGGTGTAGGATGCAGTGACTTCACTTTCTTCCCTATAAAGTATCTACGGAAGTTGGAAAAGAGTCGTAGTCCTCTCCCACAAAAAGGCTAACATTTCAAAGTAGAGGATGGGAAAGTTCACCATATCCATGTTTTCCAAGGCCCTAAAGTGTGTGCTGGGCATGGTATGTTCCTTTCTTTTTCCATCTGTTTCCTTTCTCACCCCAGTGTGAGGCAATGGTTTCACACTTGGTATGTTCACTCTGTTTTTTTATGCAACTACCATGAAAGGTGGACTAATTTACCTAATAAGGGAACTATTATCTTTTTACTTATGCTTTAAAAATTATCAATACTTACTCTTCGGTACAGCTGGGCACTCTTTACAGCAGCCATCATCAGATAGCTTGATGTCATCCTTGAGTGGGAAAGCAGAAAAAGATAACTTAGGTTTCATATCTACATACAGAAGCAGAGACCTTCCCTGCTTCCTAAGTTTCTCTGGCACCAGAAAGTTCTTTGTAGTGACATGGAATTTAACTTTAAGCAGGACTAAAAGCTAAGGGTATGTAACTATTTCAATTCAATATTAACGAGTTTTTTGAAAGCTGACATCTAGTGGGACTGGAACTGCTTTTCTATCATCAGAGTTCAGTACTAATATTTCAGAAATAAAGCTTATAGTACATGTGGAATATTTTGAGTAACCAAAATCGGTACAGGTGAAGCATTATGTCAGATAGGATAACACAATTAACAAAAAAACTGAGTCCCCAGATGCGTGGGGTAGTTCTAATCTGCTCTGAGCAGTAATAAATTGAATGATGTTATATATGAACTGACGTAGCTTATTTGCCTTCAACTTATCTCTCAATAAATGAATTTAAAAAATTATAATCTTAAATAATTTAGGAATAAAAATTGCACTATTTTTCCATAACATCCTTGATTCTGGATGACCTGACACTTTTTAGAATCCGAAACATCATGCTGTACCCTTTTTTTCTAGCAGCCAACTGTCAATGAGAGTTTACATATCACTCATTTAAATCTTGATTTGCTTTTCTGAAAAGACAGGCACCAAAAGATTTGATAGGCACCAGATTCAGAGAGGATAAAATAAGAGTAAGATCCTTGTGTGATGTTTCTGCTAAGTATTTTCTTTGGACTCCATGATCCTTCTATCACTGGTGTTAGCAACTGCAGCCTATTCAAACATGAGAACTGGTTGACAAAACTTACTGGATCACAGTCATCAGGATAAAATGGAGGACAGCTTTTCTGTGAGATGACTGGAATGAACTGGTCATCATATTTTTCACATCTGTAAGTTGTGCAGTTATCACCAGGTGGGTTCCAGAATTCTCCAACCTGAAAGTAGTTAAAATTAAAGCGAATAAACAATTTCTCACATAAAAATGAAACACTACCCCACCCCCCACCCCCCATGTCTTATCATTGCGGCCTACAGTGGTTTGATTATTCAGAACAATTTCCTTGGTTTTCAACTGATAGTTACTTGTCATATTATCATGCTGCTTTAAGTCTTTTTCATTAAGCAAGTGAAGAGGCTTGATTTTTATCTGAACATGAATTTTGTATGAATAAAACATGTGGACTCCTCTGGAAAGATTAATTTGTGTTTCAATGGCTCTGTCCATCAGAATTTATGGGTATGTCCCTTCAGAGACAGGGCAGAACTTCTCCTGGCATCACTGAGTCCTCCTGTTCTAAAGCTCTCAGCTAATTCAAGACTGGATCTTTGCAGAAAATTGCCTCCGTAGCATTATCCTTTGAGCAGAATGAGTGCTATTTTTTCAGAGCTGAAGGTGAATTTGGGCCCATTGGTTTCACTTATGTATTTAATTATGTTTGTTTCTGAAAGACATTGTTAAGTATCACAGTTGCTTTCAGAAGTCTCAGTAAGAACTAATGTCTCATGGCTGAAGGTACTCTTCGAGCCATGTGAGACAGTCTGAATAAACATTTGTCTAACATAAGAGAAGATGCAGCAAGTAAAGGCAACAAAGACAAGGAGAAGTAAGGGAGAAAAGACTAACAGAATTCCCTAAAAGCGAACTAAAAAAGGGATAGTTACATGGAGTACATGTGTGATGTTTTCTCTCACAGTCACTACGCAAGCTGTTGCCTTGCATGTGCCACAGCACTGTCCAGGTTTCTTTGTATACTTATAACCCTGTTTTGAAAGAAATAGAGAGGAAATGTCATTGAGCCAGTACACTGACCTTTACAAGTGAATATTTAAGCTGAATAGGGTAAGAATTACCGACAGCAAAATAGCACTCACTTCTGGGCAGTATGTGTCACAGATAACAGGCTTGCACTTGACAGTAGTGTGGTGAGGACTTGAGTAAGTGGCTTCAGAGCAGATGCATTCTTCACAAGGACCTGATGGTATGAAAGCTCCAGGCTTGAGGAAGTCAGAAAAAAATCATTATTAATGAAAGCAAGTTACTCTGTGAATGTATATCACAGAAAATGCAACGCTGAACTATGTATGGCAGAACTATCCTTAAATACATTTTTTAGTTGTTTTATTTAAGCAGAATTTCTATTGTTGGCAATATCCAATTTGGAATTACATTCTGCAGGAAGGAAAGCAGAAAATGCTTTTGCTTGGAGGGAGGGTCTTGATATGCTGACCTTGATTAAATAATTAATAATGTTTTATCTCAGGCCTGTCTGCAAAATACAGTCCATGACAGGAGTCTCAAAAACATTGCATTGTGAACTTACATGAATGTGTATTATTATAGGGAGTTGTTCTATGTACTTACTGGATAGTAGTTTTCATTGACTACACAGCCATGTCCTGTAAAAAAAAAGGAAAAAGATGGTGTCATAAAAGTGCAAATTTCAGAAAGCAGAAGTATGGGAAAAAACCTGCTACTTTGTTGGCCCAGTAGGATAAAGCAGATAATTTGCATCTTTCTCTTGTAAGTTTTTTGTATTTATAAACTTAGAAAAATATTGCTGTGAATAACACATGAAGAAGGTCCATAGTACTTACTGCATTCAAACGTAGGACAGCATTTTCCAGGCTGCATTATTGTGACTACTTCCTGTCCTTTTAAGCACTGGGATGTGAACTCAGGGCAGAGGCTACTGTTGCAATCTGTTTAATATAACAGAATATAGAAAATCATGAACTCAGAAGTTTTAGGGGAAAGGAATTGCATGAACTTCAGGATTTTTTCCATGGGTGAAATATGGTGTTGTTTACAGAAGCCCGTTTAATAACTAATTCATTGTGTTTGCCTAGCTGTTTTTAAAGTGAATGGACTTCTACACAACTTTTGTAAAACAAAGAATTGTCTGAGAAGAATAGAGTGATGATTGCTGGAAAGAGACATTTCCAAAGAGAAATCTGTACCAATTGAGAATTCTCATGACTCTCAGAGGTTCAGGAACTTTCTTGAGTAATTTTTAAATGTTCAAGACTATTTAAGTTAAGATATTTTTTGATACTGGTCTTTGAAACAGAAAATGCTAATTTTTTAATATTGTTTCAGGTGGTGGCAGCATAAAAGTTTTTAAATGTTAAATTATAGAGTATTTCCAGTTACTGTCTAACTGTAAAATCTTTCCATCTTTAAACTTGTTCTTTTCAGGCATCCTGTAAATGCTCTGCAAGAAGGTCCTAAGAAGTGGAATGAGGGAGAAAAGCATTATGAAACCAATATATACATTAAAAAAATGAGAAATTTTTGCTGTAGTTCCCCAAAATTAATATCATATATTCCCCATTATAAAGAACTAAGACAGTACTTACAGCATTCGATCCTGGTACAGCATGGATCTTCTGGCGTCTGTGTTTGAACAGGCACATAACCTGGTTCATCACAAAATACCTGAGGTGTCAGCGGACATTTGTGTTTTGTGCAGTGCACTTTAACAGTATTTTTGTCACAGACACATTCCTGGCAATCCGTTGTCCATTTTTCTCCTGGCTATACAGAAAAGAAAATAACGAAGAAGAAAAAAAAACAATTCAAACCAAAATAATTCTGTTTGTTTCTAGCTGACTTATTCATGAACACAGTGATACTTCATCACATCAGCCTTTTCCTATTTGTTGTATGTTTAGGCTTTATAAGAAACTGAAGACAGTTAGGGGAAGATATAGGATGCCACTGAAGCTTCTGAGCATGTACCCAAAACTATCACTTTCTATTTATTGGTAACATTAGTATGAGGGATACAAGAGGTCTAGTGAAGAAGTGATTGAGCCTTGTGTGTATTTTTGAATAAGAAATTATCACACAACATATTCATTTGCACATTATGTTACAGAGAAAAATTTCTATAATGTGTATACAGCTGAGGAACTAAGAATGTAAACTATCAACCATGTCAGCATCTTTCCCTTAATCTCTATTAACTACTTTAGCGAGCCAAATTTATGGAAATAAATGAACCACATATGCCAAAGTTCCACTACTACCTTCTAGCTATTTTTTTTCCATTTTTCTTTTTTTCTTTTTCTTTTCTCCTTTTTTTCCCTTTTTTTTTCTCCCTAGTATGTGAGATGATGGTTACTGAAAAACTATCCCACCACTTACGGTTAAAGTTTCTTAGCGAGTAATGTGATTTCTACGCTGGCACTTATTTTTTAAGACTAAAGGGGAATGAACATTTGGAAAAAAACCCCTGAAGTCTACCCCAATATAAGCAAAACTTTCTTTTTGTGAAACACTGAATATCCTCATTTCACTCATCTATGCTGGATAAAGCACATTGTTTGTGATACTCACCAATCTGGATACTCCGTTTTTTTCCCTACAAGCTGTACAGAAAAACAAACAAACAAACAATGGAGATTTACACCATTAAAAACTCACATAAAGGAGTAAACTTGTGCAGGTTCAAAGAGAAATGTTAACTAAATAGAACTACAGATAAAACTAACAAGAAAATTAATATATACAGTGATTTTTCTGAAAGGTAGAATTCTGCCATATCAATAGGTTTCATGTAAGGAAGGCAGAAAAAAAGGTAATATTGATTATTATTTGATTTTTAGATGGGGAGAATAAAGACACAAAGAGACTGATTTGCCCATGATCTGACCACATAAAACAGGGGTGTTAAACTCAAGACCCGCAGGTCTAATCCGGCCCTCCACTTTGTTTTATCTGGTCTGGAACCTTGCGGCTGCACCCAGTTGCAGCACACGAGCTCCTTGCCCCTACACTCCTGCCAGTATTGGTTACGTGTGCACTGTGTGACGCATATTACATTGCAGGAGCAGGAGCAGGAGAATAGCAGGAGCTGTGAGTTTGACACCCCTGACATAGAAGATGACAGTAGAACACAGGCCTCTGACTATTAATCCTGATCTCTATTCCCCAAACTAGCTACAGATTACTCACAGCATTCAGGGACACAGATGTTGCTGTCTTTACTGATGAGTGTCTTTCTTTCAGGGCAGAAACATCCTTCAGTTACTCCATAGCCAGAATGCTCAACAGAGCTAGAGTGGGAGGAATGTATGTAGTTGAATACAATATTTTTGCAGTGAAGCAGGACAGAGAGCAATATATGTAGAAGGATGCCATGTCAGATACAAGGGATACAGAAGAATTTACATTTTCTGAAGTGCAACAGGAAGTTCATATTCATAGAGCCAATTGGTATTTGTAAAACATGAATAAATTATCCAAAGTCACAAGGCATTTCATTACGAAGGAAAAAAAATAAAGAAAAAGAAAAATGCAAACAGTTGGGCTTTTGAGGTGGGTTTTTTTGTCTTTCCATACCTTGGGTCACAGGTAGGAGGATTAATGGGTCCACACGGCTTGTATACCATGCTTTCTGGACAGTGGTATGCTTTATGGAAAAAGAAGAAAAAAAGATCAAAATTTAATAGTAGGTGCTTTTTTTTGTGTCAGGAAAAGTGATTATAGCTTTGCCTTCTTCATCTCCAATTGCCTTCTGTGAGTAAGGATGTCACTAGATTTTTGTAGTCAAGTGTTTGATGCACGATGTGTTTACTGAATAAAACACTAATTACTAAAATGTCTCTCACACAATTTTAAGTTCTGCAATACTCACGGCATTTATTGTTGGTCTTTCCTCTCCAGTCAATGCAGACACCTCTAGCAGCACATTCTGTGGCATATATCTCCAAGCTGGAACACTGCATGGATTCATCAGGTATGCGACATCCATCAAAAACACAACCTTTGAAAAATGGTTCTGGTGGTATCACGTCATGGCAATCTGCAAAAATCCTGCAGATAGAAGAGAAACAAACCCCCTTTTAGATTAAGCAGCCTTTGTGCTTTTGGAACTCCGTGTTTTACATAAAATATACTAGTCATTAAATAAAGTCTAGCACTTCCCAATTAATGGCATGTGACTCTACTTCAAGAAGTAATGTGTTACAAGAAAGAGAGCCCTAAGAATGGTTGATAATCTAGGAGACAGATTCAGGAAAGGAAAGTTTCGAAATTTGAAGCTCCATTTTTTTTCTGAAGAAGGTATTGGTCTTAATGTTTCTGTATGTGTACACAACTTTTCGGCAGTCTGATACTAGAAATTTCATGAAAAAGGCAACTGCATCAGATTGAGGAAAAAGACATTATATAAGTAGTCAAGACACAGAAAAATTGCGCATCCAGTAGCTCAAAACTTATGCGACACTATTACAAGAACATGTAAGAGGACCTTTATATGCAACACAGCTGAAAAAAGAACTTTCTTCAGAGCTCGCCTAAGTGTAGGAAATGTTGCAGGAAACAAGCCTTAGTTCTTTTGAAGCTCCATATTTTACATGAAATGCACCAACAGTGAAGGATGGTTTTTGGTTTCTATGTTTCTGTCTACTCGTCTTTAAAATTTGTATTAAAGGCTGCCTTCAATAGTTCAATCTTTACTTAATAGTGTAACTAAGAGTAAGTGAGCATACCCTGGAAGGTAAGAAAGTCAAAGATCTGTGTGGCTGCAACCCAGGGAGCATGGATTTTAGTGATCGTTTCATCCCTATCTTTCTGACGTCACCTTTATTTGCTCAGTTACATTTGGCATGCAAGTCATTTAAGAAGAGCAGTTTCTTTTGCAAAAGCCTCTTACTGTATATATCCTGTCATTAAACTGACATTTTCATCACATACTAGAGTTATAATTTTTACTTTTCTTTGAAGATACTGGGATTGTTTCAAATACAAAAGGGTCAATTAATTTAGCTTTTTTCTTACTTGCTCCAAATAAGCTTGCAGAGATGAGGTGTTTCACAGTGAGGCTTTGGTGGAGGTGTGGTTACTATTGGTGGTATTGGCACTCCATGGCATGGCTTGTTGTTATCAACAATCCAGTGATGAGCCATTTGGGGACAGGAAGAAATGATCTTGCCATTTGGTAAGCGGCATTCGTCTGCTTTATTATTAGTACATGTTCCTGGAAGAGACAAGATATGTAAGTCTCATAAGCCACATCAGAGTTTCACAATATATTATTGTGCTAATATCACATTTAGATGTGATGTGCTCACAAAATGTATAAGACTCCTTACTTCATAGGGATTGCTTTTTTTACAGTTACATGGATTTTAACTTTGGTTAGGGGAAAACAAACAGATATAAATACTCATGCCCAAGGAAAAAAAAACAGGTTGCTGAAATATTGAGCTTTTGATCCTTCAGAAGTTGAAGAGCAGAACTGTTGCCATTTGTATTTTACTGTTGTTTAAAAATTTTTGTCAATCATGAGACTGCATAGCCAGAATGGGTGAGAATAACCATGGTAGGCTGGGGAAAATTCAAATTAGAGCATCTATCTTACCACACTGTCCTTCAGTGTTGTTGCCAAATTTGCTGTATGGGAGTTTCACGGAGAAAATCAGCCCACTAAAGGTGATAGTTGCACCAATCTCTGGTATTTCAACAATCATGTTGATGCCAAGTGTGGAGAAATAAATGCCATCTTTTGTGAAGCCTGGTTTGACAATCTTTTGGTTGAAGTACATCTAAATGCAGGGTAAAAAACCCACAAATTCAGAACAAAAGCTTCTTCTACCTGATTGTTCTAAATAACGTTCTTTCTAGTTTTCATAATCATACATAACTTCACATTGCTGCATATCACATCCAGCGCCCACTGACATTGCAATAACAGTATATATATGCATTAATACCTCATCTTGAATTGCTATATTGCTACAGTGTGGTAATAATCTAAATGGCCTCTATGTACCATGTTTGCGCAGCATTCTAAATCCAAGTATTTTCTTTGCATCACTCATAATTTTGTTAATTGTAACTTTTTCCATATGAAAAATCATCAGTGGTCTTCTTTACCTACATAAATACTCCTGTCACTATTATGTAAGAACTTTGCTGCAAAATCACACTGTCACTATACTACATGTCACGTGGCGTTGAAAGAGTTGTCTGAATTCAAAATGAAGTCAAATATCCCTGTTTTTATTTAGCAACCATATTTATTCATTAATCCAGGCTGTTACATTTGCAGTATGAATCTTGTGTGAGCTAATGACGGTGGACATATTTGCTTAGTAACTTTTTTTCAGGAATTATTCTGCAACTTTCTTCTGATTGACATGTGATAAAATTAGATTTGAACTGTAAAATGCAGTTTTTTTTCACAGAAAATCAATGATACAATTGTTTCAGCTTGCTTTTCTGACTGTAGGCAAGGAGAACTTGGTGTGGTTCTATATGGGGAGAGTGCCTATTGAGACAAACTCTTTATCACGTCTTATTTTTCTTTAATCAACTAATAAATTTTCCAGTGTAACAGTGGGACTGACTTTTCATTTTCAGTGGCTTGCTAACACTGATTTAGGATCATGAAGGTGAACAGACACCCACAGTCACCCCTTTTTTGCAGCAATACTTCTCTTGCCAGCATGGAACTGGAGGAGGAATCATGTCATGCCTCTGTTTGATGCCTGAATTTCCCTATGCAGAGGAAACAGACCCTAGTCATCCAGCTGGTAAGGGATACATACCCACCTTCACCATGAGAGAAGATCATGCTTGTGTTTTGTATTTTTTTTTCTCATAATGTGTTTGTTTACATAAACAAATGGCTCAATGTACTAATTTCAATGAAACATAAATCAGTCACCACTGTAAGCATTCTTCTCTTTCAGCTGTATTATGTTGTGTAGTGTTATTTATATGTACACATACATGCATATAAGAATTCACATGTACATGGCGCTAAACTCTTTTTTCTTAGAAACTGATGTAATCTTTTTCTTGTAATGATGCCCTCTGCTTTCATCACATTCATGATATGATATTCCATCAGACTGTATCTCAAATGAGAATCAGTAAGGCCTATGGATCTTACTTCTGTTTTGCAAAAATAGAGAAATAAAAAGTGTATTTTACCACATTGGTCATCACATGATTCATGAGTTTACGAGTCAGCACCACTTTTGCAGATTTGTAGTAAATAATAATGGATTTAGGGCAGGAAAGTCCATCTTCTGAATTGCAGTAGTAATTGTCAATGTAAACACGGAAGTTGTCATATTTTGGTATGATCTGTTTCACCAGGACGTAAGTACAGTTTTCAAGGAAAGTATAGTAGGTTCCATCAAAAGTAATATAATGAGGATCACCCCATCCACTGCACACACCTAGCAGAGAAATTATGTAGAAGATAGAAATTAATGTAGACAAAACAATTTAGAAACTGAAGTGACTATACTGCAATTTACATAGCAGCTTTAAGAAAGCAAAATGCCTGCGTAATACACGCAAAATTTTGCTTTTTTTTTTAAAAAAAAAGGTTATTTCTTTATCTACTGGTGCTTACATTGACACTCATATTGGTAACAGCAGCCATTTTCATCTGGTACCAGTATTGCTGGATATTTATTTGCACAGGTAATTTCCTTTACAGGTGGGCATTGCGTTGGAACTACATCTACCTTGTTGTCTCCCTTACAAATGACTTCTGTGCAGTTGGATAGTTTGTGGCTTTGTCCAGGCTGCAAAATGAACATAAATTGCTGTCACAGGAGTTTGCAAACAGATATAAATTTCACTCATATCTTCAATTGAATGGTATAAAGCTTTCAATAATGGAGGTGTTGGAAATGAAATAAATATGTGGTGGTACTTCTCTTCAGTTTGTGGTAACAATGATTTGTAATGTTGACCAGAGTTATTCATAATTCCAACCACTGTATGGAGAACAAGAAATGGTTTTGTCTTCCAAATCTGAAGCAAAGATTAAAATTAATATCATTACTGATAGTACAAGGTTTTCAATTTTCTACAAAATTAAGTGAGTTTTTTATGATAAAAGGAGGAGGAAACTTTAATTCCAGCTATTACTTCTGCATGAGGAGCTATTCTGAGTTTTGGGGAGACAGGCCATAAGTTAAAGGAAGCCAATGTGCTTTATACTAGCTGCGTATACTGTACTACAATATCAGCATCGACTATCACTATTAAAAAAAAAAGAAAGAAAGGAAAAAAGAATGCCACAGAAGTACATGTAGGAGGATGTGGGAACAGTAACTTAAATAAATCTGATCAGTGAAGAAACAAAACGAACAAGAAAACTTCCTCTATTATATAGGTAAGAAGGTTATTTAGGAAAGGCAGTACCTCACAAAGCGATTTAGGAGCACTGAAGTTATTATAAAAGGTTTTATAGCTCACTTTCTCAATATGAAAAGAAATGATAAAGAAAACATAAAATTTTACGTAACGCATTTTGCCTATCAGTGTAAAAGCTTACTATGGCAAACTACGCATTTAAGGTTTAAAGACTAAAACCTCATCCATTCTAGTAACAATCTATCATTGAAATTGTTACAACAACCAGAGAAAAATGCAGAAACATACCTGAAGGGGAGGGTAGGTTGAAGAAACACAGCCATGAAAAGGAACTTTTGGAGAACTGGTAGAAAGAGGAACTGGTGTCGTTACAGTAGACCATTGAGAGGAAGTAGTTACTAGAGGAGTAGTACTGATACAAGGTGCACTGTGTCGCTCTACTGTACATGTTGAACTACAAATGGCATAATATCTGCATCCATCACTATCCATCCTGCTGTAAATCAATTCACCTAAAATAAAACAAAAAGAGATAGAACATATATATACAAAGAAAATAATAAGGATTACAAAATGTCAAAAATTGGATAAAGGAAAAAAAGAAAAAAGATAGAAAAAACCCTCAAAAATTACGAAAATACAAAAAAGAAAACATAAATTACTTTACACAAAAAAACCAAAACAATGAAATATCAAATATGTAGAAAAAAAGAAAACAACCAAACTAACCAGGAGAGAAAATCTCATCGCCGACTTTACAGAAACAGAGTGTAGATGCAGGAGTAGAAGAAGAACTAGTGTTATAAGGTTCTGGTGTGACAGTAATGGTTGGGGGGCTGGAGGTGGGCACAGGGCTGCTGGTTGGGCAGCTGTGCCTGGGTCTGCAGCACAAGACGCGGATCTTGTAGTTGAGGCACATGTTAGATTTGCCGGTCTGGTCCTCGTTCTTGCACACCAGTCCAAAGTGGACGTCGCACTGCACGACCTGTCCGAGCTGTCGGATGGCAACCTCGGGATAGTCTTCTGCCCTGCACTCGATCTCCTTGGGGTGCTGACAGACCTCCTTGCCGGCGGCACGGATGTGCTGGTAGGTTTCAAAGTCTCCCTGGCTGGGCCCGGACGAGGGGAAGTCGACGTCAAACCATTCACTCCAGGAACACTCGGGTTGGCAGCTGGTGGTGGAGCTGGTGGTGGGGGTAGAGGTCAAACTGGGGGAGTATGTGGTAGGGGTGGGCGTGGGCCTGGTGGTCGATGTTGTGAAGGTTTGCGATGTGGTCTCCGAGGAGGTGGGCAGGGTGGTGGAGGAGTAGGGCGTGGTGGTGGACGTTGTGACTGTGGTGGAGGTTGGCGTTCTTGATGTGGTGACGGTGGTGGGGCTGGAGGTGGGTATAGGGCTGCTGGTTGGGCAGTTGTGCCTTGGTCTGCAGCACAAGACGCGGATCTTGTAGTTGAGGCACATCTTAAATTTGCCGGTCTGGTCCTCGTTCTTGCACACCAGTCCAAAGTGGACGTCGCACTGCACGACCTGTCCGAGCTGTCGGATGGCAACCTCGGGATAGTCTTCTGCCCTGCACTCGATCTCCTTGGGGTGCTGACAGACCTCCTTGCCGGCGGCACGGATGTGCTGGTAGGTTTCAAAGTCTCCCTGGCTGGGCCCGGACGAGGGGAAGTCGACGTCAAACCATTCACTCCAGGAACACTCGGGTTGGCAGCTGGTGGTGGAGCTGGTGGTGGGGGTAGAGGTCAAGCTGGGGGTGTATGTTGTAGGGGTGGACGTGGGCCTAGTTATGGTGGTGGTGGTTGTGAAGGTTTGCGATGTGGTCTCCGAGGAGGTGGGCAGGGTGGTGGAGGAATAGGACGTGGAGGTGGACGTCGTGACTTTGGTGGAGGTTGGCGTTCTTGATGTGGTGACTGTGGTTGGGCTGGAGGTGGCTATAGGGCTGCTGGTTGGGCAGTTGTGCCTTGGTCTGCAGCACAAGACGCGGATCTTGTAGTTGAGGCACATCTTAAATTTGCCGGTCTGGTCCTCGTTCTTGCACACCAGTCCAAAGTGGACGTCGCACTGCACGACCTGTCCGAGCTGTCGGATGGCAACCTCGGGATAGTCTTCTGCCCTGCACTCGATCTCCTTGGGGTGCTGACAGACCTCCTTGCCGGCGGCACGGATGTGCTGGTAGGTTTCAAAGTCTCCCTGGCTGGGCCCGGACGAGGGGAAGTCGACGTCAAACCATTCACTCCAGGAACACTCGGGTTGGCAGCTGGTGGTGGAGCTGGTGGTGGGGGTAGAGGTGAAGCTGGGGGTGTATGTTGTAGGGGTGGACGTGGGCCTAGTTGTGGTGGTGGTGGTTGTGAAGGTTTGCGATGTATTCTCCGAGGAGGGGGGCAGGGTGGTGGAGGAATAGGACGTGGAGGTGGACGTCGTGATTGTGGTGGAGGTTGGCGTTCTTGATGTGGTGACTGTGGTGGGGCTGGAGGTGGGTATAGGGCTGCTGGTTGGGCAGTTGTGCCTTGGTCTGCAGCACAAGACGCGGATCTTGTAGTTGAGGCACATCTTAAATTTGCCGGTCTGGTCCTCGTTCTTGCACACCAGTCCAAAGTGGACGTCGCACTGCACGACCTGTCCGAGCTGTCGGATGGCAACCTCGGGATAGTCTTCTGCCCTGCACTCGATCTCCTTGGGGTGCTGACAGACCTCCTTGCCGGCGGCCCGGATGTGTTGGTACGTTTCAAAGTCTCCCTGGCTGGGCCCGGACGAGGGGAAGTCGACATCGAACCATTCACTCCAGGAACACTCGGGTTGGCAGCTGGTGGTGGAGCTGGTGGTGGGGGTAGAGGTCAAACTGGGGGAGTATGTAGTAGGGGTGGGCGTGGGCCTGGTGGTCGTGGTTGTGAAGGTTTGCGATGTGGTCTCCGAGGAGGTGGGCAGGGTGGTGGAGGAATAGGACGTGGAGGTGGACGTCGTGACTTTGGTGGAGGTTGGCGTTCTTGATGTGGTGACGGTGGTGGGGCTGGAGGTGGGTATAGGGCTGCTGGTTGGGCAGTTGTGCCTTGGTCTGCAGCACAAGACGCGGATCTTGTAGTTGAGGCACATCTTAAATTTGCCGGTCTGGTCCTCGTTCTTGCACACCAGTCCAAAGTGGACGTCGCACTGCACGACCTGTCCGAGCTGTCGGATGGCAACCTCGGGATAGTCTTCTGCCCTGCACTCGATCTCCTTGGGGTGCTGACAGACCTCCTTGCCGGCGGCACGGATGTGCTGGTAGGTTTCAAAGTCTCCCTGGCTGGGCCCGGACGAGGGGAAGTCGACGTCAAACCATTCACTCCAGGAACACTCGGGTTGGCAGCTGGTGGTGGAGCTGGTGGTGGGGGTAGAGGTCAAACTGGGGGAGTATGTGGTAGGGGTGGGCGTGGGCCTGGTGGTCGATGTTGTGAAGGTTTGCGATGTGATCTCCGAGGAGGTGGGCAGGGTGGTGGAGGAGTAGGGCGTGGTGGTGGACGTTGTGACTGTGGTGGAGGTTGGCGTTCTGGATGTGGTGACGGTGGTGGGGCTGGAGGTGGGTATAGGGCTGCTGGTTGGGCAGTTGTGCCTTGGTCTGCAGCACAAGACGCGGATCTTGTAGTTGAGGCACATCTTAAATTTGCCGGTCTGGTCCTCGTTCTTGCACACCAGTCCAAAGTGGACGTCGCACTGCACGACCTGTCCGAGCTGTCGGATGGCAACCTCGGGATAGTCTTCTGCCCTGCACTCGATCTCCTTGGGGTGCTGACAGACCTCCTTGCCGGCGGCACGGATGTGCTGGTAGGTTTCAAAGTCTCCCTGGCTGGGCCCGGACGAGGGGAAGTCGACGTCAAACCATTCACTCCAGGAACACTCGGGTTGGCAGCTGGTGGTGGAGCTGGTGGTGGGGGTAGAGGTCAAGCTGGGGGTGTATGTTGTAGGGGTGGACGTGGGCCTAGTTATGGTGGTGGTGGTTGTAAAGGTTTGCGATGTGATCTCCGAGGAGGTGGGCAGGGTGGTGGAGGAATAGGACGTGGAGGTGGACGTCGTGACTTTGGTGGAGGTTGGCGTTCTTGATGTGGTGACTGTGGTTGGGCTGGAGGTGGCTATAGGGCTGCTGGTTGGGCAGTTTTGCCTTGGTCTGCAGCACAAGACGCGGATCTTGTAGTTGAGGCACATCTTAAATTTGCCGGTCTGGTCCTCGTTCTTGCACACCAGTCCAAAGTGGACGTCGCACTGCACGACCTGTCCGAGCTGTCGGATGGCAACCTCGGGATAGTCTTCTGCCCTGCACTCGATCTCCTTGGGGTGCTGACAGACCTCCTTGCCGGCGGCCCGGATGTGTTGGTACGTTTCAAAGTCTCCCTGGCTGGGCCCGGACGAGGGGAAGTCGACATCGAACCATTCACTCCAGGAACACTCGGGTTGGCAGCTGGTGGTGGAGCTGGTGGTGGGGGTAGAGGTCAAACTGGGGGAGTATGTGGTAGGGGTGGGCGTGGGCCTGGTGGTCGATGTTGTGAAGGTTTGCGATGTGATCTCCGAGGAGGTGGGCAGGGTGGTGGAGGAGTAGGGCGTGGAGGTGGACGTTGTGACTTTGGTGGAGGTTGGCGTTCTTGATGTGGTGACGGTGGTGGGGCTGGAGGTGGGTATAGGGCTGCTGGTTGGGCAGTTGTGCCTTGGTCTGCAGCACAAGACGCGGATCTTGTAGTTGAGGCACATCTTAAATTTGCCGGTCTGGTCCTCGTTCTTGCACACCAGTCCAAAGTGGACGTCGCACTGCACGACCTGTCCGAGCTGTCGGATGGCAACCTCGGGATAGTCTTCTGCCCTGCACTCGATCTCCTTGGGGTGCTGACAGACCTCCTTGCCGGCGGCACGGATGTGCTGGTAGGTTTCAAAGTCTCCCTGGCTGGGCCCGGACGAGGGGAAGTCGACGTCAAACCATTCACTCCAGGAACACTCGGGTTGGCAGCTAGTGGTGGAGCTGGTGGTGGGGGTAGAGGTCAAACTGGGGGAGTATGTTGTAGGGGTGGGCGTGGGCCTGGTGGTCGATGTTGTGAAGGTTTGCGATGTGATCTCCGAGGAGGTGGGCAGGGTTGTGGAGGAGTAGGGCGTGGTGGTGGACGTTGTGACTGTGGTGGAGGTTGGCGTTCTTGATGTGGTGACGGTGGTGGGGCTGGAGGTGGGTATAGGGCTGCTGGTTGGGCAGTTGTGCCTTGGTTTGCAGCACAAGACGCGGATCTTGTAGTTGAGGCACATCTTAAATTTGCCGGTCTGGTCCTCGTTCTTGCACACCAGTCCAAAGTGGACGTCGCACTGCATGACCTGTCCGAGCTGTCGGATGGCAACCTCGGGATAGTCTTCTGCCCTGCACTCGATCTCCTTGGGGTGCTGACAGACCTCCTTGCCGGCGGCACGGATGTGCTGGTAGGTTTCAAAGTCTCCCTGGCTGGGCCCGGACGAGGGGAAGTCGACGTCAAACCATTCACTCCAGGAACACTCGGGTTGGCAGCTGGTGGTGGAGCTGGTGGTGGGGGTAGAGGTCAAGCTGGGGGTGTATGTTGTAGGGGTGGACGTGGGCCTAGTTATGGTGGTGGTGGTTGTGAAGGTTTGCGATGTGGTCTCCGAGGAGGTGGGCAGGGTGGTGGAGGAATAGGACGTGGAGGTGGACGTCGTGACTGTGGTGGAGGTTGGCGTTCTTGATGTGGTGACGGTGGTGGGGCTGGAGGTGGGTATAGGGCTGCTGGTTGGGCAGTTGTGCCTTGGTCTGCAGCACAAGACGCGGATCTTGTAGTTGAGGCACATCTTAAATTTGCCGGTCTGGTCCTCGTTCTTGCACACCAGTCCAAAGTGGACGTCGCACTGCACGACCTGTCCGAGCTGTCGGATGGCAACCTCGGGATAGTCTTCTGCCCTGCACTCGATCTCCTTGGGGTGCTGACAGACCTCCTTGCCGGCGGCACGGATGTGCTGGTAGGTTTCAAAGTCTCCCTGGCTGGGCCCGGACGAGGGGAAGTCGACGTCAAACCATTCACTCCAGGAACACTCGGGTTGGCAGCTGGTGGTGGAGCTGGTGGTGGGGGTAGAGGTCAAACTGGGGGAGTATGTGGTAGGGGTGGGCGTGGGCCTGGTGGTCGATGTTGTGAAGGTTTGCGATGTGATCTCCGAGGAGGTGGGCAGGGTGGTGGAGGAGTAGGGCGTGGTGGTGGACGTTGTGACTGTGGTGGAGGTTGGCGTTCTTGATGTGGTGACGGTGGTGGGGCTGGAGGTGGGTATAGGGCTGCTGGTTGGGCAGTTGTGCCTTGGTCTGCAGCACAAGACGCGGATCTTGTAGTTGAGGCACATCTTAAATTTGCCGGTCTGGTCCTCGTTCTTGCACACCAGTCCAAAGTGGACGTCGCACTGCACGACCTGTCCGAGCTGTCGGATGGCAACCTCGGGATAGTCTTCTGCCCTGCACTCGATCTCCTTGGGGTGCTGACAGACCTCCTTGCCGGCGGCACGGATGTGCTGGTAGGTTTCAAAGTCTCCCTGGCTGGGCCCGGACGAGGGGAAGTCGACGTCAAACCATTCACTCCAGGAACACTCGGGTTGGCAGCTGGTGGTGGAGCTGGTGGTGGGGGTAGAGGTCAAGCTGGGGGTGTATGTTGTAGGGGTGGATGTGGGCCTAGTTATGGTGGTGGTGGTTGTGAAGGTTTGCGATGTGGTCTCCGAGGAGGTGGGCAGGGTGGTGGAGGAATAGGACGTGGAGGTGGACGTCGTGACTTTGGTGGAGGTTGGCGTTCTTGATGTGGTGACTGTGGTTGGGCTGGAGGTGGCTATAGGGCTGCTGGTTGGGCAGTTTTGCCTTGGTCTGCAGCACAAGACGCGGATCTTGTAGTTGAGGCACATCTTAAATTTGCCGGTCTGGTCCTCGTTCTTGCACACCAGTCCAAAGTGGACGTCGCACTGCACGACCTGTCCGAGCTGTCGGATGGCAACCTCGGGATAGTCTTCTGCCCTGCACTCGATCTCCTTGGGGTGCTGACAGACCTCCTTGCCGGCGGCCCGGATGTGTTGGTACGTTTCAAAGTCTCCCTGGCTGGGCCCGGACGAGGGGAAGTCGACATCGAACCATTCACTCCAGGAACACTCGGGTTGGCAGCTGGTGGTGGAGCTGGTGGTGGGGGTAGAGGTCAAACTGGGGGAGTATGTGGTAGGGGTGGGCGTGGGCCTGGTGGTCGATGTTGTGAAGGTTTGCGATGTGATCTCCGAGGAGGTGGGCAGGGTGGTGGAGGAGTAGGGCGTGGAGGTGGACGTTGTGACTTTGGTGGAGGTTGGCGTTCTTGATGTGGTGACGGTGGTGGGGCTGGAGGTGGGTATAGGGCTGCTGGTTGGGCAGTTGTGCCTTGGTCTGCAGCACAAGACGCGGATCTTGTAGTTGAGGCACATCTTAAATTTGCCGGTCTGGTCCTCGTTCTTGCACACCAGTCCAAAGTGGACGTCGCACTGCACGACCTGTCCGAGCTGTCGGATGGCAACCTCGGGATAGTCTTCTGCCCTGCACTCGATCTCCTTGGGGTGCTGACAGACCTCCTTGCCGGCGGCACGGATGTGCTGGTAGGTTTCAAAGTCTCCCTGGCTGGGCCCGGACGAGGGGAAGTCGACGTCAAACCATTCACTCCAGGAACACTCGGGTTGGCAGCTAGTGGTGGAGCTGGTGGTGGGGGTAGAGGTCAAACTGGGGGAGTATGTGGTAGGGGTGGGCGTGGGCCTGGTGGTCGATGTTGTGAAGGTTTGCGATGTGATCTCCGAGGAGGTGGGCAGGGTGGTGGAGGAGTAGGGCGTGGTGGTGGACGTTGTGACTGTGGTGGAGGTTGGCGTTCTTGATGTGGTGACGGTGGTGGGGCTGGAGGTGGGTATAGGGCTGCTGGTTGGGCAGTTGTGCCTTGGTCTGCAGCACAAGACGCGGATCTTGTAGTTGAGGCACATCTTAAATTTGCCGGTCTGGTCCTCGTTCTTGCACACCAGTCCAAAGTGGACGTCGCACTGCACGACCTGTCCGAGCTGTCGGATGGCAACCTCGGGATAGTCTTCTGCCCTGCACTCGATCTCCTTGGGGTGCTGACAGACCTCCTTGCCGGCGGCACGGATGTGCTGGTAGGTTTCAAAGTCTCCCTGGCTGGGCCCGGACGAGGGGAAGTCGACGTCAAACCATTCACTCCAGGAACACTCGGGTTGGCAGCTGGTGGTGGAGCTGGTGGTGGGGGTAGAGGTCAAGCTGGGGGTGTATGCTTTAGGGGTGGACGTGGGCCTAGTTATGGTGGTGGTGGTTGTGAAGGTTTGCGATGTGGTCTCCGAGGAGGTGGGCAGGGTGGTGGAGGAATAGGACGTGGAGGTGGACGTCGTGACTGTGGTGGAGGTTGGCGTTCTTGATGTGGTGACGGTGGTGGGGCTGGAGGTGGGTATAGGGCTGCTGGTTGGGCAGTTTTGCCTTGGTCTGCAGCACAAGACGCGGATCTTGTAGTTGAGGCATATCTTAAATTTGCCGGTCTGGTCCTCGTTCTTGCACACCAGTCCAAAGTGGACGTCGCACTGCACGACCTGTCCGAGCTGTCGGATGGCAACCTCGGGATAGTCTTCTGCCCTGCACTCGATCTCCTTGGGGTGCTGACAGACCTCCTTGCCGGCGGCACGGATGTGCTGGTAGGTTTCAAAGTCTCCCTGGCTGGGCCCGGACGAGGGGAAGTCGACGTCAAACCATTCACTCCAGGAACACTCGGGTTGGCAGCTGGTGGTGGAGCTGGTGGTGGGGGTAGAGGTCAAACTGGGGGAGTATGTGGTAGGGGTGGGCGTGGGCCTGGTGGTCGATGTTGTGAAGGTTTGCGATGTGATCTCCGAGGAGGTGGGCAGGGTGGTGGAGGAGTAGGGCGTGGTGGTGGACGTTGTGACTGTGGTGGAGGTTGGCGTTCTGGATGTGGTGACGGTGGTGGGGCTGGAGGTGGGTATAGGGCTGCTGGTTGGGCAGTTGTGCCTTGGTCTGCAGCACAAGACGCGGATCTTGTAGTTGAGGCACATCTTAAATTTGCCGGTCTGGTCCTCGTTCTTGCACACCAGTCCAAAGTGGACGTCGCACTGCACGACCTGTCCGAGCTGTCGGATGGCAACCTCGGGATAGTCTTCTGCCCTGCACTCGATCTCCTTGGGGTGCTGACAGACCTCCTTGCCGGCGGCACGGATGTGCTGGTAGGTTTCAAAGTCTCCCTGGCTGGGCCCGGACGAGGGGAAGTCGACGTCAAACCATTCACTCCAGGAACACTCGGGTTGGCAGCTGGTGGTGGAGCTGGTGGTGGGGGTAGAGGTCAAGCTGGGGGTGTATGTTGTAGGGGTGGACGTGGGCCTAGTTATGGTGGTGGTGGTTGTGAAGGTTTGCGATGTGGTCTCCGAGGAGGGGGGCAGGGTGGTGGAGGAATAGGACGTGGAGGTGGACGTCGTGACTTTGGTGGAGGTTGGCGTTCTTGATGTGGTGACTGTGGTTGGGCTGGAGGTGGCTATAGGGCTGCTGGTTGGGCAGTTTTGCCTTGGTCTGCAGCACAAGACGCGGATCTTGTAGTTGAGGCACATCTTAAATTTGCCGGTCTGGTCCTCGTTCTTGCACACCAGTCCAAAGTGGACGTCGCACTGCACGACCTGTCCGAGCTGTCGGATGGCAACCTCGGGATAGTCTTCTGCCCTGCACTCGATCTCCTTGGGGTGCTGACAGACCTCCTTGCCGGCGGCCCGGATGTGTTGGTACGTTTCAAAGTCTCCCTGGCTGGGCCCGGACGAGGGGAAGTCGACATCGAACCATTCACTCCAGGAACACTCGGGTTGGCAGCTGGTGGTGGAGCTGGTGGTGGGGGTAGAGGTCAAACTGGGGGAGTATGTGGTAGGGGTGGGCGTGGGCCTGGTGGTCGATGTTGTGAAGGTTTGCGATGTGATCTCCGAGGAGGTGGGCAGGGTGGTGGAGGAGTAGGGCGTGGAGGTGGACGTTGTGACTTTGGTGGAGGTTGGCGTTCTTGATGTGGTGACGGTGGTGGGGCTGGAGGTGGGTATAGGGCTGCTGGTTGGGCAGTTGTGCCTTGGTCTGCAGCACAAGACGCGGATCTTGTAGTTGAGGCACATCTTAAATTTGCCGGTCTGGTCCTCGTTCTTGCACACCAGTCCAAAGTGGACGTCGCACTGCACGACCTGTCCGAGCTGTCGGATGGCAACCTCGGGATAGTCTTCTGCCCTGCACTCGATCTCCTTGGGGTGCTGACAGACCTCCTTGCCGGCGGCACGGATGTGCTGGTAGGTTTCAAAGTCTCCCTGGCTGGGCCCGGACGAGGGGAAGTCGACGTCAAACCATTCACTCCAGGAACACTCGGGTTGGCAGCTGGTGGTGGAGCTGGTGGTGGGGGTAGAGGTCAAGCTGGGGGTGTATGTTGTAGGGGTGGACGTGGGCCTAGTTATGGTGGTGGTGGTTGTGAAGGTTTGCGATGTGGTCTCCGAGGAGGTGGGCAGGGTGGTGGAGGAATAGGACGTGGAGGTGGACGTCGTGACTTTGGTGGAGGTTGGCGTTCTTGATGTGGTGACTGTGGTTGGGCTGGAGGTGGCTATAGGGCTGCTGGTTGGGCAGTTTTGCCTTGGTCTGCAGCACAAGACGCGGATCTTGTAGTTGAGGCACATCTTAAATTTGCCGGTCTGGTCCTCGTTCTTGCACACCAGTCCAAAGTGGACGTCGCACTGCACGACCTGTCCGAGCTGTCGGATGGCAACCTCGGGATAGTCTTCTGCCCTGCACTCGATCTCCTTGGGGTGCTGACAGACCTCCTTGCCGGCGGCCCGGATGTGTTGGTACGTTTCAAAGTCTCCCTGGCTGGGCCCGGACGAGGGGAAGTCGACGTCAAACCATTCACTCCAGGAACACTCGGGTTGGCAGCTGGTGGTGGAGCTGGTGGTGGGGGTAGAGGTCAAACTGGGGGAGTATGTGGTAGGGGTGGGCGTGGGCCTGGTGGTCGATGTTGTGAAGGTTTGCGATGTGATCTCCGAGGAGGTGGGCAGGGTGGTGGAGGAGTAGGGCGTGGAGGTGGACGTTGTGACTTTGGTGGAGGTTGGCGTTCTTGATGTGGTGACGGTGGTGGGGCTGGAGGTGGGTATAGGGCTGCTGGTTGGGCAGTTGTGCCTTGGTCTGCAGCACAAGACGCGGATCTTGTAGTTGAGGCACATCTTAAATTTGCCGGTCTGGTCCTCGTTCTTGCACACCAGTCCAAAGTGGACGTCGCACTGCACGACCTGTCCGAGCTGTCGGATGGCAACCTCGGGATAGTCTTCTGCCCTGCACTCGATCTCCTTGGGGTGCTGACAGACCTCCTTGCCGGCGGCACGGATGTGTTGGTACGTTTCAAAGTCTCCCTGGCTGGGCCCGGACGAGGGGAAGTCGACATCGAACCATTCACTCCAGGAACACTCGGGTTGGCAGCTGGTGGTGGAGCTGGTGGTGGGGGTAGAGGTCAAACTGGGGGAGTATGTAGTAGGGGTGGGCGTGGGCCTGGTTGTCGTGGTTGTGAAGGTTTGCGATGTGGTCTCCGAGGAGGTGGGCAGGGTGGTGGAGGAATAGGACGTGGAGGTGGACGTCGTGACTTTGGTGGAGGTTGGCGTTCTTGATGTGGTGATGGTTGTGGGGCTGGAGGTGGCTATAGGGCTGCTGGTTGGGCAGTTGTGCCTTGGTCTGCAGCACAAGACGCGGATCTTGTAGTTGAGGCACATCTTAAATTTGCCGGTCTGGTCCTCGTTCTTGCACACCAGTCCAAAGTGGACGTCGCACTGCACGACCTGTCCGAGCTGTCGGATGGCAACCTCGGGATAGTCTTCTGCCCTGCACTCGATCTCCTTGGGTTGCTGACAGACCTCCTTGCCGGCGGCACGGATGTGCTGGTAGGTTTCAAAGTCTCCCTGGCTGGGCCCGGACGAGGGGAAGTCGACGTCAAACCATTCACTCCAGGAACACTCGGGTTGGCAGCTGGTGGTGGAGCTGGTGGTGGGGGTAGAGGTCAAGCTGGGGGTGTATGTTGTAGGGGTGGACGTGGGCCTAGTTGTGGTGGTGGTGGTTGTGAAGGTTTGCGATGTGGTCTCCGAGGAGGTGGGCAGGGTGGTGGAAGAATAGGACGTGGAGGTGGACGTCGTGACTTTGGTGGAGGTTGGCGTTCTTGATGTGGTGACTGTGGTTGGGCTGGAGGTGGCTATAGGGCTGCTGGTTGGGCAGTTTTGCCTTGGTCTGCAGCACAAGACGCGGATCTTGTAGTTGAGGCACATCTTAAATTTGCCGGTCTGGTCCTCGTTCTTGCACACCAGTCCAAAGTGGACGTCGCACTGCACGACCTGTCCGAGCTGTCGGATGGCAACCTCGGGATAGTCTTCTGCCCTGCACTCGATCTCCTTGGGGTGCTGACAGACCTCCTTGCCGGCGGCCCGGATGTGTTGGTACGTTTCAAAGTCTCCCTGGCTGGGCCCGGACGAGGGGAAGTCGACATCGAACCATTCACTCCAGGAACACTCGGGTTGGCAGCTGGTGGTGGAGCTGGTGGTGGGGGTAGAGGTCAAGCTGGGGGTGTATGTTGTAGGGGTGGACGTGGGCCTAGTTGTGGTGGTGGTGGTTGTGAAGGTTTGCGATGTATTCTCCGAGGAGGGGGGCAGGGTGGTGGAGGAGTAGGGCGTGGTGGTGGACGTTGTGACTGTGGTGGAGGTTGGCGTTCTGGATGTGGTGACGGTGGTGGGGCTGGAGGTGGGTATAGGGCTGCTGGTTGGGCAGTTGTGCCTTGGTCTGCAGCACAAGACGCGGATCTTGTAGTTGAGGCACATCTTAAATTTGCCGGTCTGGTCCTCGTTCTTGCACACCAGTCCAAAGTGGACGTCGCACTGCACGACCTGTCCGAGCTGTCGGATGGCAACCTCGGGATAGTCTTCTGCCCTGCACTCGATCTCCTTGGGGTGCTGACAGACCTCCTTGCCGGCGGCACGGATGTGCTGGTAGGTTTCAAAGTCTCCCTGGCTGGGCCCGGACGAGGGGAAGTCGACGTCAAACCATTCACTCCAGGAACACTCGGGTTGGCAGCTGGTGGTGGAGCTGGTGGTGGGGGTAGAGGTCAAGCTGGGGGTGTATGTTGTAGGGGTGGACGTGGGCCTAGTTGTGGTGGCGGTGGTTGTGAATGTTTGCGATGTGGTCTCCGAGGAGGTGGGCAGGGTGGTGGAGGAATAGGACGTGGAGGTGGACGTCGTGACTTTGGTGGAGGTTGGCGTTCTTGATGTGGTGACTGTGGTGGGGCTGGAGGTGGCTATAGGGCTGCTGGTTGGGCAGTTGTGCCTTGGTCTGCAGCACAAGACGCGGATCTTGTAGTTGAGGCACATCTTAAATTTGCCGGTCTGGTCCTCGTTCTTGCACACCAGTCCAAAGTGGACGTCGCACTGCACGACCTGTCCGAGCTGTCGGATGGCAACCTCGGGATAGTCTTCTGCCCTGCACTCGATCTCCTTGGGGTGCTGACAGACCTCCTTGCCGGCGGCACGGATGTGCTGGTAGGTTTCAAAGTCTCCCTGGCTGGGCCCGGACGAGGGGAAGTCGACGTCAAACCATTCACTCCAGGAACACTCGGGTTGGCAGCTGGTGGTGGAGCTGGTGGTGGGGGTAGAGGTCAAACTGGGGGAGTATGTGGTAGGGGTGGGCGTGGGCCTGGTGGTCGTGGTGGTGGTTGTGAAGGTTTGCGATGTGATCTCCGAGGAGGTGGGCAGGGTGGTGGAGGAGTAGGGCGTGGTGGTGGACGTTGTGACTGTGGTGGAGGTTGGCGTTCTGGATGTGGTGACGGTGGTGGGGCTGGAGGTGGGTATAGGGCTGCTGGTTGGGCAGTTGTGCCTTGGTCTGCAGCACAAGACGCGGATCTTGTAGTTGAGGCACATCTTAAATTTGCCGGTCTGGTCCTCGTTCTTGCACACCAGTCCAAAATGGGCATCGCACTGCACGACCTGTCCGAGCTGTCGGATGGCAACATCGGGATAGTCTTCTGCCCTGCACTCGATCTCCTTGGGGTGCTGACAGACCTCCTTGCCGGCGGCACGGATGTGTTGGTACGTTTCAAAGTCTCCCTGGCTGGGCCCGGACGAGGGGAAGTCGACGTCGAACCATTCACTCCAGGAACACTCGGGTTGGCAGCTGGTGGTGGAGCTGGTGGTGGGGGTAGAGGTCAAGCTGGGGGAGTATGTGGTAGGGGTGGAGGTGGGCCTAGTTGTGGTGGTCGTGGTTGTGAAGGTTTGCGATGTGGTCTCCGAGGAGGTGGGCAGGGTGGTGGAGGAATAGGACGTGGAGGTGGACATCCTGACTGTGGTGGAGGTTGGCGTTCTGGATGTCGTGACGGTGGTGGGGCTGGAGGTGTGTATAGGGCTGCTGGTTGGGCAGTTATGCCTTGGTCTGCAGCACAAGACGCGGATCTTGTAGTTGAGGCACATCTTAAATTTGCCTTTCTGGTCCTCATTTTTGCACACCAGTCCAAAGTGGACGTCACATTGCACGACCTGTCCGAGCTGTTGAATGGCAACCTCGGGATAGTCTTCCGCCCTGCACTCGATCTCCTTCGGTTGCTGACAGAACTCATTGCCGGCAGCGCGGATATGCTGGTATGTTTCAAAATCTCCCTGGCTGGGCCCGGACGAGGGGAAGTCGACGTCAAACCACTCACTCCAGGAGCACTTGGGTTTGCAGCTGGTGGTGGAGCTGGTGATGGGTGTGGATGTCATGCTTAACGAGTATTTGGTAGTTGTTTGTGTCATTGAGCTGTACGTTGCCGTTTGTGTTTCTTTCTGTGTTGGTTTTGTTTTTGTAATTCTTTGGTGTATAGGTTCTGTTTTTGGTCGGGTTGTTGGTTCTGTACTTATCCTATGTTTAGTGTGAAAGTGTGGTGTTATCATTGATTCTGTTGATGATGTAATTAGAGATGTTGAAAAAATTGTGGTTGTTTTTGCTTTTCGTGTAGTTGAATGTGTTTCTATGCTTGGCTCGCATGGTACTGTTTTAGTTTTACAGCATTGAAATCTTATTTTATAGTTATAGCAGATTGGCGGTAATTGGTCTTTATTGTAACATTTCAAACCTTCGTCTTTATTACAAGTAATATGCTGCTCTAGGAGTTTGTACGGTGTATTGGGGAACCTTACTGCTCTGCATTCAACAGCCTTTCTATTATCACAAACTTTGTATCCTTTCTTTTCAATATTCTGTATTGTATCAAAATCTCCATCGTCATATCCGGAGCCTGGATAATAGACATCATACCACATTGACCAGTGACATTCTTCTTTAATGCAGTGTGGAGCTGTTGATGGAGAAATGGTGGCAGGTGTCATTTCAGTTGTGCTTCTAGTTGATTCCATAGTTTCTATAGTTGTCAATGTGGTACTTTCAGAAGTTTTAATAACTGGTGATATAGTAGTTGAAAATGATGTTGTTTCTTCAGTTGAACTTGATTTTTCTGTGCTTAGTGTTGATATGCTGAAATGTGTTGTGGAAGAGCATGGTACAAAACGACAGCATAGGATTCTGATCTCATAATTGTAGCACATTGTTGAAATTTGATCTTTGTTGTAACATTTTAGCCCTTCTGTTATACTGCATTCTACTTTTTGGCCAAGGTCTTTCAGTGGTATATCAGGGAATTTCTCTGCTCTGCATTGAACAGCCCGTGGAGCTTTACAGACTTCATAGCCTTTATCTTCTAGATCTTTAAAGGTTTCAAAATCTCCACCATCATATCCAGGGGTTTGTAGACTCCCATCATACCATTCTGACCACTCACAGACTTCATGAACACAAACTGATGTAGTTGGTGATACTGTGAATCAGAAAAAGAAAGACAGAAATGCTTAGAATAAGTTCCTGTAGATGTAATCTTTTTTGTTATATTAAATGGGTCGAAATTTTTCTAAAATCATTTACTTGCATTTTGACCCTGTAGTGCATCAATTTATTATATTTATAATTTAATATAATGTAGAAAAGAACCATCAATATAACGTACTGATGTGCTTAGAACTGTCTCTTCCCAAGAGTATATCAATTATCTTTTAAAATGTGTTGAAATAAGCCTCTGGTTTAGTATATGCACATTAGGGGGGAAAAAAATCACTTTTTTTTTAACTGATTCAGGGTAATTGCTTGCTTGGTTTGTATTTTGTTTCAATTATTATTAGTCTCTCCAGAATGTCAAAGCCCAAATTCAAATCTAATGGAAAGAATAACTTTTAGTCTATGCATTGAGATTCATAGGTACTTCATTTTCCAAATGAATTGAATCCTTGTGTAATTGCTGCATTGTCTTTGCTCCTCTATTTCAAGTAAAAGCTGTCTAATGCAACATTATTAGCAACCCTACACTTCGTACTTTAGCTCTCGTCTTAAGAAATCCTTTATTATTTGGAGAGCTGTCCACAAGCTTTTGCAGGTGAAGTTTCATTGTGAAGTGTCTGGAAAACGACTAATGAATTTAGGTTCTATTAATAAATTTATATTGTGAGTGTGTGTGTGGCTTAACTAATGAACAGAATATGCCCTTATGGGCTATAAAGGATGTACCTGTGGAGCTAGTGGCAGGTGGTGTAGTGCTGAAGTGAAACCTTGTTGTTGCAGTGGGTGATGTTGAGATTGGACATTCATATACAACCCTTTCAAGTGTTCCATTGGGACCACAGGTTGCAACAATACATCCTCCTATGCCATCCGTGGTATTGTAGACCACATCTTTATAGTTGTATTTCCGCTCCTCATAAATGCAGACACATTCTATAAATCAAGAGACAGCATTATTCTTTGGTATTTATAACATAGAGCAGAGTACCTCAAATGTACCCTGTTCACATAAAAAAGCCTTCGTCAACATACCATATTCATCATATTTGCATTTTTTGCCATGATTTGTGCATTCACTGGGAAAGAAAAAAAAAGAGTATGAATATATTGGCTTAAGACATCATTTATTGTTTCATTTATTTCTATCAATTCTTTGTTATTGGTCACGTGTTTAAATGTAGAAAGACCCTATCTTCTCTAATTTAGATATTCAGTTCTGCTGTGCAAACTCAGGCTCGATAGGATCACTCAGTTTTCTCTGAAGAAAGGCAACTTTTCCATGCCAGCATACTAAATGCGCAATATCCTCATCGGTGCTTTTGGAGGCTAGGCAGAGATGTAAGGAGGGATGATTTGAAATGTTCTTGTCTCCCTGCTGGGCATGCCTACTTTTTAGAATGGGAAGCACAGTAAAAGTATCCTTTGAGAAAAGTTCACTATATAACAGATGGTAAGGATGTCTACAGAGAGAATTTCTATCTGACTTCCAGAAGACATAAGAATGCATTCTGTTTTTAAAGGGAATTTATCTTTTATCTGTCAAAAACTGAATTTGATGTATATATTTAGAGTGACTAGAGGCATCTGTACACTAAAAAAACTTTAGTAAATATAGATATGTAATTTAACAGGTTAGGATTAGTGCCATTAATTACACAGGCAATGCAGGCAAAGCTGTCTATGAGCTGCAAAATATGCCATGAAAGCTGTGTTAGCTCAGATGGGCTTCATGTTGAGCTCTTTGTGCTAAGCTCATACCATTCTGGCTGCACTGCTTACAGTATTCAAATGTACCTACTTTAAAGGTATTTTAGGACACGTGTTAACTGTTTCAAAATTGGTTCTGCTAATTTTGTACTATTTGATAGAAGTCTCAGCAGCACTGCTGCCAACATGTCATGAATTCTGACAGAATGTATGAGAATACTTCCTGACTTTTGCAAATATGCAAATACCAGTGCAATAACAGAAACAAGTTCAAAACAGTGAAGATTAATTGTCTATTAACTTCTAAATAATGTCACATAATGATTTTAGGTATATCTTAATAAAAAATCACAGTCTAAGGCCCATAGCTATTATTATTTTGATTTATTTTTACTTGATTTAATAAAGATGATAATAATAATTTAAAACTACATTATGAACAACACAGAGTAAGTAGCAAATCAAACCTCTATGGTAAAAAGTTTTACCATATAAACATTTAAGCTTCTGAAAACAGAAGAAAATCAGACATTATTCAGAAGTCCAGTTCCTACTAGCAAACAAAAAACTTAACGCCTATTGAATTCCACAACTGTAAACTCAACATTTAAAAATCTTTACTAATCTTACCATGATTGACAATTCTGCTTTGAAGGCATCTGAATTCCCGGTTTGTAATTTTTTCCATTTTCATAGCAGCCACACTTAGAAACACAAGTCATGGTTTCTTCATCAAAATAGGGCTTATCCTTTGGACAGTGTGGATAGCAGCCTGCAATAAAAAATGAGTTATGTTGACACTAGGCCTTTCACAAGTAGAAGTGACTCTGTACTCTGCTTATATCTTCTTTCCCCAAATTATCCTCTATGGTAAGTGGAATTTCGGATTCTGCTACTGTTGTTCCTTTGATTGCATATGAAACATTGGAGAATTTTGTACTCACCTTCACTCAAAGCAAGTTCATGATCCATTAGGGAGTAAGATACTGATTAATAAAATATCTTTGTATAATTGTTAATATAAACATGTCATATACTGAATAAGATAATTTTTTTTTGTCATATTGCATCTTAACTTTTTTATAAGTAGAATGAGATATGCATAGTTACATTTACCTTCCAAACCTCTTAACTCATGAAGGCAGTTTCCACTTGGATTATTACAGGTCTTCATACAAGGGGCTCCACATGGCTTGTAGTGCCACTCACATTCCCCTTGTGGATTGTAGTAGTCACAGAACACAGCTAGAAGAAGGAGAAATGACAGATAAAGACCTTCTATTTTTACCCTCTACAGTCTTTCAGTTTTGCTGGATAAAAAGCCATGTGATGAGCATAATCACATAGGTGGTGAACAGTATATTGTCTTATTTCTAACTTAATACTATTGTTACACTTTTACAACATTTTGACACCAATAAAGTTATAAAACATAGAACACAGTTAACATATTAAGCATGAAAAATCATTAATTGACTAGCTGACTTTAGCTAGTATGCACGAATATTTATTTACACTAAGCCTGATATAAACAGGTGAGAGTGTAATATGATATTGTAGATCACTTGTCACATATCGTGCTTGACAAGTAAATCAGACACTAATGACACTACTGGTATAGTTGCTATCAATGGTTTCATTTTAAGAGGATAGGTCACCTTTTGATAATTTATGCAACTTTTGGCTTTTTTTAGAATACTGCAGGGCCTCTTACAAATACGATTTTATCCATCTTTCTCTGTTCTCTCTATTTTTCTTTTTTTTTTCCTCTGCTTTCTTTCTGTCTGTAACCCTTCAAAAAGTAGTAGAGACTCACGACAAATGGATGGGGTTCTCCATGAAATGCAGATGTCCAGCTCATTGCATGCTTGAGCATAGGCTGCTACTGCTGTACAGAAACATTCACAGTCTCCTCCAGTGTCACAGGCACAAGCATCATCCACGCATGCTTGGTAATATTCATTTGGTTCAACCTGTTGGAGAAAACATTTGAGTTTTCCTGCATTTGTCCTCTTTAAAAAGGCATTCACTGTCCTAAAAAAAGCGGAATAAAATATCTGAAAATGAAAATTCTGTATACTTGAGAAGGAAGAAACTATGAGAATGCTTTGAAAAATCAAAAGGAAAATGCAGAATAAAGTTATTACTAATAAGTTGTAGAGCCAAAACCGATTTAATGTTCAAGAGACATTTGCAGAAATGTTACTGTTACATTACTACAAGCTGGCACACAATCATATCTATCAGATGTCTGATATTTACAGTAGTAGAAAATAAACGTATCCTGAAATTTGTGATTGTCCCTTCTATTAGAAAAACCCACCCATTTCTTCAGTGTATTGGTTCAAGGCAAAAAAACATGCAAGTGAAAGTATTTTCTATGCAGTCTCCTTGGAACTTAATCTGACCTTAATTTGTCAATCATGATCAAGTGCATTTTATTGTATTTTTCAGCTATCCCACATAAAAATTAGTGTAATCTCTGTCTCAAGAGATTTTAAGACTGAAATTTTTGTCATACCTGAGAGTGACACTTTGCAAACACTTCACTGGTAATGATACTGCATTGCTTCTGGGCCCAGGCTTTCCTATATGGGTTTGCAGTGCATGGATCCTTGGTATGATTGGCATTTGGGCAACTAGAAGACACTTTCCAGCTATTGGCAAACTCCAACACATTTTCTACCACAGATTGACTGCGAGTAGTGAAGTCATTATTTCCATTGCCATCGTAGTTTCCACAAAGTCCACAGACATGTCCCTGCATGAGGATAAACAGAAAGTGACAAAGACCAATAGGGTACAGTTTCTCAGTGTTTGTGGGTAATAGACCCCAGGATAAATCTTATTTAAGGTTATCTGGGCCTTTTCAGTGACAGTCTTGGACATTTTCATAAAATAAGTTTGATAAAGGGATATCTCTAACTTTGCTGGGAAGGATAAAAATATGAAGCAGGGTAGAACCAAGTACTGAGTATTGAGCTAATCAGTTTCATCTAATCCTGAACATCCATGTGCAGTGAGGGCTTTTCATGAAGAAAGCTACTGATGTAGTTGCTATCACGCCATTGTGGAATAATGTAACCTAAGGAAAATGTGTAGTACCCAACCTAACACTACAAGGATAGCAGCCTAGATTTCCATTTTTTTAATTTCAGAGATAATATGAATATGATTCAGAAGTCATTTTATCCAGCTTTTAGATTCTAAAATGTACCTGAAAACTTGGACTAAGTTTGATGAATATGCTGGTTTTCTTGTCCCACATGATTATCAGGCCAACAGCAGTGTCAACTACCAGGTAGATGCCCATGGAATAGATTTGGAATGGCATTTTTCCACCAGGTGTCCTCTGAATGACATCGGAGTGTCCATCACTGAGCACCAGCTCATAGTTCTAGGACATGAGAAGAAGTTGTCAGAGGTCAATTAAAAAGGTTACCTATTGGGCACAGTTTCGTATATCACCAGTAACTATTATTGAAATAAAAATTCTATTATCATAAAAATGGTTCTATTCAACAGGGTCACGTTAAGGAATTTCTCTTTAAAATTCTGTCCTTTGCTTTCTGTAGCAGAGAGCAGAATCATTAGCAGCAAGCAAAGAAATGTAGTAACATTTTCACTCTCTTGGAGGACACTTCTACAACAGCCTGTCCTGGACAGCTTGTTCTGTCTTTCTGGCACATTAAACCCAGTATACAACTCACTAAAGAAAAATACTCACCCCCAGGAAAACCTTAATAGACTTAGAACAGGTGGTTCCTGTAGTGCCACATGGAATGTTCTCAGTGATGACTCTGAATGTTCCCTGATTCATGCCTTGTTGACTACAGTAGTTCTGAAATTGGGAAATTATATCCACTGTTAACTATGCTCATATGTAAAAAGGAAAGTACTTCAATAGTGCAAAAATATAGGAAGGACTCTGTTACCTGGACTAGAACATATTCACAGTCTCCTTCAAAATCAAAGCGCTTGCCATCGAAGGTGGTGTAATGCCCATCTCCATAAACAGAACAGGTTTCCAGGCAAGGTTCCTCAGAGCAGTGCCATTTTCTGTTTCTACATGTGCTATACAAGACAAAAAGCATACCAAATGTAAAAACATGATACAGGTGTATGTAATCAATCTAATTTTAAAACGTGTTAAGTCTATAATGAAGAAATAAGTTTTGTTTGTTCTCAGAAATATCACATAGCTCAAGAGCTTTTGGGATTTACACAAAGACTTTTTTTTATTTCATGATACATGAAATACATTTTTCACATTTCTGAATCTTGTTGCATGTATTGAAATGTAGGAATTGCCTGTAAGGAAAAAGTTTTCTTGGCTGAAAAGAATATGGTTTCATCCAAACCATATTTCTCTTCTGACCACTTGCAATTTCTGCGCTGCATGCCGTTGTAAAAAAGAGACAAAGTTTGCTTTTTAGGTTCTAAGTGGATCATCTTATGTAGGGTTCCTTCCTATAAATCTTGATACTACTAGAGTGAAATGCTGTAATTCACATAGAGTTTTAGCTATTCCCTTTCAGATGCTTGAAAATAATATTTTCCAATATGCTCTTACCAGTTGTTACAGCCAACTCTGACTGATTCTCCTGGACTGTAGGAATTTCCATTGTGAACACATGGACAGTCTTCTGGAGCTACACATCCACCTTTGCCATCTAACACTTGGTTATTAGGACACACACAGCCAGAGACACAGCGGGTTCTGTACTGTAATGACCATATAGAAAACATGACTTAAACATTTCCCTGACGGAAGTTTCTAGAAATTGCAGAAGAGGTAATTGCAGCTGGTAATTGCAAAAGAGTTTTAGTTTAATATGCTTTCAACTGGGTATAAATTGTCTACACTTACACATTCCATATCTAGAGTCTGACAGCTCTTCTGGCATCCCGCTCCTACAACGTTTGCAGTGGCATTGCCACAGTCAATATAGACCATGGGAGGTACGCAGACTGAAAGAGAGAAAAGCCATGAGAAATGTAAGACCAACCATGTATTTAAATCTTTGTGTTTCCTTAATGTAGGCTAAAAAAAATCCCAAACACTCCTTTGTAAGGCATGTGTACTTTAATATAATGTATTTGACCAGAAAGAGAAATTGAATATTGTTTTGTGGTCATACTCATCTGTCTTTCGTGCTAATGCTTGGACTACTCATAGAAATAAATGTTTTGTTAGTGTTGTTAAACAGTTCCTTTCAGAATAAAACCCACAACTAAACCAAACAAAAAAAAAAAAGCAAGAAAACAAAGATCCTCGTTTACTTTGTATTATTTTATGCTTTGAATATTTTTATTTTATTTAAAACAAGGACAGTTTTCTCCTCATATTCAGTGAGGTAGCCTTGTGATCCAGAGGGTTATAACTTTCTTCAGCCATCTGCAAAGTAAGACAATGTTTCTTTATTAAAGAATTAAAAAAAACTTAAGTGATATGTTACCTGGTTCAGGTTTCTCTCCAATGCAGCTCAGCTTTCCATAGGTGCAAGTGCTATACAAAAAAGGAGAATGGATATGTTTTTGCTTTTCCTTGTTAAGTTTTGCTTGTTTCCTAATGCATTTGAAATAATGAAAAATTACGGTATGATAGGAGAGAGAAAACGTGTCCTTTATCAGAATAATTTGACTATTAGAAGAACATTTTATATTTGAGCAGATCAAAATACAAGCATATTCTATATAAAGATAGGTTTGCTCCATCTATGTGCCCAGTTAAAATCTGTTCTTCAGAATAGTTTGGACACCACCCCTATGGGAATAATCTGTAATGGGATTGTTAAGTTTCTTTCACCATGGAACAAGTCTTTTACAATTATGGCTAAGAAAAGTATGTGTGGTGTTAAGTGAGTGGGAGTTTGACTGCTAGCCAACACTGAACCTCCACAGTATGGTTTGTTGAGTCTTCCAAACATGGATAGCCCTAACAATTTTTAAGGATCTGTGATTTTTTTTTGTTGAAATAATTGGTAAATATATACATTTTATTTGAATAGATTGTGTAAGGTATATATAGTTTTATGATTGTCTATATCCAATATAATAAATTTCTTTACAAATTTCTTACCAGACAGCACCATTGTCATGAATAACTTCTCCAGAAGACAGAGGCATTCCTTTGTAGTAACAAGGACAGTTAGAAGTAGGCACGCATTTGCCGCTTTCATCCATGTAGGTTCCGTTTATGCAGGTGCAGCCATCAACTGGGACAAACTTGATGCTGCATGTGACATCAGGCTCAGACAGAGACCGGCAGGTGGGTTGACAGGTATCAACATTGTAAGTGTACTTCAAGGATTTCGGACACAACGTTGTGTATTTTGCTTGAGAGCAAAAAGTTGAGTTACATTTGCAGTTCATTTCAGAATCGATGTAAGTATAAATGTAGTATTTGAGGTAAAGTAAGTACAATAAACATGGCAATGTGTGTACTTATGCCTTATTGATATCCTCAAGACTGTAATTTTTCTTTTGTACTGCTGGAGCAGAATTTTCCCCTATAAATGTGTCATGAATAAGAGTGTTTCATCCAGGTTAAAAACCAAAGAAATTCAATTATATTAATGCATAGCGTGGTTTTCCTCCATTGCAGTTTTTGTAACTTCTGACAAAGTAAATTGCAAAACTGCTACTTATTATATTCCTATTGCAAGAGCATAAAGGCCCATGATACTCCTGCTGGTTCTGAGCAAGCAGTCCAGCAAAGCCTCTGTTTGTATTTCTTCCTGCTTCCTGCTTTTCTTTTTTGGTATTCCCTTCCTCCTCAAATTCTTGAAAGTAAATGTTTTACTTAAAACAGTTTACTGTGGGAATCAATGACAGCTGCTGTGTGGGGCCTACTGGATGATGATTTCCAAGAGGCAAAGTGATGCAGAACTTACTGCAGGCTTTACTCCTCCATCCAGTGAGGAGAACTCCTTTAGCGGCACAAGCTCTGACATAGCTGGAAAGGGCAGCACACATGCAGTCCTCACTCTTCTCACAGTTACACGTGTCAAACATGCAGTTCTAGAGACAGAGGTCAAAATACCATCATCAGATCGTCAAGTCAAAGCCATGTCACTCTATACTTTTTAGAGTGTCATGTTCCTTAGACCCAAAAGTGTGATCCACATGTATAATATATGTCCATTTGTCATTTTAAGATTTCATTGAGCACTTCCAAAAAAGATTCATTGCAAGGAGAGAAAATAATTAGAGGTCTAGAATTTTAAACATTTTTTTTTTCTTGTTCTTTTTTACTTTTTTAGGTGTTGGTGGGTTTTCCAGCTACTTCCAGTTTGTTGCCACTGTGCCATAGAGCAAGTAGGGAATATTTGATCTAGCACTTAGAGCAAGTAGGGAGTATTTGATGTCACCCAACTTTTAGGACTTAGGCTTAAAAACTTAGGTTCTCTGCACCAGGGGAATAAAGTAACATTTGAAGTCACTATAATGTTATCGTTCCAGATGATGTTTGTTGAATGTGTTCTTACAGATTCCCAAATACAGGGAGATTTTTGTAAAGTCCCCAGACAGTTTGTTCCAGAGCTTTATCACCTTGAATTCCTGGAACATTTTGGTTCACATCTTATCTAAATTTCTTTGATGCTCCTTACACACACTTCTTGCCTTGTCCTTGGATACATGCAAAAGCCTTGTGAAAGCAGTTCAGAGCAATTAAACAAAATGCTAATTACAATTCTGACTAAAGCTTTCCTTATATCTTGAGAGGGGTGGCTTTTGTCCTTTGGCCTGATAAGAAGTCCAGAGTACAAACTCCTAGCTTAGGCATTTAGGTTAGTACCTTAAAATACAGGCAGCAGCAATATGCCTGTTACGTTTATCCCCCTGGGAATGGACAGAAAGATACCTTTACAAAGGAGTAATTATTTTGATGTGTAAATGAAAATGAACCCTTGGTTTGATAAAACTGTCACGAATGCATCTCCTCCGAATCGGCAAGTTATGCTCTCAGGTGTTAGTATCAGATATCTGAGTCTTTTTTTTTTTTTTTAAAGTGGGAAAAAGTTAAGAGACACACGTACCTTCTGGTAAACTTCTGGATTCACTGTCGAGTGACATTCAGCAAAAGGTCCAATGGGATCAGAAAGCAGTCCACACCAGTGCTGAGCATACTGATCTGTGAATTGAAAACATGCTAATAATTTCTAATGCACTTCATTGTCTAAACTCTTGTCTCAAAGTAATTATACTTCCTCCAGGGAAATTGCAGAAGCTTGACTCTACAATATAATTCAGTTCTGCATTTGCTCAAAAGAAAACTTCTACTGTAAACTGAGGAAAATTGTGTGTGTACAAACGGTCCACTGTTATTCTGACTAACTGCTTGGTGGCTGATCAGCATATTCCTGCTTTCCATCTTAAAAGAGAATAGAAGAAGGTACTACATACTGAGCTTACCATTTTGTATGCTGACAGTACAGGGGTTCTCAAAAGTATTTTTGGTATCAGGACAATCAGCCTGAGTTTTCCAAGTGTTGCCAAAGGCAGCTGAAGTACCCTCTATTACACCACTTGTGGTTCTGAAATCATCTGTCTGCACGTCATTGAAGTTTCCACAGAGACCTGAAAGGAAGTGGATGGGCTGTTAGAGTGTCCTACAGAACAAAGGGTGCTGTTGAAGGCAGTTGTTTTGATAAGACCACTTACCACAGGTCTGCCCTTTATGTGATGGGTCTAAGTCTATAAAAAGTTGCATGAGAGGCACAAGCTGAACCTGTAGCTGGAGACCAAAAGTCGTTTGCAGAATGATGAAGAAAGATGATGGTCTGAAGATGGTGACATTTGCTAGGGACATAAGAACATAAGAGTTATAATTTTGTATGAGCTGAGCAGTTGAAATAGCTATTCATTATATAGAGGGATTCCACACCTGTTTGATATGATGTTAATTTCTGGAGAACGGGAAGAAATATCATCCATATAGAATTTCAAATCCAGCACCAAAGCAGGCCGACTTTATCATAAACAACATGTTTAAAAAAATCTCCAATTTCTGTGAGATATTTTAAAATAAGTGTAAGAACAGACACTTCTGTTGCTATTTAAAAGATTGCCTTCACTTGATGAAAATTATATAGTGTTATTTAGTGGTAGACTCCAACTTGGACCTACCTTGTCCTTTCATGTTTTGCTTTCTGTTTAGGGGCAGCAGTATTTGAGAACTGGCATGAAAGAAACTCAGCAGTGATGAAAGTGCTCCAAGCAAAGGGAGAGAGAGAACCCTGGGAAACAAACAACTTGAAATGCTGCTGTCTTCTTACACATTAGAATTTTTCTTTCCTATCTTACAGCAATATTTGAATCTGGAAGGGTGCAGCTGTACTATTAGCTTGGAATATTGCTGAATTTACTCCATAATTTTGCTAAAAATTTAAGGGTTTAATAGACAAAACCTATTACTTTAAAAATGAATTGAAGTACTCTATTGGAGTACCTTGGGTTTGCTCCCGTGTAACCAAAGGTAAAGTTCAGCTTTAGGTTAACTGATACAATATTTTAAAGTAAAAAAAATGAGAAACATCACAGAAGTCTTCCAAAATAACTTACCTGCAGAGAATGGCAGCTGTGTGTAGATCATATTCACAAATACACTGCCAGAAGGCTGGATCACAATGTTCTGTCCACAAGAAAAGGCAGCAATTATCAAGCATATTTAGGAAATGCAAAACGCTTTCTAAAGGTTTTTTATCTAGTATTGTTCAAGATAAAGGAAAAAAGGGAGAATGTGATGATATTCTGATTCCTATATTATTCCTTTAATCTTCATAATTGTGGTCCATTAACTGTGAAAACACAGAAGTAAAAGCCCAAAGATAATTAAATGACAGAAAACTTCGAGGACCTTGACTTCCAATCTGCCTAATCTATTCTTAATTTTTCTTTGAATAAAGTTCAAATGAGATAAAACAAAAAAATAATTAGTGCAGATTTCCTATCTGTGCTGTAATATACCATTTGTAAACTCCTTGTCTATTAAGCTTTAAAAACATCCCTGCAGAATGTTAGGTGTCTATATCTGCTACTTACAGTTTGTCCTCCACTTAGGCTGATGGCTATACCCTTGAGGCATGTCTCCGTGTCAGTCAGGCCACATTTGTGGATATCTCCCAGAACAGTGAATCCATTACTGTCACAGAGCTAGAAGAAGAAAATAAAATATGCTGTTAACTGGATTTTTTATATTAAAATATTATTATTTTTAAAAGGTTCACACTCAAATGACATTCTTAGAAAAGTGAACCTTTTAAAATACTGTTTAATACTTTTCTTCTTTTTTTATATGTTCTTAAGTATATGTATACAGTCACCAAGTAAGCTGTCACTCATATGGTCTGCCCAGTGGAAGCTATCCATTACTTCTCACATTCAAGGGCCAGTTAGACATTAAGCTGAGCATTAAAACTCCCTAATGTTTAACTAATACCAGTTCCTGATGTTTAATATTTACACATATTTAATATTTGATATTTAATATTAAAATTTTTCACATTTTGTGTCCAATTTTAGTTTTCTGTACTTCCAGAACCTCTGAGAATCTAATTTTATGTGCTAATGCTAGGGGATTTTAACTTGTAAGTATGACCTGTGGTCCCCTTGTGTATATAATCAAAAAGTTTCATTGATTTAGTCTAATCTATTTTTGAATTACCTAATTCTAGTTGATTTCAAAGTTTTTATGGTTCTCTTTCTTGATAACATTACATTTGATCTTTTTGAGAACAGATTTTATTTATGTGAAGTCCTTCGGAAAATTTTTTACATCGCTCATCCAATGGGGCATGTCCCTTGCCCACAGCAGAAGGATTGGAACTGTATGATCATTAAGGTCCCTTCCAACTCAAATCATTCTATGATTCTATGAATATATACCTAGGGTTCTGAAGTCTGCATATCTGTAGTCGTTGTTTTAGATATATCTACTCAGAATCAGTCCCTACTGATCTGAAAACCCCAGTAAATCTTAAGTATTTTTGTAAGTCATCAAGTTCTAATTGAGTTTATAGAGGGCATGTATGACTTCTTAGCTCCTTGCTTTTAGCTTCTTAGGTTTTTTGCTTTTAAACTCTAGAATCTTCTGTGTTTGCTGAGAAGACTGTTTGGAAGGCTGATCAAGTTAATGAAATTAATCCTCTGCTATGAATTCTGTGTAATAATAATTCCATTACGAATACTGTTAATAAAATAAGCCATAGAGCTATATTAACTGAGACAAAAAAGAACAGTTCTATGGATGTAATGAGCACATTTCTCAGAAAGAAATAGTTATAAAACCCTAGATAGGCAATATTTAATTAAAAATTAATGGAAACGTGGAGATTGTTTCATTGAACCTAAAACCAGCACAGTTCTTAAACATGACTAAAGAACACAAAACTACTACAATATATTTATTTAGTATATCTCTAACAGAAAGCCCCATGAAATCCATTTAAGGCTCCATTTTGACCCTCTAAGATTCAGAAAGTCAATGTGATTGTCAGAAGTATTATTTAAAAAACTTATATGCAATAAGAACATTTTCCTTTAGTATATTTCTTTATCAATGACCGTGACTCATTTTTACCTTGGTTAGGACATAGCTACAGTCTCCGAAGAAGGAGTAATGTTTCTCATCAAATGTTGAAATGTGAGAGCCTCCCTCAATACTGCAAGTCCCGAGGCATGACTGGGTGACACAAGACCATTCACCTCCAACACAGGTACTGAAATGAAGAAGGTATTTGGTAACCTTGTGTAACACAAGTGTAAATTAAATAAGAGACCATGAGAGCAGTGGATACTTTAATTTTCCTTCTGAAGCATTCATCATACTGTCGAAGAAATCAACATTGCTTTGGAATCTGAGAATAAGTGTGGGGCAGACACATTTAGACTAGTAATATTTTCACACATATTGGTGTTCATTTCCAGTCTTTGGGTAGAATTCAGTCCTGGTGAACCTGGCATCCATTCTGGATCTCCCCGTATCTCCATTAAAACGACTCAAGCTTCAAACAAGTTAAGCATTTTTTGGAAAACAACCTGCATGTTTGTGGTTCTTGTATTCACGGGTAAATAGGTGTATTTGCATACACTTGCACAAAGATACTTCAGTAATTACAGTGATATTGAAAAATATATATCATGTCTGTCAAAAATGCCTCTCAAATGTGATCTTCCACTCTGTCTAACGCAATGTGTCTCTAAATGCCACGTTTTCCATGGTATTTACATAAGCATCCCGGTATTATACTGTAGTGCTGCAAAGGACTGCAAAGTTCACGGTTTTAAACAGCTCTGTGTTTGAATTTGAATTTATCCTTTATTTGAAAGGATATTCAAATAGATATATATTGAAATTGGAGTCCCTTTATCTAAACCCAAATTTTTGTTTCCAAGTGTGAGGAGAAAACAGATATAACTGTCTTCTAAAGGGGTGTAATCAAGGAACTCCAGTTGATAAATGGTTCCTAGTTTCTTTTTAAGGGGAAATCGGTAATATTTCCCTGTCTTCAAAATGTTCATATAACAGACCTAAAAAAAGAAGTATGAGAAAGGGAAGATGTTACCATGATCTGCATTTAGATGAGAAGGAGGCACCAGGAGCATAAGTTTCACCTTCATAGGTACAGTGACATTTTTTACGGGGGATGCAGCCAGCACCATTAATGTCATCAAATACCATTCCTAGGGAAAGAAATAGTGTGTTACGCATTCTGTGCACTGCACAACATGCTTTTGTACACATATCTGGCAGATGCCTGAAGGCATGTTCCATTTCTTCTGTATTACACATAAAAATTAATATAAAGTACTTTAATAGAATGCCAGCTGTGTAGGGATTGAAGGGCTATATTCCATTGAAGACTATCTAAAATAGTAAGGTGATCAAAAGAGACTTCTAGAGAAATACCTTTCTGTTATGGACTTTATCAGATTGTAATCAGGGTTAAAATTACCATCTAATGAGGTGGAAAAAAGGAACCAGGGACATATTTGTACAGTAAATATTTTTATACAAAGAGACAGAGGATTATCTAAGGGAAGCCAATGCTACGATACAAAAAAATTGATGGTGAATTTTGTGAGACATGATGAAGACTGGGCAGAAGAGCTGCAAGGAGTGAATATCCTACCACGAAGTTGCTCACACAAGGAACAATTCTCAGCCTCAGAAATAGGTGTACAAAAAAAGAACAGGTTTGCATTGTTTATCTCATACTGCTATTCAGTTTCCCGACTTAATTCTCTGACTGCCAGATTATACATACTGCCTAGTATTCTTTCAGCTCTTTATTGTTTAGACATGCAGCACTGGACAGGAAGGGTTGGTAATATGGGGAACCAGACACAACTTTGTTAACACTAGGAGTTATCATTGTGGGCAAAGTAGGATGAAATATTACGTATCTTCTGTGCACGGAACATGGATATTGAGAATAGAAGAATTCCCCTTATTGTTAAGAGAGAAGTATTTTATTCTCAGTTCAGTCATTATGTAACACATCTCAGGCATATTTGTTGTTTAAAAGTGCTTTTGTAATCAGAATAGAGATGTTTCATGTGTATCAAGAAAGAACTATAGTTATTACTTTGATAATAATAAAAGTGATAATGTGATGAGAATAATACAGAGTAGGTAAGCGGTTACATGTGTACAGGTTCTAGAAATTTTGACTATGAGGAAAGAGCAGGAAACAAGCTTGCCTGGAGGACAGATACAGCCATCTGTACAATGATCTTCACAAAGTGCAGATCGTTCCGGGTTGCTGCATGTGTCAGAGCAGGGGGAGCCACACTCTTGATATTGCATGTTGAAAGGACATGATTTGGCTAAAAGTAGAAAGAGTATTTTAATGCCATTTGAAATGTTGAGAAAACAGTATTTGCAATTTTGCAAATTGCAATATTGCAATTATACCTGTAAAGGTATAATGAGGAATCCTGATAAAAGTGGACACTGCAACATTTTAGACTTACTGATGAATACTGAAAACACTTATTAATGTAAAATCTTCTAGACTTTCATATTTCCAACATCTTGAGTATGCTCGAGTTAAAACTGATCTAATGAAATCTATATGAACATTTAAATGGCTGTTGTCTTTGGGAAAAAATAATCATGTATTAGAACTTTACTAGATATGGGTAGGAAGCACAAGTAAAAGGTCCCTTCCTGAGATACTTACGACACAGTTCTGAGGTTCTCCAGTTCAGAGGCTGTCCACCTGCATGAGCGCACTGCCGGGAGTATTCAGCAAAGGTATTGCACATGCAGAAGTCAGCCATAGAGTTATCACAGTGGCATAGGTCTTGTATGCAAGTTTCAATGTAGTCCTGAACATTCACAAGTGCATTACAAGTTGTAAATGCTTTACTGGTTAATACTGTCTCACAGATAGATGCCTAGGAGGGAAAACAGAGAAAGTAAAACAAGAGTTTAGAAAATATGAAACTAAATATTAAAGGCATGTAGCAGAAAAGATCAAAGTTCTGCCTCGTCCAGAATCCTGTCCAACAGTAGCCATAAGCAGATGTTAAGGGAAAAGTATAGCAACAGGTCAAATGCTATCATATCGTCCGATATCTTGCATTACTTTCAGCTCAGGAGACTTCACAAACATTATACAGTTTCTTTGTTTTAAGTCATCGTCAATGAATTTCTTCTTTCATGAAAATATCCAGTCTTCTCTTGTAAGGGGGGGATGTAACTTTTTAGCAAGGAATAAAATACAAGACTTTCTTACCATTGAGTCATATTTGTGCTGTTTTTTCCAGTTCTAACTAATTTTCTCCAAAGACAAGGACTATGTATTTTACAGTTAGAAGATCAAATTTTGAGAGAGAGGTTCTTACAAATTCAGCTGAGCAGTTCGACAGAACAGCAGGAGGAGCAGGATCACCACATTGCTCTGTGGGTCCATCCATCTTCTGCCTATTTCCAAACTGTATGGGAGTCAGTTTTATGTCTGAAAAAAGCAGTCCAAATATTAGACTAATATTTACTGGTTTAATGGCTTTTGCATGGAGATATTTTCTTCTGTGGCACTACCAACTACGACTTGAACACTGATTAGCAAATAATATCACTAAATATGAGAAGCAGAAGTAGATGAATACTGTATACTAGGAACTTGATCCAAACTAATGGAAACAAGTAGAACATTCCATGTAACAGGTTTTAGAAGATCTAACAGTGATAGAAGCAGCCTGCTACATGTCAAAGCCCCAACTCTATACTTACTTGACATTGTAGAAATAACATGAAGAAGTATCACTAGTTTAGTAGTTAATGCAACCCACAGCCTATGTTACAGTATACTGCTAAAAGAAAGAATAACAAAGCACCAACACTTAATAATGCTTCTTTTTACTTACTCCCTGAAATAAACTCATTGTTAATTGGAATTCCGTTGAAGTCCCCACAAAGTCCGCAAGTTTGATTGGCATATTTCTGATCTAGTTCCACCTAAAAAAAAATGAGGAAAGACAACTTAGGCTCATAAAATGTCGGTCTTGATGGTTAGGAACACAGCCTGCGTCAATATTGGTTACATACTCAAAATTTGACATATATATGCGCTGTGCAGACTGTGTCATGTGGTAAGGTTACCATTGGGAAGGTTATTGACCACTAAGAAAATCTTGGTCTTATTCTAGCCCTGGGGCTGTGAACCTCAATGCATTGCCAGGTCTGGAATCTGAGGAATATTTCACTGTGAGGTGGGAGCAGTGTAATTTGGGGTCTGTTGATCCAGAGCTGGGCTTAGTGGGAAAAAAAAGTGGTGCAAAGACTGGAAGACAGACAGACATTAAGAATAGACACAAATCCAAAAGTAATTAATGCCTGCCTGGTTCATTAAGATTACAAAGATGTAGACAAACTGTTTTCAAAATACTTTATTTCTGCTGTGTTTTGGATGTTTTCTTACCAGGAGGGCATCTTCTTCATTCCAAAGGAAGGTCAATCCTATCTTGGCAGAAACTTTCAAATAGCTATTACTTCTTTCTATAAAGACTCCCATATGGCTGTAGGGCATCTGAACCCTGGGAAAAAAAATCACTGTAATTCAGCAGGGTAGGAACAGAATATCCATTGAACATCCACACTGGTACCCTTTTTCTTTGAGAAGCCTAAACAAGCATAATAGAGGAAATTAGTCAGAGTAGTAACAATATAGACAAGTTTGTAACTTTTGAGATATTCCATATGCAATTGCTTCTTTTTGTGCAATGGATGAGCCTTACTTTCTCTGCTGTTCCTTTTAGTTATCTCTGTTAATGATGTTTCGATAAGTCAAATGTTGGCATGTGTTTTTGGTTGTATTGTTCTGAAAAGTGCTGGGAGGTTATATTTTGTAGGCAGTCTGCTTCAGGTTATTGCGATTATACCTTAAAGCCTTTAATAATAAAGGGATAAACTCGTCAGGCTTTATGTGATGAGTGCCATTCACAAAGGTGTACCCTTAGCCTTTAAACTAGTTCACTGTACGCTAGCTGCTGTAATACACAACTCACTGTGGGATAGCTGCCCAAAAGTTTACTTAGGCTTTTGCACAGGTTTCACACCCCATGCCAAAGTCAATTGTTACATAGATAGCAAGTTTCCAAACTAGCTCATTTTCAATGAGCATGGGTACAAGCTGCAGTAACAGCGTAATGTTCAGTGCAAGTACAAAAGCTGTCAAAAATTCCTCTCAAGGACCCTGTTCTGGTCAAGTTAATGGAAAGTAAGAAACTTAAAAGGTGTAAAAAACTTTAACTAAATCCAGCTTGTAGATTCAATGGTATATATACATATATATATATATATTTACAGGCAATTGTAGCAGTGATGATGCAGGGGTAATCTGCAGTAGTGGAACTTAGCTCACTGACAGGCCCTCTTGTTTTTGTTGGTAATTCAGGAAAGACCTGAGCCCTCCAGCTGCTTGGGAGCAATGTGAAATCAGATGAAAGAAAGGGATGGTCTCTCAAAGAGCCCACTGGGAGCAAAATCAGTGAGGGCAGTTTCAAGTTATAACATACAATTTGCCATCAAGAAGTACAGAGCCACGGCTCAGTTCAATCACTGTTCCTTCCAGCTTCATGATGACATGAGTTATCATGGTAGTGTTTTCCACCATTGCACGTCTAATCTGGATGTTGAAGTCCTCATAAGGAGATTTGCAGTTGGATGTGAAGATGTAATTGCAGACCCCCGGGAAGTAAAAGATATCCCCGTCAAAGGTCTTGAAGTGGAAGTTACCCCATGTGCTGCACACACGGCCATTGTGAGATGGGTTGCCAGCTGTGGATTCAAAATAAATAGTAAGAATTTTCTGTGATTTTTGTAGATACTGTCCCTGTATCTGCTTTTCCCCTTTTATTTCTTTCACTAGCCTCTGTCCAAAGAGCCCATCTTCTGTTTTCCCTCTTGTCAGACTATTTGTATATTGAACTGTTATTTATCTAGTTCAATTATCTTTTGTGTTTAGTCTGTTTTGTGTTTTGCATTGGGATATAGGGTTTAAGATCAGAAGAGACTTCCCAGGTCACTGTATCCAATGGTCTTGTTCTGCTGACAGCTGTGTTCTACAACTCCTTTCCTAAATGTATGAAGTCACAGTATCACAGTATCACAAGGTTGGAAAAGACCTTTCAGATCATCGAGTCCAACTTATGACCCAACTCCTACTCGTTTTTTAACAGCTGCATCATATTAACAAAATACAGGCTGAGTACTGAGTACTTACAGATTTTACTGATCTCATCAGTCAATCCATGCTCTATGTGTGTGAGGAACAAGAGAAAAGATATGAGTCATAACATTTGTTTAACTTACCCTTTACTTTCAGTGTGTTTTGAAAAGGCAGAATCATCGTAACTTCTTGGTATTTTGAAGTTGGTGGAAATTCTAAAGGGAAAAATAGATCAAGTTTAATCTTACTGGAAGTCCTAAAAAAAGGTAGAGATTTCCTAGTCTCTTTAGAGAGTAATATTTCCTACTGCTAGTTACACTCTAGGGGCAAGTTTCCACGAGGTTTTATTGGTGGTTTTTACATAGAGTTTTGTGTTCTGTCTTTCTACATATATCACTAACAGCCAAATCCCAAAGATTGTGACTTTTCGCTGTAGTGCTTTCCTCCATTATTTGTTCAAAACTCACATCTGATGCTGGCCCTGGTTTTCTGAACTCAAATGCATTGGTTTGATCTTTAGAGTACACAATAATGCAGAAAAAAAGCAGTGCTAATGTCCAGATATGAACCTTTACCTCTCAGTACAGTTAGAAGAAATATGTTGCTTAAAAATATTAGAAGCTGAGGATGAGAAATGCAGCTGATTTTTTTTCTGAAGTACCCATCTGTGCTGAGACGTACATGCTTGCACAACAAACTCTGAACAGATTTATTTATTTTTTACAAGCACATTAAATTCTGTGAAACTTTAACTGTGTGCTGTTCATGCAAAGACTTCTATTGGTAGGATCCAGCCCTAAATTTTCTATGTCCAAATCTAATATTTTCTTTTTGGATTCAACAATGAAAAGGCTAGAATACTTAGAGAACCTGCAATGTGATTTTCTTAACATGAGAGTCTGAGGAACAGATGCAGTTTCTCTCTTGAAAGTATCAAAATCATAGAAATTGTAGATTATGCAATATCAGCCACTGATGCATTTAGATACAAAAATATCACTAAGATAAATACATGTTTTAGAAAGACAATTTCATTTAGTTTTGATATAAGGATTTTAAAGGAAAGCACACGTATTACCTTTCTTGAAAATCTGTTTCAATAATTAAATGCAATCACTGTTATTAAATAATAAGTGGTACATTTTCAGTTTGGGATTGTCACTATTTAATTGCTAGGTAGTGACTTTACAAATTGCAGATTGCAGGGCAGATCTAATGATTAATAATTTCAGCCTGTCATCACTAACATACCAGTCAATGTTGTATCTTTCCACCCTTATTTTATTCTGCACAGTTATGGTGCTTGCTTTTTACAGTTATGTGTCATGCATGATTTTGTAATGCTTAATTATTCCAGGTAGTTGCAGTTTTCTTCTTGATGCAGTCATCTTGATACAGCATAAAAAATGTATCTTTTATTACCTACTAGCAAGTACCCTGGTGACACATATGTAAACACACACCTCTTCTGAAAATACACCTTTAGATAGAAAGTATACACCTTTCATGAAGTTAAAGATTAGATAACTGTATCATATCAGTAGACCATTTCCCCTGTGCTAGATCTCAGAGGAAGGTCTCCAGTTTAGAGCAGTCAGAAATTGGCAGTGATCTGGATATGGTGTGCAGAGGAATTCTCTCTCCTTTTTTGTGGGGGATGGAGGAGTGGGGGAGGAAGAGAAAACATGTTCCAGATAGGAATATAAAGATTCTAGTAATCTCATTATTTATGAATTTAATTTGGGGCAAAATCTTAGAAATAGATAAGCATAAAAATACTTACTTTCTTGTCGCTGCAGGATGGGTGGAGAAACATAATTTGATTTTGGTTTTTGTTCATCATCCTGGGCTTGAACTACATCAAGAAGAGTGGAGAGGGAAAATGTTAATGTCTAATTTTCTTGAGTACCCTCATAATTTCTCAATTATATCTGTTTAAACATGCAACAGTTCAGTGAATAAAAAATCAGCAAAGCTGTATTCATGTACAGAAGGTCAGATTTGCATCAGGACCTGTGCTATATTCAGCCATGATGATACCATTCCTTCAGTTTTGGTTTGGGGTTTTTTTCTTAATAAATTACTGCAGGGCAGCCATTAAAAACATGCTTATGACAATTTGAGCAGATCCTTACTGACTGTTACTGTCACAGCACTCCTGGATGCTCTTATAAGCTTTTCAGATAAAGGACTTGATTTTCCTAAAGCACTGTGTACTTTAAGCCAGAGGACTTTTGAAATATGTCCCTTTTGCACAGGATGAATTAATTTTAGAGTTGGAGGACTGATCTCTGTGCTCTCTTACTGAAATCCAAAGTTACTCTTCATTTTAAAGTTTCAAGCACTTTTTGTAATAAGCAACAGAAGGAAAACAAACACACAGAAAGAGGTCTTTCCAATAGATACATTTGTTACTGTTGATTTTGCCCAAAAGCAGAATTTTTTATTCCATCCAAGAAACTGGTTTTCATTCCATTCCTCTGCAGCATCAGAATAGGAATACACACAAAATCTGCAGAGGCCACAGGGACTTTTAATGCACCACTTTGTGATAGTTTATTAGAGGGCAATTTGCAGTGGAGGCCTGAGAAAACTGAATGGGCAGTTGGTGGGTAGCACTGCTAGAGGGGCTGATGCTGAAAGCAGAGCTGCAGGGAGGTCTGCAAGTCCCTTCTTTTTTCCACCAGCTGGTATTGGAAGGACATATTGTGCCTGTTTTCTAGCTATGAACCATTCAGGACGCTGGGCTTCTTTTCTCCACTGCCTAGCCTCACAGAACTTCTGCTTCTCTCTCCATGTACTGCATGGCTCCAACAATTTGCATCATGCCATAGGCAGATTCCCTTTTTCGTTGCATGGTGTCTTTTGATGGACTATTCTTTAACACTACCACTTTTTAACATAAGCTAGTATGGAATTACCTGAAAGCAGGAAAAACTAAAAGAATGCAATAGGATCTGCAACAGAGATCAAAATGTGCTAAAATCGAATATTGTTGTTATCTTAAACTTACTATTTAAAGAAATTAACAGGTAAAATATATGTAAAAAATATTTTCACTCTGTGAGTACTAAGTTTCCTCTTAGAATATTTTAGGCAATTCCATTTGATTTTATCCCATTAAAACACAACCCTGTGCTCTAAGCTCATAGGAAAGAAGAGATGGACTACCAAAATATGTTGTCCAATGTTTTTCAAGCAAAATCCCTTGCTTTTAAAATAGCGTATCATCAGCTGATAAAGAAAAAAAAAATCATTAATAATGCAAGCAGACAGACTCCATTGATTTATTCCTTCGTAAAGCCAATTTTTGCACCTTTTGGTTTGTGCATTTAGGAAATACTGTCCCACCTTGAAGTGAACTTCAAAAGCTAAATGCAAATCTTGAGGCACTTTGATAGAAATGAGTTCAAAGTGAATTCCACTGAATTCAGTGGAGCTATTTCAGATTTTTACTGGAGAAAATAGTATGAGAATATGAACTACAATATAAATTTTCAAAAGAGTTGATTTCTTCTTCTTAGGAGGGAAAGTATTTGTAGTAAATAAAACAGGTTCATTAGCTTCACAAAGCCAAGAAAAAAAAAAGTTTCAAACTCTGAAGCAAGTTATAAATTCTTTAAAGCACTAAAACACCATGCAAGTGAATCTTCCTACCTTTGATGTGTACGAAGGCAAGTGCTAGTATTGATATCCATAGTGATATTCGTGTCCCACCACCTGTGCCCATCTTCTGGAAGTCCTGCAGAAACTACCAAACAACCTGCATCTGAGGAAATACCTGTATGCTCCTGTGTCTTATATAGTGAGAGAGTAGGTTTTGGCTCAGTTCCCAGGTTGTTTCACAAGGTTCTTAAAAGGTGGGGCTTCAGACATTTTAGTTTTCCTTTACAGGTGTATAGGTAAACAGAGGATGCTCTGACTTTCCCTCAGGTATTTGCACTTTAGGAGGAGTCTTCTTTCTGTAGGTCTTCTTGATGAAATGTGAAGAAGTGAGCAGGAAGGATTTTTGTTTAGGCTTTGTCTTTCCAGATTGTTATATATTATGGGACAAGTGCAACTCTGAGTAGTTTTGATCAGGAGATTGGAGTTAATTACTTCACTTTTTAAAAATTTTCATTTTTATGGTAATTGATAGCAACTTAACTTCTCAAAAAACCCAAGGAAGTTCCATCTGAAACAGATTTTTTTTTTTTTAAATGACTTTGCACCTACCTACCTAGCTACTTTGCCTGTGAAAATGGAGAAATCAAAAGCCTTGTAAGGTCAGCATTTTTCCACAGGCCAGACCTGACACAGGACTACACAGTGAAAATGCTTCATGGGTTCACTCAATCAGCATGGACCTTTCCTAGAGGAATTCCTCTTCTCACATAGGCAGTTTTAATGATACTTTAGCTGTTTCCTTTCAGACAAAATACGGTTTCACCATAATGAATTAGATCGTTTCTACCTACAAAAATATAGATTTTCTTGGTGACTGCTGTTCGCAGAGACAAAAAAGAATGATTTGCAAGAATGTCCTTTGGAATGTTCCTCAGGTTAAGAACAATGAGAGAGTGAAAAATGTCTTGTGAATATGTTAATATATTTACTTACATCTGTATTACTTCGGTCAATTAATCTTTTGTTCTGTTTTACCCTGGAGTGTAGAGAAACAGTGTTTCATTTGGAGGACAGACCTCATAATCCCATATGGGATCAAAGATCTCCTGCAAAGAAAAATATACTGGAATAGTCTCCACACTCTCTGGCAAGAGAACAAGATGTAATTAGGTTTAAACTGAGAATAAAGTTTAGGTTAGACATTGTGGAGAAACTTTATTTTTCAAGGATAGGAAAGCACTGCCTGAGAAGACTGTTGAATTTCCACCACTGCTGGGTTTTAAGAACAGTTTAGAAAAGACCTACTTAGGAATGGTGTAAGTGCTGTTGATAGTGCCCCAGGGCACTATTTAGATGAAGTGGCCATTTAAGACTCCTTCAAGCACTACTTTCCTTTTAATTTTTATCTGAAAAGTATGTATTCTTTCTGTTGGAGTAGTTACATTCAAGGAAGGAGGTAACTTCAACATTAAAAGAGAAATAAAAGGGACTTTTTCTCTAAGCAATAAAGAGAAGCAAGCAAAGTTGCTGTCTTTCCTGAATATTTTAAAACTACAGCTGGTTATTAATATTTAAATAAAAATGAAATAATTAAATAAAATTAGAAGTCTTGAGGAAAAGGATTGTCCGATTTCAGTCATGAGTTTTACCTCTGGCAACAGGAAGATGACTCAAAGATACTCATATATCCAGAAACACATGCAATGAGAATTTAATATAACTACTATCACCTCTGACAGTTGCTATCAAAGTTCCAAGATGAAGATCTGGTGTGTAATTAAAGTAATTATAAAATAGTATCATAAACTTAGCTTGGTAACACACATAAACTTACTGAGTGATTATGTTGGTGAGAAAAAAAAATATACTTTATGAATCATTACATTGTTTACAACTGAAAAATGAATTCATATCAGCAGTTGCTATGTTCTGGTTTAATATACAGTGATTAACATTTCCTGCATGTTCAGGGAAGTACTATGACCACTCAGAAATGCCACTTTGGTTACTACTGATGATTCCCTTTGTACAGCCATTACAAACTAGTCTGAAACTGGCTTACAGTTAAATTTAGCTCTTTTGACTGAGCTTTAAGGCATCATCAAAAGTTGTTCCCTATATCTGCATTTTTGACGGAAAGTCTCAAATATCTTACAAGTCATGGATCATATTGTCCTTACACTCCTAAGTGGTTACTTCATTGATTAATACATTTTCCATGTTAACTTTCATTATCCTGGGCCAGTTCTTTCCAGAAATTATTATAAAATGTGACATGTCAAAATATATGAGACTTGCAAAAATAATTTCCAAATATTTATGATAAATTAATTTAGTAGTATTACTAATTATTCAAAGAAATAATTCAAATTGTATTTTGCCTCCATTCACTTAATAGACCTATGAAGGTTACATGGGAGAGTATTTCTTTAAGACTGGTTTGCATTAACTTCTCCAGATTTGTGTAACTGGTTACAATCAAATCAGTGTACAGCTGACTGCATAAGCAGATGTATTAACATATTCGAAAAATATTTTGGTGTACATATTTTAATGTTTTTAGCACAAAAGAGAAAAGATTCTAACATTGCATTTGGTCTGATTGCATTCCTAACCTCTGCATCTGCAATATTAAACTGAATTAATATTTCACCAAAAGAACTGCTAGCTTTTTCAGATCTGCATGATCAAAATACTCCACGGTGATGATGATATTCACACATCTTACTCGTGATTTTTTAATTTGGATCTTCATAACGCAAAATGAGACCATCATATCTTATTTTCATACATCCTTTCTGTAGAATGCAAATAAAACCTCATATGAAATTTGATTAACTTTCGGATGCAGTAATTATTGAAATCAGTGTCTCCATTTATGTTTCTAAAAAATAGAGTGATGGACTCATACGGACCTTCAGAAGATGTCTAGGCCATATAGTGCTATATTGGAGTAGCTTCATTTCAAGGGAAGAGTGAAAACATTTATAAATGATAGAAAATACAGCACTTCCTCTTACCAGCACGTCTGTCTGCTGTGCTTTTCTCTGGCTGGTCATTTGCCCTCTTCTAAGGCTGAGTTTAACTTTAGAACTGGTGCTGGGACATTAGACTTTGCCTTCAGATGAAGTAATGTTCTGATTGTCCTAAATTTTTGATGTGTGCGAAATCAAAACTTCATTATTTATCTGGAAGTTTCAATGGAAAGTGAGGAAGTGATCAGTTTCTACTGAAAATTCATAAACATTATACATGTTCTCTTAATTATGTGAAGGTGAACTACATTTCAAACAGTTGCAGTAGGTATTTTATGGTGTGATATGATACAGTCTACCTAAAGTAAAGCTACACTTAAAGACTAAAACAGAGTTATAACTCCTTTTAAGTCCTTTACTAGACCTCAGTCAAATATGTTGTCATTGATACATTCCTTTACTTCCAAATGCTTAGATAAACTCATTGATTGAAAATCACATCACATTAATACCTGAAATTTGAAACCCTGTTTCATTAACATGATAGTTCTCGTGCTGTCTTTTAGTGTGCACGTTGTAGGTGACCAAGTACATAATGCTTTGTTCTCCATGGTGGCCTCTATGCTTTAATTGTAAAACTGGCAATTTCATACGATTAGAATCTATTTTAGGTTTTCTTTCTGTTCTCTGTTCATTTTAAAGGCTGCAGTGTCATTTAGAACAGCCCAAGCAAAGCACAACAAGTTAAATCAGACTGTTTTAAAGAAGTTGTTTTGCTGCAACATAAGGGGCTAGTTTACACCAATACAACTAGAAAGTAAAATAGATTGAGTATAGGTGTCTCTCATTTTATTTAACAGTTTTCCTTTGGGAAGAATTTCAGTCACAGATCATCTTAGAGTCCTGTATTAAGATATTCCACCTATGCAAAATTAGTAAAGAGACCTCATTTCATAAGCATTGCATGAGAAATACACTCATGCTCTTATATTAACCAAGTTCTTTGTTCTGGGAAAGATCTGAAGTATCCTGACTGGTGTGGACTGGGTCAAATGGGCAATAGTATTAGTATTAGCACAATAATGTGAGGTTACCACAAGTTCTCAGAGTAATCCTGCACTGGTATGAGGTGTTTTCCCTGTAATAAAACATTCCGAGGTTGAATAGCATTGTTTTAGCTCATTCACACCTTTCTTCAACTGGTGCCAAATTTCAGGTTGTCATTCCCAGGAGATTTGCATATAGAACAACCTCTCCCTGCATCAGTCTACCTGCAATCAATGTTGCTATGTATTCTTCTCTTTCTCTTCTTCCTCCAGTGTCCTCTTCTTGACATACCCAGTTGAAGACAACTTGGGCTCTGTTTTGGGTGTTCTTTCCAGAGCATTTGGCATTACATAAAATGCTGTATGTTCAGAGTATGGCTCTGCTCGTTCTGTCTCAATGTTTCAAGCTGAGAAAGTGAATAATGCACAGTTGAAAACCACAATTATAATTCAATATAAATCTTTTAACTGGCATCACAAAGGGACTTTGTGGTACTGAAGCAGCTTGATGATATGTCCTTGCTCTTTGCAGTGTCTTCTTCATTCAGTCACTTTGAATTTAAGTTCTGCAACAAACCTATAAATAAACAAAGCAGGAAATCTCAAAGAAAGATCTCTGCAAAGCTCTGACTAAGAGAAAGTTCTGCAGAAAAAATAAGGCACATCCTATGCTTTGAGGAGTATGAACATAGGGGCCAAAGTAAGGTTTCCATGTTGTCTCAACTCCTCCAGGATATCTCTGTGTATAAAGGGGATAAATACGTAAGCCTCTTCGTAGCTTGTAAACACAGACACCACAGCTCTGTATACTAATATTTGCAATTGGTATTATAGACTAAAAAACTGATGTACACACACGTACTTGAGAATATATTTACATTGTGCAGTGGTGCATGTTGCAGAGATCCCTCCTCTAGCAACAGCCAAAGTAAATTTATAATAGGAAGTAGTGTGACTACTTTAATGTGAAGTTGCAGCTAAGAGAAATCGCCCTTCCCTGAGGCACTGAGACTTCAACACTGTCTTTGGGATCTGAGCTGATCTCACTTCCCAGGTATATACTGTGCCATATGGACATTGCAGTAGTGCCTAAAGCCAGCTGAAAGTTGAACTCTCTTATGGAGTGTCATTGTGCCCCACAATAAAAAATCAGTCTTTTGAAGAAATTGTTAAGCATTTGCAGATTCAGATGAATAGATGGTACAACTAGTAAAAAAGGGGATGAAACAGAGTGCTAAACTGAGCAGTATATCTAATCCCTCAAAGGGATCCATTAGTGATCTCAAAAATTCTACATGTTAGAATACTCTGGTGGACATAATTCTGCTGAATTATACTCATATACATTTGTAATAATATAAACAACAGACTTTGTAAGAATTACATATAAACATACGTACATATATGTATATATATAGTATTACCACTGGCGAGTTTTGTCAGAAGTCCTATTAGTAGTGGAAGTTGTAGAGTTCTTCCTCCACTGGACCCTTGCAAATGTACCCTTAGTTTAAATCTACAGAAGTTTTCATTTACCCAAAAAGTGCATGGAAGATATAAACAAATGCATGTAAATAAAGACAAATATGGAGAAAGAAAGAAAATATTTTAGTCCATGTATGATTCAAGATTCTGATAAATTAAATAAATAATAATTTAATATAAATAAATAATGTGTTAATAATAGTGTTAAGACCACCAGTGCAGTTTCATGAGATAGTTTTTAATGGTATGAATGAAATACGTTTTTGAGGGTTTCTTGATTTTTTACAACAAGTTTTAGATAATGAGTATCTCTTCAGTCATTCGTTGAATTATTTTTAACACTTTGTTACTGTGTGTTATTCGGACCTTACTCTTAATATGAAGTCATTAATATCCTCAGTTACTTTTCTGTGGTGCCGATCGCTGGAAAATATTTTTGAAAATACTTGGGGTTTATTATCTTTAATTTAGGAATGGCCAGATGAGACATGGAAAAGTTATGGATATCCAGTAATTTTAGGTGAACAGTCTAATACTCTTGAGATGGATTTTTCAAAGTACTGAGCTTTATTTTGGTACTGTTCATGTGGAGACTTCAGGTAGAACTGTGAAGTGTCCAGCACAGTATTTAGAAAAAAACAAATCACTGATGATGAAAGCTGCAGTTTAAACAGATAGGCACAACATCAAAAAAGGACTATTCAAAGTGAGGGAGCAATTGAATCCATTTCAGCATCGTGACATCTGTGTGCCACATTCACTCTGCAAATTCACAGCAAAATTCTCCAGGCAATGAGAGAGAGGACTATGGACAATTATCATGTTCACAACATGCTGTCATTCAACCTTGAATCCGGGTTCACTCTCCCTACAGCAGCTGCTTGATGTGCACCCAGTGAAACAGAAACACAGAGGAGAGCAGCAGGATCCAGTCATGTACTTAGGGATTGTATAATACTGCATACGTGCAAAGATGGCACATTATGGCTTCAAATAACCTGCACTCATTATTCACGTAAGTGATCCTTCCTCATTGAGTCTGAGGGGCTAGAGGCGATATTCTTATGAGGGATTCTTATTAATCTGTAAGTTATCACAAACTGTGCGTATTAGATATTTACTTTAAATACGTCTCATGGAGGTGACTAATTGATCTGCATGGTTTGCTAAGCTGAGCTGTCAACCTCCTTATCATTTTGGAATGTCGAAGTATGATATAAACCAAGAATGCTGTCAAACTTGAGCAGCTAGACACGTAGTGTGTTGAACATTCAATACATCAGTGGATGAATTGTGTGTTGACATCTTTATAGTTGATTTTTGGCTTTATGGATCTGAAAACTATGAAAATCCTTATCTGCTTTGATCCGTTGCTGCAAGTGGCTGAAAGCTGGTGTTGCATGTTCATGTTTTGTACATAAGAAATACATTAACTGAAATTTCTTCCCTTGACTTGAAATAGTTGAAGAATTATGGGTGCCCAGAGTATGATTCTACTCCTTTCTATTGTCATAAGCAGGCAAACTTTATCAATGACAGTTTGTCATATAGTCTTCAGTAGGAGCACAAGTATGATGTTGTAAGCTGGTAGTGATTGCTGTAGCTATTGTCTAATTTTGACAGAGTACATTTTCTAACTCTACAGCTCCTTCAAGCGCTAACAATATTTCTGAATGAATGAAGGCAGAGTCTGCATTACTAGTAATAAAGTGAGCAGAAAGAATCCCATGAACCTCAAATCTGAAGCAGATTTTTGTAAACTGCTGATTAGGAAAGTAAGTCTAATTAAAAACTCTTTATGATCACCCTAGAAATGAAAATAACTATATTTCTGGATTCCCTGGACACTGTCAAATTCACCTGTTTTTCACAATGTATTCAAATACTTGATTTCTAGAGCATAGATTTGCCTTTTCATTTGCTTCTCTTGGTTTTTAAACACTTGATCTTCTGCATCTCATCCATTTCTTGATACACTGACCATGGTGATATTTTCCTGATGCTTTAGTCCTGCATTATCTTATCTTAAAATATTCTGAGCGTGGTTAGTTGTGATACATACTTGTGGGCTGAAGCCATTATGCAAGTACAGAAGGGCTATGATTCTTTTTGCATGACTCAAATGTGGCACATTCATCTCTTGTTCATGTTGCCTCACAACTAGCATTAGGGAAACAACTCTCTGTCAGTTCTTCATGCATCTACACTAGTTTTTTCCTTCTCTTGAGACTATGGTATATGACAGAACAACAGTATTCTGTGCTAGAAGGTATTTAAGTTATTGGCTGCAATATGTTTTGTATGTTTCAATTTTGTGACGGGAATAATAGCAGATCCTGCTTATTGGTGCAAACACTAAGACTTGTTGAATAAGTTCAAGTAATTTTGTGGAGAGCAAACTTTTGAAGGTAACTCAAATTAAGCTCAACACATTCTATTCCTCTCTTAATAAAGTAGTAATTTTGATACTTTGGGAAAGTGTTTTGGACACTACAGATAGAAAACACTGCGTTGGAGCAAATAAGTTTTACAATGATGCATGCATCAACCACAGATCTGAACATATTAAAGTCTCCATTCAGTGGATGCTGAAGGGATCTGAAGAAAGTTTGTACATTGTAGAAATAATTATATGATCATGGAAATGGCTGAAAAATGTATATCTATAAAAGGCTGACTTTTTTGGAAATTGAAAGTGAATTAGGGTTTCTTATTGAAGTTTATCTTAGATTAATATTGACACAAAGTGTTGTCTTCCATTATGAGTCTTATCAATGCAATAATGTTTTTGATAAAGAAAATGGTTTCATGAAATGAGACTTTTTTCTGTTTCTTTCAAGAAGTAATAAATTAGTACAATTCTTAGAAAGAAATAGAAATATTTGACATATGTTTCATAATAGATAGTGAGTTCTTAAGCTTTCTGAAATGAGCACAATCCAGAAAGCTGTCCATCACCATTTTCTGTTTCTGTCCAACAAGAAGAAACAGGAGAAGTAAGTTTACTTTTATGGTGTGGATCCTGCAGTTTTGAAACTCCTTTGTATGCTCATTTGTTCTCTCTGAATCATTCTTGCAAACAGGTGGGAAGCGCTTTCTTTTCTTACTGGATTTGGATTGAATTCAAGACTCCAGGAAACTCAAGTGTCTTATGCTGGTGTACTTCCAAAGTACAACTCAGTTGGGCTGCGCAGAGGTAAATCTACATCTGAGTTCCATGCTCTTTCAATTATATTCCAAACAACTTTTAGTACATTTAAAACCTCAATGATTTAAAGCCATCAGAGATCACTGAGATAATTTTTGTTGATCTGGACCTCCTCTATTACCCAGACTACATTTTCATACACTTTTTGGCCTATACTTCTTTCAACTTTTTTAACTTACCAATTTGGTTTTGATTTAGGGCAAATCATTCAGACACTCATTCCCTCTTGGCTCAGAGATTGCCAATGATGCCGAATTGTTTCCGTTTCTTGAATAGACTGTTCTACTTGTTATATACTCAACATTGCTGAAAGGCATTCTTATTCCTCTAAGGTAAGAGGGGAGGAAGCATACATACATCAGCAGTTGAATCATTGCCCAGCTGAGCAATAAGTCAATTTGCTGAAAGAGTTATTTTAAAATTTGACTAAAACAAGTTTGACTGCCTTGTTTTTCGTGGAGAGTTTCAGCTCCCAGGAACTTAGTCCAGTTTTATCCCACACCAAGTGAAGGTGGATCAGATCTAGACAAAATACTGCCTGTAGGTGAAAAAAGTGAGAGAAGTCATTGTGTTGGAGTTTGCATGTTTGGATTGCATGTGACCAGAGGTGTTTTGACCGCATTGGAGCTGTACAATGGTCACTTCAGCACAGTCTTATAGGCTTTATGGAGTATTTCAACTTTGCTGTAACTGCTGGTATCAAAAGGCATAAATGATTTTGTATAATACTTAGTAATTACTGAGCTATTTCTGTACATTATGGCTTCAGGCTCCATCAATTTAGACTCCCCATTTGAAACAGCTTGTCGTGGCTCATACAAATTCTTTATATTCACACTGATCAAGCTGGCTGAAAAATATAAGGTGCTTACTTGCTGTAATCACTTTCTCCACTAGTGATTTTGAACTGAACTTATAAGTATTACCAAGAGTTCATAATGTAATTTTTATACGTTTTCTCTCATGCAATAGCAGACTAGATTCTTAGGGCAGTAGAAACAGGTTTCCGTGTATCTGACTTATAAATCTTGTGAAGGGCTCCTTTGCAGATATTTACAAAACTCACTATGTTGTTCTCAAAGCCAAAAGCAAAACCTTTACTCAGTTTTCTCTCCGGTCTACAGGAACTAATGATTATGTCTTGTTCAATCTATTAAATTCAGTGGTCCTGGGAGATGATCCATCTTGATAAGCAATCTACTTTGACAATCTACTTTTCCACTAGAGAAGCTAGGGGAAAATTCCATGGGCTTGGACTATGAGTCTTTTTAATTTCTAAACTGCAAAAGGTGGGATTTCTTGTGTGGTATGTAAAAATAGATATGCATAGTTGCCTTCTAACTTAGAAGCTTAAAAGTCAGAAGCATTGAAAGGGTAATTATTTATGCTGATTCCTACCTTGTTAAATAAAGGGATAGGTTAGAAACACCTGAGAAACCTAGGCAGAGCCAGAATTGTACATAGACAGGTAAATAAATGTGTCTAAGGACACTTTCTCAGTGTGAAGAGCAATGACTGTTTTACACCATATAGTTCCGACATATAAGACTAGCCAGGACAAATCCCATTGAAATCTTAAATACACAACAAGCCTAGCCACTGTCTAGGGCAGTGTATAACAAAGTCCAGTATTTAATAACACAGGATAGCAAGTTAAGTGTATGGACACCAGAGCTATGACATTGATGATTTTACGTGTCCACACTCTGGGTGCATGAGTTCAATCACTCTTCCCTTTGCCATTCCTTGAAAACAGAGCCATATTTCATAGTGTCAAACCAGTATTTGTTGAAATACCTAAAGTCTGAAACAATGCTTTTGTTTGTAGACTTCTTGAGGTGCACCTATTCAAACAGCGAAGGAACGGTGTGATGCACAGTACTGGATAAAAAGCTCCAGATAAAGATCTCCTCTCCATTGCTTTTTCTCTTCATGCCAATAACCACAAAGAATAAAACTATTCTTGAGGGAAAGGCTTCCACAGAATGTGCCCCAGTAAACATGTAGAAAATTTTATTGTGTCCCCCTCATGGGAATTGTGGGAGATAAAGAGGAAAAGTAGAAGGAATTCTAATTGTTAGTAGTATCTATTATAATGATAATAATGCATCTTAAGCTCTGGCCACAAACCATTTGCAGACAGGCTATCTACCTCCCTGTAGCACTGCTAGGAGAAATAGTCAGGACTCATCAAACAAATCTCTGTAAAAGAAGTTGGAAATGGGACTTGCAATAAGACTTGATTTGGACTGAATTTCACTAGGATAGCACCAGAATATTTTCCAAATTTAAAGTGCTGCTTCTTCGAGCCATGAAATTGCACCATCTTGTCAATAGCAACTTGCACACTGCAGGTAGTCATGTTCTTAAACAGTCAAGGAAGTGATGGGATAATTACACAGACATTTGATGTAATTAATTACAATAATAGAGTCAACATATTTTATTACTTCAGCCATAGATTTTACTGCACATTAGGACAGAATACACTTCACAGTCAGAGGTTTAACTTAACCGCAGTGTTTTGGTTCAGAGTCAAATTTCCTGACTGAAACGTGTTGATCTGCAAGTGGATGTAATTATGGAAAGAAGCTGGGGCATACGTAGTGGGAAGACAGCTTTTGAAGGGCTTTATTTCCTGCTGTTGATGCACCATTGCTATCAACCAGAACATACCTTTTCAGATGTGTTATTCCCTGTTTAGTCAATCAAGAACTAAGCTCTTGCTGACTTCCAAGGGCCTGCAATGAATATAGCAAAATTTGTCTCTTCTGTTGTGTAAAAGACGTTGTCTAACATCCCTAGAAACCATATGTAAACAAGCATGCTGACTGAGTGGGTTTTTCAGCTCAGTATATTTCAACTCTATTGCTCCACAACGCTCACTGGGAATAAATGATTCTTCTGTTTGCATTGGATTGACACAGAGACACTTTCAGATAAGTCTGCAATTTTGTTTTTTGCTGTCATTGCAGAAACAAACAGACTTAACCTTTTAGTGCTCAACATAGTAAGGATTCCAGATTTGGGACTTCTGTGGTTATGGGCTGCATGATTACTAACAAGAGAAAGACTGTTATTGGTCTGGGATAAAATAAAGTGGGAGTTCTGTACTTTGTTCTTATTAAACATTAGAATTTTCTTTCAGATATCTGTTTGCACAGCATAGCTTAGTATTAAACATACATTTCTGAGTGGAAATCAACCAGCAACTGGTTTTCTTCTTGTTCTTTTTCTCCTAGATACTGGTTTGAACAGGCTAGCTATTTTCACAGATGCTTGGCTTGAAGTTGTTAACTTAGTGTTTTGCTACTTGAGATAACTTTTTGACCCTGCTGCGTATTCTCTATGGCAAGGCACCTTGATCTCTTGCTGCATGTAGCAACGAATAGTGAAAAAGATTGGAAGGAGAGCTCTCATCTCCCAGGTCATAAGGTAAGGAGCAAGGCTGTCTGAAGGCACATGAGTCGTGGCCATTTCTTGCTGGAGGAGAAGAAAACTATCTTGGTCTTAAATAAGATGAAGGGAATATGCAAACTTTAGAGAAATACTGTTTTCATATGGAAGAATAGAAATCTATTGCAAACCTTAGAGAAATGCTGTTCTCATATGGAAGAATAGAAATCTATTGCATAGAAATATTATTTTTCATACGAATGGTGAGATTGAAGTAGGGATTCTTTGCAGAACTCTTAAGGTTTCTGTTTTCATCTGCTGTTTGATTATTGACCCTCATCTAGATGAAGCAAGGAAGGCAGTGTCCTGCACCAGCTAACACTGACTCTTTCTGCCAGCTCAAACCTTCTGACTCATTTGTGAAACTGTTTCTTGTGATGTTTATTGACCTCATTTGAAATTCTCTTTGATAACCAGCCTTTCAGAGGTATCTGACAACTATGCTAGCTCTGCAGCCAGCCAGACAAGAGACAGTAACCCTTGAAAGGCTGCCATCTCTGAAACCATCGCTAAATTTTTACAGAGTGACTTAGAGGAAATTCTGCTGACAATAAATGTGTAATAATAAAATACTTAAAAATAAGATAAATGTAGATAAGTAATAAGATAAACTTATATGAATTCTTTGGAAAAATTGAAAAAGTCTGTTTTAAAAGAAAAGAATTTTAAAGTAAGTCAAACTAGGCCTTGAGGTAAAGTTCAGTTAAACTTGCAAGGTAGACCTGGTGAAGTAATTATTGGCCAGCTCACATTTTTAAGAAATAGGCATAAATCCACTGACCTTGATTTCAGAGCACATAGGACTACCTTTGCGGTTATCCTGTTTATAGAAGGGAGTGATTATTATATCAGTGTATAAACAATTTTTAAACCATTTGAAGAAGATGTAGTATTTTAGGATAGATAAGAATTCTTTCCTTTATCCCAGATTCAGTGGATATGAACACCTTGCTGTAAAAGATATGTATTTCTAGGAAATTATAGTGGTCCTTTAAAAGAAATTCCAGAACAAATCATAGAATCATAGAATCATAGAATCATAAGGTTGGAAAAGATCTCTGAGATCACAGAGTCCAACCATGCCTAAGTCCAACCATATCCCTAAGAAACTCATCTATCCATCTTTTAAACACCTCCAGGGATGGAGACTTCACCGCCTCCCTGGATAATCTGTTCCAGTCCCTGACCACTGTCTCAGTGAATAAATTCTTCCTAATGTCCAGTGTAAACCTGCCCTGGCGCAACTTGCAACCGTTTCCTCTCGTCCTGTCACTCATCACTTATGAGAAGAGAGCAGCACCCACCCCAAAATGGTTTTCTACACTTCAGTCACACACTTAAAATCCCTAAATACTTAAGTCAAAGCAGGATTCTAGCTGGATATATATTCCTTGTTGTCTGTTCATGAAAATTAAATTTAATCCAATGAGAACAGCATGCGTTATTGCTACATCTGTGTCAGTCCTGCACTCTTGCAATACTCTTCTGGTAAAAAAAAAGTCTCAAAAACCCTGAAAAATAGACATTAATTAACATTTACATCAAATGTCATAGGAAGCTGTTAGGAAGCACATGGCTGGAAAATTTCTGTTCCGTTATCAAAAGTTAATGGAGGTAAACTCTTAGGTACATAAACCAACCCTCTTCTAGTTACTTAAATCTAGTTTTGTTGATTTAATTCTGAGTCTCATCCATGATGTACTGTAAGAGCAGAGCACATAGCTACTGGAGCTAACCGTTAAAAGAGATTCTAAACTAGGATCCTCTGCTCTTCACTGTGACAATTCAGATGCACACTTGGACATTAACACTGAAACCATAATTTCCATCTTCTAAAACCCAGAGAAAGTTCGAATCTGAACCACAGTCTTTTCTATTACCTCTTGTTACAGATTGGACTTTGCATATTCCAAATTTGCATCAGGGTAAGATCTGTTATTTTATAATGCATGGCTCAGACCATGTGTCTAGCAATAACTAAGTGTTGAGAACTGAGGGAAGATGGTCTAGCACAGGATAAATGAACTGAAAAAAAAGGAGAGAGAATTAGGTGACCTAGACCCAGTCTTGAGTAAGTTCCTGTGGAAGGTGGTATGAAGTCATGAAAATAAAAGAGGAAGTGAACTGCTGTCCTTTTTTTTTTGTTGATTTTTTTTTTATATACATATGTATATACGTATATCTTAGTCTCAGGCGAAACTTCTGCTCTACTAAATGTGTAATGACAGGGCAAAATATTTCTCTCAGCCACAACGGACTTGCAATCAAAGAACAAAACAACCGACAGTAAATAATAGTATATGGAAAAATGGTCTTAGTTAAAAATAAGTGCAAATGCTAGAAAGTGTGAAGCAAGATATAATACAACAACTCCATGGAACATATACAGAGGACAACCCTTTGGGTAAATATTAGCAAAGAACTACCACAGATATTTATCCAGGTCCAATCAAAGTGAATGTGTGTGTGAAATTGGCTGATCTGTTTAGCCACTACACACCTGTTCTCTTTGAGGCATTAGTTCAATTGGAAGGAGCCAGTGTGAGACTAAAATGCCAAAACACCCTGCCACATCTTGTTCTGTCTGGCTCACGGCGTTGCATAAGATGCTTATAAAAGGAGAACCTGCATGCAAACTCAGAACACCATGCAGGAAAAACCTCTGCCCCCTCTGAACATTTACCTCCAAGATTAAGGCTGAGACTAGGTCAAGAAAGGAAATGATCTGCATTTTAAACCTCTTTACCCTCCAGTTATTTGTGTTCAGTCAGTCACCTACAACTAATGTTTCTCATTTTTTTTCTCTCTGTTATAAGAGACATGAGCTAGACAAAGAAATACTATTTGTCCATGAGGACCTCTTTCAAGACATAGTCACTGTATCATGGTGCTGATGCAAGAGGCTTTCCATGATAACCACTGTTTATTGCTACTTCAAAAGCCATGTCAACAGAGAGAAAAGTTCAAAATTAAGATAATAACCCACTTTATTTTTTATGGCAATAATGCTCTTAAAAGTATATTTGATAGTTTCACAGAAGTCATCGCTACCCAATAAGTCTTCTGTGCCAACAGGAAAGATGAGATTTGGAGCAGAGAACAATTTCGTCATAAACACTTTTGGTTTTCTCAGTGCAGGCTAGGAGGTTGACTTCAGGCTTCCAGGCGCTTCCACTGTAGTGAGTTTGTGAAGTTTAGAGGAGCAGGGAGCGCGTTGGGCTGAGGGAAATACATCCAGGAGGTCAGAGGAAGGAAAGAAGTGGTGACCAGCTTGGAAGGAGTAAGAACAAAGAGAAGAATGTATCAGTAATGAAAAGGGCTGGAAACTAGCTATTTTTATACTGGGGTGGGAAAGGTGATGTGATTTAAGCAAGATAACGGAAAAGATCCTATGTTTTTTTCCAAGTATAGTGGATATAGCTTAGGATGTCTAATAAAAAAAAAAGGATTCCAATGCTACAATGAAGAAGAAATTCCTGGCTTTACATGTAAGGTTGTTTGAAGAGTTGTGTTATTGACATGTGTTTTACTAGTGTGATGCTTCTGATTTATAGCAAACAGGTGAAAATCTTTTGGAGAATCTCTGAATAAATTGCTTAAAAGCTTTTGGAACTTGCCAGGTGGCAATCTGAAGCAGCAACTGGAACAGAACAAAGTTCAGTTCAGGCAAAAAAGGGATAACAGTGTGTGAATTTTTTGTTTTGATATCATAATTTTAAATATCTTCAGGTTAGAACCCCATAATGCTGAGCACCACACTTGTGTAGTGTAGTCCCTCCCTAGTCCAATTTCCGCTCTGAATAGGCACAAATACTGAGAAAAAGCAGTCCAATGGCTGATTGATTGCCCTCACATAGTCTGTGGTGGAATTCAGAAGGAACTGTAGATCTCCTAATGTGATTACAGGCAGTAGTTTGTATAATTTTTCAAATTTCCTCTCCTTGTTACCTACTCTGTCATTTCCACACTTCAAAGGAGGAAAATTTCTAGTGTTAGGGAGGATTTATGATTACTTTCTAAAGTCCAGTGAATTACTAATATTTAAGCAGGTCTCATTCCGAATTATTCTTACCCTGCACAATTACATGTCTTTAACTACGTTTCTAACTGGCTTGAGATTAGTGTTCAGCTAGTTGTTCCTTGGCATAAGCCTTGCATATTAAATTTATGAGTTCTTTTCTGGAGTCCAGTCGAACATCATCTTTCTCTGTGCAGAACAGCAGAAGCAACACTTTGACCTGCTACCTAGCACAGCACATAGGTTGTGCAGGTCACCCATAACTGGTCCCCATCTGAACCTATTGTTTGGCTTTTGTGCATGCGTCCAAGGAGAAGAGATAGCTGCAATGCCAGTAGAAGGAAAGGAGAAAGCATAAAAATCTTGACTACGTGGACCCTCCAGTGAGCTGATGTGTTAAACTATCTCTAAAAAGACAGAAGTTATGCTGTCTGCCAGCTATGGTTGTTTCACCTGATTATCAGGAATAAGCTGACTGTTCGGCAGATAGAATTGCAGCCAAAACCTGAAGACATATGAAGACATAGCAACATGGACAGTTCATAGTTAGTTGTAATGGCATATAGTATAGAGAAAAAAAGTGTTAATTTTTATTAAGAAACAGATAAACCATTTTTAGTATCCAATAAAACAAAAGCAAACTCATTTAGTCTTCTCTTTAAAAAATAATATGTTAAAGTAGAGCTAATATTCTATATAAGACCAATAAAAATTGTAGTGGTGTGTCAAAAAGTAGAGAAGTACTTTCCTTTAAAGAAAACACAAAAAAGATACAAAGAAAGAGGAGTGCACATACGTGATATCCATTAGGTGTTACAACATAGGGCTTGAGATAGGTGTATGTATATTAGAAGAAAACAAGACAGAAGCTCATAAAAAGAAAATGGGACTTATAAGGAAGATGGAAAAAAAAATCAGTTGGCATTAGCCAAGAAACTATCAAGCAGAAAGTTGCCTAATTTAAAATAAATGAAAAAAAACCAAAACATCATTTTTAAAGAAAAGATATGGACAGAGGAAAGAAAAAGAGTAAAATAAGCAAAATAAAGTTTAATTTGAAATTAATTGCTTTGGAAACAAAATAGTAGGCCTGCAGAGAAGGACTTGGGGGTGCTGGTTGGTAAGAAGAGCAACAGGAACTGGCAATGTGCACTTGCAGCTCAGAAAGCCAACTGCATCCTGAGCTGTATCAAAAGAACTGTGACGAGCAGGTATCAAGGGAGACAATTCTCCCCCCTCTACTCTGCTCTAGTGAGAACTCCTCTGGAGTACTGCTTTCAGTTCTGGAGCTCTCAGCAAAGGAAGGACATGGATTGGTTAGAGCAAGTCCAGAGGAGGGCCATGAAGATGATCAGAGGGCTGGAGCACCTCCCATACGAGGACAGGCTGAGAGAACTGGGCTTGTTCAGCCTAGAGAGGAAAAGTCTCAAGGCAGATTTTATAGCATCCTTCAGGTACTTAAAGGGGGCCTACAGGAAAGCTAGGGAGGAACTCTTTATTATTCAGTGCAGTGATACAGCAAGGGGTGATAGTTTTAAGTTGAAAGAGGGTAGATTTAGATTAGATATTGGGAAGAATTTGTTTACTGTGGAAGATGGTGAGGCACTGAAATAGGTTGTCCAGAGAAGTTCTGGATGGCCCATCCCTAGAGTTGTGCAAGGCCAGGTTGGATGGGGCTTTGAGCAACCTGATCTAGTGGAAGGTGTCCGTGTCCGTGGCAGGGGGGCTTGAAACTAGCTGATCTTTAAGGTCCCTTCCAACTCAAACCATTCTATGATTCTATGACATGGCTTGTGAAAGACATTATTTTAATATTAACAGGAAACAGAGAAAAACTAAAAGCAAGTGTATAAAAGTAATGTACAGGAGTAAAGACGATAGTTATAATTATGGTTATATTTGTTTTATAGTCTTGCAAAATCCCTCATTCTTCCAACACTTTCACCTGATTATTTTTGTAGTACATCTTTTTTCTTTTTTTTTTTTGTTTTTATATTCAATGCTATCATGAAGTAATGCAAGCACATGAAAGTGCTCCTCCAAATTCCTGCTACTGGTGGTTCCAATTGTAGCACTGTGTAGCATTAAAAAATGGACTTCATCACCCACTTGGAACTTACATGTCTCAACCTGCTTCTCATTACATTACAGCAGGTGTTGCTCAAGGAAGCTTTTAGACTGTGAGCATCTCAGAAAGCCCCCTTTATATGTTTCAAAGAATGAATATCCATAGCCAAGACCAAATAGAGTTCCATCTCCATCAGTGGAATATACCATTCTTATACTAAGATATGAATGCAAATACTTATTTTCTTTGAAGTCGGGAAACCATACAATATGCCATTTGAAAGTGGATATGAATGCTGAACCAGGTACCTCAAAGGAATCTAAGCTCTCCCATTGACTGGAAGATTTTCTTTTAATGACTCAACACAATCTTGGCTTCCATGAGAGCTTGGTGAGGTAGGTGCTATAAGTTGTTTTCCAAGCATAATAAGAAACTCTGTAATCCTTTGTTCGTCTCTGTGGCACTGTCTTCTTAAAGCTATGCTTGCTTTACAGTAGGAACCACTGCTGTAAGAAAATTCGTAAACTGGGTAGAAAGCATGGTGCAAACCCACTTTTCCATCAGATATGTAACAAAGATATGTATCGGATGTCAAATTAACACCTTTAGTACATTCTTCTCCCTGACATTTCAGATATTTATGAAAATGAGAATAGAAATAAAGTAATTTCTCTCGAGTTTTTTATTTTTATTTCTTTTGGAGTTGTTTTTTGGTTTTTTTTAATGCGCTCACATTTACTCAAAAAGCCATTTTTATCTTTAAATCTGATTGTGATGAGAAGACTTTTAGCTCCATTATTGTTTATTATACCTAGAAAAGTAAAAGAACTACAGTTTTTCCCTGCTTTGTTATTTATTTTTTAGCTTTTGGTCTTGTCTCTGTCCCAGATGTGATATTATTGTGAAAAGTTTGTGGTAAATCATCAGGGTGAGAAAGGAGCTTAGCTCTTTGAAATTAATGTAGTCAAATATGTGTTACACCCTCTGTGATCTGATAATAACAAATTTAACATGCAAGCTATCTCAGAGACGTATACATGTGGGTAATCCACTTACTTATAGACTTGAACAAATATTGATAGAAGAAACACCAGACCTGTGAGTGATGACTCACAGTACTAACTAGAGCTTGTGCATGAAACTACTGGATGTACAGGGCTTAGCTCCATTTTTCCAGCAATGTAAGATCTTTTCTCCTTTTGTGTTAATATTGATCAAGTCAAAGGAGCGACACTGATCTTCTGGGTCAGATGTCAGAGGCTACTTCTGAATATTGCTTTAACGGTGTTTGCTACAGAATGGTAACTTCATGTGTATCTATACTACTTGTTCTGGTCAGATTTTAGGTGGTCGAAATGACCTGACGTTGCCTCCTTCCACTGTTAATAGAGAAGCACTAAGAAGCTAAGTGATAGATTTAAAAGACCCACTAAAGTATGATTCACACTCTGAGTTTTTCACCTCCTCTGCATAATTCCTGATTCTATTTTGGATAGAATGCTAGAGGCATTTTTAGACCAACGTAAGCCAGAATTTATGTGAAACCCCCTCTCTAAACTGCTTTTTGGAAAACAACCCATCCAGTTTTGTAGATGCTAGAGGTTTTTATGATGCCTGTAGAAGAAATATCCAACATTTTGGAATTACTATTGGCATATTTCTGCTATATAGAGAAGTTTCGAAATGTAGCAGTAATGTTTTTGTAGTGGCAATGGTATGAAGGTATTTGTAAGGTAAATATTCGTGTGAAAGATGGGAAAAAACAGACATAAGGATGAAAATTCTTAGGTTGGACAGCTCTCTCTTCGGTTGTGAGAAGTTTGGATACTTGCAGGTTCCTCAATTGCTTTTACTATCCTCGTGCTTTCACTCTGACTTTTTACTCTGGAGCTCCCACCCGAAAAAAGGATGTCAAGTCTGAGATAAGCCAATATCATTGTAGTTCAACAAATGAAAATAAAGGGAATCTGTTCCATTATTGCCAAAAAAAATTGAAGTGCCCTTCTATATTTTCAGCAAATAATCTTGTGCATCTTGCATGCCTGCTTCATGAGGAACCACGGGCTTCAGTGTATCTAGCTCTTCAAAGAATGTATTTTGTAGATGTGATGGCAATGTGTAAATATGTAATCAGCATATCAAACCTCAAAGCATGGCACTTTCTGAGTCTCTTGCTGAACACCTGTGAATTGCTATATTCCTACAAATACAAAGGCTGCTATTGGAAGAACTGTTCAGGAACATTATGCCAGGAGAATTTTGCTAAAAAGATTTTTCTACCTATCAGTTCACCCCAAAAAAAGAAACAGCTCTCCCCTTCAAGCTTTCTCCACCCCCAGCAAGAAGAAGAAACTCCTTATCTTCTTGCTTGGAAGACTCAATTTTTTTGCCTGCAAAGAACCTTAATGTCAAAACCAGCAAGCAAAGACATTACAGGTTGATTCCCTTCTCCATATAGTTTCATTTTTTTTTTTCATCTGTATTGGGGCTGAACATTTCTTCTAATGATACTATATATTTTTTCTTCTTTTTTTTTTTTTTTTTTTAATTGGGAAGGTGTGTTTGATTTTAATGCATCTATAGTTATGTTCCATAGCTTGTGAATCAAATTTTCTACCTGTTTGGGTGGATATGAAGGCTTGTGTTCTTCTGATGCCATTGGCTCAGGACTGCTAAAATAAGTCTGTGAAGGAAAGTCTTCTCTTATCACTTGACTTGCTAATCTGATTTCAAAGTAAAATTGTTTATAGGAATTCCTGGTTCAGATTCTCTTCCCTGCTAAAGCTGATGTCAAAGCACGTGCAACAGCAACCGGATGAGCAAGTCAGGCTTGCTGTGTTCAGACCCAGATATGAAAACAATTTACTGATTTAGCAGCTCTCAAATGCCAGTTAATAACGAGAGCAATAGCAACTAATTTAAAGTTTCCGAGTCAGACAATCTGACTTTTCCTTGTATTGCTGCCAAAAACCAAGTCTGGGTGATGTTTCAACTCTACAAATCTTTGTGTCAGTGATTATGTTTATCTGATGTCTCTGGATATATGAAATGCTTCAAAAAAAAGTATGTTTCTTCCCCTCCAACCCCATCCTCACCTTTAATTTCCATTGATACTTATATGGTTTTATTACCCACATTGTCTGTCTCTTGCAGCATAAAAAATTCTTGCTTGGGGAATTATGTGAGGGGAGACAAGATGTGTGGTACGTTTTACAGGATCAAATGGTATAGTTATTAGAAGTGGTGAGCCTGACCTACTTTGGACAGAACAGTTAGCATTTTCTACAACAAATTTTGGGCCCCAAATCATGAGGTTTTAAAAATGGGTTTTAAAAATTCTGTATTCCTGACAACATGTAAAATGTATTACATGAAATAGACATCTGTGGTCAAAAAAAGCACAAAATTCTTCATGTGTTTTCTTTTTTTTTTAACCAGTTATATAAAATACACTGGGTGTCTGTGGAAGTGCCACTTGACTGGAAACTGGCAAATATTGTGCCCATTTACAAGAAGGGTTGGAGGGAGGTTTCAGGGAACTATAGGTCTGTCAGCTTGACCTTGGTGCCAGGGAAGGTCATGGAGTACATCATATTGAGTGCTATCAATACAGAAGATGCAGGACAATCAAGTGATAAGGCCCAGTCAACATGGGCTTATGAAAGGCAGGTCCTGCCAGACCAACCTGATCTCCTTCTATGACAAGGTTACCGATTTAGTGGATGAGGGAAAGGCTGTGAATGTGGTGTACTTGGACTTCACTAAAGCCTTTGACACTGTTTCTCACTGTATTCTTCTTGAGAAACTGGCTGTTATTGGCCTGGACAGGCAAACCCTCTGTTGGGTAAAAAACTGGCTGGATGGCTGGGCCCAAAGTGTTGTGGTGAATGCAGTTAAATCCAGCTGGAGGCCAGTCACAAGAGGTGTTCCCTAGAGTTCAGTGCTGGGTCCAGTGATGTTCGACATATTTATCAATGATCTGGATGAAAGGACCAAGTGCATCCTTAGTGAGTTTGCAGATGACAGCAACCTGGGTGGCAGTGTTGATCTGCTTGAAGGAACGGAGGCTCTGCAGAGGGATCCAGACAGGCTGGATCAATGGGCTGAAACCAATGGGATGAGGTTCAACAAAACCAAGTGCCAATCCTGCACTTGGAACAAAACCCAAGTAGTGTTACAGGCTTGGGAAAAAATGGCTGATTAGCTGCCTGGAGGAGAAGAATCTGTGGGTGTTGGTTGACAGTCGGCTGAATATGCGCCAGCAGTGTGCCCAGGTAGCCAGGAAGACCATTGGCATCTTGGCCTGTATCGGAAACAGCATTGCCAGCAGGACCAGGGAAGTGATTGTGCCCCTGTACTCGGCACTGGTGAGGTCGTACCTCAAGTACTGTGTTCAGTTCCTGGCCCCTCAGTACGAGAAAGACTTTGAGATGCTGGAGCACATCCAGAAAAGGGCAATGAGGCTGGCAAAGGGGCTGGAGAACGAGTCCTGTGAGGAGCAGCTGAGGGAACTGGGGTTGTTTAGCTTGGAGAAGAGGAGGCTGAGGGAAGACCTCATCACTGTCTGCAACTACCTGAAAGGAGGCTGTAGCGAGGTGGGTGCTGGTCTCCTCTCACAAGTGACAGATGATAGGAGGAGAGGAAATGACTGTAAGTTGTGCCAGGGGAGATCCAGATCAGACATCAGGAGAAATTTCTTCACTGAAAGGGTGGTCAGGCATTGGAACAGCTGCCCAGGCATGTGGTGGAGACGCTATCCCTGGAGGTGTTTAAAAAGTGGGTAGATGACTTTCTTAGGGACATGGCTTAGTAAGGGGACAGGTATGGTTGGAATTGATGATCTCAGAGGTCTTTTCCAACCAGATGATTCTATGATTCTATGATCTCCCTAAAGTATTGTCTTACTTGTTGAGGAGAGTGGAACCTTGACACCAAATGAAGGCTGACACAACTGGTGGGTAGGCTGGAGATATCCCATAGCTGGGATCTGATTTCCACAGCTGCCAACATTGCAGAGACTTATGAATAACAACTTGACATATTAATCTCTTAGGTAGAAGCCCCATTTGCCATTTATTAGGATTCTCAAAAGGAAAGTGAAACTCTTTCTGTGCCACAACACTATGCCAACACTGAGCAGAAAGCAACCAGGATATGAACTCTGAAGTACAGAAAATATTAAAATGAAAGAACCTGCATCTTCTTCTTCTTATATTTGTCCTGAAGAGAAGAAGGGCTTGGTGATGTGGAAGGGAAAAAAATTCAAAAGAGGAACAAAAATTAGATCATTTGAAACATTCAAAAGAATATTCTCTAAGCATACTTGAAATAATGAAAGTACGTTGGATGTGTAAAACAATTTTAGTTGTCTCATATTTTTTAGGCTTGTATGTATATGTGTGAGATTAATATTTTAAAAAGTAAAGTATCTGACTTTAGAAAATCAAAAACTAATACAAGATGCCAAGTTTTACCTGTGTGATTATTACTGAGAAGAGTGACGTTGGTTTGTAGACATAAACACCACACTACGCCTTCACAGCTAAAGATATCCTCCAAACAATATCTAACTGCCAAGGTTAGTTTCTTCTAGATCAGACTGGCCATGTTGGAAAACTCTTGACCTGGATTTCCTCTGGGTGCTGTGTAGGGCTTTTGTGGCACTATAACAAAATTATTCTGTATTTGATTTGGGTCCTTTTCAGTCTAAAGTGAATAAACCAATGAAAGGAGAGAAGGGTGTCTTAATGCATGATGCCAAATGCTTGAGGTGTTAACTCTGGGCATGGGACTAGGACATTAAATGATTTAAGACCTGGTTGGAGAATGTGAAAGGACTCTGGAAGCTGGTCCTAAGATAGACTTTTCCTTTCTGCTTTGGAAGGGAAGTTCCTAAATGGAGATATCCCTCAAATCCTGGTTTCACTCTGGGTGGAGTTAGTCTATTTCTGAAAAGAGCCTAGGAGTAAGTTGACATACATGCAATCTGAGTGAGCAACGGAAACCAACCCTTAGGAATGAGCACGAGGATGTAGAAACTCAGATTTCTTGTAAGGGAGGATCTAATGTCTGACTTCCCAGGTTCATAGCACCAGGGTTGTGGAATAATTTGTCTTGCCAATATATATTCTCAGCATTGATGTTTTTTCTGTTCCGCGTTGAATTTTTTGTCAGACTGCCCACCTGTCAACTTTTGTTGGCCTGCAGAGTCTTATTAGTCTTTAGGCTGAGCTGTAATTAAGGACTTTTCAGATTCATGGGTGGATTTTGTACACGTGACAAACACACTGAACCATTAAGCACAGTCTTGTTTACTGCAATATCTCTTTGCCTTTTTTGTTGAAATATGAGCAGATACTTGAAGCAATGTGAAAATTCGATCCTATAAAGTCTTACAACATCTTGTTGCTCTGAATCATTGTTAGGAAAGAAATATATGCTGCTTTACTCAAAGAAGGTTGGATAGTTTTTATGATAAAATGCATGAGATATGAGGTTGCAAATGGGGAGATATTTTGTAAGATCCAGTTTTCTCTATAGTGTGCATAACTGTGTTTTTTTCTAGTGGCTGCAGATGTAGTAAAATATACCAGCTCAATAACCTAGCAGTTTTTAAATGAGCAGCTCTCGTTCCCAGTGATTTACTGTGACTTTATTTTCATTCTATATTTTCGTAGTGTGTGTTCTTTTCTTTAACTTACCTGCAAGCTGACCAGAAAACAAGAGGAAACTATTTTTCTTTAATGAGAATTTTCATTTTACTACTTCATGTTTAGTTCAAGTTTGACATGCTTGTAATGTTCATGACCCATTGTAGATTTCAGGCTTATTTTAGTGATTAGAACTGACCCAACTGACCCAAAATGATATATGTGAACATAGGATTAAAGATCTCACTGAATTTCAGGTAGAAAATTGCTTGGATTCATCTGTATTTCACACAGAGATGTGAATCCTGTCTTTGTTTTATGTGACCGATTTTTCTGGTGATACAGTACGTCATTAAGGTTCCAAAGGCAAGTATATTGCCTTATCATCACATCAGAGGGAGCTGTCATGAAGTGTTTACATGGAGTTCATGAGCTCTATTTCCATGAAGAAGAAAATCAATACAGATAAGGGAAAAATAACAACCTGGTGAAATAACAGATTTATAGATACATAAAATGTGGCTAAATTCTAAAAGAAAACATTGTGGTTTATTTACCAATACAGATAATTTAAAGCATTAGTGGCCAACTGAATTTTCCTTCTCATCTCACAAAGTCGGATATGATTTGGAAAATGTTTGTAATGAGAGAAAATGCAGATCTACAAGTAAGATAGAATTTAACAAAACATTACTTTCTCAGTTATATGTGCAATGAATATGTCTTCAATTGTTAGGTAAGCTATATATACAATATTTCAGAATATGTGATAATTATTAATCAACAGGAATTAGATAGAAACTTACAATGTGATCGAGCTATTTTTTCCTTAGTTAATGTGAGATTTTTTTTGTACTATGATGTTGAGTTTGTTAGACTACTGTAGCATCTCCTAGCTACCTATTGATATAAATGTTAACATGTACCAAAGAAAGGAAAATATAATTCAGCTTTGTTACAGAAGAGTTTCCAAGACTGTACAGGGAGTGGGCTTGTGCATGTGTTGAGAATTAACGCAGGCTGTGTGACCTCCAGTCAGACAATGAGCTGAAAATATGCCTGAAACCTCCAAATGCACACCCATTGCTTCCCTGCTGGCATAGATACGCTGTCATAAAAATCTGTGGGGTGAGCAATGCTGTCAGTGTGATCTTCTGCATACAGCTTAGCCACATACGTAAAAAGCTGAGCTGCATTCACCTCCTTGGAAACCTGTAAATCAGGTCATTCTACAAGACCATATCGAGAACTGCCTTTCCGGAAGGCTGTAACCAATGTACTGGTTTGATGGCAATTATCCTAATAGGAAGCCATGGAAACACAGGAATTTGTTTAGTATAATAAATTAAGCTGTTCAAAGTCAGTGGCAAAGAGAAGATCTTTGCTTAGGGTTTCTGATTCGCTTAAGACCATTCAGATTCTCTGGCAATACAATTAGGTATCTGAAGTTCCTTCGCAGCCTAATGGCTTTATTAGTGTTTGGGATAGTCTTTTGCACTTTTTGAACTTACTTGATGTTGAAGCTTCAGTTCATTTTGGAGGGTATGCAGAGAAGGTTTTTTCTTTCAAGTTTATAATGAACATAATTGGTTTAATCTTTAAGGCCTGTTAGTTACCTATGCCAGGTGAGACTCTGTTCCTCTGGTCATTCTTGTTGCATTGCTGCTTGGAAGCAATTCTCTGCTATTGTTACTCCTTTTTAACTGAACAAAGTTATTTATCCATTGAGCATAATGTTTAACACTATGTTTGGCATAAGACAAAACCTTTTAATTAACTTAAAGATTTTTGGTTTGATTTGCAAAATAATTTCAGAAAGAGAATTCTTGTGACTGGCCTTTGTACTACATTGCACAGTGGTTTTCTCTGACTTAAAGTGTGAGCAGCTAGATGAATATCACCAGTATGGAAAGAGATTTTTACAAATGAGCCTTTCTAGGATTCTTCTAAGTGTTCACTGAATGCCTTGGTTTTGATTATAGATTCATTCTCTCTTCATTTATAGGTTAAAAAAAAAAAGGAAGCTAAGAAATCTCTAAGGCCCAAATTTTCATGCAGAAGTACAACACCAAAGACTTAGATACCGAAGAATTATAGAAAGTCAAAGTCAAAGGCTTGCCAAAATTCATGCAAGAATTCATGTATGAAACTAGGAGTCATCACAGCCAGACTTCTTATCTTAGAAGCCTAGTACTGATTAGCAACAATTCTGAAGTTAAAAGTTTACTAAACTGTGAAATACTTAATTGATAATACTCATTTTTCTTTACCAAACATGAGTGAGTTGGTTGCTAATTTAACCATACAAAACTCAGTGTTCAGAGAACACATCCAGCTTTGCTAAATCAAAATCAGCTATGTGGCAGCGTAAAATCAGTGGAATCTCAGTTATTTATGAGAAGTTAAGCCCTGGGTTTAAAATGTCACGCAATATTGCCAAGGAAACAATATAAAATCATGATCAGAAGAATTATTCTGAACAGTAGACATAGTCTAAAATTAAATTAAAACAGCTTTTTCTGAAGGTCGAAGAGGTTCACAACACCCATCAGTTGCCTTTAAGTAAACAGCACCTACAAAACCTACAATATCTTCAGCTTCTATAATGCATAGCTTCTCCTTTGTGCTAGATATCCTATTGACTCTGTGATTCATATTTTATGACCTCACCAATGAGAAAACACCCTCATTTGATAAAAGGCTATATCAATTAAGAAAAGTCTGATAACCTGATTAAAACCTGAGTACTCAGGGTGGTGTTGTCAGACCTTTTATTTCTAATCACTTTTGGCTTCTTGTTGAGCAGCTTTATAGAATTATCCAGCCTTTGGCAAACTTGCGTATGATGCTTATTGCGCCTAAAGATAAATTATTCTTTATTTGTTTGATTTGCTGCAAGGTGGGGCCCATCTGTTTGTAGGGATCAGTTTTCTAAAGATTCAGTGTCAGAAGATTCATTTTTCATTTGAATGTCCTTAAGGTTCTTGTATTTTTGCATTTTTAGAAGTCAAAAAAGGAAAAGAAAAAAAAAGGAATGGAGAAATCTGAGATTTCAGATCACAGATGTGCATGTTGATTTGTAAGTTCTTTGACCAGAAATGTCAGTGACTTATAAAAAAAATGAGAAAAAATCCCGAATCCAGAGCTGGAAGCAAGACTTTCCTTTTCTACATAATCCAGTAACTGTATATCATAAAATATATTCATTATTACCACAATGTGGCCAAAACCTTACCTTTGTGAAGTCATTTTCACACATCACTATGACAAAGTAATGGAAAATTTGATAGGTACTGTGAGACATACTATTAAGACTTCTGCTACCTTTTCCAAGGGTGGAAACATCTAGGGGGAAAATACCATGTAGTTTACTTCATAGTTTGGTTCTCCTTTTGTTGCTGCATTTTGGATGTCTAATCTTAGCATCAGTATTTTACTAACATAGTCCTTAACAAAGCACTTGTGTAGAAAGGAGATGTGTCCCTTTTTTCTGTTTCAATTTAAACAATAAAAATTTCTGATAGCACTGATATAGATAGCAGTGTGGTTTTGCTCCTTGGTAACCGCCAGTGTTTTGTGGTGACAACGGGAGTTCCAGGCAGTTCTGGAAGCCATTGGTGGAGCACTGGGGCCTGGGATAAGCATGTCTCCACTCTGTCTAACAACATGCAGGCAAACCAGAAAGCACCATTCTACCTTCCACAAGTATTTTAGAAGCTGCTAATCAGCACCCATCCCTTAGGCAAAGACTGTTGGATTGAAATACAGTCCTCCCAGGACCTATTTCAATTGAAGACCTGTGTTCATTCTTAGGTTGAGTGTGAGGTAGCTCATGTCCTTTGTCTAAACCAGAGCCTTCATTTTCACCTTTGGTTTCAGATCTCCTGAACCATGTATATTCACCTGAATGTCACGCTGCTCAAGCAATGCCTAGGTGGAATAGGGATCTGCAGACCTGTGATGCTAGTATCACTATTTCTTGCACAAAACCTCCCTTAGCTGACTCATCTGATCAGAATAATGGTTGCAATAGACAAGTAGCAGTTATAACAATATGTACAATAATATATAACAATATATACAATAATATATACAACTATACAATATTCATCAATATTCTATGTTCACATATCAATCATGTCTCAGTAAAATGTTTGAACAGTACACAAATTTACAACAATCTTCAGAACAGTTTATGTGAGAGCCTGAAGGGAGAAAAGCACCAGCAAGCTTTGAAGTAAGAAAGTGCCTAGAAAAGTGCTTGGAGTGTTGGGAGTGCATGATGCCAGATACAAACTACAATTTTATCGTATTGTATCAGAAATGGTGTAGCCAGCAGGGGTAGGGAAGTAATCATGCCCTCGTACTTGATCCTGGTGAGACCACACCTCACATACCATGTTCAGTTTTGGGCCCCACACTAGAAGAAAGATATTGAGGTGTTGGAGGGGTCCAGAGAAGGGCAACGAAGCTGGTGAAGGAGCACAAGTCTTATGAGGAGTGACTGGGGGAACTGGGATAGTTTACACTGGGGAAGAGAAGGCTGAGGAGAGGCTTTGCTTTATTGCTCTCTACAGTTACCTGAAAGGAGGTTGCACGAGGTGGGCGCTGGTCTCTTCTCCAAAGTAGCAAGTGATAGGATGAGAGGAAGTGCCTTCAAGTTGCATCAGGAGAGGTTTAGGCTGAATATTAGGAAAACTTTTTTTACTGAAAGACTGGTGAAGCATTGGAACAGAATTCCCAGGAAAGTAGTGGAGTCACCATCCCTGGAGGTGCTGAAAAGCCCACGTAGTCATGGAACCTGGGGACATGGCTTAGTAGGCACAGTGGTGTTGGGCTGACAGTTGAACTGGATGATCTTAGAAGTCTTTTCCAACCTTAATGATTCTATGATTCTATGCTCTAGATAGATCAGGTGGGAGTGGGATCAAAACCCCTACTTACTATTGGTGGCAGAAGTACAGACCAGGGGAACATCTGCAGAATCGCCAGAAATGTAACAGAGACCTACACCAAGAATGTGGACATTATAGTCCAACAAACATTCTACTGAAAACACAGGAACATAAAAATTGTGAATAGCTGATGTATAGCAGAAGAGGCTTACAGAATATTACAAGAAATGACATGTGTAAGATGCATTGCCTCTCTTTGCTATCTCAGCTCTACCTTACAGTAAGCAGTTTAGAAACTTCCTGGAACATGAAAAACAGCAGGAAAATAAACCATCAGATAATTGCATACAAGACTAAGGCACCTTATGAGCCTTCTCTTCTCCAGGCTAACCAATCCTAACTCTCTCACATAACAGATTCCTCAGTCCCATAATGATCTCTGTGGCTGTTTGCTGTACTTGCTTCAGTAACTCCATATCTCTCTTGTATCAAGGAGCCCAGGACTGCACACAGCACTCTGGATGTGCCTCACCACTGCTGAGTAAAGAAGAAGGATCCTTCCTCCCTCACAACCAGCTGGCAACACTCAGTTGGCAACATTGGGCAGTGCAGCCCAGGAGGTTGATAAGACATGAATTGTACTGGGAGTATGTGAATAGGTGGGGCAATGTGCAATAAAAGCATTCTGAGACTGTGGGCAAATGCAGTTGAAGGCTAATGAGATAGCTCACATTGCCCCTTCTGAATGGGAGTACCACCTGCTACTGGGCAGTAACACAATAGAAACCGATTCAAACTCAAGACATCTATATGAGACCAGAGGTACAAGTACCATAATGATAGACCCAGCCCAGAATTGTACTAGGATGCAAGGACATATGGCAAGGGCACAGTCTGGTGAAGTTAGGACCAAGTACTTTTGATATTATACTAATCATATCATATCATATCATATCATATCATATCATATCATATCATATCATATCATATCTAATAGATTCGTGTAAATATATACACATATATGCAGTAGCAAAGGCACAGAGGAACATACTGGCAAATTTGTAAAGAAGAAGAAGTCTTCCCCAATTAGCATGGTCACACTGGTGAATTCATAGGTTGGTAGCAGTGAGATATCTTTCAGGTATGCCACACAACAGGTCTAGATGGATCCCAGACTTCTTGACAACATGTTGAAAAGTAGATATTAGCTATTAGTTGTAGAAGTACTATGTGATTTACCCTGGGCAAAATGTCCCAAGGGAGTAGTGCACATTATGTTAGGTGAACCATCCATGGTGTACCTTTCACTTGTTATCAGCTGTGAGTGATAAACTGATCCCAGAGACAACATCGCAGCATAAACTGAACTAGAAATATTGCAAACATAAAGAGTTTCTATTTTACAAGAAGTAAACATCAGGGAGGAGTCACCATAGGAGCATGTTGTCAGACAAATGAGAACCAATGTACATTATAGCAAATGGAAATCGTAGAGAACTGAGACTATGTTTATTGGCTTTGGAAGTTAGAAGAAAGGAAATGCTTAATCAAACATAGAGGGTAGAAGTTGAGAAATTGTGGAGATCTCTACAAATTATACACATCCCATTCTTCTCCTTTCTGTGTTTTCTTGGGAATTGCTCCAAAATATTCGTTTCTCCTGCAAATCCTTTCACTCTATTTTTGCCCTCTCTAGAGTAATATGCCAGCTACCAAAATGTTTAACCCTATGAATATTCAAAAATTTATTGTGTTTTCTGGCCCTGCTGAACACAATACAACCTGTTCCTGCAGAAACAGTATTTTCCAGAAGCAGCAGTGAGTATCAATAGATAAGTGTTCTGCCTCGCTAAGGGCAGTTGCCAAAGTCTTGTGAATGTGTTCAGATACAGCAAATACTCCAGGGCAGTGGAATCATTACAACCTTTTCCATCAGGAGTTGGTAGGAAAGGTTCTCTTTCTAAATAATGACCTCTTATTTACTCAAGATATGTTACACAGTAGTAACATGTTCCCTGGTGTGAAAATCAATCTGTTCCCCAGAACATCTTTCGGATCTTTGGCCAATTTCAATCGCATTTAGCAGATGAGTAAGTATCTCAAGTTTCTGTAAGTTTCTCTAAGGCTAGAGACATTAGTTAGCCAAATAAAAGAAAAAAAAACATATTAGGATATCTCTGTTAAAGACCTACCACTGCAGAAGCTCCAATATTTATTCATTGAACTAATTTAAATTCTGAGTAACTCTTGACAGCCAAATAGAGGCATCTGCCACACCCTTTCTCATCTTTTTTTGTTTCTTAAGCCACGTATTTCTCAGAAAGATGCATTTCTCAGGAATACCATAGCAGATGCTCTACACAACAAGCAAGCAACTATTTGCACAAAATCACAAGGATGAGCTTCAAAGTGAAATACTGTGGAGGAAAATCCAGTGCATTACCATGAAGATGCAAATTGTAGTACAAAGCCTAATAATGGACCTAGTTCAGTCATGAGGATGCCCTCTTAGGCATGTCTCTAGAAGAGAGTAAGCACAGCTTTCTTTTACAGATGTGTGTTAAGACAGGGAGCTCTTGGCAGGTGCTCTTCCTCCCAATATAAGGGCACTGCAAAACTGGTCCAAAGTTTCTGCTCATGGACTTGGGAGTTTTGGAGGTAAGCTTGATCTTTATTTGTGTAAGTTTTGATACTTCTGGTATAGGGGGAACTGTGGGAACAACATACAGGTTCTGCAGCCTCTGCTAACCTCCCAGGCAGCTTTTCCCAGGTGAATCCATTGATATATCTACCATAGCATTCATCCAAACAAAAACCTGCACAACTCAGTCCTGTGTGTTGCGAGAGTCAGTCCTTCTGGTGGATTTGTCAAACAATATGTGACATATTGAATTACACCACATGAGTTATTGGTCTTTGTCATGCAGTGAGGACAGGGTGTTGCGTTGCCAAGCAGTGTAAATTTTACTCTAGGCTATGTGTGACATGAGGATTCAGATTTTCTTCCTGGTTGCGAAAAGTTACACATTTCTAAAGGCCTCAAGTCTAGTTTTGTTTCAGTTACAACAAAAAGGTTTTCTGGAAAATGCAGTACAGTACAATTTATTAGTTTTATTTGCCTGAGGGACAATTTTAACTTCACAGCTCCAACATGGGTAATGTTCAGCTCCACCTTCTTTCAGTCCACTTTTCACTGTCCAGTTAACTTATTAAAGATGTGTTCCAGAAGACATTTCTTGATCTGTTGTCCTGATTTTTTTTTCTAGAACATAGCTCCTTGGACTCTGTGGTCTAACAACATTAGAAGGCAAGCAAATAGGGGATGAGCAAAGGTTGCTGATCTTTCTGCTGTCAGAGAATACAGGCAAAGAGTGTATTGTGCTGGGGGCCAGGTAACCGAGGACAGATGCAAAAAATTCAAAGACAGCTTAAAAAATTAAGAAAGCTGTTTCAGAATGGATTTGAATTGAAAGATATGGAGCAAACAGATAGTGTGTTTTTCTTTCCCAGGACAGCTTCAAAATTCTGAGGTTTGCAGTTTCACAGAGTAAGGCACAAGCTCCTCTCCACATTTGGCTTGGATAACACTTGTTCAATCATATTTAAAGAAAACAGTAACATGGTTAAAAGAAACAAACAATCAAAAAAAAGACCAGAGCTTTGGGAAGAAGAGCAGCCTGCAAGAGCTGGACATAGAATCAATCGTGTTTGCTTCCATCTTCCCTATTTCAGAATTTTTCATAAGCTACAGCCTTTGTGAGGAAGATTTTTTCCAAAAATTATATTGAGAAAGGTAAGCAAAAGAGTTGTAAGTCTAGTTTCCCAAAACAGGATCTTCTGCTTATAAAAAATTTAGGAAACCTAATAGTGAAATATGTTTCATTTTTACATTAAATAATATCATTCTGTTTCTGGTAGGAGGGAGGTGACTAATTTTTTCTTCTTAGTGTAATGATGCCCAAGATGCTATGTACCGTATTGGCTTCGAGATAGCTGATGCCTCCATGCCCCTGTATTTCATAAAACTGTGATTCGCATATTAAACAATATTTATATTATTCCTCTATCTAAAAGTTTAGCTAAGGAGGCAACGCATTATACAAGTTACCAAAAAGAAAACAAGTTAAATGAACAAATATTGCAAAAAAAAATAAAGATATGTAAAACAGGAATTTATTTCCAGCATGCCTAGGTGGATGCATCTTTACAACCCTTATCCAGTTTGTCCTTTACATTTTTCTGCCACAGTTAAATAAAGTTGTTTGGTATATGGGAATCCTAGAGATTCTTCCTGGCTTGCATGGCCTTTCTTCCTCATTTCTGTCAAAAACATAAGAAAAAATGAGCATGCCTTGAAGGAGGCATCTTGAACAACCTGTATCTGCAGTTGTTGTCAGCTGCTCCTTCATTTTCACTAGACTTACCTTGACTTTTAGCTGGTGGAAGATCTGGTCTATTAACTCTCTAAATTTGAATGTTTCAGGGGCACACTCCACAGCAAAGTTTAACTCCGTGATAAGAGTTTTAATAAAAGTTTGCTGCTGATGGAGAAACTATGTAACAGGAAAGTGCAACTTCTTTCCTGGTTCTAGTTTTGTGTTTGTGTGACTGTAAAGGCTGTAATGCAACAAAAAGTAGGGGACCAAGTCTGCCATGTACCTTTGCATTCAAATGTGCTCGAAAGGCAGTGCTGACAGACTGAAAAGTATGTTAAAATACTACTGAACGAAGTCTATATGGACAGAAAAAGAACAACTATTTATGTTGGGAACATAATCATCCCTCAAGAAACTGTAAGAAGGTGTTTTTTAAGGTAAATATAGGTAAAAAGGAGAAATACAGACAAGTTTTCTTCTGAAAATCCAAAACCATGACGATTTGAAGAGACTAGGATTTCTTGTTAGATTCATTTTTCAAGCTGGGTTTACATTTGTTCCTGAATTGTTCTTTTATCTCAGTGTCTTCATAGATTTAGATCTGTGTTTGTAATAAGCTGTACTCACCAACAAAGCTTCTAAGGGACATTAGTTTGCTTACTGCTTTAATTTCAAAGTATGTTCTGCATATTTTTAAGGCAACAGATTATGAAATTGAATCATTTTTCATCCTTTAGCTATCTAAATTAAGCATTGTTGGGATTTAAAGAAAATTGTTAATGTCTTAAGGAGAAAGGATCCCAAATCTGAACACAAAGTCATCTTCAGTACTTACAGAGCAAGATGTCCTACTTCATAGGAATTCAATCTTTCACAGGCTGGTATTGCTTGACTCTCTCACCCACGTTGTGACCTCCCAGGCCCTTCTTCCCTCTCTGCACAGTTTGTTTCTCTGGGGTGTAAAATAGACCTTCTTCTTTGAATAAAAGGAACTAGTGCTGACACATTTCATGTACAGTTTTATCAAGAGCTGGTAGTCCAAGAAGCCCTTCTGTGAGTTGTGGTAGGAAGACAGCAAGAACCCCTTTATAAAGAGGTGCATCAGAATAATTCTAGCAGCCAAGCCTGAAAATACTCTAAGTCACCTTTGGTGATGACTGGTCAGGTAGAACCTTCCAAGAAAAGTGCAAGAAACCTGACAACAGACAGCAAAACCAGATAGTTCACCAATAAGAAGAATTTACTCCTACCTCATCTCTAGCCTGAAGGTTCGTGTAATGGTTATCTTCAGTATCTGTCTACTGGCTACAGAGGCTTAGCCACCCGGTGTGTAGGGTTAGGACCTGTGGGGTGAACTAGAAGATTTATTTACTGCTGTTGGTATGGACATAGCTGCCATGTAGCTGACTTATATAGAGGAGCTTTGATGATATTTCAGAGAGAAAAAAATTCATGGAATTAAAGGATATCAAAATGAGCAATAGAGACACAGAGGTTGACAAGCTTGTGGCAGGAGTTGGCAGTTCTGGTGGAGTTCAAGGCAATGAGTGATGAAGGATGAAGATAGTGCATGGTCTGTATGAACCTCTGCACATACCTCTAATGAACCAAAAGGATCCCTGATTTTTTACCCTGGGAACAGACTGAGCTAGCTTTGTCAATCTCAAAAATACTTCTGCTTCAGCAGTGTAACGAAACCTCTGGATTGAGACTAATACTCTGACTGTAAGTAAACATAGGTGTGCTACTGTTCACGTAAATGGTGTTTTATCAGTTTGCTTAAGTGCTGACTCTTAACTTATAAAACATTTGGATTTACCATATAATATAGTCAACTTCAAGAAACTGCTTGTAAATAAACATTTTTGATGGAGACTGATAAGTCTCAGAGCCACAAAACCGTTTTTGTTTGCTAGTTAAGTTCCAGTGGTCTGAAGAACAAGTAGATAAGGAAAGAGATAATTGTTCTTTTTACTTTTGGTAGTTCATGCATGTTTGTGATAAATACAAGATAAACAGGGATAGATTCTAATTCTTCTACATAGTGACTAAGGAAGGAAAACAATTCCTTCAAGATTTTGTGCTGCCTTTTTAACCATACAACTTATTTAAGAAAATGTTGCTGATGCGCAGAAAAGAGCCGCTTTCTTTTTTAAAAAATGAGATAACTCAGAATTTCAGAAAGAATGTAAAACATGATTATTTTCATTATATAGTGTGCAGTTTGTTTCATGGTTTTATTTTCGGTTGATTATATTACTTTAAAAGAGCATTATAAATTGCAGGACAAGTAATAACCTCAATTAGTACTAATCAGTGCACACCCAGTGGTACCTCGTTTACACTCAGCACATTCACTGTCAAGGCTTCCAGGCTCTCAGTATCTTGCACGAATCACCAAATAAATCAGTATCTCCTTTCCTAAAGGCATGTCTACCCTGCTATCACTCCAACATCAGCACACATACCACAAAATCTGTGTAAAATAAATCTAAATTAGCAATACTGCTGTAGCTAATTTTAAATTTTTTAATGTATTTTTTACATAAGCTAAGATCTCTAAGAATTTACAATGTCAGGTTAAGCAGAACTCCTTTGACTTAACCTGAACCATCTGAAGACAGCTCTCTTAACCTTCTGGGTTCATATAGATCTCCCTCAGTCCAGAGAGAGAGATGGGTTCCTCTAAAAGATGATTCCTCTCTCCTGAGTAACTAAGAGGAAGTGAGGTATTTATGTGGCTTCATGTGCCTGAATTTCAAATCCCCAAAGACAAACGAAAAGAGCCTTATGCAACGTCGTGTGTTTCTATCCAGTTACAGTTCACTCACACATTCCTCCAAATCAGAACTAAACTTTGATTTCATGTGACACAAGAACCTAATAAAGACCCTTTTAATGTCTTCGCTGAAGGTCGTAACACAGTTCTATGAAGAAGAAACTCTGATATGTTGTTGAAGACATGCACATAAAAAAATGAATGCTGAAATTAGTAGCTTATGTCAGGCTTTATAATACATCAGGAGAAGGCAGTCAGTTGGTCATATAGAGGTATTTATTCACCACATTAAAGCTTTTAACTCAAGTGGCCATAGAATTGTGCAAACAGAAATCAAAAACTGTTTGAAAAGTGTTTCTACAAGCTGTATAATTGCTCAGACAGACAAAAGAAAGTATGAGGATTGAACACCAGAATAAAACTAACGTATTATGGTTTATCGTAACATAAGAACAGTCACATGGCTGTCTTTCAAGGAATAATACAAGCAATTAATCCTGTAGTCCATTCATGTGGTAAGATTGAAATATTTATAAACTAAACATTAAAGATATTTTGGCATCAAATATTCTTTTATGTCCAGCAGTACTTTTCAAGATATTTACAAAGTTAATATTTGACACCAAATTTCTACTGATATTAGTAACATGAAAGGGAAGTAATTATAATGTTAACCAATAAAATAAGGGGTATAAATTAAGGAAACAATGCAAGCCCCTTCTAAAAAACTAATCAAATAATACTTTCTTTCTCACATCTGCTGCTCTTGCTTCTCTTAAGCAAAAACAGTGAGTATGGGAAGAAAAACTCTTATGATGTTATTACTGCGAGAGTATCATTAGGACTACTTAAAATAGTTCCTTTTAAACTTTAATAAATATTGTGATTGTATTGAAACATGATACTGATTTTAAAAAATAGCTTTCTATCTAATCTGTCATTTTTTTAAAGTTCTATGCATGTGTTTCTATATCATTGACTTTAAATAGTTTGAAATCCTTATTTAAATGTGTAGGTTTTACTCCACGTTGGTAACCTCTGATTTTTACTAAAGTTCCTAATTTTCCCAATATTCAGTATATATTGACACTGTGACCTTTAATAGGCAATTTAACAGATGTTTTTGTGGGCTTTCATGACCATTATTCCTCTGTGTGTGCAGGCAAAATGTTTAACTTGGAAAGCTTAACAAGCATACATTCAGTCTTTGGTTTTTTTTTGACAAGATCATGATCAAGAATTCAAGTCAAAAAACAGACTCTCAACCATTTTAAAGCAAATAGGATACTATATTTTTTTTCATATAAACCTGAAACCCTTTGGAAAGATCCATCAGTGTCAGAGAACTGGCTGGGGGAGCCTTTCTTCTAACAAAGCCTCAACTCAAAAGCTGCAAATTGAAAACAGCATTTCTAGATACTGTTTTTACTGAGTAACTGTGTCATCCTGGGAACAGGCTACTGTTTTTAAAACTCCATGTGTCCATTTTATGAATGAAAGCTAGCACATTTGTGATCAGTTTGGTCAAATATTTCCCTTTGTTCTTCATCGGCATTAACAGTTCCACTGCAATCCCTAGGTTTATGCTGAATTATTTGGAGAGGTTAAATCTGTAACTAGTTGTATACACTAGATACTAACTTGAGGTATTTGTGTCCTGGTGACAGCTGAAGGCAAATATTCACAGTTAAGTTATACTAGCTGAAAAGCAGAGACAGCAGAGTAGTAAAGCTTGGAACAATATTATTATAAGTTATGGTATAGAATATCTACACTTGGAAGAAAATATAGGCCTCTTATAGCCACATTCAATCAGTCTATCCTTTCCCTGCAGTCCTCCTTTTTTGATGTCATTTTTAGATTTGTGTTGTTCAAGAAATAAAGTGATGCTACCCATGTGATCATTTCCTCTGGTTTACTTATTGCTGGTCCAAGCAGAACTTGGATTGATGTTTCAGCAGTTACTACCAGGTTTCAGTGAGATGCATTCTTAATGTCAGCAGAAAGGCCACTTGTAATGTTCAAATTGTTATCACAAGCATGGCAAAAAAAAAAGTCACTCGGCAATTACACAAGGATTTATTATGTCTTAGTAGAAAACTTGTTATGAGAAAAACTCTCTCCTTCTTTTCCATTAATTGTAATCTAACAAATCAACTTAGTGAATAGGTTTAGTGACTCTGCAGAGCTTCATCATTGGGAATTACTGCATTTATTCTTGCAGCTTCTGCATGGAAGGTGTTGTCTCTTCTGCATCTTGGAAACTAATTAGAAACTGAGGTTATTTGTTGAGCATGGGATGAAAGGAGCAGTCCTCATTGTGGGGTCTGTTTTGCTTCTGTGTCACACAATTCTGAAGGGTATGAGGGAAATGCCACATTACAGCCGACTTATTTTGCTCCAACATGTTCCAGTTGATCATTGTCACACTGAATAAAGGTACTGTCTGGGAACGGGAAGGGTTTGGAAGAGATGCATTCACCAGATGGGCAAAGCGCCTGATACAGATTTGAATCTGTGGTTATCCTTTGCTGGGCAGTCTCTCATTTGAAGGTTTCCTTCTCTCCAGCAAGGCATTTTACTCCATTCCTTTGTACTAGAAGACAATTGATCCTGGGGGGAGGGAGAAGCTCATTGTGATTTTGTGATTATCCAGGGAAACAGACTCTTTGTATAGGTTCATGAAGTTCATTGTACAAGAGTGCATAAAGTGTTGTTCTAAGCTACTCCAGCTTGGGAGTTGGTGTGGGGCTCCCTTCTTGCAAAGGTAAAGCAACAATCTTACTTCACTATCATCAACTACCTCTAAGTTACTCTTCCATGGCGCACTACTTGATGGTCTTAGACTTGCTGAAAAAATTTTGCATCATCTGTGCTACACCTGACTGGTTATCACTGGTCATTCCTTCCATGGCTCTACTGTGGTTCCTGTCAGAAGACACAGATTGCTGAAAATCACAGGGCCTTTCTGGAGGTTCAGCTGTGCTAAGAGCGTTTTTATGTCTGTACCTTTAAGGATTTTTTCTGCCCCCAGTTATGGTGCTTCATTTCACTGATATACTGGACTTGGGAAGAAAAGGAGTAACAGAAAAGCAGAATGTACATTTAAGTGAGTGTAAAACCCTGCTTCTTCCATCTGTCTAGTGTATTGAATAAAACTTGTCTTTTTTCCTTCTTGCTTCATTTTTTTTGTGGGAAGTAAGATCATTCAGTGATGCAGCATGAGTCTGTCTGTCTATTCCTCTACTGTTCCCAGACAACACCTGAGATCAGTGGATGATATCAGTGAAACCTGACAGAGCTATGTGATCTTAGAGGCCCTAGATTATTGCAAGATCCATGAGAACAGGGGGTCAAGCAAAAGTAATACTGTCCCTATTGAAAGAAAGGCCATTATGTGAGCTCAACCCTTGTTTTCTATCAGACAAGCCACGAACTAAGCACCAATAACGCAGATTTACATGAACCCAGGCTTTCTTGTTCCATGTGTAGGTTATAACCTTATAACCTTTGTTATTTTGCTACATTTTACATGTATCCCTCCAAGAAGACAAAGTGGTTTGATTGACTGCTTTTGTTTCAGATTTGCTTTGATTTTTCTATATGTAGAGGCTGTACACCTTTACCAGAAAAAGGTAAAAAAAGATTACCTCCAAAGAGGCTTAAACTTCCATTTCCTCAAACAAATCTATCAGTAATTTCTCCAGGGCATCAGCCTTCCCTGAATTTCCAGGATTTTGGTTAGATTTTGGAAAACATTGATTGAAATTGATTAACAGAAAACAGAAACTCCTTTAACATAGATATTACCACAGAATTCATTATCTTCAATAGAAAAATGATGGTTTGAATCCCTTTTCATCTCCCTGATGCACAGCTAGCAGGTCAATCTGTGTATGAATGTAGACAGAAGAGCTGCTAACTCCTTTTGGTTTGGTAATACATTAACGGTATTGATCAATAAGCAGACATGTGGCCAATGAATAAGTCATGTACAACAATCTCACTGAAGTCAGATATATGCATCTGAACTGGTTTATGGAGTATGCCTCACCTGAGGAAGAAAAGCTCAGTTTCTCACCTTTGGGCCATTAACAGACAGGCAACTGAAAGTTTATAGTGAAAACAGTTCAACACAGTTGCAAAGAAAGTTGCATCAAGTTAACTCACTGACACATTCAATTTTCACTGGTAGGTTACTTTGATTTGAGGAAAAAAACAGATCCCAAACCAAACAGTAAAGGGTCTTTCAAACTGTTCATAGCACTACTTACTGTATGTGACTAATAAATAAAAAAAGAAACCAATTATAGGAGGCAAGTTAGGAACTGGTTACTGAAAGATGTTTCCAAGCCAATATTAGGTTGCCCTTCTGGACAGAAATCTGATGGGATGTCACCATAAATCAAAAGCACTCAGCAGTGTACTAGACATGGACCAAAACCTGTTGAGCCACTCTTGTATTATCATGGAAAGCTCATTCACAGTATCTCATCTGTGATTAGATTACGATATGTGAATGATTCCATAAATCTTGTCGTCTAGATAAAAACAGTGAATTAATATCAAGGTGGTTGTAAATGTCTATAAAGACTATATGGCAGTGTGCACTGATCAAAACGAAGGCCAATAGTAAAGATTAGAGAAAGGTCTTTAGAAGGAAGTTTTAATTGTATTGCTCTTTTTTCTTCTGAGATCTCTAAGGTTTAATCACTGAAGATAGCATGGCAACACCTAGTGTCTTCAAGATCATCTTTACATTTCTATGCATGCTTTTACTGTACCAGTAATACTTAAAAAATTGGAACAGTACTCAAAATTCCAGGGCAATTTCCAACATAGGTGTATTTTTTTCTATTGAAGCAGCAGCTAAAAATATTAGGAGGTTTGACTTCTGTTTGACTTCTAAACTATCAAAAATCAGGCAAGCAAGGTAGAAGTGGCCATTGGCTCCTATAAATTGAAAAGTCAGTAATGTGTGTACAAAATCATATACTTTCTGTTTTATTCCAAGGGAAAATATAGCAAAATCTTAGATGTGGTTGTCTTGATTAAAATGCCAGTAAAATCAATGGAAATGCCTTGACCTTGCTGTGTTGTACAGCAGAACCAATATGGTAATAAGTGCCAAAACCCACAAGTTTTTAAAGGGACTTTATAAGAACAAAGACCTATGTTCAGATGTTAGTTATCAAAACTGGCCCATAAAATCTTTGTTTTGGATATCTTTTAATTTGTGTGTGTTTAAGAGTTCTCCAGTGTCATGAAGGACATGAAGTTTTAATAAAAACATTAATAAAGAAGAAATAACTATACTTTTCAGAAAAGTAACTTCAGAGAACAATTGCATATCAGAATTTAGCAGAGATTTCTGGTACTTTTCTTCTCTAGTTTTCAGTGCCAATAAGTGTGCATGATATCAATGGTTCTTGTACTTACTTTCACTGGAAACAGTCTGATAGCATAATCTCAGCCATTTTGTTTTTGAATAGCACCTTTCATAGACCCTTAATGGGTGGCATAAACAATTCATCAGGTTACTCATTTACCTTTTATCCCAGCATTAGACCATTGTTTTCCACCCATCATGCATATTATTAGAAGACGATGTTCCGCTGAAAGGACCATTATACAGATAAAAATTGATGATCAGAGGCAAATTCACTAAAGGATAAAATACTAATCCAACGGTGGTCTGATTCCACTTTGGAGAAATTTTCGCAGCTAGAAAACTTATATTTTCAGCTAAACATAGTACTATTAATATCCTCTATTCTGCAGTGTTTCTCTGAGCTTCTGTTGCCTACAAATAGAAACCCACACAATACTCTAAAAAAAGTTTGTGAAGCCGTAGAGAATAAAAGACCCAGAATTAATGTGAGACAGTGTTATAATTAGAGGTACATATGTGCTTGAAGCACAGAGAATGCTGCAAGTTAGATAGCAGAAACATTTATTCCAGCAGTTTTAATTCTTATTCTTGTTCATTTTGTCCTATACTGTCTGGTATTGCAAACTAATAGGATTAAGGGAAGTGAAAAACCAGCATTTTTTTGTTCCAGCTCTGCAAACAGTTGGGAAAATTTTTCAACACCTTGCTGCTTTGTCTAAAGCTTAACCACTGCAGATAGTGGGGTGACCCAATGAGTCCATTCAGTGAAACATCTGTGTAAGTGCATTCTTACACAATTTTGCATAATTCTGCTATGTCAATAAAGCTGTAGCTGTAACTGAAATGACTTTGTCTTTAATGTTGGCCCTAGGCCTCTATCTGTCTTTCATCTTGACCTTAAGTTTTATTTCCTTGACCTCAAACAGCGGTGCAGGCTGACCATGGTGGGAGGTGTGGTCACCTCTACATAGCAAACCGCCCAACTACTGTTGACTATCCAGCCAGTGTCTTTTAGATTGGAGTCTACCCACGTGCAGATCTTAACACAAAAGCCGATGGACAGGAATTGCACAATTGTTTCTGTCTTCTGACCAGTCAGCATACCATCTCTTGCATTCTGCATAGTTTAGAGAAATGTATGGAGAAGAAGCAAGTCTTTGCAGAGATATTCCTCACAGGTTTGTGAGGAATCCTTGTGAGTGGGCAAGTTGTTGCCCCTTTGGCATTGGTAGGAATCTTGGTGCTGAGTTAAGAAATGCATGCAGTATGTATGGGTTCAGTACAGGATACAGGAACTAATGTAAATGGAGGAGGATGACTGGTAGAAGGCAAACCAAACCAACTATGATCATCAGTAGACAGCTTCTAAGCATCCTTCATCCTTTGGCAATTTCAGAAAGGTGTGCATTGAAGCCAGGTTTTAATCTACTTCCAAAATAAGACTGAACAGTTTTGACACATGGATTGTTTCTTGTCCTGTGTTTATGCATCAGTCTTTGCATCCTTAAAGAACACAGTAAGCTAACTTGACTCTTTGGGACAAGTCAGATATTTTCAAACATGTAGCAGATGCAGCAACATCCTGTTCTCAGTGGTGCAAAATGAGTGAATTCAGTGAGCATAAGCTCCTAGGGTTGATGGAGATGGAGGCTGTTGAAATCTGCATTATCAAGAAAGCAGTGGAGGCATGTAGAAAATCTAAAGCTGTAAACAAAGCTCATCAAGGTATTGGCAAGGCTCCTTGGGAATATGGAAGGCTTTGAATGAAAGCAACAACCGTTTTCTTTCATGATGTCACTTTGTCTATCTTTTCCAGTATTCCTTGCTTTTTTTTTCAGGAGAGCTCCCTGAATTACTGTTATTCAGATCAAACAAGGCAGGTGATTGTGCCTCACTTTTCAAAGGGCTTTTCAAACATCTGTTTATATAATTCCTAAAAAAAAATTAGAAGTGGTATTTCTAATAAGTTAAAATTTGCATTTGGATAATACCTTTCAATCAGAATGATTCCCGAGAGTATTCACGTATGCCAGAAGCATCATCTTTCAAACAGTAAAATGAAGCCAGAGAAATACATCGGATAATTTCTCAGTCCTTGCATAGAAATTTGCAGAGATTTAAACTGCATGCCACAAACCTCTTAGGAATTTTCACCTGCTTAAAATTTTATAGCAGGGGAGATGCCATAAAAGTCAACTTCCAAAGTGAGATGTAGAGGGAAATGAAATCTTGAAGGACATATTGATGGCTCTTGTCCTCATTAAGCTTAATCATCTGTGTTTAGCCAGTGTTACTGCTGCAAATAAGTCCGTGACTTATCAGCTTGACTGCAAAGGTTAATTAAACTTATTTCTGGATTTGATATCTCTCCAAGAATATGTTGCAAATAATTAGTAGAGGCTAGTCAGTTTGCTACAGGTAATGCTGTTATACACAAGAAAAGACAAATCTTTCATGGCACAGTGAACCTATCAGAAATCTGCGAAGAAAACACAGGGGATAGATTCCACTCGTACAAAATTTCATCATGCCGAAGAGACTACATACTTAAAGCCAGGCTTGGTACTGTTTTATGACAAGCCTAAGAGTCCTCTGGTGCTAAAGCAAAAATAGCTCATGCTGAGAAGTTGCACAAAATCTCAACTTTCCGTTGAATGTAGTGATAGCAAGATAAAGCTTTAAAGTGAACATAGAGCTGTCAAGAACATAAATAGTGTTATGAAGGTAGAAGACCCCATGGAAATACAGGAGCAGATGTCTGCTTGTCACTTTCGCTGCATAGGAAAGATGAAATAAATTTCAAATGTCACTGTGCCTACCTATATTTTATTTCCTAAAAGTATCTGCCTTGCCTCTTCAATGGTTATAACATTAAAGGCACAATTTTGAAAAACTGCTTTGTTAAGGAAACTCACCTGGAGGTCCTAAACCAAGAAAACATAAACAAAACAGCCTAGCCAGAGCCTACAGCTTTATAGTCACCCTATTATGAGGAAAACAGCAAAAAATACAGAAGAGAGTGGGATGTATGTTTTGTTATGAACATTGACTTTGATAATTCATAGCCATATCAGAGAAAAAATGATAGATTCCCCAGAACCAACAGCCTCTTCCAATACACTTCAGTGAGAAAAAAAATCCTCTCTGCTCAAGATCCTCTCTATGTGCAAAAAAGTTGTCGCAGCTGGGTACCTGTGAGAGGAGAATGCCACAGAGCACTGCTGCACCCTGCCCAGTCTTCAGGACTTCAGAGTCTAAAAAACACACTTAGAAGCCAAATCATGCATGAAGGGACATGGGGAAAACGGTTGCTTCCTACATTGTCCTTCAATATTCTCCTTGTCCATGGAGCTACTGTGATGATGGGGGAGGGATCACAAACTGTAAAGTCTACTTCCAGGTTTTCTCCTCCAAACTTACTTCACGTCTTCTGTAGGGATTGAGGTCCATCTTCAAGTTATTTAGTGTTTTAATAGTCTTTTGGAAAACCAATGCCAAACCTGGTACTTCCAAAGCCATAACCAGTTTATCACTGATATTTTGCCTACTTCAGTTTCCAGTATGCATCATTCTCTTTGTGTCGTTCTTCTCTCAACTTCCTATTCAAACTTTTAATGTGTATACAAAGAAATGTTATAAACCCTTTTGAATCCTTGGCTAAATATGCTTTCCTCTCTTATTTTAACAAGCTACTTGATAGTCCTCACTCCCTTTGAGCAGCAGACACTCAAGAAAAAAGAGATCACATGCTACAATACATGTATTGATAGAAAATTAAAAAGACTGAGTGGATCAGGCAAGTAAAGTTTAGAGCAAAAGATCTGGGAAAAGAAATCAAGCTACCTGTATCTATATTCACATGTGTATATGCATGAGTACATTTATGCACATGTTTGCATTTCTCTCCATATAAACAGATTTACACAATCTTATCATACAGAAAAGACATGAACATGATATTTTAGTATGACAAGGAATTACGTGCATTTATAATATTAAAAGAAACTCAAAATCACTGCTGAACTCTTTGTTACTCTTCAGTAATTTCTGTACAGACAGGAACAGCTAATCAAGAAATGTCTGATGTCATGATTTCAGTGAGAAAATACCTACATGAGGTAAACTAATTTTTTTCTTTCTGAACAATGTTAGAAAAACAGAAACTTTGCTGGGTATCTTCACAGGAATGGCATTATTTGAGAGCCCTTGGGGATTTGGCTTTCGATATTTCTATTTTTCCACTTCCAAAGGATCTGAAATCCTTGTGTATTAGTGGGATTTAAACAAATAAACACACAATAGCAATATTAACTCAAATGATTTTTGAATCATATTTGAAATGTATTTTTGAAAATATGTTCAAAGAAAATACGTTCGAAGATCATGTCTGCACATCAAGTGGCTTCCTCCTATCCAAGTGAAAGCTCTAGAATGACATTAACCATTAGTGTTCATTGTGGTGGACACTGTGGTACAGGCACACCAGAGTATTTTAGTGGACTATCAGAAAACTAGTTACCCAAGGATAATGCTAAATAAATGATGATGTTATCATATTAAGTTAAATGAATGTATTTTTAAGGTATAAACTATCTATTTTTCCATTGGGAATCATAACCCACTTCAGTTTTTTTACCTGTTACAATTTCAAAAGATGTAGAATTTTGGAGCAAATCTGTTGTATAGTAGCAGTATGTTGTCAACTTAATCTAAACTGCTGCAAAATACAGAACAATAAAGGCAAAATCACTCAAAGTTCATGAACTCAGTTAATATGAAAAATATTAATGAAAATGCCATTGAAACATTTTTGCCTTGAAAGGAGAAAAAAAAAAGAAGGAACTATTTTGCAAGACCATGTTAAAGAAAATAAAGTTTTAATCCAGAAAGAAATGTTTCAATGTGGTAAATATGGTAAAAATGCCACTTTAGAGCCACTTTTTGTGTCTCTAACTTGCATTAATTTTTGTGTTATATTATATTTTGTGTTATAGAATAATATCAATGTAAATATGAGAACTAAGAGAAATAGGTATGTTTGTAAGCTTATATGTGAAGGGCATTTAAATAAACTATAGTACTCTAACAAAATGAATCAAAAACTCAGGAAAAAAAATCCTTTTTTCTCCTTTTACTACATCAAAAAACTCATCTTAGACCAGCCTGGGTTTTGCATATCTCATGGTTTAGTTTTCGTATTCGAATGCCAGAAGCTAAACTCATCAGCTGTGTCATTTAAAAACTTTCATAGAATCACAGACAGAATTACAGTTCAGAAGGTGCTGACAAAAGACAAATTGCTGAAGAGAGGCTCTGTCTATTTGTGAAGGAGAAAGGGGGAACAAAGACACAAGTCCTGACACAAGTCCTCTGTATTCAAAACTGTGTGGACAATATTCTGTGCAGACAGCTGTGTTAGTGATTTTATTTTATGACAAACAACACTTACTAAAACAGGATTTATCAAGATATATCAGTCTACCTTCTGCTTCCCTGCAAGTGTCAACATTGCTGAAGTCTGATGTTGTATAAATTATATTGTATTCTTAACTGGCACTTGTCTGATCTTTGCTATTCACATAACCTGGTAAGACACCCTTGAGTCATGTAACTTGTTACAAATCCTTTATGTTTTTTCACTTGTAATCTTGTTATGCTACCATCAGATAGACTCTGGAACTTATTTATTTATTACAAATGAATTTGCTGTGTTTGTTGTAATAAAACAAATTAAAATATAAAAAATACGTTGGAAACATAAGGAAAACTTCTTACACACTTGCCAGGTTGCCAACAGCTGCAGCGGAAATACACAGGCACTCAGTAACTTCCAAAATATGCTGTATTTCCTACATGACTATGGTCATCATATTTTTTGATAGTTCTTTAATATCAATTTATTGCTTAAATATTGACCGTCTCATTCTCCCCCTACTCCAAACACACACAGACAGATGCTCACCTGCACACAGACTGGCCTAACTCCTCAGGTAAATTATATTATCAAAAATTCAACCAAAACAACATCACCTTCATGTTTTTGAGTGAAATCTGAAAAATACCTCTGATCATACTGAAATTTAACCTTTTAAGATTTTCTTCAGTTTTATACACCTCTTAGCATCTACAGGACTAGGACTTTGACATGTGGGATTAACCAGGTGTTTAAGTAGATTTTAGGGCACTTTTTCTTTTGCACTGCTACCTAATATTAAGTTCAATAGAAAATAGAAACCTACCACTTAAATAAAGAAGAAAGATCCTTTGCGTACATTTTTTAACTGTTCTGTAGTCATGGGTTTGCAGTTTTACCTTTTCTGTCTCTTTGTGGACTTGCTAATCTTGCCCTGTAATGCTGCTGTGACAGCTCCAGCACAAATTGAGACTTGTTTAAGGTAAGGGGCAATTTACCCTTTGGGTTAATGGTTTCATATAAAATTTTTGGAAAAATAACATGGGATGAAATGGATAACATTATAATGAGGAATAAGGACCTCAGTTCTTTTTAGCTAGCTAATCTGTCACTGGATAAGCCATTGATATCACTGGCTTTCAAAATTTGAAATAGCTCCCATTATGGCTTGCATTTAGCTGTAAACTCTATTGGTTTGAATATGGGGAAGAAAAGCTCTAAACACATAAAATCAATGACTCCTAGCCATTCCAGTGGTGTAACATTTTTGTCAGGACCCTGTTTAGATCAGATTTTTAAGCATTCTGACAAAAAAAAAAAGTATGATTTATGGCACTTAAGCCCTGAGAGTTGTCACGTAAGTAGCCACTGTGAAGCAAAGAATGTACTATGCATTTTAACTACTTTGATTATGAGAAAGGCTTCCCTAGAGGCAAAAGCAACCTCTTCAAGATGCAATAGATCACAATAGATCATGTTTCTTTTACTTCTGTTTTCCTGGAACATTTTTCTGATGGATTTTGTTGCAATAGCTGACCATTGTCCCTGTTCTTATTCAGGAGAGCCTTGCTTGCTCTATATCATTTCTGCAGTAGAAGCTAAGGTTTTCTTCTGGCAGAAGCATCCGACAGCGAGCTCCACATTTCTCTTTGCTTGTGCTACTTAAACCTTCTCAGTCCTTTCTATACCACTGGGATTTCCAACCTTGATCCATTGCTACAAGGATCTTGGTCTTGAATGTGCATCCAGTGAACGTTACGATGCTCCCCACAGGCAACACAAATGCGATCTTAAAGATTAAAGAGGTGCCTGATTGGAAAATAATTCTATATAGGGACATTCACTACTAAGAGAAACCTGATACTTGCAGTTCAGTGACTTCTACATGTCTCTTTTTCCCCACCAATCCCTATGGAAAAGAATGATGGGGTAAGTAGGGTGTATCTTCACGAGGATTAGAGGAGGTAAGGTTAGGGAGGGGACTCAGAATGGTAGAGTACACTTTACTAAAACCATACCTTAGTGGCTATTTGTATGAACAGATTAGGTCTAATTGAGCAACCTAGATAATCCCTTCGGGTCTGCTTCATCCAGTCAGTCAAAGCAGACTACTTAGCACACACTTAAGCAAGTTTTTTTTAAAAAAGGTAACAGTGTCCCAAAAAAGGAAATCTTCTGGTCTGAGTACAACTATGCAAACCTACAATCATTGTTTTATTATTGTGGAGATGTTATCTAAATATCCCTTTCTATTTACATAAAACTTCATCTCCCCCCAAAGGGAGGTGATTAACATTTTATCAACGCAGATTTAGTTTTGCATAAGAATTTGGTGAACATGTAAAATGATAGGAATGTTTTCTTAAGTTGTATTTAATCAGGATGTTTTTAATCTAAGAAACAAAGTCGAGGAAAGAAGTCTTCTTCTGAAACTGTTTTGTAAGTCTGACAATTTAGCAGTACTCTATGCTATTACTTTCCAGAGCTGATAGAAATACGTAAGCCAGAAAGAATGCATTCATTTTTCTGTCCTGTAATATTGGCTCTCCCTGCTGTTTTACCAAAAGGTTTTGAGAAAGATTGTTAAACAGATAGAAGTCAAACACAGGATGAAATCCAGCACCTGAATTTAGTAGATAGGTCTTGTATTTTAAAAAAGAATTAGCTTTTATTAAGCAGCACTTCATAGAATAGCAGGAAATACAGTATGAAGATCCTCAGTGCCGTGATAGCCAACAAAGAAACCTAGTAAGAGTAAGCTTACTGTGCAGTACGGAATGAAGAGAGAGAGAGAGAGAGAGAGAGAGAGAAGGGAAATTCACAATGCAAAGCTCTTCATGCGATACAAGTAGGCTGAATAAACTAATTCTAGTAAAGTTTGAGACCCCTGACTTTCTGCAAAAAAATAAATATTCTTTGTTATTAATTTTAGTCATGTTATAGCATGTTCCTACATGTTTACAACCACTACAACTGTTCACTAGCAATGGATATTAAGTGTAGAAGAGGAGACATAAGGCCTTTTTCACATCGATAAATGGCTGGCCTTTTTTATTGCTGAGTTATTCCTGACATTCTGTTGAAGGTCCTTTGAATTTCTGCTGCTCCTCCATAGGGCTTCCCTCCTGGCACCATGTATTACATGTAGCTAAAACCCTATTTAGAGTGCTTTCCCTTTTTGTCAGTTGATAAACAAAATCACCAGAGGCAATGAAATTAAGATGACAGGTGGAATCCAAACCCGGCTATAGTCGGTGAGGATCATTCCCTTGATTCTTCTGCCCTTCAGATCTGACACTTTGTGTTAAATGGACAGCTTCACTTATGCTGAATGCTGAAACTGTCCCTGGATGATGAAAAATAGTCCTTCCTGGAATTTCACATCTACTGGTTTGAGCTGACTTCCGTTCAATGCCATTGATCAGAAGAGCACACATGTCAAGGGTGATGCTGAGATTGGGCAACTTTGCAGGACTACGGGATGGAATCAGTGACTGCCTTCGGAAATCAAAGTAGTATTTAACTTGACATTTGCTAACAGCGTAACTGAACTCTGCTTCCCCAAAGTTGTGGAAAATTTCCTTGATCATGAAGTTACTACCATTTTTATGCTGTTTTTCCAATCTTCACTGAGAGTCTGTAATCTCCAAGCATGCCATCTCAGGATTTACTGTGTCTATTATCGAATGACTGAATTTAAATGTAGGTTAGACTGTGAGCTTTGTGTACAAGAGTGTTTACAAAGTATTTGGTTCCTGTAAGGTGCGCACAGAAGGAGATGCAAAGTGCACGGTAAATTGCAGTGTAAAGAATGGAAGGTCAAATCTGGGGCTTATTTCTGATGGGATCTCTCTCCGTATCAGACCACAGTCATTTCATGGGCTACAGGTAGGGAGGCTGAGAAGCAGTTTTTGCTTGGTAAGTCAAGTCTGGAGCCCTACTGAATATCTTTAAATGATTACTCACGGCAAATTCTAGTTTTAATGGATGCTAAAAAGTTTACCTGCCAATAAAATATGAGGGCCCTAAATTCACTCAGTCTGATGTGGGCACTTAACCAAAGTACTCATATTAAGACCTGAGTCAATGAAGAGTAACATGAGATTTGTATCTCTAATAGCTGAACTGCCTTCCTGGGGTATTGGTTTGGTGGGCGGCTAAGGGTCTTATTTCACTAATGCACTTAAACCAGAGGTGTGAAACTCACGGCTCCCACCATTCTCCTGCTCCTGCAGTGTAACATGCATCACATGCTGCACACGTGACCAGCGCTGGCAGGAGCATAGGAGCAAGGAGCTCGATGCTGCCACAAGGTAAAAACAAGGCGCTGGACTGGATAAAATGAGGTGGAGGGCTGGATTTGGCCTGTGAGCCTTGAGTTTGACACTCTTGACTTAAATGAATGAAATTATGTAACATAAACCTAAGGTGGCATTTGGGGTATTCAGAGTCTGTCCTCATCTGTACAGAGTAAAACTCGAAGATGATCATAGGAACCAAAATCTAGTTCAATCAACCCCTGACACTCAGAAAATTTGTGTTTATGTGGAGTCCCATTGAGCTAAGGAAATCTACTTGTGGTCTGTAGCTGCGAAGTACCTCCTAAGACCTGACAGCTGAGCTGTTAGGATTTTCTTTCATGCCTAAGCATTATTACCATATATATAACAGATGTTGCCTCTTGTTTCACAGGGCTATGACACTGCATGCATTTCCATCATGCTACAATACAATATGCTTCTCCAATAAGCGAACTTGTACTCTGACTCTTTTTCCTAGGCATCTAGCTAATGTAAACATAGGAACAGATGGAGGCATTATCTACACGTTATTGTACATCGGGCTCCACAAAATTTGTCATCAATGTTGGTAATATGCGAACCTACAATTTTACAGGGTAGGTCAAGAAGCAAGTTGGGTTTTTTCATTAAAATGAGTTAAACCACTGTTCCTGTGGAACTGAACTGCTGAGTACATTCACAAAGAATGCAAATAGTTAGAAATCATCTTAGTTATCTAGGGAAGAAACAATCATCTGGGGAAAGACAACGCAGGATGTGGTAAAGAGATCTGTTGGCCAATAAGCAAGTGAAGACACTCTCATGTATTGTTTGGTATTTGGGAATCCTCATAACACTTATTCTGGAGAGATTTCTTCCAGATGTTCTCTTTGCTTTTTCTAGAGATAAATTTCTTTCTACAGACAGTTCTGCATAGCAGAACTAATACTGTATTGATAGACTAGATAGCACCTTTCTTAGAAGAGGGATTTAAGAGGATGTTAATAAAATGCATGACCATTTTTAGTAATTCATTCCAAAGATGGAATTTCTATGTATAACTCAAGGTGCTTTGGTTATCCTTCTAAACATACACCCCTTTCAGCTTCAGTCACCTGCTACCGTCATCCATGGTTAGCAGAGCAGGAGGTCTCAGGCTTACATATATCCGTCCACCGCAATTCTCCCTCCCCATTGCTACAACTCCAATCTCAGATGTTAAACACTACATCTCTCATCACAAGTGTTAAATCTTAACCGAATAGATAGATCACACGGAAGAGTAAACAACCTCAAAAATTTCAGTTTACTTGGAATTGTTCGGAGTAAATTGCTAAGATATTTTTTTCTAACACTGTGACCAGACTCTACCAATCTTAACTGCCTATAACAGGAAAAGTTTTGACTTTCCTCTCCCTGTACGAGCCATTAATCCAGAAAACAATGCCTCAATTCTTAACATGGCTCCCTCCTCTCAAGTTGCCTGTTGCCATTTACTCTTAATTAACTCTTCCAGATCTACAAATGCAGTAATCTCAGGGTTATAACATTTCTGCTGTGAGCACGGGCTCTGAGGCCACGTACTGTTCCTGCAATTGCATCACAAGCACATGATGTAGGAAAGAATGAGTAGAGGAATGCAGATAAGCAGTGGGAGAGGCAATTCAAAAAGAGATTAGCCTCTGCGGTGCAAAGTCACATCCTTCTATTTTCTCTTTTAGAGGAGTTGTGAAATAGGGAAAGGTCCCATATGGAATAAGAATAAGAATACAGAATTTGAACATCTTAAAGTTTGGTTGGTTTTGGCTCCGGGATCTGGTTTTAAAAACACCTGAAATATTTCTATTTTGCTTGAGGGAGAGAAGAGGTTCTGGTCTTAGGCGTAAAGAACAGTGTGAGTGCACATAGGGCCTCTGTTTATTTAGTAACTGAAGATGGTGCATAGTGAAAGCTATTCTAAATGGTCTTACTTAGAACTTAACAAGTTTTGAATCTTCTGTTTCACTTTCCTAGAGATAAATCCCAGCTGATACAAAGGAAGATTATCTATCTCATTCCAGCCTCCTTATTCTTCTGCAAAGACGGAAGTGATGAAATCAAAACCAGGAATAGCCACTGGAGGATAGCAGCTAGGAGGGGGTGGGGAAGGGTAACAATGATGCATGACATTAGTTAAGAAGGACACTGCACCCTGAGGAACCCTTAACTTACAATATAGTATCAAATAGCCTTGAATTGGCCTGTTTACAACAAAGATGGACAGATCCCAACCAGGGCACTATCTTTATTCAAGAAGCAAATTTTAACACCTGTTTCAATTTAAGCCTAAGTTCCACTGACTTCATGTGAAGTCTCATTGAACTGATGATCAAAAAAGTGATGTTTTAAGTTTTTTTTCTCTGTTTATATTATATTTCAGTGACTCTTCTCTTTTTGTCCTCATTCTCCTTTGAAAAGAATGCTACAGAACAATAGCAACTCTGGTTATCAGCTGTGCTGATGCTGTTCTTGGCAATGAATGCAGGGAGACTGGAAAATTATTTTACTGATGGAATTTCCTCAATACCTTTGGCATTAAACACAATGGACTGAACATGACTTTGACATAATGAATTTATTAGGATATTTGTTTAAGACCAACCCTCCATGACTCTTGAATATGCCTCAGACAAGAGGGGATGGGTTAGAAACTCAGGAATTAATTTTGAGGGAAAAATGTCCTTTTTTTTTTAAGAAACATACACAGTTTTAGGATCTATAAAAAGCATTAGGTTGAGAAACTAAGGATTTTTCGTTATTAGGACAGATACGGTCCATCAAACACACAGTACTTCTGATAGAGTATCAGCAAAAATGTAAACAACTTCCTGGTATTCTAAGTGTGTTTTGAAGTCACAGAACTGCATGCTGTGAGTCTTTCAGAAACAGAGAATTTCCTCTGTAAATGTAATAGGATTTAATTTTTTTTTGGCTTAAAGCCTATCTCCTCCTCTTGCTTCTTGCACTAAGCAGCAAAGGAGTAGCAGATACAACTCTGGTTTCAAAAGACACTGGCATAAAGAGCTATCAATTAGTGACTGGTCCAAGACCCGGCTAAACAATGACTAACATTTAACGGTAACCAGTTTTCACTTACCTTCCCAAAAATGACTAGAGTTTGGAGCAGTGGAATTTTCCCAAAGCAGGACAAAGTCATGAGATATGCGTGAGACACCTTATAATACTGAATGTCTGAGGATAGTAAAAGGGGAAAGATGCAGTAAATTCTGGCATGCAGAAGCTTGTTTCTGACTACAAATTCAATTAGGGTCAATGATTGATAGATCAGCTACAGGTAAAATATCCTGTACATTCTGCACAGCAAAGGCACAACTTTTACTTCCCCAGGAGGACAGCCTTTGATGACCCCTCTAGTAGGAATGTCCAGACCTGTCTAGGGCCACACAAGGTCCACAGCAGCCCACTACCCATGGGACTTCTCAAACTGGAGTTGCAACTCCTTGCCTCTCCCCTCTACCTTCTCCTCCCTTCTCACATTGTTTGACCCACATCTTGCTAGGGAAAAGTACTCCAGTTTAGAAAGGAGTAATTTCCCCAATTTCTCAGTGGCCAGGAGTCCTGCAAGATGAGCCCGTGTAAAGGCAGCAGGTCCATAGCTGTGGCTTCAGCTGTTCCACAGTAATTTTTCTCTGCAGGTGTCTAGGCTGGGGGACATACGAAGTATTAAACAAATCATTAAGGGAAGTCTCCAGACAGTTGCAAGCTGTGAAGCTGGTAGCCAGATGTAACTTGCTGAGGAGCAGAGATGACCTACAGGACTGCCAGAAGGTCAGGACTTGAGGTAGTGGCTTGTATTGCTTACTCCTGAAGCTGCCATCAATTAATCCATGACCTGGAGGAAGGTCTTTGAATATTTTATAGCTGACACTTCCTTCACTCCCTCTCACACCCCACAAAACACTCCTATCAGATGTAAAAAATGCAGTTTGCATGTCTAGTTCTCAGAGAGTGCTTCCAGTTATTGAGAGAAAGGATATTGGGCAATTCATGTAGGCTTTTGCAATATCATTCAAGGTGAATTCCCCCTTGCTACGTAGCTTTTTGTGCTATTTAAAGAGGAAATGTGTTGACAAGTCTTCAAGAAGCCTGACTGGAATTGCTGGAAATTGCACCCATTGAGCTGGAGATCTTGTAGAACAGAGGTAATAGGGTAAAGCTGGGGCTCGGTATGAAAAAGCAGTGCCAGAGCTCTTTCACTCCCATTGGGTAAGAACATGTAACTGAGGAACAAAGGCAAAAGTCAGCAGTAAAATCTTCATATTCCTGGGGAAGCTTAGAGGCACATGGACTCAGCACAGGGCACAAATTCTATGTTGTTCTGTGATAGATGCACTCATTCAAGACACTGGGCTGCTTTTTTTCATTTTCAGTAAGTTAAAAAGATTAGCCAGAGTGGAAGATTGCGGCAGAGTGGAAAAACATGCCAATACTGCCTTCAAAAGGCTGTAGGACATGGAATAGAGGGATCTTCCCCTCGGCTTACATTTGCTAGGAACATTATGTAACCATGTTTTGTAAGAAGTACACCAATCCCCTGGCACTGAAAAAAATTAGGTGTTGACTGCAAAAATGGGAGAGACAGGAATGTATTACACAGGAAAGGTTCTTGCCAAAATAAGCAAAGTCCAAACACCCCACACTTTGCAAGTTATCTTTCTTTCCTGCTTAATGCACTGTTGGACTTTGACATCATTGTGGTCTGTATTCAATGCCGTTTATATTGTACATTGATAGGAACTGATGACAAAATTATATTGTTTGAACAAAAAACTGACTTCCTTTACAGTAATTCTTACAATTGTTAATGTATTAATAATTATAATTTCTGTTGCATTTATAAGAGCACTTTTCTTCATCAAGAATCCTAATGTTCTTACAAAATAAGGCGATTGCACTGTGTGCATGCTATCTTAACTGAAAACGTATCCAACATCACAGCTGTGCCGATAAATAATGTTTTAAAACATAAGGAGGTTAATTTTCTAAAAATCAATTGCATTTTCAGTGCTTTTTTTTATTGTTAGATATGCCTTCACTAATTCCCCAGAGAACGTATATAATGCTTTCCACCAAAATAAATGTGTAAGGAAGCTGCAACATGAGGCTAATCTCCTAGGGGAGTTCTTTGTTTTTTTCAGTGCTGCAGCCATTCTGGTTAAGTTGCATGTCCCCTGATTTTTGGAAAAAAAAAAAAAGACAAAAAATTTATGGCAGAAAAAAACTCTACTTAATGAATAATATTAGCATTTCAGTGGTTCCATTTAGCCATTGCTGTTGACACCCTGGGTGTGCAGAAAACATGAGGTAGTCTTCATTACCCAGACTTAAGTGAAGCAGGATGGTGCACGTTGTTTTTACTTAAGAAAGGTATGTGAGGTCAACCCTGGGAAAACCACTGCTTAATGCCATTAGTCTATAAATCCTGGTAGTTTCGTCTAAGTATGCCAATTAAAGATAAACAAACAATGCCTATGTCTTTATGTAGATAAATTTACAAAAGTCTTCTTAATTCTTGATTCACTAAACACAGACAGGCTTGCAAGGCCCCTGTAGTTTTGTTTAGGTCCACAGGGATGGTCTCGTCAGAAACTAAAATATATGGAGAAATTGTTAAGGGAGCTGGCTATTTCTTTAAATCCAAATGTAAAACCTTTAGAATACAAACTTAATGTGAATGATTTATCTTTCTCTTACAGCTTAAGGTTTAAATACAGATGCTTTGGAGGAATTTGTTAGGAACTAAACAGCAAAATACTTTCCACCATGTGTGGCACATAGCCATTGTAAACAGAAGGTGTCTCAAAGCTGCCTTCACTGCTTCAGCATCTTTGGGTAATGGGGATAAGAGCACAGAATATGTAGCTGCTCTCTGAGAAATTATTTTTTTTTGTGTTAGGATCTGTGAGTATATTATTATTATCATTTCCTGATGTAAATAGTAGACATAGTCAATACTGATGTTGATCACAAGCCCAGTATGAAGATTTAATTGATCTCTGTTCTTCTTGGTGTAGATTTTTGCCTGTAGTTTTAGATTTAGTATGCTCCTATTGTATGTACCTATTGGACTTTTTAATTGTACCTAAAGGTCAGAAAATAGGAACTAGAGAATGAACGGCAATCACTTATGATGAAAAAATGTCAGACAAAGAAGCCAAACTGCATTTCTGAAAAATGAAGTCTGTAAAAAATTTTCCAGTAAAAACAAAACAAATCCCAAATCTCTTGTTAATCAAGCATGGAAAATGCCTATTCCTTATCTAAATATTTGAATAGTTAAAAGAATGAGGGAAAGATGGTGTTAGTTAAAATGTTTTGTGCATGGGTGATATAACAAAATTTCTTTACCAGACAGATGTAGTAACAGTGCAAGGAAAACCCTGCCCTGTGAGTCAACAAACTGACAATATGGCTATTATTTGCCAGTTTAGAACAAGAAGAAGCAAATAGTTTGACTGCAGGAGACAAAACCACAGGGTTAATATAGGCAAACAAAATGGAAGTATGCATGCTGGAACATACCCAGAATTCCAGGTCTTACACACTTCTGCCTCTATGAAAAAATACTGTAAATACTGTATTGTCATGAATAAGGAAGAACTGAAAATGTTGTCCAAGATCCTAAATTATTAGCAGAAGGCATACGGAGACTTAGCAGCAGCAAATACATGTCTTTGTCTCAGCTACTATCAGCTCTCATGAGTTATGGAAAAGGTGATGGATTTGTGCTTGATGCTCTGTAGGACCAGTAGTACAGCCCTTGCCTTCCTGCTCTTCCTGCCTCTTTTGAACATCTCATGCTATGACTTTATAGGTGAAGGCTGTCCGGGAAAAGAATCTTTCTGTAGCTGGAAAGAGTGTCTTATTCTGAATAGGCTTTGTGAACAGACCACTCTTAATTCCCAGATTAAGAGCGATCACCCAGGAAGCTGATCAATGACAAGCAGCACATTCTAAAGTCATGCACACACCCTTAATCCAAATTCACTTTCATAAGGAGATAAGCTTTCAGCAAATTCACTTATCAGTCAATATAAGTGGAAAAAGGATTTACATTTAATTTAAGTCAAAGGTAAAATGAGAAAAGTGCTCCCACACTAGTTTCCATCAGAAACACTCCTTTTTTAATAAGCCAGCATTTGTTAATGAACTGAATTGAAAAAAATTAACTGTGAACTGATACATAACATAGTTGCAAAATTCTAAACAGCAGCCATTGAAGAGGATAGTCTGAATATAAAGGAAAGGGAAAATAAGAGTGAGGAACTTCACTAGGCAGCAGCTTTTCCGAAGCCCGTGGTGTCACTTGAAGCAGTTTCGTTGTATAAGTGAACCATTTAGGACACTGAGTGATGTGCAATACGTCTGACAGGGCTAAAAGCAAACCCTCCAGCAAATATCCTAACGTTTGGTTCTGCAATTAACTCGGTGGATAATTAAAAGAAACTGAATTAATTTAAAAACTAGGGAATCTTCAGTAACATCACTGGGTCAAAACATGAATGCAGCTAGTTTTAGTCATTTCTTCAGAAGTCTGTTGCACAGGAGCATCTCCAGATTGTGAACCTGAGATACAGTTTAAAAGGAAGGAAATGAGTCGATTATCTTTGCAACTAAGTTGCTCCTTTAAGTCTGGGTCATTTTAACAGGAAAACAGCTGTCCTAGTCTAGCAGACCTGGATTTGTCTCATTACTGTTTTATTAGCGTCTCCAATGAACACATTAAAATCCTTTTGCAGCAATACTTATTCTTATCCTTGCCACTTTCCACTCTATATGTTTTGAATGACAAGACACTGGACTTCTCCAGACCCCATGCAGATAATCTGATGCTCTGCAGGTAGCTTCTGTCACATATGCTGACATTGCAAATTTACTAAACTCCTAAATTCGTTCACCTTTGACATGGAATTCACTGGTATGGTGAAAAAAACTCAGGGATAGACATGAATAGGAAGAATGAGGTCTGTAGTACCTTAAAAGCTGTTCAAAAAAGCTTGCTCAATTACAGAACATTAAGGTTTTGTCTCAGTAGCACTTTGTCCTGGTTTCAGATATGCAATGCCTTTAAAATATAGCTGCTTCCTGGTAATTAACTAAGCATAAAAGCTGAACCCATGGAAATTGTACAGTAAACACTACTGCTTACTGGTATACTGGAAAGAACAATGAAGGCACAGACTCCCATGCTAAAACCTAAAAGCAACACAATATGCTGTATTTTGGGGTGATTCAATTGTGCTGGCATTTGATTTAGTTAGAAATAGTTGGTTTTGCCAACAGAAAAACAAATTTTCTCCTGTCATTATGTTTGGACCCCTTTTTACCTCTCCTATATACAGTGTTTGCTGGTCTGCCTGGCAAGTTAAGCAGGAGGTCAGCTGTGCTGCAGCAGACATTTGGAAAGCAATTACATTATTTATTACCTCTATTGAACACAGATTTTAAAAGTAAACATTGTTCAGTGCAAGAATGACGCTAGTGACACACAGCAGTTTACTTCACTAATGTTTTCCTTTGGGACCTCCCAAGGCATGACAGAATACACCTAAAGCAACACTTTGTCCCACAGGATCTGTTATCATGAAAAGAAAAATACGGCTGAGCGAGGATGAAGGAGATACTGACACCTTTTTTGTAGTAGGAATTCTCAAGAGAGTTTGAATTTGTGACAGCGAATTTCAAACAGCACACGAACCATGAAGCAGGGAGAGTTTCACAAACCTCTACATCTCACTGTGAGGCACAGGAGAAAAAAGACAAGTCACTTGATTTAACTTCAGGCTTTGAGGTCAGCATGCTCATAGTAAAGAAAGGATCACAGGGAAAATCAGGTGACATTCAGTGACATCACTGCAATTATAATAGAAATTATAGCACTAATACAAAACCCAGTGTGGGAGCTGGGTAAGGACTTAAGTCAGTACTAAACCTATGTTAATGTTCAGTCTGGCAAAGGTCCTGGACATGCCATTGCAGCCATGATTTACACCAAGTCATGTACTGAAAGCAAGAGGATGAAGTTTAACTTGACTTTCCATACAAAAGTACATCAACGGTCAGGAACATGTTGTTCAAACAGGTTACATGGACTTTAGCGTGCACTAAAAACATCGATATGGCCCTCCTGACTTGTGCCACTACAACTGATGTCTTGGGTCTACCCATGAAATTTGATAAGAACCTCAAAGTGGAATACAGTTCTCAGGTCACCAGATTCCCTTCTTGAATCTAGAAGGAATCATATCAAGTTATCACTCATAAACGTATTGATCTCTACCATAAACCAAATAGGAGCTCTTTCTTTTGCAATTCCTTAAGAAAAATTATTACAAAGTCTTTCAATTTGATGGCTTACAAATTATACCTGATTTTGGCTTAAGGAAGAAAAAGCAAATACCTGTGTAAAACCTGTTGGCTATTCCACCCTTCTTGTATTGAACTTCTGGGTGCAGATGATGTGTGCACCAAAATATGCAAATTGGCTATTTATCCTTCCCCTGAAATAGCTCTGCTGGCACACCTTTTTGGCTCCCAACAAACATTCATCTTTACAGATAGAAGGACTCTGGTTGTAAGAAGCAGTTAGGAGAACTATAATACAAGATGCATGAGAGAACAGGATTGATAGCCAATCAAATCGATGTAGTATTAACAGATCTAATGCTTTCTGTAAACAAAAGTGTAACTCTCTTTTCACATCATTTCTTTATTGTCTCTCTAAGGATCCATTGACTTCAACAAACTTTCTTCTGTCTTATACTGGCCTAAGGAAAACCAGTAACACTTGGAATAACAGCATAAGATTGTTTCAAGTTGACTTAAATATTATATTAATATTATATTATGTCATGTTACATTATATTATATTATGTCACATTACAGTACATTGCATTACATTACGTTACTCAGTATTTTTTCTATGCATGCACATTTATGCTGAAACATACCTCAAGCGGTTCAACACTTCCACCCAGCTTAGTGTCATCCACAAATTTGCCAAGGATGCACTCAATGCCCTCATCCAGATGAAGTTATCGAACAGGTCTGGACCCAACACTGAGACCTGGGAAAACCACTTGTGACCAGCCACCAACTGAATTTAACTCCATTTACCATGACACTTCAAGCTCAGCCATCCAGCCATTTTTTTTACCTAGCAGAGGGTGTGACTGTCCAGGCCAATGGCAGCCAGTTTTTCAAGCAGAATACTGTGAAAAATGGTGCCAAAGGGATTGCTAAATTCCAGGTACACTACTTCCACCACCTTTCCCTCAAAATATCCCATAACTGATGATACACATGTAATGAGAGAATGCTATTAGTAATATAATTGCAGTAGAAAAAGCAGCAGAAAAAAAAATGTTGTCAAAGTACATAGCAGGAAATCATAAGCTATATCTAAAAAAAAAAGGAAAAATTATAAGAATAGTTAAGTATAGCTGTAAGGATTATAAATAAGATTCTCATCTTGCTAAATATTCTGACATTTAATGAAATGGAAGGCCACAGAACTGATTTAAAATGAATTCTTCTCCATGTTTCCCTAAAATACAGAAGTAATTTCCAGTAAATAAAGAAAATATTTAGGTAGAAATGACAGGTGGTCAAATTGCGCCTTTTCTTTCTTAAGATTTTTCCATTGTGGGTGCAGTTTATTCTAATCCTCTATCAAAACATGAGAAAGCATCTTGGTACTTTTAGGTGTAATGCAGACTTTTGGCTTTTAATTTGTTCTGTTGATAGCTTCATTGTATTAGTTGTGCTCTCTAGGTATTGTAAAGGAAAGATCAAGGCCTACCAGAGTGAACAAACTGGCATTTATAAATAAAGTTTCATTTTTGGAATGTCTGCAATACCCCTGGTATAATTTAAAAGCCAGGGTGCAAATAATATTATTAATACAGCAGAATAGTTATCTAATGTAAGTCAAACAGGTTTAAAAAAATTCACTTCTGGATTCTTTTTATCTTAGCAATTTATCATATTTTAAAATACTGCAAAACGTTCAGACCAAGGTTACTTTCTGACATAGTACTGCAAATCTTTGCTCAAAATCAGGATTTATGTAAAATCAATATGACACCATGCTGACTGTTAGTAGTGAGCTCAAGAGTAACAATGTCACTGAAGGAAAAAGACAGACTTGCAAGTGTTTTTTTGTTACAGTGATACAATTATATATGAAATTTTTTAACAGTAGAAGTTACTGTAACATGTGGTTACTTTGTGGGACAAAAGCGTGCAAAAACACTGACACCAGCTACAAGTTAAACAACTAGAAACCCGATTGTTGTGCCCTGGCAAGTTAGAGGCCCAGAGAAGAAGTAAAGAGGGATTTTTTGGTGATGGTGGGAGGGACTGGAGTGGTTTCCTCAGCCTAAGGGGGATGCAGAGCACTGCAACGCTTTTCTTTGTTCTTTGTGTTTATTAAAAATAAAAGTCCCCAGAGTAACCATTGCTTATTTTTAATTTGGTGAAAACAACTGTTGTCTGTTGAATGTTCTGTTGACAAGTACGTCTTTACAGAGATGAACAACACTTAGAACACTTAGAATTCAGAGTGGTTTAGGCTTTGTCCTCTGCTGTGGAAAGGACCATTTTTCACTCGATGAAATTGCTCAAAACTCCATCCAACCTGATTTTGAGCACTGCCAATGATGAGGCATTCACAGTTTCTCTGGGTAACCTGTTTCATTGTCACACCACTGTTATTGCAAAAAAATCTTCCTTATATCCAACTAATCTCATCCTCTTTCAGTTAAAAACTGTTGTCTCTTGTCATGTCACTACAGGCCCTGGTAAAAAGTCTTTCTATATCTTTGTCACAAGGCTCCTTTATAAACTGAAATGTGAATGTAAGGCTTCTCCATAGACTTCTTTTCTTCAGCCTGAACAATGCCAGCTTTCAGCCTCTCTTCACAGGAGAGCTTTCTGATCATTCTCACCACTTTTCTCTGGACCTAGCAAGTCCATGTCATTCTTGTACTGAGAGGCTGGAAGATGGATGTAGTACTCCAGATGGAGTCTCTCAAATGCAGTCTAGATGGAGAGAGCTATCTCCATCGATCTGCTGGCCACACTTCTTCAAATGCTGTAGAGATTGTGATTTTCTTCCTGGATTGCAAGCAGACATTGCCAGTTCATAGCCACATTTACCACCACCAGTGTCCAGAAGTCCTTCTCTTCAGGGCTGCTCTCAATCAATTCATGACTTCATAACTGATTTTGGGGATTGCCCAATGCTTTTTGCAGCCTGAAGTAAACCCTCTCAAGGAAAAGGAGATAGCTCCTTTCCTGAGGGTAACTGCACAGGCTTAGCTTAGAGAAGAGGGAGAGCAGATGGATCTAGATGGGTATGAAAGGTATAGAATGTGCCTGCAACAGGAGTGCAGACAGGGAGAGAAGGGGGATGGGGGTGAGGTACGTTTCTGTAGCTGAGAAAAACCCTAAGCCAGATTTCAGGTATGAGGGAGAGAAGGAGGATTCAGAGGGACCCTGAAGAGACACGGAAACTCCAGTGGTGATGAGAGGCACTGGACTCAGGTGAAAGGGCTTACTCTTCACAAACACAGTTGTTTAATCAAACCTTCTTATACCAGATTCACCCAACAGCTTTGCAGTTCCTCTGCTGGGAGTCACCCCATTGCAAATTAATATTTTGTACTGTAGTAAAATCCAGCTGCAGAGACTGGAAACGTCTGATAACTTTTGACATATGAGAGTCCTTTTTACTTTAAAAACATTCCAGTTCAGTTAATTGGCTGGTTCGGGATCCTGCCACACCACGTTTGTCACATCATAACACCACTTTCAGTGTTATCTCATATTGAATGACAGGTGGGGTTTTTCACAGAAAGCAAAAGGCTTTTTGCACTTTCAGAATTTGTTCTTGTAAGCATATATTTCACTCTGAAGAACAGTACTGATCCATCTCTCATCTCCATCTGTAGTGCAGGTGGAACACTTAATTTGTATTTCCTTCAAAGATAGCTGTGTAGATGAATTAGGAACTTCTAGTTCAGTCAGAATCCATTAACAATAAAGATTACGTATTTCAATGTTTTATCCCTTGTTTTGACTGCAGGAACAACGAGAAACAGTTCTTTATTACTAATAAGATTTTGCATGCATTATCAACAGACTATTTTGTTCAGATAGCTGGAAACTGCAGTGTTTTACAAGCTCTATTAGAAAGAATTATTCTGTGATGATGATAAAGAAAAACTTTGTTATTTATTTTTTTTTATTAGAAGAATCTTTCTCAGGCAAGACAGCCCACCTTATGAGGGAAACAAAAACCCAAAAATATTGTGTTTTAAAATGGTAATAAAAAGCTGTGATTAGAAATAAAAGATGATTCCTGAATTGCCTCAGATTGATTAATTAGAAACTAGAAGAGAATCAGGCTCAGAGCTATTAGAATCCAGAGATTCTTAAGTGATTTCAGTAACAAGTTAAATGTAATTATATTATGGAATCCCCCAGTATTTATGAGCAAAGGTGATGTTATACAATGATGTAGAACTGTTCATAAAATAAAACAATAACTCATTTCTTTATTAATTTTATAGAACAGACAATTTTATCAAAAGTGCCATGCTATCCCAGGTAGACCTAAGACAATATGGTAACACTCACATCCTGGATGCAAAGAAACTCCTTTCACTGAGTCTTACTCCACAGTGAAAAATCAACATCAAAAGCAAGCAGATGAATACATTTGTTATTAATAAAAAAAGTCAGGGAAGTCAACCACACTCTCAAGAAGTGCTCTGAATGGAAAATATGAGACTGCTGGGAAAACTTTGTTTGCTTTTTAACTCAAGCATTTTTTTTTAGATGTATTTCAAGTTATTATCTAGAATTAATGGTGAATTAATAGGCATAGTTTCCATTTCTGCCAGAATTACTTGCATGACCTGTAGTCGAATATCTAATTATTTGATTATGAAAGTGTGAATGTAGGATGAGAATGTGTCTGAAACTGCTTTTCCTTACAAAGGCTATAAGGGTCATTACTATAATCCAGCCTGAGCAGCAAAACACAGGATTAAAAAATGTCACCCAATGAACGACTTGCTGCTGGAAAGGCACGGATATCTTTGGGAAGATATCTAGTCCAATTTATTTGGTGATGTAGAAGAACACTGATGCCACAGGGGTGATTCTAGTTTTCAGTAAAGGTGCTCCAGACTGACACTTCATCACACAGAGTAAGTATTGCAGGCTATAAAAGTTCTTTGAAGGATTTCCCAAACTAGCTATTTCGGAAGTGTGTGACTAATTGTAGCAGGCCCTGAAGATTTTCCTAGGGTAACAATAAAGGAAGATGGGTTTATATCATAAATCACATATACAAGAAATATTTTCCCTGCCTGACCTGAAATGACTGCATCTGAAAAAGTTAAAGAACATCGTCAAGAGCAAATAAAAGGTGTGAGTGGGCAAGCTAGAAGTAAATTGGGGTGCCTGGGGATGTAAAAGTATCTACCATGGTCCCTGAGAGAGATAGCCCTGAGGGGAAAGCTAATTTCAGGCCATAAAGTAGCAGTTGGTATGGCTATATTGCACTTTGGTAGCCTTTTGTTTATAGAACAATGGTCACTGAGGGTCAGATTAAACTCTGGTTTTAAGCCAAGGTTTTATGTTATTAGGAGCAATGGATCAATCAACACAGAAAAATGCCTGCATATGTGAAGAAATGAAGGCAAAGATGCTGTAAAAGAGTGGCAAAGGACTTGCCTCCTGACTATCTTTGAACAACAGTGTAAAGAAGAGAGTGACATGGAAAAAACATTTCAGAGCTGGAACACAAAAGGGTTTATGCACTTCTTCAGGGGCCTTCAGAAATTCAAGCTGAATCTAACTTACACAAAAGCATATAGGAACGGCACTGAGCTCCCGGCCTGCTAAGTCAGCCCAGTTTTAAGCTGTCTTTGATTTACTGGAGTCATGTTAAGGGACATTGATGTAGGTCAAAATATGATTCACTTTGTGTCAGGGTTGAGAATGAGATCAGTTACTAAGAATTATTTTTAATAAAAAATAAATGGACTGAAGGGAAAATTTACAAGACCACTACAAATGTTAAAAGTAAGTGATTAAGCCCTGAAAAAAGAACCTATTAAAAATCAAAACAGAACAAAACAAAGCAAACCCCTGTTCTCAAAATCATTCCTATTAGAAATCAGAGTGAAAGTGTCTTTCACTGAAAATCCTCAAGATGGTTGAGTGTTTAAGGCAGGACATAGGACTGGCAGAATTTGTAGTAAATACATGGCACTTCCTGTTACAAACATAAAATTGGTATTTGGGATCAACTTCTTACATTGCCCTAAAGGATTTACATGAGATAGGGCTGTACTTACCTTAGACTGCCTGTGAAGTCAAAAGGAGAGGTGAGGGCATTTCCACAGGACAGTTGAGCTCTCAGATAAAGTGCATCGCAATCTTCAGTCAATGCACAGAAAGATCATATTGCCTCGGGTCCTAATTTATACATACAGTTTTTTAGGTAGATGGGGTAAACCAGAGCTTACCCATCCGATCCTCATTGATTTCTTCACTTTTGTCAATGGGAGACCTCACTGGACTGTATCCTCGGAAGGACTGGCAGCTAAATACTTCTTTTTCCAATAAGGAGAATATTTTAGAAGAAGGTCTTCACAGAAAGCAAGCTTGAGTGGAACAGGGATATTGATGAACAGAGATGTCAACCTGAAGGAAACCACTGGATAGGTTCCCTCTGAATTAAGAAAATCGTTAAATTAAAGCCTTTGAGTATCAATTAAATTGTCTTAGAGACCGCTGATGAAAACTGAATCTTCACACCTCCAGAAAAGTAAAGTGCATAGGAAATTAAAGCATTTCTGTAGTTTAATGATCAAACCCTGGCCTACTTCTGACACAAAGCCAGGTCTATGAGCACAGGGCCAATATGGTTACTTTCCCAAGAGAGGGATTGCTGTTGTCAAAGAATTAAATGGATGTGAGAATGGCCTTGTACAAGGTAAACTGAGACTCCATTATACCCTAAAGATACTGAGCAATCAGATCCTTTGAAGTGTAAAAGCTAGAAAGATTTTAACAACTGATACTTTGTCTTGGTGTCTTTGGAAAACTGTAGCAGTTCTTTCTCCTAAAGGGTGTTTGGAATGTCTACAAAAGCTTAGCTGCTTCAGATTTGCAAATAGCATGTTATATACTACTGCAAAAAGGCTTTATGAACTTAAATGTTACAAACAGGAAAGAAACAAAGGTCTACATTTATCCTTATCTTAGATCAGAAAAGAAATACAAACAAGGCCAAGAACATGTGTTTGAACACAAGAATCTGTAGAAATCAGGCACTGCTCTCAGTGCACCCAGTGCTTGGTCTCTCCCTTACATTGATACATTGAATTTGTCAGATTATTTTCTTTTCTGGTTCATTACTAATCAAATAACTTTCTTGAGTGATACTTTAAAATTTTTTTCATGTTTACATTGCAACTTTCTCATTCTAATTGTTGAGCCTGCAAGCTGAAACAAAATAAGTGCCGCATTCTTTTAAACAATCCTTTCTATATTAGAGGGCATTTACAGTTCACAGCTTTTGTTTTCAGCTTGAGATTCTAGATAACACAATAGATTGCTATCGATACAACACACCACAGATGATAACACTAGAGGTCTGGTTCCACAGCCAGGGAATCTACTCAGTGGAAAATTTCATAAAATAACAGTCCTTCTCCCCAGATAAAAATTCAGAGCATACTTCTAATTTTCTTTTCCTCACTGCAAACACTAATAATTGGGGGGGAGGGGGGAATGAACAAATATCTAGCTAAACTACATCAAAGTAATACTACAAACTAAAAGGCAAGTCAGAGCGCATCTCTTAATGTCAAGCCAGGCTCATGATAAAGTGTCTTAGGATTTATTCACCTTACATGAGACAGTATCTCCAGCAAATATTTATTTTAGCAGTATGGGACAGTACTTCCTGCTTTGTTACCTCAGAACTGTTCAGTGAGTGGGAGTACCATCCGTGCGTGATAAGAAAAGAATGGCTACAGGCTGAAACCAGCTGAATCCCAGTCCAACTGGCTCAGCTGAATGGTGGTTCTCCTGGGGTTACCCTACTGAAGTGGATACTGTTTTGAAGAATTCACGCAAAAGGAAGAAACAGTACTTGGAGCAATGCCACTGATTTTTCTTGAGTTACACCGGGAAAATGTTTGACTTGTAGAGACTACTGGAACAGAAAGCCTAGAGCTACAGATGAGGACCTGACTATTCACACATGACTGCTGCCATACAGCAGCAGCAGCAGGATCATGGTCTACTAAAGCGTTCACAGGGAAGAGACTTTTCCTGGAAGAGTCGCATGTGTTCAATCTAATCAGTTCAGGTGGGGTGATTTTGACAAAAGCCTAAAGAAAAACACACAGACAGTCCAGCTTGCTCTGTACACGTGGCCGTAGTGCTAAATGCAGAGGCAGACCCACTCAGCAAGAAGGGTCAGCTTGCTAGTGGGTCATTACACCTATGTACTTTCAGTGCAACAGTTTCTCAAAGAATGAGCAGATTTCAGGATTTTTTTTTTCTGTGCATTTGTGCGTGTGTGTAGAGGTGAAATGTTTGATCCATTGACTGTCTCTGAGATGAGGAAGCAGAAAGTTCTCATTGAAGAGGCCTTGCCTTGCTGGCTGTGTCTCAGCTAAATGGGACTCTGCACCTGCAAACTAAGGCCCAATATCCTATCATCAGAGATGTAAATAGCATTGCACATGCCAGTTAGATGCTGGACTGAGTGAGCAGACTAAGTGCCAGGTGTAATTGCAAAAAGAGAAGGGTTATGTGAAGTTTCACATGATCTCCTGCTCAAAAACACTCTGGAGATGGGAATATGGTTTTGGTTCCAGTATTTCACTAGCCTGAAAAGTAAACCGCGTACCAAAAATGTATACCTTTGAGTCAATGTCATTCTCAGTTTCTGTATAAAGTCTCATTATCACTAAAACACATAGGAGAACATAAATCTAATACACCTGGTAAGATTAGATTGTGTTTTATGCCATTTTCCCATGTGACGATAATGTAGAGATGGAAAAAGTTTCTGATCATGGCCTTGATAAGTTATCCTGTTGAGAATTAGTAATTTGCAGAATTTACATGAGTGGGTATCTGACTACTTACAGAGTTCATTTACTTTTCTGATGACAAAAGCACTTAAGAATGATTTCTTTCCCCTCAGGAAAAAACAAGGAAGCAAGAAAGGAATGTCATTTTTTTGCTGCTGTTCTCTGCATAGTAAAATTATCCTCTTGATTTGTGTAAGTAAGAATGTTTTCTGGGCTAATATGAAATTTTTATGTGAGTCTCACTGTCAAGTAGCTGCAACACATGCCTTTCAAGGGAGTTGCATTACACTGAAAGTCAATCAAATTATTTGGAGATTCCTATAATTTATAATAAATCAAACCAGCCCATTGACTAGTGCAGAGGTTGGAAATAGGAGAATTAAGTTCAGTTCCTTATGGACACCTTCCAACTTGAGATATTCAATGATTCCATGATTCATTACTTCATCATAAACACCTTATTTGGATTTTTTGGTCCGTGTTTCCCAAAGATACCTGCAGTGCGCTTTTTGCCACTGTGATTGTTAGGTACACCCAGCACCTCTTTTATATTTTATAAGGAAAAAGAATAAAAACAAAGGATGACATTCACCTCCTCTGACTTCAGCTCCATAAGTTGGCTAACTTGTCTCTCAAAATACCCAGTGCTGAGAAACCAAGAACTATTCAAAGTTTCTTCCACTGGTCTTAAGCTGAGAGAAATCATTCCAGAAAGGGGCTGGAGAATGGGGTAGTTAAAACAATCTGAGCTGAATCCTGCAGAGACATAACACAGACTATCCTACTGCATCACAGTGATAAGCCAATAAGCATTGAGGTGAGGGCAGAGAAAAACATGTACCATTCACCTCCTTTGTGATCATTGACACCATAATGAAACAGCACACATGAAAGTATGTGGCATCAGCAGCAATGATTTTTTATGATAAAGAATTAAAATAAAGATTACTTGGGCTTCAATAGTTGCAGCATTTTAAAATGGAAAGCTAAAGGTTAAGGCACTTTGTACCTACTTGGTCAGTTCAAAAGAATTCCCTTCAAAAAATTCCCTGAGCCCCCATATACCAGGCTACGGGAAACTGCATTCTAAGAAAGTCACAATACTCTATTCTCTTTCAGGTCACAAAATCACAGATTACTCAAGTAGCAGAATCATATGTCTTCCTTGCATACTCTGAAGGTATTGGTGGACCATTGTGGTTCCTGTCACCAGTACCATTGGACATGTTAGCTGGGAGTAGACTGTTTATAAGACAAATCATAGTCATATAACCAGTAGTGAGACTAAACATCGGTCTCGCACCTGACTCACAGCCCAGAGACTGATGTTGGCAAATAGGAAAAAAAAAAACCACCAGGAGGTAAGAATTCACAATAAGAATGCAAATACAGTAATTTTGTTATATGTAAACCATGGTTTTACACTCTTGATGCAGTTCTTAATGTGCAGAAGGAAAAAAGCAGCTTGCTTTCCTCCACTGACCCAGAGGCACAGCCAAACTATGTTCAGGACTGCTGGGGAGAACATAAATGTGACTCTAAGCCAAGCCCTGCCACTCCAACTGAACCACAGCTATGGAAGTGATTGTTGTTTCCTTTCTAAGGGGAATGAATTGATGTGTGTGGTTATGGTTTTACAATGTGTACTTTCTTCAAGCAGGACTTGTGAAAAGCATCAGCTACCTCTAGGGTGTCATTTAATAACCTTGGTTCATACACCAGTAGGGCATTGAAGATATTAGCCACCTTGTCCTGTTAGCAGCATCACTGAAACAGAAGAACAAGTCCTCTTTGAAATGCAGTTTATTCTACAAACATTTAGAGTAAAATCATTAGCTAATCTCTGTAACTGTATATAATACCAGAAGGGAAAACTGACAAGAGAGAGGTATGGTCATTTAAGGGTCACTCACATCTGTTTTCTAAACTACTCACTTGCTAGGGAAGCATTAAATGGGAGCTGAAGTATTTCTTTAGTGTATGCTCATGTTCTCCTCTTTGGGCATTTTGTTTCCACACATCCACATTCATCTACATGCACATATGTGAATTGGACTGTCTTATGCTCAGAGCAAACCAGCTCCACCTTCATTTTGTGACTCCTTTTTTCATGGCAGCAAATGCATTTGTGTTCCATTTCACTGGCCTCAAAGGAATACCTATAGAAATAAGATTTGCACATCAGTTTGATGCCTGTTGTCTTCCATATGTGCTGCTCCAAATGGAGATATTCTAAGAAGCAGAGCAGCAAAATTTCCTAGTTTTTTGCTTATATATAACAGTCTTTCCTCAAGATGCTACTAGCCACACAGAGCAAGATACTCTGACATCAATGTGAAAAATCTCAGAAATTTCAGAGGATTTTAGATTAGGCCCATTCTGGCAGGACAGAAAGAACATATTCATGCAAATATCAAAGAGCAGGAAAGAAACAGAGGTTCAAAAGTAACACCAAGACATATTTAAGATCAGTCAGTTTATAAATTTAGCTGATATTTTTTCAAAGGGACCTGTTTTCCTTACTATGATTCAGTACCACTGTCAAACTAAAGATATTAAGTAACGTTAACGACTGCAGTTCTGCACAGCTGGTTTCCCAACCAGGCCCTTTTAAACAGCAGGAAGAGGACAAACAGCTGCAGCCCATTGGTAACAAGAACCCAAGAAGATCACGTATGGGAGAAAACAGAAAAAGATTTCCTACTTACACAGAATAGGTGCTGCATGTCCCTTCACAAAAGGGCACTGGGACTGGAACAGTTGACTTACAGTTGTCATGGACAATATACTGCTCTTTCACATTCCGTCTGCATTTATGTGGCAGATCAATACCTATGTAGGACAACACTTCTGTTAGACTTGTTCAGACAGGGAAGTAAATGTTTTGAAAGGTATCTGCTAGGACATCGAAGGCAGATCATCCTACTAAAACTTTTTACTGTTCGAATACGTAACAAAAAAAAAAATCGAGAGTGGAAAGAGCTACTAGCTCAGCAAAGCAATTTCTTGCTGGTCAAGTCACTTTGCTATTTGTGGGCTAGCTTATATGATCACTTCTATATAAGTTCTTGTAAAGATACTGTTGAACCAAGACCTAGAGGAGACATGATGGATTTGGGTTTTTAAAAGTTGCTATAAATCACATTTGTGACAATAAAAATTTATGATTTCTGGTGGCTGCTGCAGAAAAAAAAACAAAAAGACTCTTTTCCCCATGCAATTTCCAGATAGAAGAATAAAGAGCATTTTTTCTACAAATTTTCTTATCAAGATTGTAGTTCAAACTAACAGTATTTTGGTTATTGAAAGACATAGAAAAACAGATCAAAAATTTTAGTATCTCCATTGGAAGAATGAGGCAGATATTTAGCCTCAGTTGTGAGCAGATTTCTAACCTTAGGTACAAAACATTCTGCTGCTTTAAGAACAGTTTTCCTGTTTGTGGAAACTACAGACTCTCAGCACATGCAGAAACAGGACTATAAGCAGGAGAGAAATTTACAGTCATGGAATAGGGAATCAGTGATTTAATGCACTCACATGTTTTACAACAGCCATCTGAAGTCACATCAACAGTTCCCTGTGTTGGAAGCAAACAAAACCAGAAGAGTTCAGACACACTCATCGTTAAACAGCTTGTAGCAATGATAAGCATTCAGTTATATTCCCTCACCTCTAACTTAGATTCCTTGTCAGACCTATCTGTGTATCAACTATATATAAAACTGCTTAAAATAAAAAATCCATCAAGGAAGGGGGAAATTTTCTTAAAACTGTATTTATCTTCTCACAAAACAGTTTAAATGTCCTGTAACGCATACCTGACCTTACATAGGTCCTATTGAAACCCACACAAAAACCAGAAGCCCCAGATATTTCTGGAAGTTACTGGAAATCACTAATTGCTGAGAGCCAATGATGCCCCTTGCTCATTCTCATACCACTTTTTGCTTAGTGATGCACCATGCATCCAAAGACATTGTGTTCATCAGTTCCTCCAGGGGTCAATGGTTAACTTATCATTTGCTTAATTGCATTCCGTAACACTGGTGTTTCTCAAGTGATGAAAAATCCCACCTTGGTATTGCCCCAATATTCTTCTCTTTCAAGGTCTAGTGCTTATCCCACAACAAGTAAAACATGTGGATTGTTTACAAATAATTTTGGTTTACTTCCACGGGACACTATTCAAGGCTAGAAAAGCACATTTCCTTCAAAGCAGGATGATCAGTTCAGGAAGATCATGAAGCAGCTCATTCAAAACAGCACACAATACTGCCAGAAAAACCAAAGGGCTCATTCCAGAAGGCTTTTTGTCTGGCTTTAGATACTTACTGGGACACAGTTTGAGTCTTCAAATGGTAAGCAAACCTTTACTTTACTAGTCAAAGAAAACTGGCCTGCTGATTCAGTGCACGTGTACTCAGTACAATTGTCATGTGGAGATTTATAACTCTTTCCAACCTGACAAAAACAAGAAAAATACCCCAATATAGTATAGCAATAAAAATAGAATACTGCAATAGTAAGACAGTCAATGGACTGACAGAGAGATGTGTTGACGTATCTAGAACTCACAGCTGGAAATTAGGGACCTAGCTCACCCACTACCAGCCGATGAAAATCCTTGGTCACCTCGGTGTAAAGCGTCAAAACCTAGCAGCAGAATGAGCGTAGAGGTATGAACAGAAATGTCAGAAAGTAGGTGCATTAATGTATGTGAAGTAAAATATGCAGGAAAGAAAAATAGCTCTTCTAAATGAATTCAACAGTTTTATTTTTTAATCAATGGAAGAAAAGCAAGAAGTGTGAAAGAGAATAAAAATCTTCATAATAGAAGTTAATAGATAAACACAAAACCTTCTCATGGAAACATAAATACTGTTTATTGTCACAGGAGAAGACAGCTTGTAAGATAAATTATCGAGGAATAAAAGGATGAAAAAGAAAAGATGTAGAACACAAGAGTTACTGGAGAAGCAATAGCACGTACAGAAATAGTCACTGATTAAGATAGTGTCATTAACTGTTCACAGGAGTAGCAGACTGCAATAAAACCAAAGAGCTAGCCTGAGGCTCAGCCCGTGTCTACATAAGACTACATTGCTCAAGATGTGATGTAATACCTGAGTGTGTTACCAAGTAAATCTACACTACAACAGCTATGCCGCTTTTGATTTCACCCTCAGCAAATTCAGAACTAATAATAGTACAGCTGTATCAGTTCATTCACACTACTTAGTCCTGTATCTCCAGAGCAAGATAATGACACATAATTTTGAACACAGTAGTGCCTGTGAGATACACACAGCAAAGAGCAGATGAGTGAACATCTACATTTACTTTGGAAACACAGAAATTTTCAAATCCCTTAGACGTCTTCACAACCTCAAAATTGATGACAATGATTCAAAAAATACTGAGGTCTTTTTGATAATTCAGACTATCTCATAGAGTAAAGGGATGCTTACCTCAATGGTCACATTGCCAAATGGAAAATTTGCCACACACGCCACTTGCTGGCACTGGCTGCAGCACTGGCCCTGCTCTTCCACATAGCGGAAACCCTATGGAAATAAAGTTTCCATTTAGCCATGTTACCTGATGTCTTGTTCATGAAGCAGCTTTGGATTTAGTCCGCACTGGATATGGCATATGAAATAAGTTAATCATCTGGTTTTATTTCTGCTGTCTTTAGAAACCTGTTGGAACCTGTTTAAGCCTGACAATCAAAGCTGGCAATTTGCTTCCCCTATGGAATAGTGACTTCTTGGCACTTCAGTTACTATGAACACCCTTGATTGGCTATCCTTCCTCTTCTGGCTAACATACAAGTCAAGTCACATAAATTAATTCAGCATATGATTACTTTCACAATCGAACACCAGTTCTTGGTCTGATATGGTTATCCACAAGAATTGCTGGTTTCAGACATATGAAGACCATGAATCACTTATTTCCTCTCTTGTGTTTCAGGCATCAGTTTGTCTCTAGGTGGGTGTGGGTGTGGTTGGCTTCAGAATAAGAATGATTTTATCTGGTTTTAGGATTGGCAGTGAGTCTGACCTTATCTGGGCAAGAATGGAAAAGAAACCACTCTTCACTTACATTCAGTAATAGGCTGAATAGTTTGTGTGCACTCTCAACTCATGAGTACTGAGAAGTGTGTAGAAACAGACTGCTGTGCAGGTACTTTACAATCTTAATTTTTCAGCTGACAGTGAGTAAGATCAACAGACTGGCAAAAATGTCATTTTTCAGTAGCTGGGATTCTCTTTAACAGGTTTGCATTCTTTCTCCCTTAGGGCATCTTTCCAAGGGTGAACTCTTAAATTTGCTAAAGCAAAAATAACCAAGACACTTAAAATGACTGAAAAAATTCGAATAGAAAATTATATCCTGCTGTCTTTCAGTGAGGAAGCGGTTACACTATCCCAGTTCTACAGTACATGCCCTCAACAGCCATTGCTCATGGTTGTGGAGGCTATGTGTGCAGTGCTGACCTGCTGACAGGTGGTTTGACATTTCACTGGAATGCATTGGATGCGGTTGGTCCGTGTCACAACATCCTGCTCATCTGTGCACACACAGTCCTCGCAGGAGCTTTTAGGCACCATTGCTCCAGGCTGGAAATACAGAGGAGAGGTTCATCAGCTGTGTTAAATGAGATATTACATTATCTCCTAAATTTCATGCATCAATTTTTACTCAGTTTGACATAGCAATTAATATTACAATATCTAATGAGATTTAAAATTTATATTCAATCACAATTCTGACTTCTTGACTGTAAAGTATAGGTAAAATCACAGTTAGCAAGCAAGATACTGGTCTCTAATGTTACCTATCAATAACATTCCCAATAGTACATAAGACTACTGGCAGGGAAAATTTACAGGCTGCTCTAATCCTTCTTTTTGTGTGAATGTTGACAATAATTTTAGAAAATTCTGATTGAAGCAATTTTAACTTGTGGAAAGGAGTGTTGGGAAGAATACCCACCTTAAATTCAACTCCTTCAGAAACACAAACACCTTTTGGTACTGTAAGCAAAAAAAAAGAAAATTAAAAAGATATGGTAGGAATGATGTAAACAGTTACTGTACTCATCTCTGAATTGTGACTGATTTAGAGGAGACAAAGAGCAGAACTGAGCTTATTAAATAACCTCATTTTAAAAAAGAGGACGGAAAGTAACATATTGCTAATTGTTAACCACCTTGCTGTAAACAGAGCCAAGGGGAAGCTGGATGGGGTATGTATCACAGTATCACAGTATCATAAGGTTGGAAAGGACCTCTGAGATCATCAAGTCCAACCTATAACCCAACACTAATACCAACACCAACACTAACACCAACACCAACCATCATCTAAACTATGGCACTCAGTGCCTCATCCAGTCTCCCCTTAAACACCTCCAGGGTCAGTGACTCCACCACCTCCCTGGGCAGCGCATTCCAATGGCCAATCACCCTTTCAGTGAAGAACTTTTTCCTAACATCAAGCCTAAACTTTCCCTGACGAAGCTTGAGTCCATGCCCTCTAGTTCTGCCACTGGTCACCTGAGAGAAGAGACCAACCCCTGTCTGACTACAACCTCCTTTAGGTAGTTGTAGAGAGCAATGAGGTCTCCCCTGAGACTCCTCTTCATTAGACTAAACAGCCCCAACTCCCTCAGTCACTCCTCATAGGGCTTGTGCTCCAGCCCCTTCACCATCTTCGTTGCCCTCCTCTGAACACATTCCAGTATCCTAATATCTTTCCCAAACTAGGGGGCCCAGAACAATGTTCAAGATGATGCCTGACCAGTGCCGAGTACAGGGGGATGATAACTTCTCTGGTCCTGCTCGCCACACTATTCCTGATGCAGGCCAGAATGCCATTGGCCTTCTTGGCCACCTGGGCACACTGCTGGCTCATGTTGAGCTTCCTGTCAACCAGTACTCCCAGGTCCCTTTCTGCCTCACTACTCTCCAGCCACTCTGTCCCCAGTCTGTAGCTCTGCATGGGATTGTTGTGTCCAAAATGAAGTACCCGAAATTTGGACTTATTAAACATCATCCCATTAGAATCAGCCCATCTCTCCAGCCTGGTAATATAATTTGGCAGCAGAGCTTTGGGATGGGTCCAACGTCACCGACATTCAATATCTCACCAATAACTTAACTCACTGAACACTAGCTACAGAGAACCTGAACTATTTACTCTAAAAACTCTTACCAGTTCCTCTAAAAAAAAAGAAACACCAATTGTAAAGATTGAGAGGGAAAGTGAGAGGCTACTGCTTGTTATTTTGACCCATTTAGAAAAAAAATAAATAGTTGAAGAAATACATATGACACATGGTTCAAGAAATAAATGAGGAAACATGGTACTTACTACAGGAGAAGACAGGACAACAACTATCCTCAGATATAGCAACCACTGGTTGGAAACCTAAGTCACATGCTCTTTTGTTGATAATGCAGGTTTTTATGTCACATTCTGCAATAGACAACAGAGATAAAGCAAGCTAAAGCGTCTCATCCAGCAGCGTTAGTTGCAGACCAAATTGTGAATATTCAGGAAATTAAGTAGAAATAGATGAATTTTGAACATCACAGTTTTGGAGTTTGGGATGCTCTAAGCTTGCTCTACTGTAAAGCTTTTACCTGGACATCTAATTCTGGCCCTTTTCCTGCTGCTCTTTCCCCACTGGTTGTCATATCTAAAAAAAACCTAAACACCCCTACTTCAGAGAAGTGACAGCGAAACAACTAGGGTAAAGGTAAAAGCATCAGAGAGTAAAAAGAATGAAGAAGCAGTGGATGAGAGCCAAAGATGCAAAGGTTGAGACACACGAGGCAAAGAACCCTTACAGTGCCCACTTCTCCCTCAAAGCATCAACGGGACCTAATGGACCACTGTCTGGCAACATGAAAGGATGAGGAATAGAAAAACATCCCACCACCATTGTCACATTCCCATGTCCTGCATCTGCTGGGAACGATAAGTGTCATTCCAGCAGAAACTTATCCAGCAGGCTCATGAGGAGGATCTGTGCTGTGGTGGGCATTTGAGCCTGGCAGGATGCAAATAGAAAGACGAGTGCAGACATATATCCAGAACCTCCACAGGAGGCCTTAGGGGAACCTGGAAGAGGAGCACATCCTCCCTTACTGGATCGATCTCTGTGCGAGGAACACCCTTTCATCTCAGAAAGAATAAGAGCTAGAGGATCCTGTGAAGCACATGGTTTTCCCAATGGTTCATGTGGGATTTTCCAACGTAAGTCATTGATCTAGTTTATAATACAAGCTGAATCAGACAACTGTTCTGACAGCTCTTGGCATGTAGATACCAGAAATAACCACTCTAGTGTGTTTATTTTAATCTGGTACCTGTGGGGTAGGACATCTCATTTGAGAACAGCTGCTATAGGGAAATAATGCCTCATTATGACATCTGAATTATCTACTCACCACAGATTGTCTCTGTGCAGCATGGATCATCCAGGCGTGTTTTTATTTTGTGTACAAATCCCTCTTTTGTGCAGTTGATAGGTGGAGATTTAGCACAAGGACGAGGGAGGCAAGAGATATTCAAGGTTGCTTCATCACAAGCACAGTATTGACAATCATGCTCCCAAGCCTCTCTAGGCTGTGAAAATAATACAAGTAGTATTTCAGAGAGCAAAAACTAGAAATATTTTATTAATGAAAGCCTGTTAAAAGACAGTGGAGGGCTGGGTTGTCCTAAGCTATTACGTAGGAAAATCAGAGTTCAAGTCTCAAAGAGAGATGAAAGGAACAGCAAGGAAAAATGCTGTTATCTGCCACCTGCCTTTGCAGGTTTACATGTTTCCAGAAGGGAAGCCTGGTAGTTCTAGTAGGAAAGAGTGTTCCCCACAAACTCTTATTTCTGCTTCTGTACCTCAAGTGACTAATAAAGTTTTGGAGTTAAAATCTGCTGGTTTATTCCCCACTGTCATTGCAGTTCACAGATATTTAAACTTATTAAAAGAAGAAACCCGTACAATCATTTTTACAAGAGGTCACAACAACCAGGTATATTATAAAGACAATATTTTTCTTTTTCTTACCCGTTTCATTGACCCATCTTGTGCAGTGCAACCTGTAAAATAAATTAAAAATTCCTTTAATAACTGAACCAGGGAAAACCACAGAAGCAGGAAGACAGGAATGGAAGCAAGGTCTTAGAATGTGAGAAACAGACATAACGAGAGTGCAAAGTCACAGGCTGTGCACCCAAAACATCTTAAAGATACTCCTCTTTGTCCCTTTGAAGATTGCACTTTCTGCATAAGAGTAGGCAGAAACTACCAATCTGAAGCTTTTCCAGCCTGACTAGAAAGGGTCAGTATCAAGGTGTACCTCTGCACCCGGAACAGCCCCCTTAATGTGTACTTCCAGTCAATGGCTTATCCCTCCTTCCCATCTGACAATTTACATTATTTCTTACCGCAGATGGAAACACAAACGTTGTCATGATCATTCAGGAGAATTTTTCCTTCAGGACAGTAGCATCCCTCAACGAACACTGGTGTGTTATTTTGGGAGCGGTGGGCGTCCATAATATCTTCTCTGCACAATTAAAATATAAACAGGAGTAAATGAGAGGTAGAAAGGTGCTCTAGGGGCAATCAGACACCTAAATCCCAGGAGAATGTCAGCTTCCAGCCTTTCTCAGCGATTTTCAAGTTATGGACTTGAAAAGTGCCTTAGGAAATGACCCACCTGTGGAAGCAAGTTCTTCTTTTTGCTTCTCCACATGGCTTGTATACCTGATCCTGAGCACATCTGGCCTCTGTGGAGCATTAGAATAGATAAGTTAGAATGCCCAGACCCACGTGTACCCTTCGATGCACAACAGATGAACCACACACACTAACACAGTCTGTCCCACTAACCTGCACAGCCCAGTGAGGGTATCCCTGAGGCTTCAGCAAGAGGACATCACCTGGGTGAACACAAGCCAGCAGTGTGCTCAGGTGGCTAAGGCAACTATCAGCATCCTGGCTTGTATCAGAAATAGTGTGGACAGCAAGAGCAGAGAAGTGTTTGTCCCCATGCACTTGGCACTGGTGAAGTTGCACCTCAAATACTGTGTTCAGTTCAGGTTCACACTACAAGTGGGACATTGAGGTGCTGGAGCACGTCCAGGGAAGGGTAACAAAGCTGATGAAGGGTCTGGAGCAGAAGTCTTATGAGGAGTGTCTGAGGGAACTGGTATTGTTTAGTCTGGAGAAAAGAATGCTGAAGGAAAACCTTAGCTATCTCTACAATAACCTGAAAGAATGTAGTGAGATGGGTCTCTTCTTCCAAGTAACATGTGATAGGACGAGAGGATATAGTCTCAGGTTGTGCCAGGGAAGGTTTAAATTTGATATTAGAAAATGTATCTTTCCTGAAGGACTGGTGAAGCATTGGAATAGACTGCCCAGGGAAGTGGTGGAACCAGCGTCCTTGGAGGTGTTCTAACACCGTGTAGCTGTGGCGCTTGGGGATGTGGTTTAGTAGCTGTGGTGGTGTTGGGCTGCTGGTTGGACTGCGTGACCTTAGAGATCTTTTGCAACCTTAATCATTCTATAATTCTATGATTCAGCAAGATGGTTGAGACAACACTCGTAGTGTTTACCGCTGTATCACTGTGTCCCCCTGAGCAGTGCAAAACATACAGAGAGAAGTTGTGTGTGGCCATCTAGCGATGAAGAAGTAAGTAACACACAGGAATCCTCTGCTGAGCTGCTCAGGAGACACTATGGGCCAGTTTCCCACTAATTTTACACTAGTTCTGGACTGGAATAACATTTTTGATTTGTTGCTGCTTTTTCTCAGATTCAGAGCAGCTCAGGAAACATTACAGCCTGGTGACATGGAGGAACACAAACAGGCATGAAGATGAGGAAAGAACAGACCCGAGTCACTTCACTACCAGCAGGCCTTTTCCTCGCTTACCGCACTGCCCATTTGTCTGCCACCTCCAGTCCACGCAGACCCCATGGAGCCCGCACAAGGCTGCGTACGTCTGCATGCTCTGGCACTCGGTGCTGGGGTGCTGTTTTGAGCACCCACTGGCCACACATGCCTCATAGTAGGGCTGTGGGGGGACCACACTGTGGCACTCGGTCAGGTTCCTTCAGAAACAAGGAGACAGACACAGCATTTGAATTCCAAAGAAGAATTCAACGAAGAACCAAACCTATCCCCACCCAGAGAAAGCCTTGATGCAAAGATAGAGCTACAAATTGCTCTGCTGGTGATATATCCATGCAGCTTACTTAAGAGAGAGCTCTACATTCCATTCTTTCCAAAGTTTTCAAAGAAGGCAATTTTACAATGAACACATAGCAGCAAAGAGAAGACTCCTGCACAGCTCATAGCTATAATTCTATATTCTGACATTTTTATGTCAGTGTGATTAATAATCCTGTTTTAAACCACAAAATTATTTTACAGACAGACACATGCATTTATTTACTATATTCTGACTCTGTTCATTTTCATCCAGAGCTTTCAGATACTGAATTATAACTAGATCCTGTTTGGTTTCTCCAGAACAGACAGGCAGAGGGAGTGTCAAGTAGCAGACACTGTTAAGGAAGGACTGATTTTGATCTGCCAAACGCAGGAACACTCACAGATCAGTTTAGTGCTCAGTTTTTCAGAGTATGCTAGACTTCATATTTTCATGATGTCCTATAAGCAGCTCACCCAGGTCATGTAGTGAAGGACAAAATTATCTTGTGGACTTATTTTCCTAGTACTTTTGAGAATTGTCTTACCAGATAATTTTACACAGATTGGTAGGCTCACAGTGCTGATGATATTCAACCTCAGCTGGTTCTGAGACTGGATTACAGTATCTGTTGGTAGGATCTGGCACTTTCCAATCTAATGCCATCTCTTCAAAGGACTCTATAATCTCACCATTCCTTTTCACAGCATCATCAGACTTCAGGTTGGTGCAGGTACCTGGTAGAAATTTAAAAAAAAAGTCAATTGATACTGATGAAGCTGCTTTCAGAGAAAATCTGGAGTTGTCCTCCTTGTGGGAAGGTAACAACATATGGGTTCCTGGATGAGTTCACAAGAAGGAAGAAAAGGCTAGAAGAAAATTTGCTGGTTACTCGTGAAAACAAGAGCTGATGTGTTGGTTGATGTATTTCTTCTGGTAGCTAAAGCAACTAAGATCACTCTGTTTAGCTCAAGACTCTCCATACTGAGTAGATAGAATCAAGAGCAAGGGCTTATCAAGACCCTGTCTTCATCCACCTACAGACTGTGAACAGAATGAAAGTGACTTAAGACTCTGTCTCCTGACTGTGTCTTGCCACCATATAGAGACAAATCTGTTAACATTTATAAGAAACAGAAATCAGTTGATTTGCAAGCATTTAGAGATGTTTGCAAGTGCATGAGAGAAAGAAGAAGGAAGCTTTATTGCATTCATTAGTCAGCTGATGAGAACACTTACCACACAGTCCCATCGTATTGTTATAAAACTTTCCAAAAGGGAGTTTTATGTAAAATGCAAGTCTACTGTAGGACACATAAACTTCTAATTCAGGTATTTCAACTATGATATAAAGGCCAGAACTGGTTATCCTGATACCATTCTTGAAAATGTCTGGAATGACTTTCTTATCATTAAACAAAATCTAAAAAGAAGAGAAACAAAAGGTCTCTGTGGACATCCTTCTGTTGAGTAATGTATACAGTTTGTGAAACTGGAAAGTAAAGCATCACAAGTTCAGACCTCCGATGCACCAAATCAAGTCTGTCACAGGTAGTCATTTAAGAAGTTCTCTATGATTCCTTTTTAATATGTTGTAATTTACATTGAATACTCATGTCAGGAATAAAACCACATCTTCAATTATGTGATCATTTCCCAAATATTTAGAATATAAAACCCTTTAACGACATAAAGAAAAAAAGAGAGAGGGAGATAGCAATGTTATTGCTTTTTTTCCTACCCACTCCATTTTTTGCACACATCAACCTTTGTCATGACAGGACTTTTGGCAGTACAGCAAAATAACTATAGCAAAATAATATTGAGAATTCATTTTAACACAATACTTTACCAAGTTTTTTTCTTTTCCATGTTCCATTGCTTGTGTCAGAATAACAACAGAGTTGGAGTGAAAAATGAGAAGGGACATTGAACAAATTGCTCCATCAGTGGTACCACAGTAGTAGTTGTCTATGTGAATCCAGAAGCTGTGAGAGTCAGGATGAATTGACTTCACAAGGGCATAGGTGCAGTTTTCTTTAAAATGATAGTACGTTCCATCAAAAGTCACATAATGTTCATTTCCCCATCCACTGCAAATACCTGGAAGACAGAGTGACAGACTCCAACTTTGGCTTCTGAGCTTCCTTTAGATACAAGCTGGTTTTGTCTTTTACTTACTTTCAGTGAGAGCTGAAAATAACTAGTTTGATAAAGAAAAGTTAGCCTAGTAAGGACACATCTTTTCTCAACAGCCAGACATGGTTTAGATGGGACTTCTGTAAAATGAACGTAGTACAGATGTTGACCACGGACTTATCTTTCTTGAGGCCCAGTTGAACATAAGTTTTAGAAATTCTCCTGCTACTGTACTTACACTGACACTCAAAAACTTCACAGCAACCGGTTTCATCATGGTGTTTTGTGAATGGGAAACCATTGACACAGAGTTTCACTTGCTGAGGAGGACAAGTCATGCTGGACAGTTTGATATTGTTTCCTTCTCCCAGGCAAGTGGCAATCAGGCAGTTTCCAAAGTTCCATGTTTCATTAAACTATTGATGGATTGAAAAAGGAGAGGTACATAACTAAGTAATGTAAAAAAGCTAATTGTCTAACATGGCATTATTTACTGTCTACTCTTTCTCTGGAACACAGCAATCAACAGAGCCTTGATATCTCTTTCTGTTCTACAACATTTTGTATAGGACTCAATATTAAGGCCCTGACCACTTCTGATGATGTGGGACACTGCCAGATGTGGTTTCATAGCCTTTGTTCTGCTTAGTTATCTCTGCCCATGTGAAATCATATGGAAGTTTCAGACAAACAGAATAACCTTCAACTTATTTCCTTAATGATCTGGGGGCTTCTGGTATATTTCTAAATTCTCTGATTCAAATACATCTACAGTCCAGCTGTAGCAGTGGTTACCAGCACCAGAGGAGAACACCAAATCTTGGATGCAGGCAATGTTGTATCTTAAGAAACACATCTTCTTTGAAGTCTCTCACCTTTCTGGGAGGAATGAGACCAAGACAATCGCTCACAGGAATCCTCGAGGAAGCAGGAACTCGACTTGTTGCCCTGGGAGCAAATGTTGGTGGGCAGACTTCAGAGACTGGATCACAGATCTTGAAGGCCTCAATGTGACCAATTTTACACTCTGCCCAGATTAATTCAGTCTGACACGAGGCATTGCAAACGGCGTAAGCACAATGACCAGATATATTCACTGGCAGAGAAACATTTTCTCCTGCAAGGCCAAAATCTGACTGTTAGCTCTGGGTTGTACATGAAACTGATAACTCTTAAGGCCTAAGTATCACAGATCACATACTCAACTCTACATTCAACTAGCTGGGTCTGCCTGTACCCAATGGCCATACCCACATGTGACTGTCTGCAACTAATCAAATTCAGACTCAACTGCAGCTTGATTAATCCAAATGGCAAAGGCTGAGGGAGTGCCACAGGCTGCTAATATGAAATTATGCTTATAAGTACATTAGTGGAAACTGAAAATGAGTACAAGAGGAAAGAACACTGAATACATCACTAGGTGCATCTGGTTTTCACAAGGACCAGGAGGTAGTGGTTCAGGAGCTACTAAGAGATCTTCTCCCCTTGATTTTTGGAATTTGACTGGTTTACATGCAATTCAGCAGTTTGGGATTAAGGGGTTTTGCTGGAGTCCACTGAAGTTAGTATCTGGTATAAACATCCTTACAGTAGGGATATCCAAACCAGGGTAAAGTTACAGGATATGGGACAGTTGTAGTTCAGAAGGTATTTGTTATAGTCCAAAGATTTAACAACTGTGGTAACATGTAACTGCAGCAGTCTGAATGAGCACTTGCTGAAACACCTTTATCTAAATAGTATTTTTTCCCACATCAATGGTGTAGAAAAAAATATTTACTTGGTTTCTCACCCATTTGTATCAATTGTCCATTCTTATTGCAGAAGCACGGAGTGGCTACCATTGACGACGAAGGTGCAGATGTTACAAGTTGTATATGCGGTTCTGCAGGAAATTAAATAAACTAATCTTCAAATCTTCTGCTACTCTATTTTAAAGCCCTATGACATCTATATACATTCTCTACAATTGCAAAAAGATAAAAAATTTACCCCCACCACATTCTGTGCGTATACACGCTAAAAGCATCTTCTCTGTATTCATATACTCTCTGTATTACACTTTATGCTACTAGAATAATACAAACACTCATCCTTGTTGTTTTTTTCCTATGTAGAATACAATAAACCTCCCTTCTACCGTGACTTATTCATTTCAATTTAAAGTTCCCTTGAACTTTCTAATCCTGCAGGACTTCACCTGGCTTTGGAGAGTTGATTTCCAGTGCCACTCCATTTTGCCTTTTAGTGCCTTTTTGCAAAGAATCTGTTGGTTTAAATACAGACAGATCATTTAGACATTTTACAAAGCCACCTACTCTCTGTTTTCAACAGACTTTTCTTTCCTAGCTATGACTCCATCACACTTCTTATTTGATTTGTTAACCCATTTAGTAAATACCAAACACATAGGCACACCATCAGCTCTTCCACTCACTTGAGTAGAGAAGTTAATGTTTAATTTTCATTTTTCCCTTTGTATAATTTGACAACAGGATCCAGGACAACACATATTTCACCTCTTTTTTGTTTCTTTGTGTTTCCTACTTTCTGTTCATTCACATCACCTTCATCCTGCAACTACTCTTTTGGGAAGTGAGTAAACTGCTAGGTAGCTTTATTTCCTTGCTCCAGTGACATATGCAAGATCGACATATTCCAATGTAGAAAGGAGTGTGCTAAGAAGCATAGCGTGATATTGATCATGAGAAGGAGAAAAACAAGGTTTAGAGGTGTGAGATATTGAGACAAACCACACCAGTGTGTGAACTGTGGTATGCCCAAGGTTATTGTAAAAGCTGTACTGAAAAAGGGCTGAATGTCTCTGTTGTCTCTCTACTCCACTGACAGTAAGAATCTGTAAAAATTACACTTCTGGTCTCCAACATGACACCCATAAGCTCTAAGCCTCATTCCTGAACCTTCAACTGCTTTAAACTCTGTGCTTAACATAGACATACAGTAGGAGCCTTTTTCGAAGACAGAGGAATATTATTACTATTAGAGACTTTCATAAAATTACCACCAGACCTCTTATAAACCTGGTACCTTGTGCTGGTGTGAATGGTGTTCTGCAAGGGATGAGTGTTTTAATGACTTCTCCTTTAGGGCCACAGACAGCATCACCACACTCAGTCCCATAGTCTTTGCTGTATACAGTTTCGTTTAAGGTGTAGGTCCTTCCATTGTAGCAGCAAAGGCAATCTGAGGCACCAAAAGAGCAAATGTTGTGGTAATAGGGGACACATAATATAAATACAAATGAAAACCAAACTCTGGATTTACCCTTCCAAAGCTCATATCATTAGACATTACTTGGCTGAAAAACTTTCTCAGTTTCTACTCAAGAAGTTGCACTGGGACTTTACGTAGTTTATTTAAAGAGGTTTGGATTTTTTTTTTTTTTTTTTGCTGATGTTTCTTGGAGTCAAATGCACAGAGAAATTACTGTCTGGTGAAAACATCAGAACTGGCACTGTCCTTACCCAGCATGGAGCACAGGTGGTAGAGAACATGACCTTCTTGGTAGAGAACATGACCGAGATTTACAGTCTTACTGAGTGATACAACACTGATTCAGGAAGGGTTGCACAGCCATTTCCATCCACTAATGAGAAATATACAGTAACAAGCAATTTCATTTAAATACACAAGAAGTTCTCCATTTTTTGGAGAATGTATATTCAGGAACTCAAGGAAATATGTCTATTACTGTAAAAAAAAGCAGTTAAACTGAAGATGTGTTGTCTATTGGGTCATCGTGTATTTTGGTATGTGGTTTCTCCTAGACAGGGGAATGAACTGATATCCTATCTTAAGACAGTGCATCGTTTAGGCACACAAACATGTGTCTAGGCTTACAAGATTAGCAGGTGAAATAACACCTCTACAAGATTTGCTCTGTTCTGAAAATGTTCTTTACAAATGGTACCATGAATGGCCTGCTTCAGACTACTGTCTTCACTGACTGTCAAGGAAATGTAGGTGTGGAAAAGTGGTATGTGAGAAGAATACTACATTTCATGCCTCTCCTCACTGTGATTATCCTTGAGACAATTCTTCAGGTCAAAGGCTGTGGCTTGCTTATCAAAGTATATTTGCATTTTGTATATTTTGTATTTGTATATTGCTGTGCATCCACCTACTGAACTAACTAGTTGGAGTCCTATTACCAATATGCCTGCAGTCTCATGTGAAGTTGGGTTGTTTCAATCTTATCATCACTCAACGAATGGTGATGAAAAGTTACCTTTGGAGTCTTCAGTACATAGTTTCTCTTCAGGATCACTGAAGATAAGGAGAAAAGGAGACTTATTTTATTGACTTGAATCTATATGTGGAATAACAACATCTGCAAAGATATCTAACTTTATATAAAAGCCTGTTCCCAGAGGATTTAATGATAATTTCCACTGCCCATGATCATAAATTAAATGTTGCTTAGCTTTTATTTTCCCTATTCTGCCTCTCTCATCATCAATAGACATACCATGAAGTGCAGTTGAGGAGGGAGACGCATTCCCTGCTCTCCTCATCAAAAAATGGCTTGTCAGGACTACACTCCAGGTAACAGCCTGGAAAGTTGCAGTAAACAAGGCATACTTAGTCTGCTTTACATAAAAATACATAAACAATTCTAAGATTTGACCCCCAAATGAATGTGATCCCATTATGAATGTTCTTTATACTACCAGTTCTTTTTCCATGTCCTCTTTTACCCTCTCTTCCAAAAGCTTTAAAGTCTGTTTGTCAACAACTTCTTTGCATTTTTAGACTGAATGACTTTTTACCTCTCCCCAGATTTAAAAGGAACAGACAAATTATGCTACGAATGGCACCATCACACGGGGAGGTAGCCCATGCAAGGCATGGTCAATCAGTTCCCTTTCAGCCTCAACTCCCACCAACTGCACCAAAGTCAAGCAAGAATTACCTTCTAAACTGTACAGCAAGTTCCCGCACTTCCCTTGTGGGTTCCTGCAGGTCTTTAGACAAGGAGCTCCACAGGGTTTATAGAACCACTCGTGTTTGTCTGGTGGATTGTAATAATCACAGAACACAGCTGGAACAGAACCATAAAAAACCTCTAAGTATCCGACATCAGGCACGAGGTTATTTTCTACATCTTGTAATCAAGATCTTGTTAAGTTGTGTACGCACAGCCATGTCAGAATTCTGATCTTCTTTATCTCCTATGCACACGGAGCACTATTTTTCTGCATACATTTTCCATGCAATACTTACGGCAAATGGCAGGCGTTCTCCAGTCAATACAGACACCAGCTCTGCTACAGCTTCTTGAATAAGCAGCAACTGAGGTACAAAAGCACTCACAGTCTCCTATACTGTCACAGCCACAGAAGTCAGAAATACAGGATTCATAGTATGGTATTGGGTTCACCTGTCAAAATACCAAAAAACCTGTCACAGCAGATGCACTGTTGCACTGTGCAAATAATAAAAGAAAGGGCTTAATAAGCCCTTAATAAAAGAAAGGGCTCTGAATATCTGCTGTCCACTGTCAGTTTCTTCAGCAGAACCAGTCTGACTCTCACAGACTGGGATTGTCATGAGGAAGCTATTATACTTGGCAACACATAGTTCTGTAGTTTCACCTGCCCGGTAGAATTGGACTCTAAAGCTTCACATTTTCATGTGTGTAATACTGGCATTTACACTCAAAATGTCTTTCCAGTGTCATTTCTGCAGTACTGAAATACTTTGGTACAAATACATAGTGTGTGCACTTTGTAACAGAGACATAGTAACTGAGTATAGAAGGAAACCTGTGACAATATGAACTAACCAAGGAAATTAAACCAGATTTGTTTTTAAAAAAGTGGCTTATTAAACTGAACTGAAGCTTTGTATAGACATTTTCATTAAGAATTAGTACCTTGCTTCTTATTAGATTAGGTCAAGCTATGTCTAAAATAAACTAAATAATCAATCTCTTTGGGTAATTTGAATAAACTTTTCCACAGATCCTCATGCAAACAATCCTACTAACTTATTTCTAGATTTAGCAAACTGATGCCTAATATTTTACTTCTGGTAGTCGATTACTATCTTCTTTGTCTTTAGTTGCTCAAAACAGGCACTGCTGTTTCCTCAGTACGGTGCAGCAGGATTCAACTTACATAGCTGTAAACTGAGGTTTTGGAAGAGGTAGCCCTAGTACTCGAGGATGCTGCCTAATAGCCTTTAATAGTGAAAAATTATAGGCAAATATGCTGCATAATAGCAAAAAAAACCTAGTATGAAATTGCTGAGGATGACAGAACAAAGATTACCTTACTGTGACAGGCTTCAAAGATGTTACTTTTAATGATGCTGCAGTGTTTCTGTCCCAGGACCGACTTAAAAGGCTGACCAGCACATAAGTCTGTCATGTTTATATTTGAGCAGGTGCTTGTTATTTTCCAGCTGTTTCCAAACTCCTGGATGCTCATTTCAACGGACTGCCCTCTGGTTGTGAAGTCATTTCTTGAGCGGCCATCGAAGTCCCCACAAAGGCCACAGACTTTTCCCTGGGTAATTTGAGCAGACATAGTAAATGATTTTGTTATTTTGAGTGCAGGCCACTGTTTGATAGAAATAAACTACAGAACAGGAAAATAGCTGTAAATTTCTAAAGAGTCACCTGGAATTTAGGTGACAGGATCTTTCTATTAGCCCTCCAATACTGCAAATTTTCTGGCTTGACTTCTATTTCTAAATATTCTGGAGAATTTCATACTGAGTGAACAATGAAATGAAACAAAAGACATGGCCAGCTTGCTGTTTCTTGCCTGCTAAACAGAAAGCTTTTTCAAGCCCTGCTTTTCAAAGCTGGGCTCCAGTTTTGAATGCATAACTTTGAGTCTGAAATCTTAACTCTTAGTCCATCCCAGACTTACCTGGAAAGATGGTGCCGCGTGAACAACAACAGTAGTTTTCTGGTCCCACATGAAGTTCATCCCTTGAGTTGTTTCAATCACAATATAACCTCCTCTGAGATCCACTTTGTAATTCTTCTCAGCTCCTGGATCAGTTGCTATCTCCTGAATTCTTCCTTCCAAGAGCCTAATTTCACTGTTCTACAAGAATAGATGAGTTGCATGGAGCAAAATTGAGCAGAAAACCTAGTGTAACAACACTGGTGCTCAATAGGAAACATCTGCCCTTGCATGACATGTCTTATCTTACAGCCACAGAAAAAATCACCATTCTAGATGAAATCTGTTCTGCTAGTACAGCAGCTCCTGAGTACATGGGCAATTGGGCATGCCAGAACACTCCTTGTCAGACTGCTTTGTTTCACCATCCACTCACATCACACTACGAGAGAAATCTCTTCTGTGTATATACTTTGGGGAAATGCTAAGCCTGAGCTGGAGGGAAGAAATTCTTCTGTCTCTAGTTACATCTGTCGTGTACTCAAACCATGGTACAGAAACATTCTCCTCTAAAAGCTTTACCATCACTCCTGTACCACTAATGTTACAGAAGCAAATACACACATATATGCACATACCTAGAGTGCTTTTGATTCCCTGCATCTGTGGAAGTGTTCATCTGTGTTAATACTACATACCTAAACTTTTCCCAGCTTGCCTGTCTCTGCTTTCTGGCTGTTTGACTTCCATTGGTACCCTCTAGCAGCAACTGATTTGGAATATAAGGGGATTTTACACTAACTGCTATAAAATCAAGACTACAGCTTCTCAGTTATAACCAATTCTAGACAAACCTCAAAAATCAGTGTGATCTTTAGGGAACATATGGAGGGTGACTTCCCACAGGCGTTGTTCTGAATTACAATTCGGAAGGTGCCAGCATCCATGTTATTGGGGCAAAAATCCTTAGAAAAATAGGTAACATTGTGTTAGATCTTTGCAGGCAACTAGATCAGTCAAAAATTTTCAGGAGATCTAAATGAATGACACTTCATTCTGACTTCTGCTCTTTCGGCACTTTTTTATTAATCAAGCCTTTGGGCATTTTAGAAGAATCTGGTGGCAGCTGACATGCTGGCGGGTTCATACTTGACCAGGAATTCCAAAAAGAAAAGCAAGGGAAAAACTAAGCTTTTCATAGCACCAGTCCTACACAACCAAAAAATTAAAGATATTTTTTCTTAAAATTAGCAAAATCAGATGTAATTCAGGGATGACAAATTCTGTCATTGAGTACTGTGTCATTACATGCAATTATTGTACGTGAGGCTCACAAGTTAATCTACGGTCTTGGGTGGCTGAGAGAAACACCTTTTCAACACCAGACTACTTCCTTTCCCTTGCAGAGGCTGGAATTGCATGAAGAAAGGTCTGTCCAGCCCAGGAGTTAATTGTTTAGGATCACACAATGCCCTCTTGTATCACTTCTGAGGGTTGATTACTCTGCTTTTGAAAATCCCACTGTATCTGCTCTAGGTAGGCCAAGTTCTGCTCATGTATGTTGATTATTCTGCATGTCTTACCCTTTAAATAACTCAGAATGAACCCTGCAGTGTAAGTTGTGAAAAGCACATAGATAGGAAAGTGAAAAAATTATACCTGAGCCAGGATATAGTCACAGTCTCCTAGGAAATCAAACTTTTCCCCATCAAAGGTCATATAATGCCCATTTCCATACACAGTGCAGGTTCCTTTGCAGGGATTGTCTGTGCAGTTCCACTGCCTTTTGTTGCAGGTGCTGGGAGGCAAAAGGCAAAGAATCACAATCTTTGTATGAAGTGTGGTTTTTCCTTAACCCCAAACAGGGGCAGAGTAATTCAGAGGCTTGCCTTTTGCAGCTCTTCAAAGAAAGCAATCACCTCTCACTCTTCCATGCTTACCCTCTCAACTGTTCTGACACCATGCCATGAGATGGCTTACTAACTAGAAAGATCAAGTTTACTATCAAGATGCATTTGAACTTCATCTATTTTTACTGTATTTTTTCCCTTCAAATATCCTTTAAATCAGTAAGTCCTTGCACCAGAGAGTGGGGATTTAGGAAGCAAATTCAAGATGAAGAACTGAATGTTTCAGCCATTTCTGAATATTAATCTGTCAAGCATCATGTGGTCAGTTTTGTTCCTCACTACGGTGGTGTGAATCTATATTCCCTTGGGTATTTAATCTGCCTTGGAGGGAGTAAATTTTCCCTACAGCAGCCTTCATACTCATGTGCTGCATATTAGTGGTTAGAAAGGTGTTGTTAACACACCAGTGTTATTAAAAAAGGTTTTCTGGAATAACATACCATGTGTTGCAGTCCACTTTGATGGTTTCTCCAGGTTTATAAAAGTGTCCTCCATGAACACATGGGCATTGATCTTTCGGAATACATCCTCCATTGCCATCCAATACCAGCCCATTTGGACACATACAGCCAGAAACACATTCTGTGACATACTGCATATATAAAGACAGAACACAATGCAACTCATTAACATGCAAGGAAATACCACAAGTACAGGTAACCAAGAGAGGTGTTAGCTCTGGATTCCAAACTTTTGGATTTTATTCAAAATTCCATAACTGGAAGTTAGTGAAAATCAAACCAAAAATATCATGGCTGCTGTATAAAGTAGTTGGTCTGCAGACAGCGTAGCATGTTGCCACCAGTATATTTTAAGGACAAACATACATGCACAATTATGTTATCCTGTGCTACCCCTAGGAGGTGAAGTCCTTACACAGTGCATGTCCTGTGTCTTACAACTTTTCTGACACTCTGATCCAATCGCACCGGGACCCGCGGAGCTGCAGTTGAAGTAGTACATAGGAGATGGACAATCTATAGAAGGAAGAAAACATTTTAGAAACGTAATTTAGTAAAAGCCATAAGGATGCCATCAGAAGTTGTAAAACAAAGCAAAGCATGAGTCTTATTTGCAGTTTCTATTAACTTTTTCTTCTGTCCACTAACAGTGCAGGGAGAAGGAGGCAGAGACATTCTAAGCTTTGGGAGGTATCATATTTTAAATATTAGCAAATCTGGTGACATTTTGCAAAGACAATTATTATCAATTACTAGGGAGAAAATAAAAATGTGAATACTAAATTAAAATGCTAAAATGTTACAGAAAGTGGAAGATAACACAGGAAAAATATTATAAATAGTAGTTGACATCATAATGCCGTTATTTAACGATATCTCACCTTTTACCAGGACAGTTTCTCCAATGCAGTCTAATCTTCCTTGAATGCATTTGCTAAAGAGATTTCATAAAATAAAAGACATCAGCTCTTTCCACATTTCTCTCTCACTGGAGAGAAAGACACTGCAAACCTTCACTAGTCATATAAATAACATTCTTATCAAAATTAATATTCTGTACAGCTATTAGGCTTGCAGACATGAACTACCATCCCCAGAAGGAAGATTAAGACATTCAGCTCTTAAATACTCTTCATCTGCCACTGCTTTACTGCATGTTTTTCTTAAATCAAGGTTTTCCTAAGCATCTATTTTAAACTCCATGAGATGAGCCTAATACTTTCTTAAACAAGAGACCACTTAAATTACTAAATGATTCTGTTTACAAAATAATCTAGAATCCTTAGAACAAAAATGTGGGAGTTGGGAGAGAAAGAGAGAGTAAGTAAACATCTAAAGATATAAATAAATTCTTCGAACAAAATAGCCTTCCCCTGGCATTCCTTTCCATTGCTGCTCTGAATTGGTTGAAAATAAGAAAACTACAATTGTTTTAAGGACTCATAGAACTACTGTAGATGAAAATTAATGATGTTCTTTTTAATATTTTTCCCAACTTTTTTCTTTAGAAGCCTCAGTTTGGAAACCAATATTTTGTGTTTGTTTTCCTGAACCATTTTTACTTCTTAAATGATCTGCAGGATGGTGTGTTGCAGGGAGTTTTTTACTTTGTTATTTCATTTCACAACCAGACACTCCCTCAATCCCCTTGTCTTCTAGCAAGCTAGCTCCCAGTGTGTATGGATAGTTTCTACACAACAATGAACCTTACATAGAGATAGATCGTAAACATCGTTCTACTTTACATGTTTTCATGTTCTTGTTTGCTAGCAGGAATGTAGGATCTCAATATTTATTGTGGCTGCATGTCCTGCTGGGGAATATCTGCTCTGAAACAATCTAGGAGAGATTTGTCATTATTCCTTACAGTAAAATGACACTGTTGAAGGATTAGAGAAGGGGCTTTGCCAGTGAGCCCTGACATCCCACAGGTATGCAGCCTCTGCATCATCAGAGTAGCTTACCACATCAGTTTGTCCTCTTGGAAGGAGTTGCCAGGCTGAACAATCTTTCCTTTGTAGTAACAGGGACAGTCATCTGGAGTTACACATTTCTCCTCGTCATTAAGGTAGGTCCCTTCAGGACAACCACAGCCCTCCATAGGAGCGATCTGAACTTCACAGAGTGGATCAGGTTCATCCAGCGAGCGGCAAGACTGGTTGCAGTACTTCACACTATAGTTATAAACCATAGTCTCAGGACACTCCTCAGAGGGATCTTTGGAAGAGAAATAAAATGCATGTATGGCCTTCTCTGTACAATCATCACTCATGCATTAATGCAGCTTTCTGCATGCAGATAGCTATAAATGTGCATTTTTCAAGCTAGGAGACCTTATCTTCCAGTTCTCTGGTAGGAGTCTGGGAGTCTGTTCACATAGCCTAATCTACATGACATTGACTACTGAAATACTCAACAGGGTGTATATCTTGACCAAATAAGGTAATCAGTAAAATGCTGTAATTTGTATCATTTACATTTCTATCTTATGCCAAGAACTGAAAACAATAGCTTCTGACTTGTAATTAAAAAATTATTTTTCTCTCCTTTACTAATGGTTTCTTCAGCTGGGAAAAACAATGCCATGACTTAGCAGAAGCTACTAGCCTGAATGGTCTTCTGTGTAACCAGTAACTGAAGTAGTGATTCATTGCTTCCACTAAAGATTGTGTCACATAAAGCAACAGTTAGCTAGTAGAATTTACTTATATCACACACTACACTGATTGCAATGTAGACATCCCCTTAGGATGTAACCAGCTTCGGATGCGGCCTGCAGCCCAACACAGTTGAACATAGCTGCAGGAACTGGAAGAGCCTTTCCAGCCCCTGCAATGAGACAGCCCACTGAGAGTGACTGTTCTGGCCCATTTATTCTATCTCTCATTAACAGACCAACCTCCAATGTTACCACAGGCATGTTCCCAAAAGATTATTTCTTATTAAAAAAGGCCTGAAATTATTATTCTGATTAAGCCATATAATTTGTTCCCAAAGGCTATTCAGAATGTTTGAGTCAATATTACCTACTGTGCTACCTGTTCACAGATTTTGGTCTAACCCATGTTGCAAATCATCTCTTTGGTGTGACTCAGCATAAAAATGTCAGCAACTATATATCAAACTCTGGATAACAAAGCTTTCAATAAACAAGGATTGTACGTAATACTTTTATAAATCTGCATGATTGTAAGGTAATTTGACGTACACTGCACTATGTTTCCTTTGCATTATTGCAGCACATGTTTGTTAAATTGTTCTTACTGCAATCTTAAATGCCTTCAACAAAACACCATAGTGGTTACATTGTATGTCTCTGTTAAATATCCCTGCTAGCCTCTTAGTAAGGAAATTAAATAGATCATAGCTGCATCAAAGATGCATAAAAATAATTGTTGTTACATGTCCTATTCAGGTACGCTATTAATCAAGAAACCAAGTCATCTGTTTTCATGTTGAAAAATGGAAATGTTGAAATAAAATTCAGAAGCTGGGACTTGAGAGTTTTATTCTGATGGGAACTCATAATAAATTCTGGCAGTGCCAAAGGAAAAATTACACGTATGTGGAATCTGAATCCAAGATTTAGTGACGGTGTGTATGTCCAAGAATATTTCATTCATTTGTTCAGCAGTTCTGAGCTGAAAATGCTTTTAAACAATTTAAACATTCCTGGATACAAGAAACACATATTTGTCAAAAAAGTTAATATTTAATTTTTACATGGAAAAATGCAGAGAGTGATAGCATTTGTCTGGGTAACATCTGAGACAAGAGGTCTGAGAAGAACTTCAAAAAGAGGTATCAAAATTAAAATATATTAGGAAGCCCATGTGTTCAAAACTAAACAAACTGCAATTCTTTGTTACGATTGATTAATACACCTTATACTTTTTTGCTTCTCTGGGTACTAAATTCACCTAATATTTTATACAAGGAACCATCATCATTAGATCCTGAAGTGAACATGAACTGATTTTGGCAGGTAAAAATTTTTAAAGACCCACTAACTTGATGACTAAACACAAAAGATACTGACTGCCACAAACTGGGCTCTTCTGAAGCCATTCCACCATATCCCTGCCCAAGGCATTTTAGGATACATACCACAGATGCTCTGCCTCCAGCCCTTCAGGGACACACCTGCTGTGGCACAGTCTCTGGAGTAAGCAGAGAGCACGCTACACAGTGCCACTTCACTCTTCTCAGCATTACAGGTGTCATACATACATTTCTAAGAGACAGAAAAGGACATGAATATTTGTATGCCCAGCTCACAAAACAAATAAGAAATCATAGTAATGAAAAACTAGTCAGCTAATCTAATTTTTAAAAAGTATTATTAACAATGCATCTTAAAGTGTAATATATCTAATAGAAAGCGTATGCGAATGAAACATATGCAAACCTGAGAAAAAGGAATTACTGTCATGTAAATGTAATAACGTGTCTAACACCCATGAATAGACGGATAACAAGAATGATAAGGGCAACTATATCTCATTAAAGTACTAAGACACATCTACACCAGCTTCCCATCAGGTTGTACAACGTAGGACATGTCAAAATATGGCATCTGAAAATATACAGGACTCAAAATATTGTGTACTGATGACTGCCGCTTGTATATCTATCTAGTGACAGGTACGTAATAGAAGATGGCTTAATAGGGAATCAAATGTAATGACATCCAAAGAACCAGTTAGGTAAGTAGGGAAGGGAATTTAAGTAGTAAAGGGAATTTAAAGCTCAAGTTCTTTTAATTGGGTGGCTGAATAGAAGAACCCAGATACAGCCAGTCATTCAAGAGCAACAATACTGCATGGATGGCGACTTTTTCTGCCATTACTGATATCATAGAAAATGCTTCCATGAATGATGCTTTAAAATCTGATGAGATCAGCAGGAGTAACAGACATATACATAAGAATTTGGTTATTACTTTTCCTTAATTGTAACTTTCAAATTCCTGTTTTAGTTACAGTTAACATGAATTCTCAAGCTGACATGTTCTCTTAGGGAAACTTTGGTGAGGTAAAGAATAAACTGTATTTTTAGAAATGAGGTATGTATCATGCACATTCTCTACATGAATTTGCTGTGCTTTTGCAGAAATTTGTTTACTGCTCACATAAATGAGGAAACTCTCCAGCTCAGTCAGCTTCTTTAACAGCGTTATAGAGCCATATGCGAAGAGTACTTATGGGCAGCTTCTTGCATTCTAAATATGAGGAAATTAACATGATTCTACAGTAAAAAATTAGATATAAATATAGTATATGTTCTCCCTCTAGACACGAATTTTAAAAGAAGTCAAAGGGAATCAATGGGGCTTAAAAACTACTCAGTTCAATTCCACACAGAAACATTGATTTGGCTTTTCAGAGAGTGAACAGTTTTGCAAAATAGTAAAACCATTTTTTCCTATTTTGCTTCTGGATCCTGCAACAGTATAGTCAGTGATGGCAGTGACTTAATATTTTCAGGGCTGTAGCTAAATAGGCCCATCGTATCTTGCATTTTTCTCATCAACTTCTTTGAACTTCTTTATCAACAGGCATTACTACAACTTATTTCACTCCCCCAGGCCAGACTACTTTCATGGCAGATCAGTCTCTGAATTTGATTAAATTATTCACTTAGATCAGTGTCTTACCTTGATGTACACAGAAGGGTCTACAACAGAATGGCAGGCAGCAAACACATTGCTTGCATTAGACAGAAGAGCACACCAATGCTGGGCAAACTTCTCTGAGGTGGGACGAATATGATTAGTTAAACCACATTACTATGTGAATCAATATTCTTATCAGGTATCACACAGCCCTAGAATGTCCTGAAGTGTTCAGGTAATGCCAGAAGGAAATAAAAGGCATTAGCATCTCAAAGTGATAAGCATAGATGTATGAGTGACCAGACATCTCCCTAGAAGTAACATTATTCCTGTGGCTGGCTTTGCAGAATATCTGCAAAAGCTCCCCCAATTCAAAGTTTTCAATCAAACTTTCTTTACAATCAGGCACTTCTTTATAGTCAAGCAATAATACGAAGCATGTAATAATCAGTGAGCTGTGCGTCTGTAAGGTGTATAGCAATGCCTAGGAGAGTACAGTCTGAGTTGCGTTTGTATCCAAAACCAATAAAAGTGAGAAAACAGACAGGTAACCTAGTATAGTACAATCATTGCTGAAGTGAGTACTGTCGATAACTTATTCCACTTGACTTCAGCACAGCTGTAGCCACCTAGAATTTGCCCAAATATTGACAAAGTGTGCTCTGCCTTAAACTGAAATTGTTTACATTTATGCTGCACATCCTTCTCAAGTCATCAAAGAAGATGATGTTGGCTCTTTCTCTAGCAGTGCAGTCTCTTAGTTTTAAAAGCAAAGCTGTCACCCTAAAGACTTGCAAAACCCGATGTGTTCTCTTTAGTAATAGCCTCAGTAGCAGTGGTTTTTGATGTTTATGAGACTTCTAAAATTTTTGGCTACCTGTCATGTGAAAATTAATAGCATTGATAATCTAGGGATAAAAAGCTTTCTACCTTTATCCACACTGTTTGAACACGGATCTTCAAAGCTGTCCTCAACGTCAAAACAGCTGGCTCTAGTTTTCCATGAGTTACCAAAAGCAGAAGCTGAATCTTCCACTGCTCCAGTGACTGTTTTGAAGTCATCAGTCTGGATGTTGTTGAAATTGCCACAAAGGCCTTGCATGTGTGGCAGAAAGATGAAAGAACAGAAGAAATCACTACATGAATAGAAAAAGGAATCATTTCTAGATGAACACTCTTAGCTTTATTAATTGACCTTACCTGAGGAAAGCCCACTTTCCTTTAGAGACATTCTGGCGTTCCCACAAACTAGATATGACCCTGTCTTTGGAGGGTAAGCATTATTTTTTTTCATTACAGTAGCGCTTAGTGACAGCACAGAAAATGGAAGCTGCTTAAATGTACTGCAGTAAACACTAGCAGACAGAGAAGTGCCTTACCCAAAGGTTTACAAGCAAAGGAAACCAGTCATATAGACAGGACATAATCCCATCACACAGATAAGAAATAGAAGCACAAACAGGAGATGGGTGGCAAAACTAAGAACACAGTCTGCATCTTGCAAGTCTCTGATGAAGACACGCTTTTACAAGTACATTTGAAAACTCCTGCACACACACTTAACATCACAGAGATTATCTAATTTTCTTCAGCAAATTGAAAATTTCAGCCAGCTCTTAGAAGGCTGTACATTTAACCAGGGATTCTAACATACAAAATTCAATATAGATCAAATAGCTTGTGATAGAAAAGGAGAAATAATTCAGTTTAAGAGTACACCGAAAGAGCATGATATGTCCTACCAGATGTGCGATTCTGATAAGAATGATCGACTGTTATGGAGAGCTGCATTGCAGGTTTCATTTGCACTCCAATTTGTACTCCAGTTGAGCTCAAGATTTTGATGAAAAATGTAGAGGGTCTAAAGATGGTGATGCCATCTAAAGAGGAAAAAAATAAAAAACACCCTTTGTACGCAACTGTAGATCTTTATGAAGCTGGCTAAACAAGAACTTCCATTTGCCAGTGCATCCAGTGTAACAGCGTAACAGTGTAAACAGGAACTTCCAGGGAGTTTCAGGCCTAATGTCCAGCTAAGTCAAATGACCTAAGAATGAGCAGGATCATGTTCTTTTCAGAAAAAGGAGCAAGAGTCTCTCTGTAAATAGATGTAGGTTAATCTGGGCAAGATATAAAGAATGAAATTTACCTTTGCTTACTGGCAGCTTCACAATGAAATTGTTCATGTAGATATTTCCACAGGAACATATTTTTATAGTCTGCCAGGAAAGAGAAAAAAAATGCCCACAGCAGTGAATACATGTGACACGAGACAGAAAATATCAACCTGACAAGCTTCTTTAAGCATTAAGAAGTAGAATCTTCAAAATATAATCATCTCTGAGGTCAATGTAACTCAGTGTCTGCATGCCATACAGTAAACAGAGCAATCCTCTAGGCCATAACAATAAAAAGAAAACACTCTGAAAAGGTTTTGACAACAGCATTGATTGAGTGCTCTTGCATACCTAAGAGATTAATTCTTCTTTTTGAAAATCACATGCAAGATGTTATGTGTTGGTTTGGATCCATTCATTGGAAATGTATCATACGCAAAATGACAGCTATCTGGTTCAAACTCCCTTAGTACTCAATGGAGGGAGATAGGTCCCTCCAGAAGACACCTCATACCTTAGGTGGGCTGACTTGCCCTTTGGAGATCCCCATCTACTTCTGTGGACCATAGGAGGTTAGGATCTTGGATTTCCAAACAAGATTAGGACTGCACCAGATCGGCAGTATGAAACTGTATAACTTCAGAAGTGTATAAATAGAATCATAGAATCATAGAATCATCTGGTTGGAAAAGACCTCTGAGATCATAAAGTCCAACCATACCTGTCCCCTTACTAAACCATGTCCCTAAGAAACTCATCTACCTGCTTTTTAAACACCTCCAGGGATAGCGACTCCACCATCTCCCTGGACAGCTGTTCCAATGCCTGATCACTCTTTCAGTGAAGAAATTTTTCCTGATGTCCAATCTGAACCTCCCTTGGCACTACTTAAGGCCATTTCCTCTCATCCTATCACCTGTCACTTGTGAGAAGAAACCAGCACCCACCTCACCACAACTTCCTTTCAGGTGGTTGTAGACAGTGATGAGGTCTCCCCTCAGCCTCCTCTTCTCTAGGCTAAATAACCCCAGTTCCCTCAGCCACTCCTCATAGGACTTGTGCTCCAGCCCCCTCACGAGTCTCATTACCATTCTCTGGACACGCTCCAGCACCAAAATGTCCTTCTTGTAGTGAGGGGCCCAGAACTGAACACAGTACTCGAGGTGCACCCCCACCAGTGCTGAGTACAGGGGCACAATCACGTTCCTGTTCTGCCGGCCACGCTGTTTCTGATAGAAGCCAAGATACCATTGGCCCTCTTGGCTACCTGGGCACACTGCTGGCTCATATTCAGCCTTAACTTGGTTTCCATTGAATTCAGTTTGAATCATGGCATAATCTTCAGTAAGAGAAGCCCCTGGCCTTTTTTTGAAAATTCGGCTACTTCACTCATTGCATTAGGAAAAAAATCCGGACTCAGAACTATTGTGAAAAAGAAGGGGATATTTTCTTGTAGAAATTTCAGTCTTTCAAAAAGAAACAAGTGAAAAAGTTTGAAGTCATGAAAAAGAGAGGGAAAGCTGACAAGGATAATTTTTAGCCATCTACTTCTAAAGAAAATGGAAAGGCCAGAATCCAAAAAAGCTGGAGAGGAAATAAGTCCCATAGAATAAAACCAATTAACACATGCACCATACCATCTGGTATTAATTTTGCAGTCTCAGTACTGCAACAGACCAAAATGAGCCCACTTTGTTAAATCCCGTCTTTGAACCTAAGTAAAAGTGAGATATATGCCACTAATTAAAGCAAGTTTCTTACAGTTCTTCCTAGTGTGACTAATACATTCTTTAAGCAAGTCATTGTCTTTGATGTTCCACACTGGATGATGTCTCCAATAACCACAAATGTGTCATCGGTATTCTGAAATGACATGAGAAAAGGGATGTACAGACATTGTTAGCATGTTACAGGAAGGAAGCTAGAAGAGAAAAAAAGTGTCTCTGAAAGGTTAAATGGAATAATGAAAGAACTGTATCCTTTAATTTCAACTGCAAACTGCTTTATTTCACTGCCAAAACCAATACTGTTCATCTCTCCTCCTCTGCACTGTTTTCTTGCTATCAACCTTATGTGGAGAAATGTAGACTAATACATCCAATTAAAAAAATTATTGAAGAAAATATGAAAAACTGTGTTGAAGTGGCAAGGTGTTAAGTATCAAATATTTGACTTGCAATCCAATGCAAATGGGACAATTTGCACCACTTAATACTGAGCATGTGTTGAAGTTCTTTGCTGGATTGGTGCCATATAAATAAATTAAGTCATATAAAGCTCCAGCATAGCTTATGCCTCATGCTATTCAAGAGATATAGTAGTGAAATGGGAGAACATTCATACCTTAGCTAAGACATAATGACAATTGCCATGAAAATTGAATCTCTTATTATCAAATGTTGTTATATGGAATCCTCCATCTACATTGCAGCTTCCAGAGCAGGGCAGAGCAATACAGCTCCAGTGGCCTCCTCTGCAAGTGCTGTAAAAAAAAAAAAAAAAAACAAAAAAAGGAGTAGTTAGAATAAACATGGCTTTAAAGGAAAAAAGATGAGATGACATCTGTATTTGAATCTGCACAGATGGCACCCTCTTACTGTTTTTAGCTTGTTATTTGGCTGCTTATTAAATCTGGGGGGTGACGACTTCATGTTAGGCCCTTAAAGTGTGAAGGCTGAATGCCTCTCAGTGAGAGAGTTAAATGCACTGGGTTTCAAGCCAGTTCCTTCAGAGGGACGCTGAGTTAGTCAAGCAAGAAATCTTTTTCAGAGTCTGAATTTTTTACTTGACTTTTTAAAGAAAGAAAGATCCTCTCTAAGCAAGATGCTGCAACATTTTATGCAACTGGTGCAACTGTTCAGCATGTTCAGCAAGTTGCTGGTGCAACAGTTCAGCAACTAATTGTGGAGGACCTTAGATAATGAGCAGTTCACACAAGAGAACAACCTGGCCACATTAGTTGAGGCTTTCTGAGGAGTAGGTATGGATGAGGCTACATGGGAATCACCCAGAACCCATCAGGTTAATTTCCTCAAAATTGCAGGGTTTTAGGCGTATTTCTTCATAATGTCCAGAAATACTTGATCCAAAGGGGATTGCAAAACATCTGGCCTGCTCCACCATGCACCACAGCATATTTCATTCCTCTCTATAGTAAAGGCTAGGCCTACAGTGAAGAAATGGGGCTGTGTCACCCGAGCTCAGATAACACATACAGCTAGCTGTTCGTTCACTAGATGTGGTTGGAAATGTAACAGGTTAACATGGTATAACTCACTTCAGTGGCCAATGCCTCTGAACTAATCAGCAAAGATTCATTTTTTTCTGCATTTTGAATTCTTGACCTCAATTTTTGCTGGCAGTTACAAATGAGGGTGGCAACTATGTGAGGCTGAGCACTATCTTGAAATTTTCCTGTACTGTTGAAATTCAGACCTAGGTTTTGCATTACTATTTAAGACAAATGTTAGGAATAAGAAAAAAAAAAAGAAAAAAGAACAGAATGTAACTCATCAACGTTCTGAAATAAATGCCTCTGCCTTGTTAGTGTAATCAGGTTCACAACAGTACCAGTTTTGGCAGAGAGTAGAGTAAGTCCCTCCAGATGGGTAGACTTTGCCTTGAAACATACAGGGGCAGCTGTCTCTGGGGATGCATTTTGTGCCACCGATGTCATCAAGAATAGTTCCTGTTCAAAAACATTGGCTAGTTAATATTCCTTTGGTGAGTCTGGGAAACACCACCAAGGAAGATTAGAACAAGGAAAAATCTCTGGAGAATTCAGCATTTCTGTGAATGAATAGAATATTTTTTAAGGAAAATAGCACACTAGGCCTTTACAGTTGTTAATGGATAGCAAGCATTTCCTACTAGAGCTTAAATGTAAATGCAAAACCCAAAGAAAATCTTGCATTTTACCGGAATTTGTCACCCTGAGCAAGATTATCAAGTGTCAGATTACAAGGATATGAGCCAGTTTTCATACTTTTCTAAAGTGAAATTAGCAAAAGCCAGACCCTCATCTTAGCCTCTACTTCATGTGCAAACTTACACATGCATATACCTTGCACTGAATTTATACGTGACTTAAGCTACAGCAAGATCTAGCCTCATAACAGGGAGGCACTCATTAGACATTTTCACCTGCATTCTCTACCGCCTAGAGAACACCTCTTCTCTTTGCACATCTGTACCATTTTTTTCTGTCTAGTCCTTAGAAATCTTTCCCTCCCCTCCTCCAGTGTCAGAATCTTGAATCTTTAAAGATCTGGTTATTCCAAGAAGAAAGTTGTTAAATTATGCTGGAAATAAACAGTTTATTCACGGTTTTAGTGTAAAATGTTAAAGAAAAAAATTACTAACTGAAAGGAAACAATCTCCCTTTTTGTCCCTTGTTATGTGTGACCCATTGGAAGAAGTGAACTACCTTACCAGGAGGACAAAAACAGCCATCTGTACATGGAGCTTTACATATCTTGCTCCTTTCTGGATCAGCACAAGTGTCAGCACAGGGGTTTCCACATTCCATGTACTCCATATTATTTGAGCATTCCTGATCTGCACAACCAAATGAAAATAGGGTATGTTAATGATGCTTTTATAAGAGCTCTTGAAACATTGTGTTTCCAATTCCTTCTTTCTCCTTTCCCCCATATCTCGTTTGCATTTATTTTACTAGCTGATGGTTGGCTGAAGTCATCATACAAGCAAAAGGACACCAGAATAACTTATGGAGCCATAACAGTTTATTTTTGTCTGAAGTTATCAGTCATTCTGGCACTAATCCACACTAGCAGTTTGGGAGAACTGCCTGTATGGATTTATAGTGATTTCCTGCTCAGTAGTTGTGACACAGAATAAGCTAAGGACAAACACATTAGACTTCTCTGGCTCCTTCCAACTAGATGTCAATGTCTAAAATAAGGCTATTTTATGAGTTAACTGTGTGTGGTAAAATTCAAAAAACAACTGGAGAAAACTAAGCCATAAGGAGGACTGGAACAACATTAAGATATAGTTCCAATTTAAGGACAAAAATCGAGGTCAATTTGTAGAAGTTTTCCATTAACAATGTTTCTATAAAAGTACTTCTGCAGATTGATCAGTAAACACAGAGGTGTCAGACTCTTGGCTCCTTACTATTCTCCTGCTTCTGCAGTGTAATGCACACCACACATGCTGCACATCTGACCAGCACTGACAGGAGCTTAGGGGCACTGCTGCTACCCAGCACTGCTGCTGGGTAGAAACAAGGTGCCAGGCTGCATAAAACAAGGTGGAGGGTGGGATTCAGCCCAGCAGTAGCTACTTACAGCAAAATCCTTTGGTCCTCCATTCGCCAGGGTCTCCCTTCCTGAGGACACAGTCTCGAGAGTACTGGTTTAAGGTGCTGCATATGCAGCTGGAAACCAAATCAGAGTGAGAAGAATTAACTGCACAGCGGCACATATCCTCACTGCAGGTCTCTACGTAGTCATCAAATGCAACAACTTTGGGGCAGTTTCCAAAACGAGACATAAGTTTCTTGCATCTTTTTTTCTGAAAAAAAAAAAGAAAAGAAGGAAAAGAAAAGCAATAAGAGACATTTCACCAGTTTTCAGGTTTAGGGATGTGCATCTCAATTTTTGATGACACAATTCCCGGGTCACAGGGTAATTCAGATTGGAAGGGACCTCAGGGATTATCTAGTCTAACTTTCTGTCATGAGTTCCTTTTTCTTGGACTGGAAGCTGTCATTCAATTGTGTGTTTTCCCACAATATCTTTAACACTATAATAGAATATGGTTTCAGTTATAAGATCAATATTTTGCTCAGATTCATGAGTAGACCTCTGAAAAATTCAGTTCAGTACATGCTCTGTAATTAACTTGTTTCGACACAGTGACTCCAGGGCTGTCGTTCAGGAGGGTTTGTACATCTTGGCAACACATACTTACATATTTACTGCATCTATCATCTTCTCTCCTAGGATGTCTTCCAGTGTCATCATCTGGACTCACATCAGCACACTTTTCTGATGGATCTTCTACTTTGTGGAAGTTCCCAAACTGCCTTGGATGCATTTTATACCCTGCAAAATCCCCAGATTCATCTGAGTGCCTACAATTCTTTAGAGCAGTTAGTGGGTTGTAAAGATGCACTTAAAATTTGGCTCTAAGGCAATATGCTCTTCACTAAAAGCCCAAATTTAACCATAGCATCCATGTTTTAGAGGATTACAGTCTGATACAGCTTCCGCTGAGCTAGAGCAAGGAATCTGACACATTCGTATCAAAGGCCTGCTATTCAGCCTGGGCATTTAAAATCACATGACACTCTTGATCTTTCTGTTGCACTTCACTTCCAGAGACTTCTGTTTATTATGGGTGAATTTGGTATTAGAGAGCATTGTATTTGCATATGTAATGGTCATATATTTTATTTTGCCTTCTACTATCACAACCTAAAGGACAGTTTTAGGTGTGTATGTTTTTAACTGTCTGGAAATCTATTACTTCTTACAGGTTAGAGAAGATGGGAAGAGGGATCAGGAGGAAGACAGGCACACAATATGTGTATGTAACTATTACACTAACTAGAGGGATGCACCTTCCCAGAACATTACCAGAACCTTGATTCTGAATGTGAGAAAATTTCCTGTCAAATTTTGAAATTTGAAAGTTTCTATGCAGAACATGCATAAACTGTCATTCTCTGATTATTTTTTTTTTTTTCTTTAAAGAAGTTTAATAAACAGATTTCTGACACGGTCTATTCTCCTATACTGACTCAGTCCCTTAACTAAGTGCAGGTCTGAGAGAACATGACTTCCACAAAAGTGTTGTTTTCAGGTGTTTTACCACTAACTTTTCTGGATACAGAAACTCTTCTAGAGACCTGAGCTCTTGGAGGTTTGTGATTTGCCAAAGAACTGACTTGACATTGAAGAGTGTAAAGAATGAAGTTTCAAGAAAAGCTTCTCCTTTCAGAAATCATATTTTTCTTCCTGATTTTTTTTTTTTCTCAAGAGAAGAGAGTCTGGATGTGGGAAGATATTTGGACCTCCACATACAATGGATCTTAGCCTGAGTCAATAGACTAACTGCTGGCTTCTCGGCCCAGCAGAAAGATTTGTTCAGAGTAGGAAGGAGGGATGTGGGAGGCCATCTGGTCCCCAGATGTGGAAACCTGTTCTCTAGGGAATCAGATGTATAGAAGAGTGTTCGTTTTAAGAAATACTTCTTTGTAGCAAACTGCCTTTTCAGAAAAATTTGAGCCAGCTTTAGGTTTTACCTATGTTACCTATTGCATTTATGATAAAGTATAGAAAAATTATAAGATGCATCCAAAAAGCTTAATATGAAATACAAAAATGAACATTACATCTACCTCTACAAGTGGTATTTGTAATCAAATCTCAGGATTCTTTCTGAACGGATGAGGTAGATGACAATATTTTCCTGGTGACTTAAGAAGTCTGGTATTACGTGAACAGATGATGTTACAACTTTGGCTTCGTTCCTGCAGCTTGTACCCCAGGATGCAGTTTTCTTGTCGGTCATACAATCTGCTGCAGGATTGTACCAGTTTTGCTATGTTGGCCTTTTTCCAGTTCGGTGCAATACCTGAAGGTGTCAGTCGGTGGCACCACAGTTTCTGCAAACATGCTCTAAAATCTCTCTGGTTCAGCTATTATGTTTCATTTCATTACGGTACCAAAAAATATGACATCTGATACCCAATTGTGAAGTTATGAAAACGGAAGGACACAAAATGCAGTTTTTCCTCATGTGAGACTACAACATCCTTAAAATTTGCTACTATCAGTGGGAAACCTGGCAAGGTTGCTGATAGCCAGGCAATTAATTTGGATCAAAGAGTTTAACATTCTTGCAAGTTTGTAAACAGCAGAACAATTCAAATCATCCTAGAACCTCTTAAAATACATTTCCTGTATATGTATATGTATATGTATATGTATATGTATATGTATATGTATATGTATATGTATATGTATATGTATATGTATATGTATATGTATATGTATATGTATATGTATATGTATATGTATTTCAGAGTGTGTGGAAATGGAAATCCAGCTTAGAGGAAAAGATACCAAGTTTCGTGTCGAATGTTAACAATTCTGTTTCATGTGGAAAATGCTGTATTCATAGCCTACCATCCAAAATCAAATCATTCTTCTCATTGCCATCATAGTTTCCACACAGACCACATATTTTCTCTTTATATGTTTCTTCCAGCTCCAGCTACAAAACAAAAGAGAAGAGGAAACCCAGACTTTAAAGGCTTTTCCCTACATCAGCAGTACATGTTACAAAGTGGTTCACAATAAAAAAGCATGAGAGCAGAAATGCTCATTACCAATTTGTACTGCTCTCCATCTCCATTACAAACCTGCCACAAAACTTACCTGCAGACAGGCTGATTTTAGATTAGAAGACAATCCTCTAGCAGTTGTTGTTCCTACCTGCTAATGAACTAACCAAAGCATGCTGAATACTGGCATAATCCGCGGAACAGTCCGTCCCAGTATAGAGACACTGGTATATAGACATGTAGGACCTCTTGCAAGGTACCACAGTGCAAGTTTGCGCATGTCAGATAACTGTGCACTGATGCTAGACACCATGAAGAAGCAGTTTCTTCTCAGCTTTTTAGCTGTATCTATGGCTTCTTCTCTAGTCCATAGGCTAAATGGAAAACACAGAATTTCCAAAGGGTCTGTCCAGTATAATCTGTTCTACCCATATTCAAGGGCAATTAAGAGCCGGGCTAGCATACTATTTTCTTTTTAGATAGAACTATTGCACCTGATCACTCCTACACACTTGAAGGTTGGAACCAGCATCACTCAGGTTCAACAAAAAAAAACCACAGTGCTTTTCTTACAAGTGTGTCACCCTAAAATTTTGTACACTCTGCAGGTGGTACCTATAACACTTCTGATACTAATTAATACAGTAGAAGAAAGAAAGAAAATAAATCATTAAATTACAATTTGAATACCACTTGATGGCTTGATATATTTCCTCGCTATTCACCTTCTACTCTTCTGAGTCTCTCTGAGTTGCAAAATATGACATGCTACTTAATCTCAGTTCTGACTGGGGAGAATAAGTTTTCACACCCAAATGTGTAAAATAGTGTTGCAGAAGAGGATATTTTGGGGTGGGTGTACAGAGGGGAGTTCCTGCATAGCAAGGCTCTAGAATGAGAAAGGCCAAGGTCTGAACTGGCAACATAGATTTGCTTCCCACACGAGATGTACATCAAGACATAGGGTAACTAACAAGTCAGAGCGGGACGGACTAGCTGTGCTGCTGTCAGTGCTCCATGGAGGAAGCACATAACTACAGAGATCCTCCAGGGTTAAGAGTAGCACCTTTTGTCACATAAAATTAATTGGGAACGCTTGGAGGACGTGACTCCATATCGCTGCCCCATGAAACTAATACCTAGTTTGGTATGTTCCTATCAGCTTATGGATATAGTACATGTCCCCTCCACTATCTCTTATATCAACACAACGCCTGCATCCAGATCTTCTTTTCATCATTGATGAGGTTCACCAAGAGAAGAACAACTAACTGGTTGTTCATACAAGAAGAGTGTCAGCCCAGTTCCACTTGAGTGTCAGGCCCAGCTTGGAAGTAACTTGGAAGTAAGCACAGGTGTCCTCAATCAGGATACTCTTCAAGCTGAAGGGCATGGGGATCCTGGAAATTGGAGGGAATAAAACAGATTGCATTGAAGAAAAAGACTGAGTAAATGCTCTCAGATACAGGAAGAAACATTAGCATCAAAAGGAACTAAATAAGCTGTGGGAGGTCAACCTTCATGCACAATGCATTAAATTTAGGCACGATCACCTTCTCTACTGTGACCTTTTAGAAACCTTAATCCAGAAGAAAATGTATTTTGGTCATGAGTGTGTCGACATCATATTAGCCACTTGATTGATAACAATGCAGCTCTGCTTGTTTACATATCCTGAGGACCTAACCCAAAAAGTTATAAGAAATAAGATCACAATACTGGGAAAATAGCCTTCCATATGAGGACACTGAAGGTTCTCATTATCCCTCCAGGCTTTCCTTGAAATTTGGGGATCACAGCAGTGTCGGTTCTATTACTCCTGTACTGATGAGACTTAGACCTACGTTACTTTTTCATCCCACCAAGACAATTACCATTCATTTTCCCAGAGACTGAAAAGCTTGGAAAATCAGTAAATGGCTAAAAGATATGAGATTTCTTGCCTCCTTGATTTAGAATATACATCTGGGCTTTGCTGCTATAATCACAACTGAGTGGTGCTATTCTATATTTGTTTGTTTCTAGAAGGCTGTAAAGAAAAGACAGCCTATATGCTTGCAATTTTCTAAAACATTGTGAAGGCTTTTCCTAGAGTCAAAGTTTGCCTTGGCCCTTCACACCTATATGCTGGGAGCAGGTCACTGCAATTCTTATGAGGGCTGCCCTTTAAAATTGTGCCAAACTTTCAGATACTATCATTTATGACTTTTTGCTTATTGAGTATTTTTACCCCTCTGTTTGCAGTTTGCTTTCTGGTTCATTTCAGACTGGAATTAAAGGTGCAGATTCTGACTTCTGAAAGTTTGGCTTTTTGTGCAAAAAGTTCTCAAGGCAAGTTGTGATCTGCATGGCACTGCAATTTTCTAGACTAACCTATCGGGAAACTGAAAACTTTTAGTAAAAGGACCATCTGTTCCTGAACAGCAAAATGCAATAATAAGGTTAATAACATAGAAATAATATTTTGAGAAAAAAAACCCACCATTTTTACAAAATCAAAGCCTTCTATAAATAACGTGCTAATTTTATCTCCTTCCACTTCTCTGTCCCAAATCAAAGTAACATTAAGGAAACATACACCTTCTGTTTATATAGCGTACACATTGCCTTTCACTTAACATTCTCAGGTGACCAGTGACAGAACTAGAGGGCATGGACTCAAGCTTCCTCAGGGAAAGTTTAGACTTGATGTTAGGAAAAAGTTCTTCACTGAAGGGTGATTGGCCATTGGAATGGGCTGCCCAGGGAGGTGGTGGAGTTGCAGACCCTGGAAGTGTTTAAGGGGAGATTGGATGAGGCACTGAGTGCCATGGTTTAGATGATGGTGTTATGATACTGTGATACTGTGATACTGTGATGTTGTTGTTGTTCCCTGGGAGATGCAGTTTACATGCTTCTTGCCTCCTTCACCACTATGAGATGGACTCCTCACAATACCCTGTTCAAACTGCTATGAACATATCATACACAGCCATTTGCACCTCTGCAGAATAGGACCATTTTCGAGACAGCTCATCTGTTGCTAACACATAGAACACGTAGTTTTCTTGCTGTACAAGAAAAACAACAGTATAGTCTTTACTCACTTGTTCCCATTCACCGTGATGCCTGTCTCCTTCACCTCCAAGATTACTCCATCAATGGTGACAGTGAAGTAGATAAGGAAGTTATTCTTATCACTGCGTCTGATTTGGATTTTAAAGTCCTGGTAGCTGTCATTGCAGTGTGAAGCGAAGACATATGTGCAGGTTCCAGGGTAAGTGAACTTAACATGGTCAAACGTACGAAAGTGAAAATTGCCCCAGGTGGCACATTCACTCCTACTGACAGCAGAGACGTGGACTAGAGAAAAAGTCATAGGAGGGGAGCTTAGAAATTCACTGCTCATGAGATGCTTTACTTTTTACATTAAAGGTGAGATTTTCAAAGGCAAAACTCTTAACTCCTAGAGGATACTAGCTCATAGGAATGAGTTGTATATCGTTGCATTTTTGAAGCCCGTGTCAGAGACACCTCCAATGAATTCGCATGGCCCCAGGCTCCTTTGAAGTTAAGAGTGAGAAGCAGAAGAGGTTCAGCTCCCCTACCTTACATGCCTATCTAGGAAAAAGATGCTCCAAGACTGCATGTTTCTTTCCATTGTCTATAAAGGTTGCTGAGAGGTGTCAATGTAGATGGCACCCCTCAGCATTTAGGTATCTAAAGTGAAGTGAGTGGAGTCCCAACCTGGCTGTCTAAATCTCATTTCTACTTTTGAAATCCTCCTTCTTGACAAAAGCAAAACTTTGGTTCAAAGTCTTGGATTGAGTCCCTTCCAGAAGAACCCAGAGGGATCATGACTCTTCAGTGAAATGGCAGCCACTGATCTCAGCAGTGGAGGCTGCCAGCAGCTTCAGCAGTCAGCTCAGAGCTACTTGATTTTCTTCTCGACCCAAACTCATGTCTGAGCTGTACCTCTGTCGGAGGTATGGATTCATACTTTAGGTGCATATAAGAATTCACTTCAGAAAGTAGATTTCATACCTCTGAGCTGCACAAAGCCAAAATAAATCACTTTGAACTAGGTGAGATATGCTTGCTACAGAATGTTTTTAGCACTTCTTCTAGGCCCATCTGAAAGAATGATAAATGTAAATGAGCAAATTTCTTTGTGTTGTTTATATACCATGTTTAGGAAAATCTACGTAGCAACACCTATCACAGATCAAATAAACCAAATCATTAATGTACTCAGTGGACCACCAGGGGAACACTGAAAAATTCAGATATTGATGTTAGAAATATGCAACACAAGCTTAAGTGCCAAGAAATCCTTAGAGAAACTGTTTAAAGAGACTGTAATTTGCCATAAGTTTTTGTAGCACTAAAGTGGAACACGGCAATTTAACACTTTTCTACACAATAATGAGGAGAAATGAGAAAGTTTGGCTACTCTTGGAAGTGGAATTTGAAGAATTACTGAGACAGTAATAACTGTCACATCAATTGCTTATGTATTAAGTAACTGGGAAAAGCATAAGACATTCAAAACCAAACAAGGACATAACAGGGCAACAGACTACAAAAAAATGTGATTACTTTTAATGCAGTATGTCATATTGGTCAATCATGCCTAGTAGGCATTATGGTAACATATGTCTTCTACAAGGAATATATGTGAATTACGATAAAAATGTTGTCACCATTTTTTATGATGCAAACTACATCCAGAGATTCTTCTCTTTAAGATTAGTCACTCAGTACATAAAACAGTCGATAAACTACTTAGTAGTGAAAGAAAATAATAAAACAGGTAAGTGGCTGACATTAAGGATGAAAATGTGCAATATTTTGCATGTCTACAGCTCATATATGAATACAGTACACATCTTCATATGACAACTATTTGCCACCAATGTAGAGCAATGTGTGAGCAAATAATCTGAGAACTTGATTTTTTTCCTTACCTATCTGAACTGGTTCTTTGCCCTTGCAACAACTCCAAATTAGACAGAAGATCCAAAATGACCTCTCCTTTTTTATTTCCATCTTGCCATGAAGCAATAACTTGAGAAACCTTCCAAGGAAGTGCTTTTTTTCCCGGCTTATAGGCAGATTTTTATACTCCAGGAAGCTGGCGTGAGAACAAAACATTGATGGCAGGGTCCTTGAAAGGTGGAGCTTCATTCAATTTTCTTTCAGTCGTTTATGGTTAGCACCCAGAACCTCCTGTCTTTCAGGCAAAAAAAATATCCCATTCTCTCTTGCTTTATGTGGAGACAGAGCTATCTTTTTCTTATTTCCTCTATTTAATATTGATCCTCCCACACCTACAGTGTTGCTTTTTCTTTGGCAGCAATAGTTTTCCATAACATCTGTTTAGTAACAAGCAATCATTGTCCTCTTTCAGAGCTTTTCTCTGGCTTGTGCATGGGCACAGTCCCTCAGCTCAAGAAAGAGTGTCTGTTGGTTCTGCTAGCTTGTCGGAGACTTTAAATGTTACAGCAAAAAATATTGTGAGGTCAGGCGCAATGTAGACCTATTTAGATCAAAAACTATTGGCAGGAGGGCAACGTTATTTAAAAAGTGTATCCAAAATATCTTGCAAAACAGGCTGAAGATTTACTGCTTCAACAGACCAGGAACGACACTAGTCCACAAAGTGCAAACTTCTCACCTCTACTGCACAAATGGGATTTAATTGCATCAGTCAGACATAGGAAGTTATTTTATTATTTGTGCACACAGAAGTGGTGGTTTCTCCAAATAGCATAAGGGAGGAGTTCCCAAATGACATCAAAGATGTAGATCATCACTCATTTCTTCATCTCCTAAATTACACAACTACAAAAGGATCCCTTGGTACTATCAGAATGCTTTAATAAAAAAATACCCATTAAAAAATCCAGTGGCCTCAGTTATGAGCTACTCTACATTCTACAGCAGGACAGTTCTTAGATATCCGGTTACAGATGTTTAAAGTCAGTAATTTCAGGGTCTCTTTTAGAGAATTACTTGCTCTATTGGCACAAGTTGATCTAGCATTGCTTCACCTTATCCATGCCATGGGGGACTGCCTCTGACATAGAGGAAGCCTCTCACTTAATCCCAGGAACGTTCCCACAGTTTCAACTGCTCCATGTCTCTTTCGGAATATATTGATAGCAAAACTATTGCCAGTAGTAAGTGGGCATAAATACAGTTTAAAGTGGACTTAGGTTTCACCCTTGTTGTAAGTCCTTAGGTCCAGACTGTCCATGCACTCACTGGGGAATATGCATGCTCTTCTATCTGGTTGGTAGATAGTAACAGTCTCCTTAAGAACTACACCTTGCTCACTGCTTTACCAAGCTTTTCAGCATTTACAAAGCTAAGTATCCTAAAATGGGACCACTGCTTCTTTCAGTAATTCATCCTACACAATTATGAGCTGTTTACTGTGTCTTACAGAATTTCAGGTGTAAACATGTTTCAGATGAAGATTTGTTGCAGCTCTTGCTTTTAAGAAAATCCTGTACTAGAGGGTGAGAGCATTGTGCAGTTTCATGTGAAACATGAGTTCATGTTACCCCTTTCCCACTGTTCATGCCCCATTAATTCCATTGTCAGTTGCACTTGAGGCAGGGCACTACTAGCAGGTAAAGTCTGTTCTTAAAGCCCTGCCATTTTGGCTGGAATACAGAATGAATGCTTTTTACGACACTGGTGATGGAAGGAATAGGTTTCTGCTGCTTTTCCTTTTAATCGCAGTGCATCTTCCCAGATGATCTCTGCCCAAATAGTTAAAAAGTAAACCAGCAGAATATCTAGTAGATAAACTGAAACCATGAGAATATTATGTTGCAGATATGAGGATGATCTGAAACTGAATAAAATGTAACATTAACACTCAAATTCAGCTTTCAAACTGAGTTCCTCTTCAGAACACAGAGCAGAGCAGTGTTAATGACAGGTGTGGAGAAGGCCTGTGAAGCACAGGAAAGAAAGCTCATAGGTCAGTAGACCACCAACACTGACAAAGAGACCTTAGTTGAGGATGAATAAGGAAAGTTGGATCCTATTCATTTTCTCAAATCAAAGCTAGTGTCAAAATCCAAATGCAGAACTCTGCTAAGATGAAGCCCATTTTTTTTTTTTAATCGTGGGCCTCTTCCTTTCTCATTCCCACCCAGGAAATCAAGGCACCTGTATTGGTATGAGAGCAGAAAGAAAAATAAAACTCTAGGATTTTAATTCCTGACCCTAGGGAAAAAAGAAAAATCCTTTTGTTTCCAGCACACAGACCAAAAGCAGCAGGATTCACATACAAATTACTTGTCCAAGATAGCCTTCGGCCTTAGGTAACAAAGACATGGTAAGGCTGACCACTACAAGTCCCAGCCCTTAGTCGTCTATGCGCGGGGTGGTTCAGGGGCATGCCACAGTAGACAGAAGGAATGAGCTGAGACATGATTTCCCCCTGCAAGACCCTTTTTGAACAAGGGGCCTGGAAAGAACACGAGCAGCACATGTTGAAACTATGGAACACACAGAATAAAACAAATAATTGAACCACTATCCACTTATGCCCCACTCAACAGAGAAAGTGGTATCAATCATCTCTAATCCTTCACTAAGAAAAGCAAGAGCACACCCCTTGCTACTCAGAGAGTCCTCTCCCCCTGTACCTAGATATTTTCTTAACTCTGCTCATCTGTTCCGTCAATTTGGCCGTTCTTTTGCCATTTCTTTGAGAGCAGAGTTCCTGCCAGTGACTAAGCAGAGCTGCTATGTCTGGCTTCTCCACAGATGCTGCTGGCTGCACACCTTAGAAGTCACTGGATTCTTCAGTCCTCTGAGATTATTTCAGGACTACTGATATTGGAAGGATATTTGCAATCAAATGAAGTTTTTTATGTTCAAATGTGGCAACACTGAGGTTTTCAGAAGAAATATATAGTAGCTATTCAGAAGGAAATTCAGACTGACAGGGAGCTTGTGAATATGTTGATCACTTACCACTGAATCATTGCTCTTGCAGGCCCACAAGTTATTACTAGTCCCCCCTCAGAGGCGTACTGGAATTAATAACTCTTCCCTTTATTGGGCCCTGTGGCATAAGAGGCCTTCATTCTGCTGCAGCTGTACCAGCAAAAGGAACGATTCCTCTTGGCCCCTTTACAGCCCATTTCATGGATCATTTCCCATTAAAGGGTATGCGATTTTATTAAATACAATAGGTAAATATTAACTCAGCTTCTTTATCGCCACTGCCTCACTGGAGATAAACCACCATGAAGTTAATGTAATACATCAGTGACTCACCTCTCATATTTTTTGATCCAAACTTGGTAAAGAGGCACTCATATTGTGGACATCTGGTGGGTTAATGACATTTACTGCCAGCCACCATACTGAAGCTTGGTGGTTCCATTTGTTTCACACCCTTCTGTCATAAGGTGATCCCATATATTTTATAAAGCTTTAAGGTTACCAAGACTTTTGTGACACACCACCCTGGGTCATCCCAAGCGCTGGTGGGATTCAGCCTGGAAATCCTCTATATTCATTCTAATATGTTTATTTCTGACAAAGCTCATAGTGCTACTTAAAATATTAATCCACTATATAATGGTGTTTTATAAGCCCAGCCTAGATAGTAATTCTAGAGAAATGCTGTGCTCTTCATTAACAGTGTAATCTTAGGTAGGAATCCAATTAATATGGATTTGGTGCCAAGCATTCTTGTGCCAATAATCCACATGATAAAAACATCTGAAGAGAATTTGGCAAAATATTTTACACAACCAATGGTTACAATATTATTTAGCATATTCTAAATTACCTGAAGAATTCATGATCTACATAGATTATATTTTTATCCTTGGTATAATTCCATAAAATTTATTAAATTCACATCAAAGATTTATTTGATCCATTAGCTTTGCAACCCACCACAGTTTGAAACAGCTGGCAGTAAGTATAAAGTGATCTGTAACAGGGAGAGGAAAATAATAGATCTCTGTCATTGACTGTTGATTAAAATACATGAAGAATGCCTGTGGTGTTTTAATTTTGGTAGATGTTTGGGTGTTTTTTATGTTTTGCCTTAGCATGATTACAAAGCTCCTTAACCTCTCATCTTGCCATTAGGATTCCTTGACTTTTCTTGAACTCATCAAAGACATTAGTTACTTCTGTTTTCAAGGAATCAGTTCAACGGCTCTTTTCTGTTTTGTTCTGATTTGTAGATCATTCAAGGGGTAATAACATGGCTGATTGGTGTTCGTGCACACAGGTCTCATTGACCTATTGGTATTTCCTCATTTAACAAAGACTCCTTGCATAGAAAACTGTTTCATCAGGGGGTTGAGCCTTGAGATTTTTCTACTTGAAAGGTTTTCTTTAAAAAAACACCCTTGTGAAAAATACAGACTACAAACAGAACAAAGAGAATCCAGGGCCCCATGTGGGGAAGGACATGAACATTCTGCTTTAAGAATTAGAGTTTTATGGATTTCAGGCTAGAGTAGATTCCACCTCTTTTAAGAAGCAGTTTCTTGTTTTATGGATGCCAAGACAATTCAGAAGAGGCCATTGCATACTTGATACTGAAGTCTCTGTAACCCTGAAATTATATACCCAGTAATCATTACTGCGAGCCAAAAGAAAGGCTAAGAGATGGGGCAGAGAACATTTTGAGGTGAGACCCTAAGCAACACTGGCCTATTTTTTTACCTAAATTGGACTTACATTATGCCCCCGTTAAGAACCTGATCTAAAATTCTGTCATAGCATTTCTACTGGACTCATGAGATTGTGATCCTTCCAACATGAACCATCATATTTCACAATAAACAGCTAACTATTCTATGTCAGCCAGTTTTCAGAGCTTGCCTTGCCTTGAACACTGTAGCCACTAAAATCAAAGAAGCTTTGTAGGTGGCTGCATATCAGTTTTCTTTTAAATTGAAGTGACTATCCAAAGAGAGAAAAAACAAGACAAATGAGGCCACAGTGTTTCTGAAGGCCCCTGCTTCAGTTAGAATTAGCCACCCAATAGCTGACTGCCCTTAGTTTGTTGTGATTGGTTCAAGCTTACTGTGTTTTTAAGAAGAGGAAAGGGCATAAGTCTCCCATAGATGCTGGAAATAAAATGCAAGTGCTCAGCTACACTATTCCAAAGTGACAGAATATTGAAATTTCACTGCTGTGTCGGGTCACAGGCACTATGTAAAGCCATTTTCCTTGATCACTCTTTCTGTCGCCTTTTGTTACTGCCTAGAAGAGAGCTACATGAAGCAAAGGTGCTCCTTCTCAACCCTAGATCGGCCATGTTTCTCTCTACTTGATTTCTGGCAGATAGGGTAGTTGTATGTACGTTGCTTCTCTTAGTATCCAAGATATCTTCTTCTCCTTGCTCCCTACATACATGTTAATCTTTGCATGATGATCCTATTATCATTAGGTCAGATGGAGACAACAGCCTTGGTATGGTCAGGTGGTATCTTCTTCTATGTGAGAAGATTCGTATTTGTGAGACGAACTGAATTAGGCTTTCATGACTAATCCTTTAGTCTTCAAAGTAAATGAGAAGGTTTTCATCTGTCAAATATACCATTAAACATGAACAGGAGCAAATTTCCAGATTTGCTATTTGTAAGAGTAATTGCTTATCACTGGAAGACGTATGATTTCCTGGAACTAAGAAAGACTAATGTCACCTAGAAGAACCCATTTCTTTGTCAAATGTGGAAAGAGAGCTAGCCAAAAGCAGAGTAAAAGATGACATAAAATGTTTTCTGTCTTTAAACCACTCTGCAATGGAAATGTGTCCTGATATGGAAGTTGTTGTACTGAAGAAATATCAAAAATATATTGTTTTGTTATGTTTGATGAGTTTTCCCACAGTCCTGGAATAAAGAAAAAATTACAGTCATAGTTTTTACTGTTCTAGAGACAAGTTTGTGAAAGAAATTCCAGTATTTTACATATAAATGTTGAAAAACAAGAACATGAAAGGAATCCCAACTTGAACATACAGATTTCTAGAGGGTGTTGCTCAAAAAACAGTTATAGGATTTTCTACATTAGTGATAGAAATTTGGCTTATGTAGTCAGGTTGGAAGTCAGTCTGGGAGGTTGCCGGTTAAGAAGGTAGTTGTTTGTGGTAGCCCGAAAGGACTGAGTTAATTTATGTATTTAACCTAGGAAGAGGGCTGCTTAACTTGAAGAACTTGTTCTGCCTTAAAATACCCCTGTCCCTCCAAGCTTCTCATGGGAGATAAAACTTCAGAAACTGTATGCCAATGTTATAGTTATTTAAATGTATTTCAGTTTTTGTGGGACGTAAAGTTCACCATGGTTTTATTTCTCATAATATTAGAGCTTGTAAGTCTGTTTCTGCTGCTTTTCCAAGTATCTGAGTTTGCTTTGCTACACAAGTTCAAAAAAGTTCATGAAAGCACAGTAACTAGATGATTATTTACTTAGGGCTTTGCCATTTCTGTAGTCCTTTTATTGGGGCTTACGTGCAGGGTTGCATGTGCTTAGGTCAGTGAAGTGTGACTTAGCAAAGTACAGTCCAACAATAAACATACCAAAAATTTTATCTTACCCTTCGTTTTCTACAGCACAAAATTATAATGTTATAATAGAAAATTACATCACTAAGTAAGGTGAATATTAGATCAGAAAACCTTGTGTTAATCTGTGCAGGGTTCTTCTTGATTTGGATATGGCTTTCCCCCCCCCTTCTGAATCCCATCTGCTTCACCACGGACAGTAGCAGGGATTTTTCCATATTGCTAACAAGCATTTTCCTTTCTACACCTGGTGTTCCCAAAACACTTGTCCAGTAATGGTTTGTAAAACAACTGTGTTTACTTTATCAGTAGATCTTCTGGGAAGTCCTTTTTAACTTCAGATGAATGTTCTCCCTGTATTACTGCAGAGCCATATGAACATTGAGTTTCTAATGCACCTCCAGGTAATTAGAAAAAGTTGTCTGAGCATCAAACTACCTTGGAGATGACTACAACTGGGAAAAAAAACCACATTCTTCCACAGATAAGGTGCACACCACAATTGCCTTGCTTCCAGGGAAGCACATAACCTATTGTAAGGAAGGCTCAGGGTGCATCTAGGGGAATTCTTGCATGTATAGTTCCTAAATGGCCCACAATGCACTAGGAAAAAAGGCCTTTTTCATTTTGTTTGTTAGAGTGGCCAAGTGCATCAAGACCTGCACTGGAGGCCCTCAGCAGCAGTGCTTTTTATTTGTGTAGCAACAGCACCCTCCCTGAGCTGCAGTCAACTCACTCAGGTTTGCTCTGGCATTTGGCAGTGGTCTCTTACAGCTAGCTCTGTGCTTTGAGGAGCTTCCTGTCAGACTGCAGTTGCCTAGAAGTAATTTGCCTGATCTTCCAGCTGCCTTGGAGGAGCCTGCACTAAAGGCAATGATTCAATATCACAGCCTCTGGCAAACAAGGCAACAGTTATGGTACAGGCAAATCTCACCTTCAGCCTGTACTTGAGAATTTCAGCCTGCTCGTATATGACCTTACTTACTTTAGGGAAAGCAGCAGTATGGCCATGATTTTCTTAATTTTGTTTCATTCACCGGAATGTCCAAGCAGGTTCAAGCTCTTCTTTGATGGCCTCAGGGACATGATCAAAACTCATTCACAGAGGAAATCTGCTCATCTTTTGGGACAAAATGAGGCAAAACCAAGCAGTTCCTTGGAGAGTAAGAGCTAGGACTGTTGCTTTTGGTGTCATCAAAGATGGTGTGGCCAGAAGTCCCATTTGTCTCCCAAGAAGGCTTTCTCCTTTTTCAATGCAAAACTAGAGCTGTTACATAACTGGAGATGAAGAAAAGAAAAACAAAACACAAAGAAACCCTGTGACACAAGTGAAAGTGGGAGGCTAGAAAGAAAGTCTAAGAGGAAGTGAACACAGGAGCTGGGCATGGAGACATGACAATGTTTTAGATACTGCCATCCAGCTGAACTTTCCTGGGCTTCTTTCTGCTGCTCCCTTCTTGCTAGACTCCAGAAGACAATATAATTCCTGGAGAATGGAGTCATTCTTGAAGTACAGTGGGAGTCAGGCCCATCCCCTTGCAGCACCAATGCTTTTTATGAAGCTGTCAGTGCCCCTTGCAGTAGGTCCTGCCTGGGAGACAAAGCGATCAGAAGGTTCCACCCTCTCCTCTGGGCCCCCAAAAGACTGACATTGCCTTGTGAAAGATTTCTTCACTTTGTCCCCTGTTTTTTTCCAGACGAATCTCTGCTTTTGACCTGCAGACTCAACAGCTCTTGCTTGAGAAACAAAATGCTCCACGGGATCAGGCAGGACAGATCTCCACCTACTTTCATAAGGGTTGTGGGAAGGAGCAAAAGTGCTGCTCACTGCGACTACTGCTTACTTTGTAGGGATACACGTTAAAGCTTCTTTCCTTCCTTTCTCTCCAAAAGACTATTTGTGTATTTTTTGATGGATAAGGTTTAGTCAGTTCCATTTTGTCATCCAGTTCCAATGGAAACACAGGTGTGAACTGAACTGCGAAGTTCTAAGGTGACTATGAGTACAGAAAGGGGTGGAGGATTGACCTGTACAGTTTGACCTGGAACTGCCAAACACTTGTAGGTGAGAACTCTCTGACAGACTCTGCCTGGGAGTCTGCTGATGGGCAGCACTGACTCAGTGCCAAAACTGAAAGGGCTGCTATAATCCACAGCACTGTAAGGAACACCATTCTGTGCATGCAGGCAAATTCCCGTCAGAAAAAATTTTTTCAGTGTTTACTAAGAACATTCAAGTGTTTGCGGGGAAATACCAGCATTCATTCTTCTCAGAGGTAAAACCTTCTACTTGATGAAGTACAATCTCCTATTTGGAGACAGCTTACTTTATTGTGTCCAAAGCAGTTCTGAGTTCTTAAATATAGACTGCCCTGCAGTGGCAAAACCAAAATCTGCAACTTTACTGGCTTATACAGGCCTGAATTCCTTACTTAGAAGTAGTTTGCCCATCATGAGAAGGGGCAGAAAGAGCCCTTGCAAACTGCAGAACAACTTAAAAAAATGTAGTTTTCAGTATCAATATAACGTGCAGCAAAACATCACTACTAACTTTAATATTTCTTCTCTTTTTCATAGGAAAAGGTTGATTCAATCACAGAAAGGCTAATTCCATCTCACTTGGTATGTGTTTGTCTGTAGAAGCTATTTGCTAACTTCAGCCAAATTTAACTGCAAAAATGAACATCTCAAAGACAGTTAAATGCTAATATAATTTGAGAAAAGTGGTTTTGGCAATTGACTCTAGGAAAAGTATGGCTGTAATGTTAGTACAGAAATCTTTAAACAACCAAGAATCAACAGTGACGAGTGACCTTGTAGATGTCACAGTAGAAAAGTCCAGTCACTTCTCACAATGAACCTAGAGATAGAAATCCTTAGAAAAACATACTAAACAAGAAACCAGCCTTCATTAGTTCTGAAACTTGTCTTGTAAACCAGTGAAACTTCCTTCTTATTATATTCTCCAGAGTAATTAGCTTTCTTACCGTAGTAGTCTAAAGATGCAAAAATTCTAGAGTTTCATTTTCTGTGCATTCCTACTAGTGCGTGCTTTCTAAGCTACAACACATTTGACAGGGCACAAACTTGTGGCACCAATTCTTTAGATGGCAAAGATGCTTGTATTCAGGTTCACTGTGGCTCAAGCAGTTACTTCAAGTTTTCAGAAGAGTAAAGCACAATTAGTGTTCATTAACAGAGACAAAATAATACCAAAAGCATTTTTCACAGATAATAGAAAGCATGGTTTAATCTCATTGTATGTCAGAAGATTTAAGAGAGATGCCCATCTCTCAGGTAATTCAGCTAATTCTTCAGTTCCCGTTACAGTAAAATCAGATAAACAGGCACTTCAGAATACAATTGAGCAAATCTCCTTTGTTGTGAGACAAATTAATGTTGAAAATGGCTATTTCCGCTTCCTGTAGAGGAAGCCTAGGATTACTAGCTTAGAAGTAGGCATCTGTTTTGCAAACCTAACTATACACTCCTCAAGTGCTGTGAATGAACTTCATATTCTCATAGCTGAGGGACTATTTTCTCAGTGAAAATATATATTTGTGGTGAACTGAGACAGTTCGAACACGCACAGCCAAATGCGACTTGATGATGAACTGGAAGTTTTTTCGAGTCATCTGAATAATTTCATGACACATTAGTTATCTTTGGCTTTGTTCTTGCAGACAGCATCAACTTCTGCCCCACCTTGCACACTGGGTCCTTCTCATGTTTCAGTTTTTAAGAAGCCAGAAATAGATACCCCAAAAATTTAGGAGATATGCCAGTTACTTCCTATAACTTGAAAAAGAACTTCTCTTTTAAAAGTCAGGGTCATTAAGACAACATGTGAATAAGTACAGACTCCATTATTTTTAGATGTGCTTTTAATCATTTAGAGGAAATAAGCTGATTATAAAAGGATGCAAAATGCTGTGCACATGGAGGAACACAAATTGTGTTCTTATTTTGTGCACAAATAAATAGAGCGCTGTTAAAAACAATCAGAAAAAAAACAGGATACAGTAACTAGGAAAAGCAAAGTTCAAAAGTAGTCAAGGACATTAAGAATGGTGCTTAGTCCTTTTATATGAATGCTGCCATGTTTTTCCCCTTCATTTTGATGTTAAGCTGATGGCCCTCTTGATACGGTTCAGAGTCCTCTCCCTGTCATTTTCCTCTTTGCTGTGCGACTCACTGGATTGTGAGCGGTTGCATTCAGTGTCCTGGCAGCTGCAGCTTTCAACGTACACATATTTATGTGAGATTGAATGCCCAGTGGGGCATTTCAGTTTCACTTCCCTCACAGTAGTCCTTGACTCCCTGCAGCAGGAACAGCTGTGCTCCATAGAATTGGCCTCAGCAGAGTACCTGTTAACATGTAGAATAGAATTGTTACTCTGTGCCAGAAGCATGATACAGAAGAGGGGGTGAGATTAGGTACAGAACTCCTGTGAGAAGTTTAGAATCATTGTTGTATTTGACATAAATGCTAAGCTCATCTGAAGAAGCAGTGGTTATACCACTATGCTTTTAAAATTCATTGCATTTGATGAGATTTATTTTCTGGTAAAGTAATTAGTATCAAAGTCCTAGTAAAAAAAAAAAAAACAAACCAGTGAGTTCTAGGAGATCAACTTCTTTAGATTTCTCTCATAATCCCAGCTTGATGGATGTTAAATACACCAGATCAACTATTAAGGGCAGACAAAGCCCAGGTCTGAATAAGAAAGCTGCATAGACAAGTGGCTACAATAACCCTAACCCTAACCGTAACGGCATCCCATCAATCAATTGGCTACAAGTGCTACAATTACATCACCTCAATCAAAGTGCATATCCCAAACTAGGCAGTTTTAACAGGAAGGGGAAACAGCAGATCTTTCTGTTCTGATCTCTCAGCAGAATATTTTTTGCATCCTTGTGTTCATCAGCTTCCCAAATACCATTCCTAACCTGTCAAATCTGTTAACATCCGCCTATAAACTGCATCGAGAACCATCTTTTTCTTGTATTTGTGTGGAAAGGCAACCTCAGCAAGACTCTAAGATTATAAGGTATATCAAAATACTAATAAACCCACTGGCAAATCAGGGTTCAATCTGAAACTAAAGATCCATTTTCTACCATGGAATGTGCCCTTTGGCATACTCAGTGATAGGTAGCAAATGGCTGTTTCTTTGGGGAGTTAGAATTATGTTTTTCTAGTACTGTACCAGGTGTCCTACTAGCCACTTTCTTACAGCAACTTTCTTGTAAATTCTCTCATTTTACTGAAAAAGGTACAGTCAAACTACTCTACTAACACCACCCCTAAAACATTTGTTCTCTATTTTCTTTACTGTACAAATATTGTGCATGTTTGAGTCTTATTTGAAAAGATGCATGTGTATTTCATTTTAGATGTTATTGTTGAGAAGCAACTTTTCAGCTTACAGTCATCAGGTCTGGCAGCTCTCTGTGCTCATTCCCTTTATAGGAAATAATCCCTGTTCTTTTATGATGATTTCCAGCTAAGACAGTCTGACACAAATGACAGATAAGGCAGGTCTTTATGGATGAATGGACTTTATCATACCTGTCTGAATCCCAAGGCAATTTAAAACACCTTTTTGCTTTGTATTAAGACAAAATAACTGTTTAATAATAGATTTTGTAATTTTGTGCCTGTGATTTAGGGAGCTGATAGTTTCAGATCTTCTACCATTCTATAGTGTACGTATTTACTGTTCCTTTTATGTAAATAAGCTCAGTGACAGAAAAATTGAAATCTCATTGTCAGATCAGTTTACTTACAAAGAGAAGGTTCCACATGTTCCTTCACATTCAGTCATAACAAGTCTGTGCTCAGAACGACAGCCCTTATAGACAATAAAGTCTTTCCTTTGACGGACAGAGCATGGTGTGGGACTATCCAGAGGTGCACCTGTAGGGAAAGTTCAGAAAATATTCAGTGATATTGCTATGGAAGTTTCTTGCAGTTCAGTTATCTCTGGGTTTTATCTGTGCACTAAAATCATTGTCTTAAGTGGTCTTTCTGATCCAGTTTAAACTTTCTTAGAGAGACTGGACAGTGAATGCTTGGAATATCAAACATAAATACAAAAGTATCTATTTAATTACAAACATATCCACCTCTATGGCTGGAAAATGGATTAATTTAAGAAGAAATATACATTCTCTGTATTGCTGATTCAGGTACACTGGTATACTTACAGGTTTTGCAACAACCATTAGGCAAGAATATAATAGTTCCCTAAAAGAACAAAGAAACGGGAAAAATAATATTATTTTCTTTCCATGTATTAAAGAGGCTTTTAGGCCACTAACTGAGGAGAGCAATTCCTCAGTGCCTGAAAATAACAATGAAAACTAGCATTGATCTGAATAACAAAGATAATGGTCTCTTTCAGACTTGAAATCTATCAATTTACAAAGGTTTATGAAAATAAAGATAATGCTTTGAAGGAAGTCTAGAGTTAACATCATGCAGTTTTTCCTCAAAAACTACTTCAGAAAATATTTTCTTAGAGAATTCTGTATGTGAATGGGCAGTTTGGATGGTTTTATTGGCAGCCTACTGACTGAGCAGCTTGCGTGCATGGTTCTTGTTCAGACAAGACCCCGCACAAAGCAGTCAGTAAAGACTTTGTATCTCAATGCCAACCAGTGTTTTGGCTACTGAGAGACAGCTGCCAGTTATAAGTCTTGAACTTTCTCCCAGCTATCTTATTTTATATACTCTATAGGTCTGTGCATTGATGCAACAGGAACCTTTGCCTTTGAGACAAAGAAACCTCAATGAAAGACCATAAGAGTTTAGTTTTACTTTTGTTACAGGTTAGGTTGCTGAAATAATCTGAAATAATCTGTGTATTTGGTAATGAATGAGTTTTCTGAATTTACTTACAGGTTTGCATCTCTCCTCATTGAATGCTGGGCAGGTAATCTCAGATGTGGAAGAGATAAACTGGTTGTGGATATTTACACAGCTATAAATAGTGCAGTTGTTGTAAGGATCACTTTTAAACTCCCCAGGCTGCAAATGAAATACAAAACTTCTTAAGGAAAGGTGAAGGGAGTTCAGACAGATATTTTCATGTTCTCTGACAATGGCTTCCATCTTGTCTCCTAGTCAATTATTTTTAGGTTAACAACCATTTTGGAAACACATTATTACATGTATTGCGGTGTGCTATACATGGAGAGAATCCTCAGTTTTAGATGGGTTTTTCCTTGGAAAAGATAGACCCCTCTAAAATATAGGGAAAGCTGAATTTTATATAGCAATTAAGAATAATCCTAAACTATCACTATACAGGGAACATAAAAAATTGTTTCATATGCAGCATTTACTAGCATTTTCCAGTACACAGTAATCAAATAGTGCAGAAAAGACCAAGCTTCTAGGCGTCACAAGAAAAACCCTTCAAACTGTATTGGATTTGTCTTTCCAGAAGAGCCTTCCAGAAAATTTCATTTCATGAATCCTTCTTTCATTCCAAAAAATTGGGCTTTCATTTCATTCCAAAGATGGGCTTTGCTTTAGGTCAACCTCTAGCCTTTTAGGTGCAATCTTACACTAAGCCTTATCTCTGCTGAGGAGATGATCCCTCTCTGAGCAAAGGGAACTTTTAAATTGGTACAGCTCTGAGATGTAGAGCATACTTACACTCAAGATGAGATCAGAATTGCTTGCTGTATGTATAACACACTTAGTCTGCACACATCTTCCACAACATTCACCTTTCACTGGTTGATGTTCATATCCCTGGATATTAAAAAACACTATGATGGATGCATATTTGAAAAATAAATGAAAATATACTGACACATTAATTAATTACGCTTTGAAGTGCACTCTAGATTTGTGCCTTTTGTGCCTTTCTGTATCCCCAGTGGATGGCAAGTAGGCTATAGACAGAATAAGTTAAAGCACTATAATAAATACACTTAATAATTAAATTACACTTCATTAAGTACTCTACAGAAATCTCCCAGCTAATTATCCCAATGTGAAATGAATATTGAAAGTTACACTGTCAAGCTTCATGCAACAGATTGCTCAAGGACAACTGGTATCCACATTGTAGTTGGACTTTGAATTTCTGCTCCCTGTCCTTTGTTTATACAATTCATTGATGAAACTGCTTTTCATGTATGCGGATATTTTTTGTTGGTTTTAATTTTCTCACTTACTGGTTCACAGTATGTGTTGCAAGGAATTTGTTCACATGAGATGATATTTAGTTGAGTGCTGACGTTAACTTCGTTAGTGCAGATACAATTCTGACATTTATCAACAAAGACTGAAGAATTAGGCTATAAATTTTAAGAAAAAGAATATTCATATATTAATGAGATATGACATGCGTGGCCAACACTTCTAAATTTAAAAAAAATATGTAAACCAAGCAATGGAAAAAGAAGCAATCATAAACACTATTGGACAGCTATTTGACTAACTATTTATGAAGACAACATTTTAAGTACTGAATTTAATTTAACGTGTCTTTATTGAAATCCAATAAAGCAATGATAAATCGTGATATTAAAAGGACAGATGTCATGCAAATATGTGTAAAAAAAAAATTACTAGACAAAACAGAATTTATTAGGAATCTAGATCTATTTAGAAAAATATTTATTTTCAAAGCTTTTCATTTTTGAAAGCAGAAATTTAAAACTGCAATAACATGTTCACACTAAGTGCGAACGAAATTTTTAAAAAGTATGCGCACTTAGACCCAAATCTATCTCTGATACTGACATACAAACAACTCTTTAGTCTCTTTCATACACAGCCATCTTTCAGAAAATATTTAGGCTTTGGGAAATTGATGAACTTCTGACAGGAATTTGAAAATTTCTAAAATATTGATTGTACTAGATTAACCTTCTGTTGAAACAGGAACTTACCAAGAACTCAGCATTCTGATGTACACAAACCCTCTTGGGCACTGTTAAGAAGCAAAGAGTTCAGTGGTTACATAAAGGAGGGGAAAAAAACCCACACCAAAACCCTCACCCCACTGTAGTCAAACTAGCTATGTATCACAATGCACATGGTCAAACACATTGGTTATTCCCCATTTCTGGTAGTAGATATGACATATATAAAGTATAAGAAAATATACTGCATGTGCAAAAAGGCAGGAAGATTTGGCTCAAAGTACACTGTTCAGTTCATTGCCAAGAATGTCCACAACAAGTACAAATAGTCCCCTGTTTCCGTTATCGAGAACAGAGCAGATTTTGGAAAGTTATCTTCTGTTGGGGATAATTACAGGGATATTTTGCTAGATTAAACTGGGAACACAGTCTCAATTTATTCTGTAGCTGGTTGTACATGTACTTACAACCAGGAGACAGAACTTGAGTTACCTGAGCTGTATGTTGATTTTACATTTTTTCATCATAACCATAGGAGTAGTAACCAAAGTTAATAGTAAACAGTTTGTAGAATCTGATGGTGTTTGTTACCTGTTTCAATAGGCTATTACATACAGTCTTAGTAAGTGTGATGCTAAATCGTATAACATATAATGGTAATCATTGTAATATGTTTCCAAGGGACTTACCACACTGGTGCACAGGACAGCACTGACCACCAGGAATATGAGAATGAACTTCAAATCCCAGTGTACACTTGGGGACTTTAGCTGTGCACAAGCTTATATTGCATTCTGAAGAAAAAATATTTAAAAAGTATCACAATAGTTACTGTCTCTAAGGTTGCAGGCAACTGCCACAAAATCAAAACCCTCAAAGAATTTCATAAGTTATCTGTGTTTTACTTGAATGGTCCTGAACTCAAAAACTATAGATCCAGTCGAGACCCGTAATTGTAAATTCCATTATGCTCGGTCATTACAATATTAATGAGTATTTTCCCTTATACTGGACAAGCTGATCTTAAAAAGCTTGAGGAAAGGTACTATTTTGCGACTCACTGCTGCAGGTCTCTGATGATAAACTAGTTCAGTTCTCTTTTCCTTTGTATTCCTAAAAGGTATATAAAAAGACTAGAGACAAAAGTATAAACTTACTGCAGGTGACAATGGGGCAGCAGGAGTCTTCAGAATTGACCTCATTGACCTCATAGAAGCCTTCTCCATCACAACTGGTCTTATTTTGTTTGGGACAATAATGAGGCTGGCACACAATGCCATTTCCACCTTCCAGGCAAATACAGTCTTGGCAGTCTACTGTAAACTTTTCCCCAAACTGTCATTAAAGAATATAAAGTGAGCAATTGCAGGGATACCAAGTAAAAATAATAGAAGTAAAAGAAAAGGAATGAAAAGTTGGGAGACACAACAAGACTGCAAAAGCGAAGACCACTCTCCTCTCCCCACCCCCAGCCTCTACTTGAAATACACAAGCATATGGCAGCATACCTCTCTTGGTATCTTATCCACTCCAACACAGCCTGTGAAAATATCAAAATTGATTTCCATTACTAGTCATGTAACTTTAAACATCTCTACTATATGTTGTATGAGTACTGCATATGGCCAGATCTATGTTTCATACATGAGAAGAAAACAACAAACAGAAACAAATATGCATCCAAATGAAGCAACAAAACTCACCACAGGTTTTCACACAAACATCTATACCAGAGTCATACAACATTGTTCCATTAGGACAGAAACAGCCTTCCACATGCTTAGTTGAAGTTTCATTTTGTTGACTGTATGAGACAAAATGTTTAGAGAACACCATTACTGTCATAGACAAGCAAAGGAAGATCATGTCAAACAACCTTTCACTGAAGTTAAATGATTTGCACATTTGTGATTTAGTAATTGCCAATCTTCAGGTTTGGTATAGCCAAACAGCATAAACAATATAGGCACCCAGATTTCGGAACAAGAGAACAGTGGTACCAAATTGAACAGTCAATTTAAGACATAACAGAAGGTTAATTTTTCCACCTATGCACTAGACATGACTGTAGAGAGACTTACTGAAACCTGGCTCATTGAAAGCAGACATGAGCCTGACAAAAGCAAGCTGCTCAGGCCTTGAGTGGGAAAATACTGAGCTAAGTGAAAAACTACTGACCAGCAAGGTCAGTGGGCCCTTGTTGTGCAGTGAAGCTTAGGCAAGGGAGATAACAGGATGTCTCCCACAGGACCAGATGGATTTCTAAAACTACAGGAATGTATGTGACCCTTGTGCAATGATAAAGTCTGTAACCAATAAGGAGCTAAAGTTTTGTAATATGTATGAAGCTCATTAACTAAACTATTTAGGTAGAACTACTGCTAATAAAGACTGAGACTTGTTAATCAAACACCATATGCGTGCCGTTAAGTCTCCCGCCGTCTTCGACAAATGGTGTCCTTAACAAATGGTGACCCCCGACACATGACTGAACAGTTGTATGAGCTGTAACTAACAGTGAAGGGATTATTTACCTTGATTTGCAGGTTATTTCTTTAATAGGACCGCATGCTCTATATTCTTTATTTGAGGGGCATTTATAAGCTGGAATGGGAGAATAAAAAGGAGGAAGAGTTCAGTAACAACATCATACAAAAGATGCGTGCTCTTATGCCAAGGAATTAAACACTGACTGCTCATTTTCCTATGTATCTTTGACAATATTCCAAAGTAAAGAAAAAAAATGGATATCAGACTCATGTCTCTGAGTGGAATT